>OY978461.1:17198060-18448060 GCA_963854805.1 Plagodis dolabraria
CTCGGCCGGTGGATCGCTAGTCGCGGGAAGGATCCGCCGACTAGGATTGAGGGTGGCGTTGCAGAAGACCGAGGCCGTGTTTTTCCACGGGCCTCGGCAGCGCATTCCCCCTGACACCCACATTGTCGTGGAGGGTGTCAGGATCGAGGTGAAGGCCCAGATGAAATATCTGGGCCTAGTCCTCGACAGCAGGTGGCGCTTCGGCCCGCATTTCAGCGGGCTGTCAACGCGCCTGCTCAAGGTTGCGGGCGCCCTCTCGTGTCTCCTTCCAAATGTGGGGGGGCCAAGGGCACGATGCCGGCGCTTGTACGCCGGCATCTTGAAGAGCATGGCCCTATACGGGGCCCCGATCTGGGCGGACTCCCTCCAAAGGAGGGAGAACGCTACTTCACTCCGCAGGCCCCAAAGGGCCATTGCGCTGCGGGTGGCGAGGGCCTACCGATCGGTGGGATTTGCGGCAGCGTGCGCTCTGGCTAGCACCCCTCCTTGGGAGCTCGAGGCGGGAGTGCTCGCCAGAGTGTACGAGTGGACGGCGGGGCGCAAAGCCCGCGGGGAGCCACCCACCTTGGAGGAGCGAGCGGCCGTCCGGCGTAAGGCGAGGGAAGCTGTCGTCCATCATTGGACGGAGGACCTCGCCGCCGCTACTTTTGGGCGCCGTACGCTAGATGCGCTTGGGCCAGTCCTTCAAGACTGGTTAGGGCGGCCCCATGGCTTCCTCTCGTTCCGTCTGGTGCAGGTGTTGACCGGGCATGGGTGCTTCGGCTCATACCTGCACCGGATCGGAAGGGAGGAAGCAGCAGCGTGCCACCATTGTCCCGCGGCGGAAGACACGGCGCAGCACACCCTAGAGGTGTGTTCGTCGTGGACCGAGCTGCGCCGCGGCTTGGTGAATATTATCGGGCTAGACCTCTCGCTTCCCAGCGTGGTCAATGCCATGTTGGGGGGTGAGGAGGCCTGGACAGCGGTCGCCTCCTTTTGCGAAGTAGTTATTTCTGAAAAGGAGGCGGCAGAGCGCGCAAGGGAGGAAGACCCCCTTGCTGCGCCACTGCGCAGACGTCGAAGGGGTGGGAGAAGGCGATTGAATAATCACCTTCCCCCTCCCGGTGGTGAGTAGCGAGAGACAGGCGCGGGGGCGTCTTCTCTCGCATTGCACATGCTCACCACCTCCGTCGGGCGGGAATGGCCACGCATTCCTGGTCATTCCCGAGCCCCTCCCGTAGGGAGGGGCGTGTAGGCCCCGCTGTAAAGCGGGCGGTCGTCGGCGGAGGACTGGACGTAAAGGCTCTGCCAGTCTCCCAGTCCTCCTCCATACACAGACGATGCTGGAATGCCGCTGGGTCGTTTAGTGGGTATACCGGTCTTCTACCGGGGAGTCCCACATAACCCTCCCATCCCCCAATGGGGGGGTATGCGTAACGCATTTTTCCCAGCGTCAAAAAAAAAAAAAAAAAAAAAAAAGGTGTCGGCGTCGGCGTCGGTGTCATTGTTGGAATAGGTGTCGGCGTCTGCGTCGGTGTCATTGTTGGAATAGGCGTCGGCATCGGCGTCGGTGTCATTGTTGGAATAGGCGTCGGTGTCGGAATTGGTGTCAGTTTCGGCGTCGCATCGGCGTCGGCGTCGGCGTCATTGTTGGAATAGGCGTCGGTGTCGGAATAGGTGTCAGTTTCGGCGTCGCATCGGCGTCGGCGTCGGCGTCGGTGTCATTGTTGGAATAGGTGTCGGCGTCTGCGTCGGTGTCATTGTTGGAATAGGCGTCGGTGTCGGAATAGGTGTCAGTTTCGGCGTTGCATCGGCGTCGGCGTCGGTGTCGGTGTCATTGTTGGAATAGGTGTCGGCGTCGGCGTCGGTGTCATTGTTGGAATAGGTGTCGGCGAAGGCGTCGGTTTCATTGTTGGCATAGGTGTCGGTGTCGGCGTCGGTGTCATTGTTGGAATAGGTGTCGGCGTCGGAATTGGTGTCAGTTTCGGCGTCCTATCGGCGTCGGCATCGGCGTCGGTGTCATTGTTGGAATAGGCGTCGGTGTCGGAATAGGTCTCAGTTTCGGCGTCGCATCGGCGTCGGCGTCGGCGTCGGTGTCATTGTTGGAATAGGTGTCTGCGTCGGCGTCGGTGTCATTGTTGGAATAGGCGTCGGTGTCGGAGTAGGTGTCAGTTTCGGCGTCGCATCGGCGTCGGCGTCGGCGTCGGTGTCATTGTTGGAATAGGTGTCGGCGTCTGCGTCGTTGTCATTGTTGGAATAGGCGTCGGTGTCGGAATAGGTGTCAGTTTCGGCGTCGCATCGGCGTCGGCATCGGCGTCGGTGTCATTGTTGGAATAGGCGTCGGTGTCGGAATTGGTGTCAGTTTCGGCGTCCTATCGGCGTCGGCATCGGCGTCGGTGTCATTGTTGGAATAGGCGTCGGTGTCGGAATAGGTCTCAGTTTCGGCGTCGCATCGGCGTCGGCGTCGGCGTCGGTGTCATTGGTGGAATAGGTGTCTGCGTCGGCGTCGGTGTCATTGTTGGAATAGGTGTCGGCGTCTGCGTCGGTGTCATTGTTGGAATAGGCGTCGGTGTCGGAATAGGTGTCAGTTTCGGCGTCCTATCGGCGTCGGCATCGGCGTCGGTGTCATTGTTGGAATAGGCGTCGGTGTCGGAATAGGTCTCAGTTTCGGCGTCGCATCGGCGTCGGCGTCGGCGTCGGTGTCATTGTTGGAATAGGTGTCGGTGTCGGAGTAGGTGTCAGTTTTGGCGTTGCATCGGCGTCGGCGTCGGCGTCGGTGTCATTGTTGGAATAGGTGTCGGCGTCTGCATCGGTGTCATTGTTGGAATAGGCGTCGGTGTCGAAATTGGTGTCAGTTTCGGCGTCGCATCGGCGTCGGAATCGGCGTCGGTGTCATTGTTGGAATAGGCGTCGGTGTCGGAATTGGTGTCAGTTTCGGCGTCCTATCGGCGTCGGCATCGGCGTCGGTGTCATTGTTGGAATAGGCGTCGGTGTCGGAATAGGTCTCAGTTTCGGCGTCGCATCGGCGTCGGTGTCATTGTTGGAATAGGCGTCGGTGTCGGAATAGGTCTCAGTTTCGGCGTCGCATCGGCGTCGGCGTCGGCGTCGGTGTCATTGTTGGAATAGGTGTCTGCGTCGGCGTCGGTGTCATTATTGGAATAGGCGTCGGTGTCGGAGTAGGTGTCAGTTTCGGCGTCGCATCGGCGTCGGCGTCGGCGTCGGTGTCATTGTTGGAATAGGTGTCGGCGTCTGCGTCGTTGTCATTGTTGGAATAGGTGTCGGTGTCAAAATGCCAATTTTTATATAATTTATGATTCTTAAATCTTTAAATAATTTGAGAGTATGGAAACCAATCTGAGAGCACAGATTACGTTAACACTTTTGTCTCACATTACATATGGTAAAAATTAGCTAAAAAAATCTAGTGGCGATCTGTCAAAGTTACCCCGATTGACTGTAATTGACCTTCATAAGAGCGTCGTAGACGCCTAAATTGAATAAATGATTTTGACTTTGACTTTGAGTCGAACCCCCATGTTATAGCAGCTGTTTTTTTTTAATAATATACATAGTTATAGTATTCTATAAGCATCTACCTACAACCGTAGTATTATTATATGTTCTATGCTACAACTACCAGGCAGTTTTGGACTAGACTGCCGCTGTACTGTAATAATGGGGCTGCATTTCACATTAATATTATAAATGCGAAAGTAACTCTGTCTGTCTGTTACGCTTTCACGCCAAAACTACTGGACAGATTTTAATGAAATTTGGTATGGAAATAGTTTGAGACCCGGGAAAAAAACATAGGATAGTTCTTATCCAACTGCACAAAAAGAGGTTAATGTTTTTGCGCGATAACCGACATACGCGCGGGCGGAGCCGCGCCCGGAATGCTAGTACATAAATAAAACCCCACACCGCTATGTGCCTTGTGTCAACTCCCAATCCTACCTAGCTCTACATACTTATCTAATCTGTGCCTCTAACAATAATTATCTACATCAATTCATTGATTCAGTTACCACGGATTCAGTTACTACGGAATTAACAAATATTCTAGAGAGCTATAATTTCAAAGCCCACATAAAAACTCCAACACGTCTTACATCTTGTTTAGATCAAATAGCCTCGAATATAAATAACGTTAAATCCGAGGTACTTGTTCTAGGACTGTCGGATCACGAAACAGCTCAAATGCTGACGCTGAGAGCAAACAAACAAAATGCTATAACGACCTGGTTTGAATATAAACGAGACTACAGTATTGATAACCTTAGAAAATTTGGTGAATGTATATCCTCTCTATCTTTTGAAGAAGTTTTAAGGGCTGATGATCTACCTGAAGCTTTTGAATGTTTTTACAGTCTCTTTCGCTTATTTTATAGTAGGTATGTGCTTTCCTGTAATCAAAGTGAAGATTAGTAATAGATCGGTGAAGGCGGGTTGGTTGACAAAAGGAATTAAAAAATCGAGTCGAACAAAACGTCTTTTATATTTGAAATATAGAAGATCAAATATTAATAAAGTTCAAGGTAAAACTATATACAGTAAATATAACAATATATTTAAATGTATCATTGTTGGAATAGGCGTCGGTGTCGGAATAGGTGTCAGTTTCGGCGTCGCATCGGCGTCGGCATCGGCGTCGGTGTCATTGTTGGAATAGGCGTCGGTGTCGGAATTGGTGTCAGTTTCGGCGTCCTATCGGCGTCGGCATCGGCGTCGGTGTCATTGTTGGAATAGGCGTCGGTGTCGGAATAGGTCTCAGTTTCGGCGTCGCATCGGCGTCGGCGTCGGCGTCGGTGTCATTGGTGGAATAGGTGTCTGCGTCGGCGTCGGTGTCGTTGTTGGAATAGGCGTCGGTCTCGGAATAGGTGTCAGTTTCGGCGTCGCATCGGCGTCGGCGTCGGTGTCATTGTTGGAATAGGTATCGGCGTCGGCGTCGGTGTCATTGTTGGAATAGGTGTCGGCGTATGCGTCGGTGTCATTGTTGGCATAGGTGTCGGCGTCGGCGTCGGTGTCATTGTTGGAATAGGCGTCGGTGTCGGAATAGGTGTCAGTTTAGGTGTCAGTTTAGGCGTCGGCGTCGGCGTCGGTGTCATTGTTGGAATGGTATTGCACCTAGTACTTGTATGAATGTTATTTAGAATACGAATGAAAACGTTTCCTTGCAAATATGAATTAAGTACCTACTAGGTATGCAGATCATCACATTATGTGCACCTTCAAAGGTCGACACCCTTTGTTTACCGACCTCCAAGAGAGGTGGTAGTTTTCAATAGAACGCGTACCTAACTATCTAAGATTTTTTTACCTGTAGATGATTTGTATGCCTTCCATATTTACTAGACGAATTCAGGGTAATTACCTGAGTACCAGTAGTACTACCAGTCTTGCACTTCCGAGCATCCGGTGAATACCTACATCGCCGCTAATCGTGTTTTTTAGGAATAATCTGTGGACAATATGCCTTCCTTGTGTCTTAGACTCGGCACCAATTATACAGGCACTGTGAGAGATAAGAAAACTGTTTAATTTCACGCGTAATTATAGCTTTTATTGTTAAAACAGAAAATATCGTCATTTTGTTTTATCTTAGAACGAATCTCAATGAAATGGATGAGCGAGATATGTGTATCGTTTGGTGTGAGAGAGTGAAAGAGATCGCAGCATGATCGGAACGTCTCGTGGCGGTTCGGTTCGAATCCCGCCGGGGGCTTGTGCTTCACCGCATGGTGGAAGAGCATTTTGCGAATGCCCGCCTGGATAGCGACCACCCTCAAGTAGAAAATCTGTCGCCAAGCACCTAACGGTGTGTTCCGGCAGCAGTCCTTGAGAGCCTGTGAAATTACAAGCACATGAGACTTAATAACTATGTCTCAAGGTGACGGGCGCGGTGCAATTCGTGACTTGTGACGAAATGCAACTGTTATAGGCAGAGGTGAGTCCACTTAACATCAGGTTCATCTCTAGCTGGTTCTGTCACAATAAAATGAAAAATAATGTTCTTGTGTTTCATGCACTGTGTTAGAAAAATGTTTTGTATGACCCTGAAACTGAACCCGGTGAATGGCAATAGGCTCACCCCCTATTACATGGGATCAATACCTAATTGGCGAAACGTGGGAAACACACCTCTTCCATAAAATGCCTACCTCTTTGGGGAATATGGGCGTGATTATATGTAGGTATGTATGCAACTAGGTATGTATTCCAGCCCACCATTGGCTGGATATATACGTATACATAATATGAGTTATATACTTGTCACAAATCAAACATATTTATAAAATCATTTGACAAAACCAGAATATCTCAAAACGGCTTATCATTTTAAACGTTCAAATAAGCTGAGTTTATGTAACCTACATTTCAGTAAGCTCGCGCGTTTGTTACATACAATCTCCTTAACAACTCTAAGTTTTATACGATTTCGAGCTTTGTTTATCGCATTATAAAGTTCAAAATTTAGAATAGGCTGAAATAATTTTTAATATTCATACAAGGAGCACATCTTGCATCTTGAGAGGTACTGTAATTCAGAGTCCATTGTGGTATAATTGTATTACGTGTGCGGAATTTCGTGGGTGCGCTTTATGGGGCTGTAATATTTCCTTAAAATAAACAGTGTTAATTACTTAAAATAATAGGTTTTTTCTTCTAATCTACCTTAATATGTGCTAATATTTATTTAAAATTACATAGGTTAGTATAGAAGCACTGCTTGGTGTAGGCAGCGCATCGGTTTTCACCTAAGTTCCCATCGAGCAGTTACTGCAGATTATTATCTGACTTATTAAATGACGTATATATAGTAAATGCTATTTACCATACAATAATAATTGAACGTTTTGTTAGTGAGTAATTTCTATACAACTATTTACAGATATTATATAAAAAAAACATTAAATGTAATTACATCCGTTATGCAGACAAGTTTTGAAACCCGTGGGGTGCCTTACTAGAATGTTACCCCCAATCTCTACCCGTAGGTGTTGCAAAGAGCGACTACGGGTAACACACCAGAAGGTGGGCAGCAGCGCTTTCTGAGGAACTGATATCTTACGCAGTGATCCCCAAGACGCCTGCCAAGCGTGGGGATTATGGCAAACTCCCCATAATGGGGGAGGCTGTGTTCAGCAATGGACAATCTTGCTGATACAGCAGTCCATACAAGTTTTGGCTAGCAAGTATATAGTAATAATATGCTATCGGATGTAATCTACGCATAATTATATAACTTCTAATATATTCTTAAGTATAAAATAACGTTTGTGACACCTTAAAAACAGAACAATAGGTACTTATAGAGATCTAAACAATGAATGGTCTTTCATTGACTTTTGTTTAAAAAGGCATTACTTAAGTAAGAAACATTGTGAGGACCCAAATTACTTTTTTCATGACTTCTGCGAAGTAAAGTTCCGGGTCGTTTGTTGTGGAATTAATGTGCTGAGAATTATTAAATGTATCTCTCAAATGAGCACTTTTTGTGATGATGTTTAACAACCTAAGAACCGTTGAAATTAGGTTAATTTTGGTATATAATCTTTTAATTTTTTTACATTTTCATACATGTGCTCAAACAAACACAATTGGTAAGGAGGTAGGTACTACCAAATGGGTTAAGTAGGGTTTATCGGTACTTGCCCATGGAACACATCGTAGAACACCTGGGTGTTCCACGGGTATAAAATATCTCCCGTGGAACACCTAAGGCTTTCTGGTGTTCAACGGCCACATTTCAGATTTTTTAAATTTTTGGTTGGTGGAATACCCAACTCAAATTACAGAACACCTTCGAAACAGATTAGATTATAGTATTATCATTGCCTGTAATTTTCATTGCTTATGGTCATCAGAGAATTTTATGCTAAAATTCCCTCCACACACTTCCTTTTTCATAACCGTTCGTTTTCGGTTGAGGCTTTCAAACTCTGGCATGCATTGCTACTAGCAAGCTCCGTCCTCAAATTTTCAAGACCAAGTTAAAATACTTTACCTGTCCTGCTAGCATGTTAACATTAGACTTATATATTGTATTTGCATATTGCATTTATCTTTATGTGTATGTATCTTATTTATAACATTCTATTGTCATAATTATTGTAACAAAACTCATCCGAAACGGCTTCGGTCTTCGAGTATTTACTCGTACATATATTGTGTAAGAAAATATTTATTAACTAAGTATATTGTATATTACATTGTAGATATGTATAAATATGAATATATAGCACCGCCATCCCTTGTCAAAACTTGCTCCTCTCCATTCAAAGGTTGTCCGGAAGAGATCGCTTTAAGCCATAAGGCCGCCTTTTGTTCACTATTATAAGTTAAATATTTTTAATTTTGATTTAATCTAAGTTGTGTTCAATACAGAGTTTATCTTTCTTATTGTAGAAACTACACAATATATTACGAGGGTACAACATATTATATGAAAAATGTGTTTGGGCCCAATCACCATTTTCGTAACTGTTGGTAGTTTATTTAACCCAAGCTGTCAGTCTTACTTAAAAATGGCATTTTTTTTAATGCGTTATTGTAGTCAATAACATCGCTTTTTATCAGTTGATAGTTCACCTGATAAAAAGCGATGATGTGGCCGAAGATGTAGCATGCTTGCCTAGAAGATACCAATTCACTCTAGACTTGAAGGCTCCCAAACTATACTCTTCAGGAAACAAAGACGCGGGCAATGAGTTCCACTCCTTCGCTGTACGGATGATAAATGTTGAAGCGAAACGCTTCGAACGAACTGGAGGAATGTCAACCATGAAAGGATGACGGCCATCAGAGCGCCTTGTTGTCCAATGGTAAAAGGGGCATGGTGTAATCAACGCGGGTAGTTCCTGCGCACGCTTTTCGTCTTTTATTTGATTCTTCAACAAGTATAAATTAATTAAAAATTCAATAACCGACTGCATATTATTTATTTTCGTTAAGCGTTTATCGTTCCATTAAATTGAAAACTGCAAATTATATTTATTTATGGAATCGTTTCTTAAAGCCCTTTAGTTTGATACCCCACTTGATGGGAGAAAAATATCTTTTTTGCTTACAATATGGTGTCTAAAATCATGTACTGTCATCCGCGCTATCAAGACAAATCTGATGATATATCATATATTAAAATCAGTTGAGCCGTTTAGAAGTTATGGTGGAATAACGAAACTCACAAACATACATACATGAATACAGAAACCATAACACTCCTTTTTTGGGCAGTCGTGTAAATATTCCGATCGTTTCATTGTTTTTACACTTCAATTGTTTCATGTATCATTTATTTTCTATTCGTCAAAAACATTTCAACGAAACACTAGCATTCCTAAACTTACATTGTTTTAACCCAAAGGGACTCGGCGTACGTTCCCAAGTGGTTTTGTATATGAATATAAAAACAGCCCTGAACCACAACGAGATTGAATTACTGTGTTGTTTTGAAGTAAATAATGTAACAGTTACAGTAATGGAAATAAGTTGGTGATGGAATATTCTAGTTTTTCGTTTATTTTCATTAAATACTTTTATTATTTCAGATAGTCTACATATTTAGTGGTGCAATTGTCACTGCCAAGAAAAAACTTCGAGAATATTCATGTGCTCAGAAAAGGATGTATTTTTTTTAAACACTTACGAAGCAATAATATTGAAGGCTTTATCTGGATTGAACAATATAATGTTCCGATTATGGTTTTGATTCTGGAACAAAGTGTTATTTACTTAAAATATTTATGATACAAATACAGAGCAGAGTGAGAGTCGACAAAGAAACTTGAGGATAAAGACATAGTAAAATCTTTTCTACAACTAACAAAAATTATAACTATAAAGTGCAAGCAATTGGCTCAGAAATGCAAAGCAAGTGGCTAACCATGGGTGAATTTTGTATCTCTCTGAATTTTACGTGGCTATAATTTTTTAGTGGCACTGTGATATAGGATTGATCTTCTGCTCTATAAAAAATATCTATTAGAAGACCTCTTCTTACTATTCCAGATGGCTTTTCCAGACCAGCAAAATAGATAGGAACAACAAGGTGATTATTGAACAAATCGATCGCAAGGGATATCTACGTAATTTTTAGTCTAGATGTCGTCAGGGATTCTATATCAAGGGCAGGTGTGATTCTAGAGATTCACTTAAACGGTTCCAGCTCACTACCGTCTTCGTAGGGCGGGGTACTTTAGCTCTCGGGTAGTCTCAAGCATTGACTTTAGTCTCTTCACAGACAACGCAATGGACTCGGCACCCGCACGGTGAATTAATGGAAGGCTATGTAATTCGGCTCATAAACCTTAATTAGAAATATGTCCTTTCTCGTTCCGTATTTCTTATTCCTTTTACGGTCCATCTATACTCCTAACTTCATAAATTAATTTTCATTTTCGCACAAAGCTAAAATTCTCTAAACAGGATGTGTATATGTAGCCACAATTCTGGCAGGTATTTTGAGTAAAACTGTGGTGTTTAAGATGGATTTTAGAGCTAGTACTAATAATAGGAAACGGGCATATCCTATAATAATATCGTGAGAATTTTACAGAAATTTAAGTGTATTATTTAAAAGAGCTGGGCGCATGCTAAGCGAAAACATAGAAATAATTTTGTATGGAAAAATATTACATTCGCACCGACCCGCAATCCCAGAGTACTATCCTGGTGCATTTCCAATTAAGACGCGCATTCAAACAAATGGAGAAAATTCGACTGGTCAGCATCCGCTTCTAAAGCATAATGGGAAATGCACCAGGACAGTTGCGGGTTCAAGTCCCCATTGAACTTTTTTTCCATCCGAAATAATTTCTCAATTTTGATTGTTACTGTAATGTATTGAAAAGAGGATTTTTAAATTAGACCATAGCTTCAATAGGTACTTTTTTATTACTGAAGGCTAGCCTTTGACCACTATCTCACTTGATGGTAAGTGATGGTGTGGTCAAAGATATTGTTAAGGCTAACCTAGAATTTTTCTTTTTTTTTTTAATATTGTTAAGTTTGCAATAACGCCTGCAAAGCGAATTACTTTACAAAATTACAAATTTACGAGAGAAAAAATTATAGTCATGTGCGGGATTCGAACCCGCGTCCATCCACCCCTTTAGCCGGGGTATGCTCTAACCAATTGAGCTAACATGACACAATGACTCATAACTGTAATTCTTGCTCTCGTTCTTCATGCAACCATCGTATTGGGATGGAGCGACACCTATAGTTCAACTTGCGTTGTACTACAAACAAGACCAATTTTGCAATTGGTTTTAAACTTGTAAATGATGACGCAACCTTATAATTTTTAATATTGTTAAGTTTGCAATAACGCCTGCAAAGCGAATTACATTACAAAATTACAAATTTACGAGAGATAAAATTATAGTCATGTGCGGGATCCGAACCCGCGTCCATCCACACCTTTAGCCGGGGTATGCTCTAACCAATTGAGCTAACATGACACAATGACTCATAACTGTAATTCTTGCTCTCGTTCTTCATGCAACCATCGTATTGGGATGGAGCGACACCTATAGTTCAACTTGCGTTGTACTACAAACAAGACCAATTTTGCAATTGGTTTTAAACTTGTAAATGATGACGCAACCTTATAATTTTTAATATTGTTAAGTTTGCAATAACGCCTGCTAAAGGGGTGGATGGACGCGGGTTCGAATCCCGCACATGACTATAATTTTTTCTCTCGTAAATTTGTAATTTTGTAATGTAATTCGCTTTGCAGGCGTTATTGCAAACTTAACAATATTAAAAATTATAAGGTTGCGTCATCATTTACAAGTTTAAAACCAATTGCAAAATTGGTCTTGTTTGTAGTACAACGCAAGTTGAACTATAGGTGTCGCTCCATCCCAATACGATGGTTGCATGAAGAACGAGAGCAAGAATTACAGTTATGAGTCACTGTGTCATGTTAGCTCAATTGGTTAGAGCATAACCCGGCTAAAGGGGTGGATGGACGCGGGTTCAAATCCCGCACATGACTATAATTTTTTCTCTCGTAAATTTGTAATTTTGTAATGTAACCTAGAATTACTGGCATTTAAGGATAGCTGCCAGAACAAACCGTTAAAAGCACCTAAGTGCTTGGTGACAGATTTTCTACTTGAGGGTAGTAGCTAGCCAGGCGGGCATTCGCAAAATGCCCTACCACCACGCTATAACAACTGCCATCCTAAGACAACAACCGGGAACGAGGGCTTAACGTGCCCACCGAAGCACGGAAGCGCTCAGTAGTAATGTCACTAGCGGTCCCTCATCCAACTCATGACCGCGGCGGGCTTTTCTTAATTTAGCTGATCAGTTGAAAAAGGCTAAGCAAACTTCGCTACGAGCGCTTGAAAGTACTGATGGTTTATAGTGTGTTCCTAATCTCTAGGAGGAACAGACGATATTATTTTTTTGTCAATTATACTATTGGTATAATGCGGGTAATACTGTGTTCTTGAGGTCGTTATACGAAACAAACGTAATATAGTATTTTATAAGCAGTTCACAGTGATTTTTTTCTGTCAGCGTTGCACAAAGGCAAATATATATAATTATATTATTTATATTACTAATTTCTATAATGCTTATTGCATTTGCTTTGTGTAACCAATCACCGGTAACGTAACGTGTAATATAGATAATATCAATTCGACACAAAGCTTTGTGTATCGAGATATCGATAATGTTATCATTTTGTGCTCTGGATGGGTGTTTGTAATAAGAATGTTAAACTGTGCAGTCTAGCTTTAATACTGCAGTATATTAATACTAATTATTAAAATAATTATACTGTATGTTGTGAAGGCATGCGCGGGAAATGTATTTTGGGAGATTCAACTCAAGTTTTGAATATTTGCAGAATAGCTAAATATTCTACCATAACTTCTATAACTGGATACAGTAAATTTGAAAACGCTAAATCACTCGAAACTCGATAATCGCTGAGAAAGACCGGTATAAATTGTAAATACAAAAAAGAAATCAATGTAGGTCTCACATCACATAAAATATCGAGAACAACATCGAATTACAGGAAACCGTAGGATACAAACTGCAATAATAGCTGCGGATGGCTCCTTGTAGTTTCCGATCGTCTATGGTGATCAGCAACATCTTAACCTTACCCCACTCATATCGGGTCAGTAAAATATGTCTTCTATAACAACACAACCGCTCGTAGCGAAGTTTACTTAGCCGTTCTGAACCGATCAGCAAACTTAAGCTGGACGTTCCGCCGTGGTCGTGAATTGGGTGGGTGACCGCTGGTGACATTTCAACTGAGTGCTTCCGTGCTTTGGAGGGCACGTTAACGGCTTAACATGCTGGTAGGGCAATCGCTACCACCCTCAAGTAAAAATCTTTCGCCAATCACCTGTGTGTTTCTGCAACTGTCCTTGAGACCAGTAATTCTAGGTTAGCATGAACCCAGATAGCCATATATGAAATGGATCCTAGGGAATCCCTGAGATATCTTTTTAAAGAAATTGATATTTTAACTTTACCAAGTCTGTATATATTTGAAAATATTATGTATGTTCGTAAAAATTTGAGCAAATTTAAATCAAACAGTGACAATCACGATTATAACACTAGAAATAAAGATAAAATACCGGTGTCAGGTTTTAGATTAGCAAAGACAAACAAAAGGTCCTTCTGAGGCAATTGTGTACGGTTTTATAATAAATTTCCCAAACATATTACAACGCTCACAGAAGGAAAATTCAAATTGCACGTGAATAACATTTTGATTAAGAAATCCTACTACACAGTTTGTGATTACTTAAACGACAAAAATGCTTGGAAATTCCACCTCTGCCAAGCCATCACCTGTCTCCTACGTAATTTAAACAAATATTGTAATAATTGTATTATATTGTTTATAACACATTGTAAAAAGACGTTTAAAAGAATGGCCCCGAGTTTCTTGCCCGTTCTTCTCGCAGTGGCTCTATAATTTTTTTTGCTGAACGTGGCAGTACAATGTAGAATATTTCAATATTAAAATTTGTAATTGACCTTCATAAGAGCGTCGTAGACGCCTAAATTGAATAAATGATTTTGAATTTGAATTTGGTTCGTGTTTGACCACACCCTGCCTAATGTTAAGCATTGGTGTGGTCTAAGATGGAGCACGCTTACCTTGAAGAAACTTATTTACTCTCAATTTGAAGACACCCATGTTGTATTCATCGGGAAAAACTGACAACGGTAAGGAGTTCCACTCTTTTGCAGGACGCACGAGAAAAATGGAAGCGAAGCGCTTCGTACGAGTCCTAGGGCCCGGTAGCATAATACTTGCCACTTTTCGGTACTCTGTTTTGTGCCGAATGTTCAGAACATCGCCCACTCACATAACGTGAATGGTAGCATACTGATCATTAGGCGTATTTCCCCCTTAGCGTAGTCGTCTTGTACCTTTCTTACAGGTGGATAGTTATGGAACAATACGTATATTTGCACTAACCACCTTGGCTACCATCTTGTTATTTTGTTGCGATCTCAAAATGAAACCAATTCAGTAAGTAGATGTTATAATAATTGAAACTAGAGTCGTTTCGCTTCGTATTGCGGCTATTTGTAGAATTTTGCTTGCATTTTTGAGCGCGCAACAGAACTCTGGCACCTCCAGGGATTTTCTAGTCCGGGACGTGGCGGTTGGCTTTATACACTGTAATACAAGAAAAAAGATTCTATACTATAAGCTGTTTTAAACTGCGTGTTAAACTTTATTGTTTTTAAATTTGTTAAATATTTACTTGTTTCATCTTGAAGACATTTCGAAATTCCCTAAGGTTGCTCCTTAAGGTACTTAAATACATCCTTCTTTTATTACCGATAGACAAAATATTACCGGTAATATCTTATATAGTTGACAAGACTGGCAGGGTTCTATATAAAAAACTTGATACACCACTGTATTAGAGATCAGAATCAGAAATCTGTATTGACCATTACATGAGTAAACGTTGCACTAGGCATGTCATTTTACAATTAGGTTGGTATCAATTTCAAAGCATGATTGTATACTAGAAAATTATGATAACAAAATACTTAATCTAACATTTTAAAGGAAATGCATAATTGCAGTATAATATAATACACATTGACAATAACAATAATTGGTTATGACAATTTAAAATTAATATTCGTAATATATAAATTCATGTGAATTATACAAATAATGTAATCGCTAAACAGGTGTTAACTTTAACATTAACTGCCGTAAAGTCTACAATTGCCTACCCTATTATTGGGGTTTGCCGAAATCCCCATGCTTGGCAGGTCTTTTTCAATCATTGGCAGAGATTGCAGTGTAGGATGGCAATTTTTCAGAAAGCACTACTTATTTACTTAATCCGACAATTTCCATGTTTTACGACGTTTATGCAGACTTTTCTGGAACCTGACTGTAACAGTTACAACATTCATATGCAGTTAAGCATAATGAAGACATTTTATTTATTAAGACCAATACAAGAAATGAAACAAAATACGGAATACAATTTTAAAGCCCCACAAAAGTGAAATTGTAATTCAAAATCATGACGATGCTTTTAGCTCCAAATCCAACAAATTCTTGACTTATAATCCAGAAATCGCGTGAAAGGCAAAAATCACATTATGCGAGACCCAGTCGTGGATAAATAAAAATCCTGCTGATCGAAAAGGTCGCTTCACCCGACTCTGGCCGCGCGAAGTGGCTCCTGAATGGGTCCTACTAACGGTTTCAGAAATTATGGTCTCAGTTTAAATTATGTATAGAATTTTCTTTACCTCAACTTAGAACAACCTCCACAACAAAACTTTGCATAACCATTAACATTTGTGTTGTACTTTCATGTCGTCCTTATTAAGTTGTTATATTATAATAATATTCATCAGCATTATCAGTCAGAACATGTCCACTGTTCAATATAAGCCGTCCCTTTTAAATGCGACAAGGAACGGCTATCAGCATATGTTTTTTTAGGATTATTTTCACATTAAAGTTTTGCTTTAACTGACTACCATTCACTTTCTATTCAGTTACTAATCTTAATAATAAAATCAAAAGTAAATGGTAACATACTAGCATTTAATTTTCACAATAGTTAAACAAATCCTTCGCTCTAGAATATTGCCGAAAAAGTATACCAACAGTAAAATTAATAGTTGTAAGCAATATATATATATATATATATATTTGATAGATAAAGATATAATATTGGTAATAAATTTCGTTGATTGATTAATGACGACAATTTTGTAATAAACACAATCGTAAGCGTCCGTGCCTGACTCTAATTCTGGGTGCAGTGGAGGAAACCCTCGTCTGCACGAGAACAGGCTGCACACGGGACATTACTGTTTGCGTTTTGCGAAGCTTATAAAACTAGAATTTTATTTAGGTACCCACTCACTACAGGCGCACTGGTGGTGCTGTAAAAGGGTTACTACATGTATAACTACCTAATAAGACTGGCCAGGATTACGATAGATAAATTGTGAACTCACCAAACTAACGCCAGCGACGAAGACTTCTTTCTTTTATGTCTTCCTTGGGTTCACACTGAGTTCTATCGTTCACATAAATACGATTCAATCATTCCAAAACAATGTTATTATATACAATGACATTCACGGCGGCTTACGAAAAGGTCAAAAGGCGTGGGAATCAAAATTATATCCAAATTTACTGATATATTTTACTGTGGCTACCCTTCCAATGAAAAATTCCACGGTCAAGCCATTTGACTATGGATTATTTGACTAATATGAATCTAAAAACGCGCTAAAAGTCGATAAGATATTTTCTTTTTCGTTTTCGTCCGCTTGAATTCGGACATATATTATGTAAAGCGGGCTGCGTTGCGGCACCGCGGAGTGCGTTGCAGCAACAGACGCGCGAATGGTAACGAATATAATCTATGCTGTAATTACAAAATCTCAATGAAGAGAAAATAAAAAAATGCATAAAAGCCATACATAAATGTTTCTTAGCATGGTCAGTAGGGGATGTTTATTCCATAAACTCCCACTTGCACGGCGTAGTACACCCAGTGGGGATATTTAGAAAAAAATGTAGCGTCCCCATCAGTACCTACCACCTTGGTGGATATCCAAATATAAACCATTTAATCAAAATCATCTTTATGCCTTTTCTATGTCATCATATCTTATAATCTTCATCAACTTATCATCGTGAAGACGTCCACTGTTGAACAAATGCCTCCCCCATAGAAATCCACAAAGAACGGCTATTAGCCACTTGTAAACATCGGCTACCCGCGACTTTTACGATGTCGTCAGCCCACTTAGTGCTACTCATCTTTGATGATAGTAAAGTAATACGAATAATACATATTTGTTTGTAGATAAAGTACAACATTTGTTGCAGTAACGTACGTATTGGCTCATTGGCCCAAACAAAAGAAAAGCGTTTATGATATTAAGTACTTGCTTATAGTTATTTCATGCATACGAGTACATGGATAATTCGCTGAATGAATTGAGTTCTCTGGCAAAATATTTGTACTAAAATCTTAAAATATTTAAACCACACGAAAATCCCTATAACCAAACAAGTACCTGTTAAAATGTTGCTATTAGAAAGTAAAAGACATGTTTAGATCACATTTACATATTATTGGAGCCCACGATTTTTGTTCGTGGGAATCAAACCCGCGTTCTCCGATTACACTCTGGATATTATATTACTACGCTATTCCACTTGGCTGAGCTTTTTGCTCCAATAATTTGTGATTAAATTTAGAAACTTTACTAAGATAATATATAATATAAATACACATATAATTTTAGTAATATAATTCCTGCGTGCAAGTATTCTTTTCACTATTGCTGAAACTGAAATTCATTCAACAAACTTAAATAAATTTATAAGCAGGTACACTATCTTAGCGGCTTGCTGCCAACCTGTAACCCACATAGGAATCGAAGTGAGTTTGATTCGAATATCGTTGGTACCCGCTAAATATGAGCCCTGTTGACAGGTGCCGCATCGAAGCGGATTCAATTTACGAATAATATTCAATTTGGCCCGTGTCAACTCGTCACAAGAGCTGCCCAAACATATTGGACTATCAAGTGCAGTGCGCTTTCCGAACGCACATTCATATAGTTGTTGAATTTTATATGAGATAATTTGGAGAAAGGTAACGGTGGACTGAGGAAAAACATTTCTGGATTAGTTTTCAATACTCAATATCTACTCTCTTTCACTAAACTAGACCTTGTTGAACAATAAGCACTGCAAAAAATTTATAAGTATAATCGGTTATCGCGCAAAAAACATTAACCTCTTTTTGCAGTTCGATAAAAACTATCCTATGTTTTTTCCCGGGTCTCAAACTATTTCCATACCAAATTTCATTCAAATCGGTCCAGCAGTTTTGGCGTGAAAGTGTAACAGACAGACAGAGTTACTTTCGCATTTATAATATTAGTACTGATAACGATGTTATAAGTCTGGCTATAGTAAAAAAAATTAGTAGTTTTTAAGTTATAGTATAAACTTAAAAACTACTAAATTTTTTTTCAAAATTAGAAGCAGTCAATGTTAATGTAAATGGCAATGTCAGCTTTTCATTTTCTATCTTCACAACGAGATATACAATTCAAATAACCTGAAGCGTAACTCATAAAAGTATACAAAAAAATAAGAATTAATGACGCAACTTTACTCATTTTCGTTTCTGCAAGTTAATTGGGGCATTAATACCTTAAGACGACAATAGGAGACAGGCAAATAAAAAAAAGTTTTATCTAAAGTTAAATTACGTTGTAGGTACAATGCTCACAATTGTGAGGAAAAAAGTTTCACAACAATAGGCCTTTTTGCTCTCACTTTATGATGGTACGTTACTGAGATATTTTTCCCGATTAACAGGAATAGTTGCTTATTTGTACTGTTTTAAATTTTATGTTAACTGTTTAAACATTGCAGCTCGGTAATGTTATATAGATAACATTACCATCATTGCAGTGAAGCCTATTTTTATATTATGCAAGCATAGCAATTATTATTTGCAAAGGCCTGACTATTCTCTCGTAATCAGATCCTGATCAAAACAAATTATTTATTGCAAAAAATAAATGTATGTACAAAATCAGTACTAAT
Source organism: Plagodis dolabraria (assembly GCA_963854805.1). NCBI lineage: Eukaryota > Metazoa > Arthropoda > Insecta > Lepidoptera > Geometridae > Plagodis > Plagodis dolabraria. The sequence goes on from OY978461.1 coordinate 17,217,169, forward strand.
ATTATAAATACGAAAGTAACTCAGTCTGTCTGTCTGTTACGCTTTCACGCCAAAACTACTGGACCGATTTGAATGAAATTTTGTATGGAGATAGTTTGAGACCCGGGAAAAAACATAGGATAGTTTTTATCTGACTGCGCAAAAAGAGGTTAATGTTTTCGCGCGATAACCGACATAAGCGCGGGCGGAGCCGCGCCCAGAAAGCTAGTATGTTATAATTATTTTCATACAGGTTCAATGTTTTCTGCCTAAATAAGGCGTGCAATGTTCATATTATTAAAAATGTCATTAAAATAATAAGACAAGTTTTATATCTCTAAATACCAAATTAATTATCAAAATAATTCTCAAAATAAATCACGTTAAATAAAATATACGAAGTTGAATTATATAATAAACAATAATAATAAAATAAACCAAATTATTATATAGTTAACAGTCACACGATTAACAAAATAATTGTTTTTAAAATGTCTTGGTCTTGTAATTTAAGATTTTTTTACATGTTGTAGCATTAAAAGAAGAAAGTTTTCAATTTACTTTGCAATTCTCTAACCGGTAATTCTCTTAAGGATTTCGGTAATTTATTTTTTAATATATATGATAAAAATAAGTAATAATAATAATTATCGGGAGATTTTTGTATCAACAATTCTTCTCAGTACTCGATTCTCGAGATATCTTGTTGCTATGCAAGTTTATAAGACTTTGATATAATACACAATATATTGAAGTGAAAACTAATTTTTTTTTTTTAGTGCTAGTACCTATATCAGTTCATAATCAGGAAAACATAGGAAGATATAGTTTATAGTCCAAATAAAAGTACCAAGGTATTTTTGTGGCCTGCGTTAGTAGCGTACAGATAATTTATACCGTTTAAATCCAAGAAATCTTAGATTTAAAGTTTGTGTGAAATTTTCTGAGAAAACTTTGTGGAATGATGACTCTTCAAGACTATTCTGTCGGCGAGTTGCAAGATATTGGACTTGGAAAGTGTTGGACAGTTTGTTGAATATTTTCAGAAAATTACGATTCTTGATGACGAAGTTCTTGGTGACGTATATAGCTTAAAAGGTTTGTTCATCAATTTGTTACTAAGATAATCTTTGATTTCAATAATTATCTCACAATTTTTTGGCAATATATTTCAGTTTCGGTAAAAATAACTTTATTACCATCAAAGACAATGTGTCACTTACGTGACGTTTAACTATTACATAATATATGTGTTCGTTCGTCATCACAAAAATGTGAATAACATTTTTTTCATTCTAGGCTGAACATCTCCTTCAACCACATCATCACTTACCATCAGGTAAGATAGTGGTCAAAAGCTCACTTATCAGGCAAAAAAATAAAGTGATATGAAATAACTGGCTTGCGCTTGTAGGGTACTTGTAGAATGGAATATAATTTCTTATTTTTAAGTAATTCATTGAGATTGATTACCGTGATAGTTTTATTTTAGCTACAACTACGATCTGCGGCACATTATATTTAAGTTAGTTTAAGTAATCTCAGTAAGTGAATGTTTTGTGTTCTTATGAGATTAATAAATATTCTGAAACCGTAATAACAGCGCTTATTTATCTTTATAAGCATGTGCATGCTTATCAGTTGTTAAGTCTAATATGCCTATAATTTTACTGGCATTCTAGGACTGCTGCCGGAAAATACTCTTAGGTACTTGTCGACAGATTTAATATTAGAGGGTGGTTTCTTGCCAGGCAACCATATGCAAAATACCTTTCCACCATCCGATGAAGTTCTTGCCGGCGCGGCGGTGGGTATCGAATCACGATACACATCGTAAGCTATAACCGCTTGTCAGTCCCTTTTTCATGTAAGGACTTTCTCTTATCATCATATGGATTTTGTAAACGGCAACTTAAGGAAAAAATGTTACTGAGGAGCAGCTTTTGAAGCGCTCGTAGCGAAGTTTGCTTAACCATTCTGAATCGATCAGCAAAGTTAAGCAACGTCCGCCGCGGTCATGAGTTGGATGGGTGACCGCTGGTGACATTACTACTGAGCGCTTCCGTGCTTCGGAGGGCACGTTAAGCCGTCGGTCCCGGTTGTTGTCTTAGGATGGCAGTCGTTACAGCATGGTGGTAGGGCACTTTGCGAATGTCCGCCTGGCTAGCTACCACCCTCAAGTTGAAAATCTGTCGCCAAGCACCTAACGGTGTGTTCCGGCAGCTGTCCTTGAGAGCCAGTAATTCTAGGTTAGCCTGAACAACATCTTCGACCACATCATCACTTACCATCAGGTGAGATAGTGGTCAAAGGCTAACCTATCAAGCATAAAAAAAAAAGCAGCGTTCCACCACTGTAGCGGATCTGAGTTTTCTACAAATTGTCGCACATCAGTGCTCTTTACAAAAGGCAGTGGCCTCCGATAAACAATTTTTTTCCGTAATTTCTTGGAGCCCAAATAAATAAAGGTAATGGCTTTATGACACACATATCATAATATCATATACAGTTATTAATGCGCAAACCACTGAAACTCCAAGTTCATTACGTAAACTTCCGACAACTGGAGTTTTGATTTGTTAATGGTCATCGCAAAGACCAGACGCACGCAAATTTCACTTGATAACTGTCACTTCTAAGGCGTACCTACATGTCATTTTTGTGTTAAAAGTAGCCTGAATATGATATCAAAACTAAAAATGCGATATCAGTACTCAGTACTAATATTATAAATGCGAAAGTAACTCTGTCTGTCTGTTACGCTAAAACTACTGGACCAATATGAATGAAATTTTATTATGGAAATAGTTTAAAGACCCGGGAAAAAACATAGACTAGTTTTTATCGAACTGCGCAAAAAGAGGTTAATGTTTATGCGCGATAACCGACACACGCGCGGGCGGAGCCGCGCCCGGAAAGCTAGTAAACTATAACTTCGACAGCCATCATACACAAGACATATCTCAAGCTAACTTTTAAGACCCTTATAGTCTAAATATGAAAAATATAAAAAATATGACAAGAACAGTCGCTTTGACAGCTGTCAACCTAAGTCTTCTTACTAGGTTATGTTTCAACAAATCTTGCCCAATTATGAAACCAATTAATAAATGCGACATCAACTGTCACATTGACAGGTGTCACGCACAAGTTCTGTTTATAGGATTTTTTTCATGTCAAAGTCTAAATCTTCACTAATATCAACTGTCACTTCGACAGTTTTCACACCTAAGAGCTATATTAAGGTATTTTTTATTTCACTTATATTTATAGTCCACCACGAATGCCATGCTGCCTTTTTATTTGGTTATCGAATGTGACTCGTTTTTTTACGCTTGATAGGTTAACCTTTGTCCACCTGATGGTAAGTATTGATGGGGTTGAAGTTGTTGTTCAGGCTAACCTAGAATTACTGGCTCTCAAGGAAAGCTGCCGGAACACACCGTTAGGTGCTTGGCGACAAATTTTCTACTTGAGGGTGGTAGCTAGCCACGCGGACATTCGCAAAATGCCCTACCACCATGCGAATTACCTACCTACTAACTACATGTCTTACGAAAATGTTGATGTTGAAAGGTGTATAAGTACTGACCGCATTGGCGACGAAAGGGGCCACTTTGATGTGGGGAGGCTTAAGGGTGAAGACACAGAAAAGGGTATAGAAAGAGGTGTTGCGGTTTCTCTAAGTGTAGCTCCCGGCGTTATGGGTTTTAAAATTTCCCTAAAGATAGGTTCTTGGTCGCCAATTTTGACGTCAGCTGTGTCGCCATTCCTCGTCTTTTTCGCCTCTAAGCTAACCTATTATTATTTACTTACCCTCTCTTTACTACTTATAATTTCCCAATCTATTGACATTTAACAATTTCAACATCTGTTTCTAACTTTTAGAAATTGTATACTAGCATCAACGTACTATATCAACCCTGTGACCAAATTCAGTATATACAAAGGAAAGTTTAACTACATATTCAAAGGAATTTAGTGTTTAAGCAAATAAGGGTAGAAGTAAATTTGTCTTGTGCTGGGGAACTCTTTTAGAGACACATTAAAATGGCGGCCGTTTTCAGATGTCCGTTTTCAGCTAACCGATTCGCAGTGCGGTTCCGTGTTTAGTCCTTTCATTTGGATCAAGTCACTAACTTAGAGCTGTTATATAAATTTAATTCTTTGGTATTGTGATATGATCATGATCACGATACTTAGTACTAGTCCACGCGATTTTGAAACCTGCTATAAATTAGCATGGCAATGCATGGTGGTAGGAAATATAAGGAAGGCTTCCTTGGCTAGTTGCAATATTCATTTATTTATTGATTCATTCATACTCTTGCGAGAATAGGTATATTACAAGTGATGGTCTTAAAAACAGATTTGTCCGCTATCTCTCCTATCATTGCATGCAAGATATTTACATAATAACATTAAATAACATATGTATGGAAATATATATATATATATTGCACGTCCCCATTTCATCTCTTGTGGGTGTCGTAAAAGTCGACTAAGGGAAAAAGACTATTAGAAGGTGGGCAGCAGCGCTTTCTTAACAACTATGCTATCTTGCATTGCGATCCCCAAGCCGCCTGCCAAGCGAGGGGATTATGACAAACACCCCCTACATAGGGGATACTGTGTTCAGCAGTGGACGATCAGGCTGATACAGTACTATAAGAAGTTAGTAATTTTTGCGTTCTCTATACTCTACTTTCATATAACTGCCTAATTTGTTAGTTTTGGCGTCTCAATATTATTTACTTTACTATGTGCAATTGAAATGTCTCTATCCCAATAAATTCAACAAGAAACATTTTAACTAAGAAATAACCTAATGAATCAAATCATTAAACATACCTATATACTTACCTATATGTTTTATATATTTGGCATTGTATTTTACAGTTTTAGAAGCCGTACCGTCATTATATTTGTCTTAATTGCGCAAGTGACACTAGGTACATAAAAATAAATAAATTTAAAAACTGTCGGATTTTTGGCGCCATATTGGTACAATTGTTTTTTCTTTCAAACCCATTGATCGCGGCATCAAAATGAATGGCTCTAAAAAAGATTCCATAAATTCTAGTGCGGTAAAGTAAACAAAAAGCACAAGTGCGTAATAGACTATATTATGATATTAAAATCGGTGCATCTAAAGACCCATTACGAACGAGTGTTGTGTTGAAAAACATCGTATGAAACTCGTGCGCGTTGTATATTACAATCTCTACTCCATTTAGGCGTTCGATCTTCGATCTCAGGCCTAAAACCCGTCTGGATTGTAATAAACAACTTCGCGCACTTGTTGCATAATGTACAATTATATATTAAAATTAATTACAATTAATTACTTCATAATAGGCGGAGTCTACTGTATGAATAATAAACTAAAAGAATTCTATTGTATGTATGTAATTTCATGCGCATTTAATCCTTTCAAAAATACATAAAGCAATAAGTTGATGACTTGGACCGCACTTCCATTCAGAGTAGCTGACGGAGGGTAGCGGGTCCGAAACCGGACGTAAATAAATATCTGGTGACGATAAAAAATGGTACTACGTAATTCAGAGCGGGGTGAATCGAAATGCTTTTTTAGTACCACCAATTTTTGCGAAAACATACCGTATCCGAAAGCAATAAGAACTATGATGGTAAAAGTTGGAAACGGTTACTTGCACCAGTTCTTTTTCATGTGAATTGGCTCAAAACCCTTTGCGTTGACTAGAAGTTACCTTTTTGCTGGTAGATTGACTCTTTTTGCATACTACATACATTGCTATCGAATACGGAAGAGGTATGTTAAAAATAAGTGTTCATATAATTCAATGTTACTCACGTTATAGGGGTAAACTGCAAGTTTCGCATAGCTCATAAATCAAATAATTCACATATTAAGTAATATAATATGAACTGCATATCAAAGTATAATACGTAGATTTCTCACATAATAGTGAAAAAGTTTCATTGAGCATTTATTATGGTTTATTCTATATGATAAGCCTAAAGTAACTTTAGAGAGGTAACATGTAAGTATAAGTCTCGAAGTGTTTTAACCTCATTAAGAACTTTCGCAGACAGACGAGAGCCGTAATGTTATAAAACCGTAAAATGTCTTTATTTTTAATGTTAACTATCAAAGTTACTTAGAAGTAGCGCAGAACTGAATCTACACAAAAACGTGGCTTTTAATATTTCTTTAGGGATATTAGTGGTTCTAGCAAAAGTAATTATAAGTACCTAAATATTTTCGAAAGAAAACGTTCACAGAATGCAACATTACGAATGTTGCATTCTGTGAACGTTATGACTATTTCGAATTAGGAACACAATTTTGTCCCGTGACGAATAAGATCCAATATATGAACAAAACTACTGGCCAGGTAGAAAATAATTATTTTCCGTTAGTGTTCTTATATTGACTTCCTCCCCGCGTTTAGAAATCTATAATTTAAATTATGCTCATTTCACTTTGCTCTGGATACAATATAATACTCCCTTGGTTGGATGATTAAAAGCTTATTACTACTAGTGGCTCTAGGAGCTGTAAGCCTCGCGAATCTGCCCTTGCCTAGCTTAAAATCGAATAAAGGATCACTGCGCACACTGATGGGGAAATAGGTTACAAAATCCAATCATAGTCATATTCTGCAAAACTGATGAAACTATTTGGATGTGACTCAGGTAATTTGCGTTTCTGAATAACCTTTCAAACCTTTACTCATACAAAGATGTATGAGTGCACCCCTCCCCGGTCCGATTGCATTTATTACGGCGAACGACTAAGGCGCATATGATACTGATTTGTTTACCTATTTTTATTTATGCGTATTAATTAGATTATAGCTCACTATAGTATACTTAAGTAGGTGCCTAACGCTTGAAAGAGGAAAAAGTAGCAAACAAAAACTATATGGGTATGGGTTGGCAATGTGCATAGTAGGTATTTGTTATTGGTTTACGTATTCTATAATATGGGCAACAAAAACTATTCGGTATACCTATTCCAAAAGCTGATGAAATTCCCTTGTTATTTGATATGACACGGGAAATAAGCGTTTATTTTAATTATTTTCCAGGCCTCTTTAAGTTTAAATTTATAAATATTTCAAAAACTTAATCGCCAAAAAGAATTTATGGAACAACCAAACCTGCTCACAAAATTTCACGAGAATTAGTTGAAAAATATGACGTGTAGAGGAGAACAACCAAAACAAAATACAAATTACAAACAAAACAAAATACGAAAACGTGCTTCACTTCGCTCGCACTTCGTGCTCGCTCGGTCAATAAGTACTTCTGTCATTAGTGATAAAATTACTTAAAAAATACTGTTGTTGGTTCTCAAAAGCGTCAGACTATTCAACGATCGTCAGAAACGTAAACTTCACAGGTGCTCTACCCTTTATTAATTTTAAAATTCCTGTAAAATCTTCAAGGATTGTCGAAACTCGTCATTGGAATACCTCGAAATTCCCTCTAGTTTTAATAATTAATTTTAATATATGATAATAAGGGATATTTCTGTTTGAATTGGACAGACGCCATCTGTAGGGTATTGTAAGGCCAGCTGGGGACGATTGTCAGGTAAAACTGGGGTACTTATACAAAATTTTCGTCAAATTTCACGATTTTCAAAGATCGGATCAATGTTTGTGCATGTTTTCATGAAATGAATCAAATTTGAAGTACAGTTAGGGCTCGTTTGAGTAATGGAGATTACATAATAAAGGCCATCATTATTTCTAAATATGATTTTAAGCACTATCGAGTGCTGAGCAGAAATCACATTTACAAGTTTGTTCTGGGCGGGAATGGAACCCGCATCTTCTGATTTCGCGCTGGATGCCGAGCGGATATCGGAGGATGCGGATTCGATTCCTGCCCGAGACAACAAAATTGGTCCTCTAATAATTTTTAAATAAGTCATCGTTAATTAATCATATGAATATCTTTATGAATCCCTAGTTTTCCGGCCGCTGTTCCACCCGCGCGTATTTCGGTAATTACGCTAAATCATTTACCTCTTTTTGCGCAGTTGAATAAAAAGTATCCTTTGTCCTTTCCTGGGTCTCAAAACTATTTCCATAACAAATTTCATCCAAATCGGTCGAGTAGTTTTTAAATTTATTCGTTGCAAACATTTGTATTTTTGTTTGTTTCTTTTCTATAATATTAGTACAGATATATTTTTGTAAAAGCTATATCTGATAATGTCCACAATATTTTTATCACATATTTTTACTGCCTACCCATTGACCACTATCTAACCTGATTATAAATAATCATTTAGGTGAAGATGGAAAACCGTTCGAACGAAGAACGAACAATCATTCTCAAAGTAAGTTAAAAATCGGCCATTTGCGAGTCGGACACGCGCACGAAGGGTTCCGTACCATTAGCTATACCTACAACATTAGACTTCATATTTTAACCTTTCTTGTTTTAACGAGTGCGAGTCTGACTCGCACTTGGCCATTTTTTTGTATTTGTTGTTATAGCGGCAACAGAAATACATCATCTGTGAAAATTTCAACTGTCTAGCTATCACCGTTCTTGAGATACAGCCGGGTGACAGACGGACGGACGGACGGACGGACAGCGGAGTCTCAGTAATAGGGTCCCGTTTTTACTCTTTGGGTACGGAACCCTAAAAATCATGAAAAACAGCCTAGCCAGGTGGTAACAGCGAAGCAAAACCCGTAGCAGGATATACATAGACCTTCGATGCGGCAGTTCATAGTAATTGTCACTGTGGGATCACTGTTTTACGGTGGTGTATATGAAAGCAATCATTCAAAACATATCTTCTGCTTTTGCTATGCTTTTATTTTATGCTTCTAGATTCTACTACTTGAGTTGGTTGCAAAATTGGAGTCGTAATCCACCGCTAATTAATAAACACATATCAACAGCATCTCTTAATGTCATTCCTAAGAGTAATCATCTTAAGAACAGTCTCAAGATCACGCTTAGAACCTTAGATTACTTTGTGGCATAGACAACAAGGTCTCATATATCATGTTATGATTGGATTGGGGAACAAACGGAAAGCTTCTTTTTATGTTATTGTGACGGAACTAGCATGAGGCCTACCTGATGTTAAGCGTTATCCTCTGCCTATGACAGATGCATTTCGTTACAAGTGACGAACTGCACTGCGCCCGTCACCCAGCGACTTACAGTTGTTAAGTCTCATCATGTGCCTGTAATTTTACTGGCTCTAAAGGACTGCTGCCGGAATACACTGTTATTTGCTTGGCGACAGATTTTCTACTTGAGGGAGGTATATAGCTAGTCAGGCCTACCATGCATTGAATTTAAGCTGGCATGGCAGTGGGGATCGAACCGTGGAACTGCGGCATCGCAGTCCATAGCTATAACCGTTCGGCTATTATTGCTTCATATGAGTACAGCTTCAAAGCTAATATCAGTTTATTAATACGGATCCCAGAGCCCAACATTGTTATCTAAGAGTTCCGGTTGCAACTACTACAACAAACTACTTTACAACAAAAACCGAAGATGGAAACAGTTGACCAACTATGAGCAAGAAGTCACGTTCCTCTGTAGTGAAGGCAACCATTTTTTAGCTCGGCAACGCGTCATCGAGAGATTTGCTATTGCAAATAACGTCTTGCGACGAAATCATCTTATAATAGACAAGCCGTCTGCTTTTTGATATCTGCTGCACTAAAAAAATGCTTACTGAATCCTTAAAAACAAAATTAAATTAAAAAAACTGAACCTTGGGAAAAATTTTAACTATTCGTCGTGATTTTATAAGCTTGTTTGCTCAGCTACCGTGAAAGCAAAGATAGTAGTCAGAAATTAATTATTGTCTTTTAAAGACCATTAATCACTAAAATGCACTCATTTTGCGTGTAAATACTCATAGTCATCCGTCATCGTTCATATACGTAAATTCTCCAGAACATGTATCAAGGTCTTATTATCTCAACATGTAAATTTCCACCACCCTTAGTATTCAGCAGCGCTCTCTATTAAATCCAGGCATATGATAGCCTATCTCACGTATCATGGTAATTAGGCAGGCGCGTCTAATTAACGGCTTACGTAAACTATTTGCCATGCTAGACTTGGTCTTAATCTTGAACCAGTATGGACACTCATGACTTTATCAGGTCTATAAACCACTTTCATATACAAATTCTTCTGCACTTTATTATTCCCAATGCACGTTATTATTCTCAACTACTGCCCCGCGGTGTTTTTTGTATCCCAAAGTCCAGGGTTCAATTTCCGGTTTGGAATGAGTTATTACATTTTTGTGATAACAAATTTATTTTTAGCAGACCGGAGCTGTGCTCTGTATATCACAGATCGAGGTCCCTTTTGCATAGAACTTAAAATTATCACTGGGAAATGTGTGTATATAGTTAGACACGGTAAATAAAGTAAAGTAGAGGTATTGTTACGTTGTATATGAGTAAGTAATCATTCAATCTAAGCTGCCATACTGGTTTTAGTACATCCTTGATTCTAGGTCACATCAGAGGCGCTCAAATTTTTATCTTTTTGGGCTGCATCCTAATTAACTTATTTATATGGGCGGCGTTTTTGCGATATTATTCCGCGAACTTAGTTCTTTTCACTTATTGATTAGATTTTTTATTTTTTTGTATAATTATTGCCGTTATAGTTTTTTGTCGTTTATTTTAGAATAATTATTATATATCTAACTGAAACTTGATCTTAGTGTTATAAGCAACACATGTGCTAGTTAAACAATGTATATATTATGCTGGTCATTATAAAAACTTAAAATGTATCGCAACATATTAGGTCAGTTTTAGAGTTAAAAGTTAATTCTTAATTTTTTTTTCATATTATTATAGTTTATATATTTTTTGGGCCTTGTAGCAAAGAAAACCAATATACCTAGCTCCGTTTTCTCATTGTCACGAATATACATATTATGTACCAGTCAGTTAATAAGGATTAATACCCTAACGGTGTTGTTTTTGAGCTGACTTAAAAAATCCTGATAACGAACGGTTCATGCATTTTTACGTCATCTTGAAGTAAAGATCATAAAAGTCAAATGAAGTGGAATACAATTGTTTCGGACGAAAACAAATTGAAATTGTTTGGAAAGGTTATAGATATGATAATACGAGTACACTTAATATCTGATAAGAGTCGTTTGAAAAAGTTAATTTTCGTTTTATAGCCTTATTAATATGTATAGATACCATTTGATTATACTTTTACAATCAGGAAAAAAAACAAAAAGTCCGTACATGCAACATTAAGTCTTTTATTAGGGTCCAGTACGCAAAAACAGAGCCATGTTTTTTTTTTTTCATGCTTGGTAGGTTAGTCTTTGACCACTATCTCAAATCTCTAAGTGATGATGTGGTCGAGGATGTTGTTCAGACTAACCTAGAGTTACTGGCTCTCAAGGACAGCTGCCGGAACACACCGTTAGGTGCTTGGCGACAGATTTTCAACTTGAGGGTGGTAGCTAGCCAGGCGGGCATTTGCAAAGTGCCCTACCACCATGCTGTAACGACTGCTATCCTAAGACAACAACCGGGACCGACGGCTTAACGTGCCCTCCGAAGCACGGAAGCGCTCAGTAGTAATGTCACCAGCGGTCACCCATCCAAGTCATGACCGCGGCGGACGTTGCTTAACTTTGCTGATCGAATCAGAATGGCTAAGCAAACTTGGCTACGAGCGCTTCATATAACTATGTTGTCCGTACGTCTATCTGTCCTTCCAACTATCCGTCCTATTTTTGAAGGCTCTTTGTTTTTTAATAACAACCTTAAACTATATTATGGGTTCTTTCGGTAACATTGTATTTTTTTTAGTATTTATCTATCTGTAACCATTTAATATTACAGAATGGATATGGAAGAGCGAGGTCTACTGACACAAGTATTTGGATACTTACTGGAAGGTCTCAACTTACCTTAATTTTAATTAAATCTTGGCTACAGAAACAAAAAAAAACACTTTCATTTTTTATTTAGGAAATATAAACTACTTTTAGAGAAAATTCACATAACTATGATCCTCGTCTATAGTGTAAATATCTTGAGCGACCCACAACTATGCGGCCTAAAGGTTTAACTGACATGGATTACACTTTGTACTTAAATAACTTTGTAATAAAACTTCCATTGTGTATAAGTACAGCTTTTTGCTAATTAGAGTATTAAAATACAGGATATATATTACAAAATATTTTAAAAGGAATATTGAAAATAAGGTAAGTAAAGTTAAATGAATATTGGTTGAAATCATAAATGAACTCATAATTGCAAAGCATGCGTATTATATTTCCTTTTTTGATGTATTTCACTAACCAACTAGTGATTCCCACCGTACTGAGACTTCATTATAACCAAACTAGCCTTATCAAAAATGCCGTGACTAACTTCCAGTAACAATTATAAATCTTTATATATAAATAATTACGTGTCACGTTGTTTGTCCGCGATGGACTCCTAAACTACAGAACCGATTTTAAATTTGATTTGAACACCGTGTGCAATTTGATTGAAATTGAAAGATAGGATTACATCTTAATTTATAGTCGCAATATTATTTTATTGCATATTATCTTTCTATCAGTTGACAGTCACAAGTATCCGTTAGCTCCAATAGTTTTTGTTCTACTTTTATTTTGTTTAGATATGTTTTTGTGTAAAATGCGCCGGAAAGGAGTTATTTTCAAAAAAACTGCTTTTGGGCGCCATTTTTCAATATGGCGGTGCGAGCGGCAAACATACGAGGTGGCAAAGTTGAAATTTGGAAAGAGCATATCAAAATATATAAAATTGCCAATATTCAAAACTCCCGGAAAACTAAGTATTCAATAGATGGCGCTATGTTAAAAATACAAACGATTCATATAAGCTACCATTCAATAGCACAACCACTACTTGAAATTTAAATTAAACGACTTTGTAATATACTCATCTGTTAAAACTTGAATTCCCCTTAAATAGTTTACTATAATGTAATACAACAAGAACCTTAACCACAGCAACGCGTGGGCGGGTCTGCTAGGAAAATATATAATATATTATTATTATCACATCAAACGGAACATCCACTGTTGAACAAGTTCTACCCCATTCTTTTTGCCATAATCCTCAAGCTTGAATTACCTCGTCGAAAATTAAACTTTCGGGTTTAAAATATGTACGTTCTATTACTATTCAAAGGATACAAATCAAGACAACATATGCACGGGATGGTATTTGCTGTTTAAGCTTATTTTCAAAGCTCGTCATGGAGTTCATTATGAAAAATCACAAATTGTATCACTTACTTTGTCGATACACGGCTAAACAACCCTTATCGTATACATATATATGAAGCGCTCGTAGCCAAGTTTGCTTAGCCATTCTGAATCGATCAGCAAAGTTAAGCAACGTCCGCCGCGGTCATGACTTGGATGGGTGACCGCTGGTGACATTACTACTGAGTGCTTCCGTGCTTCGGAGGGCACGTTAAGCCGTCGATCCCGGTTGTTGCCTTAGGATAGCAGTCGTTAAAGCATGGTGGTAGGGCACTTTGCGAATGCCCGCCTGCCTAGCTACCACCCTCAAGTTGAAAATCTGTCGCCAAGCACCTAACGGTGTGTTCCGGCAGCTGTCCTTGAGAGCCAGTAACTCTAGGTTAGCCTGAACAACATCCTCGACCACATCATCACTTACCATCAGGTGAAATAGTGGTCAAAGGCTAACCTATCAGGCATAAAAAAAAACTACTTTACACCATTTTGAAATGTCATAATAAAACACATCGCATCATTAATTTAATCGCGATATGGCACAAAAGCCTTAATTTGTTAAAAAATAATCCTCCATTGTTTGAGTAATCATATAAAGTTGAACTGACGGGTCACGGTTGTGTTATCTTAGCGCCTCACTAGCTACCACCCTCAAGTAGAACATCAGTCAACAAGCACCTAACAGTGTGTTCCATTTGCAATTTTCTTTGAGAGCCAGTATTTTACAACTACACATTCAATCTTATCATCAATTACCATCAGATTAGATAGTGGTTAAAAGCAAGTACAGCAGCTTTAAAAATATCTACGTGCACAATTTTTTTGCGGGCAATTTTGGTACCATAATATGTCGTAAGCAACAAAGATTTTGACAAGTTTCAAGTCAGAGTTTAACACTCAGGACTGCTACTATTTTTTTTATTATATCGCTAGCTAAAACTCAATAACTCAAAATGTCAAGGACTATATCAGTACAGTTACCTGCTCTACATCCCCGTAAGTACACATGATAGAACTAAACCTTTCAGGTAAATAAAGGTATCGTCTGTTCACACGGAGGCCATATTTCTCTCCAGCTTCGTCGACCTGTCAAAGATAGGTACACCCCATCCGAGGAGGATTTATTTACGAATGTCAGAGGTCAACAGTTTCTTTGGAGCGGGGACTCTGTAAACACTGTGATAAGTGTCTTTCCACAAGCTGAAGTTACGCAGTGCCACGTAATTTTTGAGTCTGGAAATTTGTACACACGTTTTAGGGCTTTTCCATAATTATCCCTGTTGTTAAAAATGAGCCAAATACGAGTTAGACTTCGGTTTTCTTTACTTTTTTTTCGGGTTTTTCGGTTTTCGGTTTGGCGACAGATTTTCTACTTGAGGGTGGTAGCTAGCCAGGCGGGCATTCGCAAAATGCCCTACCACCACGCTGTAACGACTGCCATCGTAAGACAACAACCGGGCCTTCCGAAGCACGGAAGCGCTCAGTAGTAATGTCTCTAGCGGTCACCCATCCAACTCCTGACCGCGGCGGACATTGCTTCTTAGCTGATCGATTAAGAACCGCATAGCAAACTTCGCTACGAGCGCTTCAAAAAATTAAAAAACTATTTAAATATGAATGTAACTTCTAATAAATAAGCTTATGTCGTCAAAAAAGGACAACGCAATATTTTACCGCATAAAAGACCATGACTTCTCTCACACCCGTGAAGGGCTAACTTCCATTTCATTGCATATGAAGTAAAAAGGTAATCGGTCTATTTCACTCCATATCTTTGTCGTCCAACAGAACGCGATTAGCGGATCAAAAAGGATTTTCTTCTCCTCTCAATCATCTTTTAATTTTTATCTCACTCAAGTGGGGTCGATGCAATAAACCCTTTTCTACCAAAATTCAGGACAAAACTAAAAGATATCAAAAACATATTTTTCACATATTTGTCTCATATCATAACAACATTCCAGACAGGATAAACATGAACTCAATGAATATTGTATGTGTTTTATAACTGTACATAATATGTGAAATGGACAGAACATTTCTACTGGCGTTGCCTAGTAGACAAATGATATTATTATGACATATTGACGTAGCATGTTAATTTCTTACAAAAGTGAAACTCATTAACTCCTTCGTGTGTGTATGAAGCGCCGCTTTGGAATCACAGGGTCTGGGGGTCGGCTAGCTATTGAATTTTAATAGTAGTATTCCTATCTGGAACCATGATCGGTAGTTGGCAATAGGCCAACTTTGTAATACACGGGGTCATAGATGTGTCCTTCCGTGACGTGCCGGGCTAGAACTACGGGAGTGCTGGCCTAGACATGGACCCTACACCCCATATATTCCTGTGGGAGGCGATGAAATGATATATAGGAAGAAAAATACCAGTAGGTAGGCATCAGCGCCTACTGAATAACTGCGGTACCCAAGATACCTGCCAAGCGTGGAGCCTTTATTATTATGGCAAACCCCCGCTATGGGACCTTATAATAATCCTCCTACCTCATGGTGGAACTTATAAGGTATACTTATAGGTTATAGCTGTTGATGATGATGATAGACCTTTGCCTACCCTTTCGGGGAAAACAGTCGTATTGACATGTCATTTTGTGTTTTGTAACCGTCTTCAAAAAAGAGGATGTTCTCAATTCGTCTGTATTTTATTTATGTTTTTATGCTACTTTTTTATTTGAAAGCTGATGCTTGTCGTTTGGTCTCATTTAAATTTCATTAAAATCGGTCAAGCCGTTTTTGAGTTACAATCCACTAAAAATATGTTCCTATCTTAAAGATATAGCCGTTGTAAGTGAATGACAATCGATCCCATAAGTAGCAAGGGTCATTGAAATGAGTGAAAAAAAATATTTTAACCACAAAATGGAACCGACTTCAACACTCAAAAGTGTGAAATAACTTGTTGAAGTCGTGTCATGCGCACAATATTGTGATAATAGGTACTTTTGAACTGTCATGGTACCGACTTCAACAAGTTATTTCACACTTTTGAGTGTTGAAGTCGGTTCCATTTTTTGGTGAAAAATTTGTATTAAAGTCGAGTAGGGAGTTACTCGCCTTCACGTTAACCATACTCAATCGAGTGTGTGTCCATTATTCATGCATAAGTTACGTACACTAAATAGTCAACCGTGCAGATCCCAAAGGGTTTAACATCTGTGGTTTCACATCTTTGACCCGCTGTTTTTACTGCCGGGGGATTTTGTAGTTTGAATGTTTTATACGGGCCCTTGAGTATTTAGTCCTTTGTGTAGGTGTGACTGTTTTATTGGTCGAGTGGTGCAAAACGTTCCTTTGCAATCTCGAATTCCTGGGTCGGATCCCGAACAGTTATCGATTTTTTCTGGCCTTCACATTTTTTATTGCCTACTCTACAATTCCTTTTATTCACTTCAGGTTTTTTGCAGGTAGATGTCATATAAAACAAAATTAATCGGTGTTTTATTTTCAAACATATCACAAAAGTCATTTAATATTGTTTACAGTAATGTATTATTATTTTGAATTTTGAAGCGCTCGTAGCGAAGTTTGCTTAGCCATTCTGAATCGATCAGCAAAGTTAAGCAACGTCCGCCGCGGTCAGGAGTTGGATGGGTGACCGCTGGTGACATTACTACTGAGCGCTTCCGTGCTTCGGAGGGCACGTTAAGCCGTCGGTCCCGGTTGTTGTCTTAGGATGGCAGTCGTTATAGCATGGTGGTAGGGCACTTTGCAAATGCCCGCCTGGCTAGCTACCACCCTCAAGTTGAAAATCTGTCGCCAAGCACCTAACGGTGTGTTCCGGCAGCTGTCCTTGAGAGCCAGTAATTCTAGGTTAGCCTGTACAACATCTTCGACCACATCATCACTTAACATCAGGTGAGATAGTGGTCAAAGGCTAACCCATCATTAAACATCCGTGACGTCACGATGGCTCCAATGGAAGACCAGCGCTAGTTTTAAAATAAACTAGGATATGCTGATTTGGTGGCATTTATGATGTTAAGCAATTAATCGTATGAATATAATAATTTATCTCCTTTATGTTTTTATTTATATTGCTGATGTCATAAATAAATAATTTTCATTTAAATTTTTCATCATTGAGATTGACTTTTTTATTTAACCAGCGGTATGCCTTCTTTAAGAAACTACAATTAACTTTATAAAACTCCACAGATACTACAGTAAAAGGATTTAGAAAACCAACAAGCCATTGCAGACTCCATCCATACCACAGCCTCCAAATGCTCCAGCCCAGTAAAAGTTAGCAGTATACCCA
The DNA here is from genome assembly GCA_963854805.1 of Plagodis dolabraria. NCBI lineage: Eukaryota > Metazoa > Arthropoda > Insecta > Lepidoptera > Geometridae > Plagodis > Plagodis dolabraria. Next base: position 17,234,697 of record OY978461.1, read on the forward strand.
GCATGCTGGCAGCATTGTCCCGTTGGATTGATTCCACTTATTATTTGAGCCAAATAGGTGCCAGCATTTGATTACGTAGCTTACGTACAGAGGCCTTACGGGCTCTGATAAGGTTTGGAAAATACGATGGGGTCCCGGCCCCCACGGACCCAATATCAACACTAATGGCTCATTTAACCTATGCCAAGAATGGCATACATGCTCCAATTGAGTTGCTCCACCGAAGTAGCCGCAACGCCAGCTCTCTCGTTGGTTTCAGAAAGATGTGACGGTGCTAAGTATCCCACCTTAAGGGCTGCCTTAACTTCCACGGAACCCAGAGCTATGCGTCACGCATATGACCATTCGGTTTGAGAATAGTTTGCTGGTATGGTATAAATCCGGCCGATGCTTTCGATAAGGCTGACGAGGCGGGAAATGCCACAGTACTTAGAAAGTATAACGTTTGTTGGAAGTAAACTAGCAAATAGGCATTTTATAATGTATTGTTATTGTAAATTTGATAAGATGGCTAATTATCAAAGTTGCAACTTATCAACTAATCCATCGTATTTTAGTTAGCAGTTTTAAGGAAAAGTTCAAATTCTGAAGTGCCAGGGACTTGCAACCCCTGGAGTACGTTTCAGAAGGCCTTCTTCACGGCGCACGACGCCAATGCTCATCGGTTCACTTAGGTAAAGCCTTCTCCTTAAATCAAATACTGCTTAACTTCCTAATTTGTAATTGGATAATTCATAATATCCATATAATGAGTGTCATTGATTGATTATTTCTCAATTCACTTTTACATATTTCGGACATCATGTCTAATTAGTTAATATCATTGATATTATATCTTTCGGTTTGAAATAGAATGTTATTTAAAGTATTGTGGTTCATTCCATATTATTATTTGTTTTCAATGAAAAATTTGGTTATATATTTTAGGACTTACTTTGCCTAAGTTTTGTAAAATCACGTGTTTCTGATAACAAAACTGAATTATATTTATACTCTGACTCAAGTACTCAAATATGAATATAAAAAGTTTAGAGGAGTTATCTTCCCTCTGATTTTGGTAACCATGTATTTTCGCATGTCGTATATTACATCTTTCATCCTTACAGCAGAAATAATTATTGAAGGTGTGGTCGCATTTGCACCAATATTCAACAATGTATGATCATGGTTGAATATAATTTATATTTCGTATTGTTGTATACATATATACGAGGACTTACATGCCTCATTTTTGTCGTAAAAGTGTGAATCCATATTAGTTGAACAAACTTAAAGCATTCTTTATATCAACTTAAATACTTGAGTAGAATAATCGTCTACGTTTATAAAACTTGAATACTTAGACAAAATAAATTTTCTAGAACAATATTCACAAGACATTGGGGTAGAATTAGGATTTAAAATCGATATAATTCACTATTGCAGTAGATTAGAACTGATAGATCCAAGAATAAGAGTTTATACTAATTGAATAGTATATCAATCCCGTACATTTTATAATACTCAAATAATTCAATAAAACTTACTCCCATAACTTTTCTCCACATGATTTTTATGTTCTCCAAATATTATCGTTCTCCAAACGTTATCTTCTTATAGTAGGCTTTTTTTTAATTATCAAATTTCTTATATTTTAGATTTAAGTGAAAATTACTTATAAAATAATATGAGAATTTCGATTTTTCATGTCATTTTGTATTCTTGACAGATCCTCTCAACATTTTCAAAATATACTATGTCTCTTTCTTTTTAAACATAAAAAGAGGTCACAATCTCTTTCCAGATTTAAGACATCAAAAATACACATATATTGACTATAATAATTTCCTTTTTTTTATTTCTGATCTTTAGATTCTCTTCCATATTCAATTATAGTATTAGTATTTAGTGACGGAACTTTCTACTCAAGGTATGTTCCGTTACAATGGCTTTCCATACTAACGGCCACTGGCCACAACCAAAGCCATAAAAAACAATAATTGACTTCGTTTTGATTACAATAAGAAGGTAAGTACAACCAGAACAGAAACAAATTTTTTATTATTACGACTGTTAAATACTCACGACATCAACCCTAAACTTCATCGTAAAAAACTGTTTTATATTTCGTTCCACTTAAAGCGACAAAAGACCATTAATAATTCCGCACAACCTTCAAGAGCTTCTTTAATTTTTTACCAGAAATTTCACCAACCCTGAAAATATATGTCGCAGAATAAGCGGTAAGTACCTACTTTGCACTAGAAGAGAGCATGGACAAAACATACAGTAGGTACATATAGTTATACAGTAACTGTCACTTATTCTGTGTCCAATAGTAGAATCATCCAAACGGCGCATGCGTGAAGTTCTAAATCGCGCATGCGCTAACAAGCTTTCGCCTATCAAACATGGCGGACAGCGCCGAAACCTACACCTATTGTTGTGCAAATAATTACAATAAATCATAATAAATATAGCCCTAACCACAATATAAGTCAAATAAAATTATACAAAGATCCTGCTGCGTGCAAAGACATATAAATTAAGTTTTTATTGAGACAGATTTACATGTTGTGAAGCAAAGTCTGCTGTTGACAGATCAGTGTTAATCGGTCGAGATGAAAGAGTTCCAATCATTTTATTACGTTTATTAAAGTTGTTTTATCAACTCGTACATACTTTGGCTGTGAAGTTGGAACTGTTGTGCCATACATAGAAAAATAAATAAGACTTTCTGTGCATCTATTTGGAGTGCCGAAGGAACTTAATGAAAATTATAAGGTGAGTGATATACGTATATACCTAATAAATATATTTTACTTTAGTTTGTAAATACCTATTTGGTAGCCATTACATACCAAAATTGTCAATTTTTTTAATATATCTACAATTCTGGAATATATTGCTGAGATTCATAGACTAAAATCGTAATCGTAACACTGGTTAATTATTGATAATCTTATTAACCTTTACTTACATTCAAACCTAGGTACTTAAACCAATCTTGATCTCTTAGTTTGCAAAATAGATGAAGAGCTAAACCTGTGAGATTCTCTTACCTTAATAGTTGCCCAATTCTTTATTTCAATTTTATACACTTAGTTTGCAGAATAGATGAAGAGCTAAACCTGTGAGATTCTCTTACCTAAAACCTTAATAGTTGCCCGATTCTTTATTTCAATTTTATACACTTAGTTTGCAGAATAGATGAAGAGCTAAGCCTGTGAGATTCTCTTACCTAAAACCTTAATAGTTGCCCAATTCTTTATTTCAATTTTATACACTTAGTTTGCAGAATAGATGAAGAGCTAAACCTGTGAGATTCTCTTACCTATAACCTTAATAGTTGCCCAATTCTTTATTTCAATTTTATACACTGAAAAACGATTAATTATATTAATATATCACTATTATGTCAGTAATAGGCTAATCATGGAGTTTACTATCTCACCTGTTGGTATGCTATGATGTTGTCGAAAATATCGTTAAAGGTACCTAAGCCTAAAATGAAAACTGCTAATCTCAAAGTAGTACCATTGACCAAACGAGTATTTGGTGACAGATTTTCTACTTGAGAGTGGTAGAAATCCCAAAATCGCAGACCATGACGAAGATAAGCTGGAGCCTGCGTTAGGAGTGGAATCATATATCCTCTCATTTCATATCGTTTGCCTCAGGAAAATCCTTCTAATTTCATACTACTCGTAGCTACACTATAATTAAGCTAATTTTACAAAAAAAAAGCACGAGTGCTCTGCCGAAAAATGTATACCAAGTGTCAGTGATGTTAGTTTTTCGGGTTCCGTACCCAAAGGGTAAAAACTGGACCCTATTACTGAGACTTCGCTGTCCGTCCGTCCGTCCGTCTGTCACCAGGCTCTATCTCAAGAAGGGTGATAGCTAGACAGTTGAAATTTTCACAGATGATGTATTTCTGTTGCCGCTATAACAACAAATACAAAAAAATTGGCCAAGTGCGAATCGGACTCGCGCACGTTAAAACAAAAAAAGTTAAAATATGAAGTCTAATGTTGTATAGCTAATGGTACGGAAGCTTTCGTGCGCGAGTCCGACTCGCACTTGGCCGATTTTTTACCATACATGCAAATCTGTACAGACATTAAAAAGTTATGGTGGAAATATATAAACTCGCAGACATAGACGAACCTTAAAAGCATTACACTTAGCAAAAACTCAAGAAATTTGAGTTTAAATCAATTTTTACACCCAATTGATAGGACATTTTAAAACAAGCTCGTAAGCCATCTGTGCAGTAATTTTGGCGTATTTCGAGCAGAGCCAGTTTTCATAACTGTATGGGATTGAGCGCTTATATATTTCACCTGTTTTTTTGCACCAACTGCATAGGGTTGTCAAATTCGGCGACTTATGAAAATGGGACTTCTGATGTGTTATATATTTTATTGACATTAGTATTTTTTATAAAATACCGAGAAATACAAACACAGTTACTTTTAAAGATGTGTTCACCATGAATTGTTGATAAATTTAAAGATAAGTCGTGCAAACCATTCCTTTTCTTTGTTTTTATGAAGTTTTCTTATTAGTTAGCCATTGACTTGAATTGATCACCCGACTTGTTTGTAAGTGAAGGTGCAGTCGGAGATAGGCTAAACCTAGAACAGAAATTGATTTTGAAAGCGATTCATGATTAATTTATCTACTGGAAAGTGGTAATGAACCAAGAGAACATTTATAAAATGCCCCTGACATCTCGCTATGATGAATACAAAACCCGCTTTCATCAAACGACCTAGCGCCCTGATGTAAAGATCAAACGAGATGACTGAACTGATTATGATGTAAGCTGGAACATCATGCAACTCAGGTTTTAAATTTAAATATATGATATTTTTTTATTTCGACTTATTGAAAAGCTATCCGAAATAGCTCGATATAACCAACAATTACGCGGTCTGATGATCATTATATAATAGGTAAATAATTAGACAAAATGATTTCCCGCTTAAACGAGTGTTGACACGAAGTCAAGAGCGGGGCATTCTTGAGACGAACACCGCGCTGTAAACATATGAGTCGAAGGGCTGTTCTGTTCATTACATAATGTATAATTGGAACGCATACATTTTCCATTTACACGAATCATTGACTTACTGACATAATATACGGGCTACAATTCATTTAATCATCTATACAATTATATTGTTTACTAGCTTTCCAGCCGCGGCTCCGCCCCTCGTATGCCGGTTATCTTTTTGCACGGATAAAAACTATCCGATATCCTTCCTCGGGCTTCAAACTATTCCCATATGAAATTCAATCCAAATCGGTCCAGAAGTTTTAAGTTTATTCGTTGCATACAGAAATATTTTTTTTTTTTTTTTTTTTTTTTTTAGGGAGGACATAGATGCTGGCTACCGCCTGTGCGGTCGTCCAGCTCCACCGGGTTTTGGGCGAGGGCCTGGCCCTACAATAGCCCGGGAGGGAGAAGTGCCGAAGGCACTTCTCCCGAGACGGGCGTAGAAGGCGAAAAGCGCCTTCTACCTCCGTCTCCTGCGGACGCCGAAAACGTACCGCTATTATAGGAGGGGTTGACAGCGAGCTCAAGGGCACCACTGTGGTTCGGACCTCGGCTTGTCTCACTGTCGAGAGACATGGGGGGGATCGGAGCAAAATGCCTCTGTGCAACTGCAGTGTTGCACAATTGGGCCCTACTGAATAAAACTCTTTGACTATTTGGAGAGCAATTTATCGTGACCTTGTTTTTGCCTCGAGCTCGCCGGCGAGCTCGGTGTTTGATTGTGTGACCTCTAATTACCTCACACCTGGGGATTTTACCTCGACGACTTGCGGATAACGCTAAAGCTGCCAATGTAATGACTGCGATGGGGTCATCCGGGTCGTCTAATACCTGCCGTGGTCGGCGACGGGGGGGTTTGAAAAATGGGATAGAAGAGGCGGTCGAGTAGTTCGATGCCTGGACAACCAATGGGTTCGAGTGGTGGGGCGCTCGATCAAAGTATCGGCGAGCGCAGTCCTTATTGAACTGCGCTAAAGAGGGAAGGTTTAGGTCGCAGTGCAACTCGGTGTTCCGGACATACCACGGAGCGCCGGTTGCACTACGAAGAAAACGATTTTGAATGACTTGAAGCTTGTGGAGATGGGCCTCACTAGCATGACTAAACACTACTGATGCGTAAGTCATGATGGGGCGGATGCAGGCAGTGTAAAGTGTCTTCTTATTACTAAGAGACATTTTACTCTCTTTGCGAATCAGGGGACCAAGGCGACCCATTACAAAGGCCGCTCTGTTTCGGACGGTTGTTATATGATCGCTAAAGGTGAGATTCCGATCAAGGGTGACTCCGAGATATTTTGTTTTACTAACCCAGGGGATGGGTTGGTCAAACAAAGTTAAAGGTTGCGGGTAACGGGGGCGAGTCTTCTCAGTAAAGTACATAGCTGCACTTTTAACTGGGTTGACCGCGATGCGCCATTTACGGAACCAGTCACCGATCTCGGTGATGGCCCGTTGGAGGGCGAAAATGGACTTTCTGCTGATACGCCACCCAGTGGTATAAATAGCGGTATCATCCGCGTATTGGGCCAATAGGACGTCTGGCTGAGAGCGTGGGATGTCGCTGGTATACAGCGCGAAGAGAATGGGTGATAGCACGGAGCCCTGCGGGACTCCGGCTCTGACTGGGTGGGGGGAGGAGAGGGTGCCTTCCACGCGATAGCGAAAGCTTCTGGCTTTAAGGAAGTCTTGTAGGATGAGCACAAGACGTTCTGGCACGCCAAGTTGGTATAGCTTGTAAATCAAGCCATTGTGCCAGACTTTGTCAAAAGCTTTCGCCACGTCGAGGAAGACTGCTAGCGTGGTCTGGGGTTTGGGGTACTTGTTAAAGCCCTCAATGATGTGCTCCGTGAGGCGGTGCACCTGTTGGACGCATGAGTGTCCGGGTCTGAAGCCAAACTGCTCATCTGGGATAAGGTGGTGTTCCTTAGCATGGGACTGGAGGCGGTTTGCAAGTAACCGCTCGTAAAGTTTGCCTAAGGCACTGAGGAGGCTGATTGGGCGGTAACTGGTGGGGTCAGATGAGCTTTTGCCTGGTTTGTGAATGCCAATGACAGTTGCACATTTCCAGGTGTCTGGGAATAAGCAGTGGCTCATAGCAGCATTGAAGATGCTGACTAGGAGATGGATGAGAGGAGGAGAGAGGGTTTTAAGAACCCTGTTGGAGATGCCATCGGCACCGGGGGATTTGCGCGGTCGGAGGGCCTTGATCAGTCTCGCCACCTCAGCGTAAGTCGCTAAGGTGGCAGGTGGGAGTTCAGAGGTGACCACAGAGCTTTTACGTTCGACTTCAGCATCCACCGAATCGAGGTGAGCTTGGTCAACGTGATCTACGTTAGGGGAACACTGAGCCTCTAGGCTATCAGCTAGGCACTCAGCTTTGTCTTCGTCAAAGAACGCTGGGACTAGTGGGACTGGTCTGTATAAGGGAGGCATGTCGTTATGGTTACTACCTTTCATACTTCGCGCCAAGTTCCAATAAGCATGGTGGCTTGGCACGAGGTTTGAAAGTTTATCGCCCCATTGTTGATCACGCAACTCAGACATGCGACTTTGAACCATGCGTTCAAAGTGGCGTTTCTTAGTTTTGTTCTCTTTACTGGGGTAAGAGTCGTAATGTCGGGTCACTGCTTTACTCTCCGTCACCAATCGTCTCACATCCGCTGGAATGACAAGGCGCCGGTCGTCCGGCACTATGACCTCCTTTGCGGATGCACCTACTACGGTGGAGAGGTGATTGGTGAACGAATCGATCGCAAGGGTTACGTCATCTTTTGTCAGGATGTCGTCAGGGATCTTGTCTAGGTCCGGTGAACTGATAGCCTTTAGGGCATCGCCTACTTGCTTCCAGTTCACTATCGTCTTAGTGGGGCGGGGGAGGTCAGTCGTTGGGTCGGGACCTAGTCGCAGTATAATGGGTCGGTGGTCAGAGTGAAGCTCGTGAACCACTTCTATGGAGCGTAACCGGAGTGTTACGCCTCTGAATAGTGCCATGTCAAGCAAGTCAGATCGGTGGTCTTCCATATAAGGGTAGTGAGTGGGCTCAGTGGGCGCAATTATGTCAAAGTTAAGTTCTGCGATTAGGTTTTCAAGTGCAATACCTCTGGGATTGTTGACGTTACAATTCCATAGGATGTGCTTACTGTTGAAGTCGCCAATCAGAATGACGGCGCTTCCTAATGAGAATAGGGCTTCTAAGTCAGCTCGGACGATCGGCTTTTTGCAAGCTTGGTAACAGGATGCTATGACTATAGGTTGATGACCAGTCATAGCTAGGAGGCAACAAGATGCTTCCATATTAACAAGAGTTGGGGTAGGTAGGGGAATGCAGTGCAGGGACCTTTTGTAATAGATAAGAGTGCCTCCCCCACGGGAGTTCACTCTATCATCACGTACCGTTCTGTAATTGGCAAACCTAGGGTTCGCCTTCCCCGGTTTTAGAAAGGTTTCCTGCACGCATATGATATCGATAAGGTGGGTACAACAAAAGTCGTGGACGAGGTCACGTTGTCTGAAGAGGCCGTCAGCGTTAAATGACGCTAACGAAACTGAGTACGGTTTCGTGCGTTCGGTTGTACTACCCATAGTGGTTGTACTGGGGAGGGGCCTGGGGAACGAAGCGCTTAAGGGCGCTAAGTAAATTCGCGTGTTCCAATGTGTATTGGATCACGTCCGCTGGGGATTGAGCGTATTGCATCTTGTGGAATAGCTCTTGTACCTCATTGATGTCAACCGACATAGCCAGATCGCTGACTAGGTTGATTGCCTCTTGAAGAGGGGCAGCCATCAATGGCATAGGTGGAGCTTGTGGCCGGGAAGCGGCGCGGGGAGGCGCGCGAATGGTGTTGGCGACGGGTGCCGGGAGCGCGGGGCGAGCCGGGGCCGGTGCGCGGGCAGGGGCCGCGGCGCGGGCGGGTGCGGGTGCGGGCGCGGGTGCGGGCGCGCGGGCCGGGGCGCGGGCGGTAGCGACGGTCTTAACCATACTGGGTGGTTTAGACCATGCGTTACGGGCTGGGAGCGGCGCGGGTATTACCTGTGAGGCAGGTACTACCTTTAATTTAGGGCTTACCCGTTGGTAACGGTCGTAAGAGGGACGGGTCGGCCTATGCCTTGCCACCCTGTGGTTCACTCGTGGTGCTTTAGGGCAGCCACGGTAATTCGCGGTATGCCCTTGAGCACCGCATAAAACACAGCTGGGTGGGTCCGGCGAATCACGGGTGCGAGTGCACGCTGCTGTCGCGTGATCGCCTAGGCACTTAACGCACCTAGCGCGAGCGAAGCAGAAACGGGAGGCGTGCCCGTATAGTTGGCAGTTATGGCACTGCGAGGGACTCCCATTCTTGTATGGGGCTTGAACATCGAGTCCTGAGAGGCCACAGACCTTTTTTAAATTAAAAATGGCCTTGCCTTCAGGAGTACGATCTAGTACTACGAGTACTAGATCGTAGGGGCTGCGGTCCTTCCCGCTGTACATGCGGTGAACTGCATGTACGGGGAAGTCTTGTGCCTTCAGGTCGGCACATACCGAATCGGTATGTACCTCCTTGGGCACACCGCGGATGACCACTCGGAGGACTTTCTCCTCTTCGAGCGCATAAGTGTGAAAACTTATGCTCTCGTGGCGGAGGAGTTTAGTTAGCGCTCTGTGGTCGCTAATGGTGGAAACTTGGACTTTAATGCCCTGCTGCGTGGAGCGGGCATTAGTATAGTGGATCCCACGATCCGAAACTAAACGGGACAGCATGTCCCATTTGGTTTTGTCCTGAATGAACAGGGGCGGAGGCGGTTTTTCGCGGCGCGCGCTCGCGTCCTGAGGGGACGCGGCAGTGGTGGCCGGAGCGGAGGGAGGAGACGCGGGGCGCGGGGCGGGGGTCGGCTTCTTGCCGGAGGCGGGGGCCTTAGCGGGTGCCTTGGCGGGAGGGGCGGAAGTTGCGCAACTAGCGGCTTTAGGAGCACGCTTGCGCTTTCTATCTACGACGGTATAGCCGTCGTTATCTGAGTCCGAGTCAGTGCGTAAGGCGCGACTCGGATCTACCTCCATCTCCGCTTCGGAGTCCGAAGTGGGCTCGACAACGGCGATGGAGGGACGGGTGCTCGCTGGCCTCCCGATCGGTGAGCGCGAGCGAGACCTCTCACGGGGAGGGGCTGCCACCGTGCGTCTGTTGTCAGGGCCCGGAGCGGGCGAAGTCGGGCTGTCCTCTGAGAAGGACCGGGTCAGAGGAGGGACGATGGCCTCCGGAATTGGAATTCCGGAGGGAGCGATGAGAGTGTCCGTGAGGCGGGCACTCTCTGCATCGTTAAGCGATTGCTGATGATCAGCGTAGAGTTCGGGGTAGCGGAGGGCGAAGGTCTGAAGGACCTCCACCTCACCGTTAGAGGGACGTTGCATCCTGAGGGGAATACTCAGGATGGCCTAACGGGTTCTGTCTCCCTCACGCAACTCGTGAGCTCACTTGTGTGAGAGGGAGTGAGTACCTATGGTGTGCCCTAGTTGTGTACCCTCTCCGAGCTTTTTTCTCGGCGGAGAGGGGTGCTCCTAAGCGCTACTCCGGGTTTGACTAGGGGTGACCCCAAGGCCAGAATCCCGGAGCCCAGCTTGCTTCGGCTGACCCGTGAAGCGGGAAAGGCCACGGTGCAAGGTTAAACCAAAACAACAACAGTGGCCGTTGTCACCGTAGGGTGTCACACTGCGACCGCAGCAAATGGCGGATTTGATCGTTCAGACGGGTTTGGCTGACGCTACCCCACGCCTGAACGACGTCGCTTAACAGCACAAAGTGTGTTGTTACGCGACTGTTACTATGTTGTGTCGGATAGTAAAGTGGTGAAATGCGCACCGAAAAGTGCGGTCGAAGCAAGACCACCAGCCCGATATGATGTTGTTCGTCCGAAACAAGGGACTGGGTAGGTGGTAATGCCAGACGTCTTAGAGCGCCTCTGCGCGACGGCACGGCGAGCTCGTAGCTCGCGTTGCTCGGCGTTCGGCGGCTGCTCAGCTTCTGCACACAAAACAAAAACTTCGTCAGGACTGCGTATTCCAAGGCACTGGTCTGCAACTATCGTCGGAACGATGACCCGAGTGAGACGGCAATAGTGCGGGGACTATTGCGGTCTCACTGGGAGATACTGGCGGAGCTGTAGACAGGTGTGCTCGGCGTGGCGGCACAGGTCGGAATGGTGGCAATGAATGGAATGGTGGCAATGTGATACAGAAATACCAATCTTACCTCTTTATAATATTAGTATAGATATAATGACTTTGTGCTGTTGAAATTGCTCAACTGACACTGTAATAGCCAATCACACCAAAGCACACAAAATATAATAATATTAAATTCTGCATTCAAATCCGTCGCAAAGATATTTCCATCACTTCTCTCTGATACATCTAAGGTGTTTGCTTAGATATTGCAATGTCTACAAGTTTTATCGCATACATTTGTAATTTTCCCTTTTATCTATAAAACAGGAATAGATTTATCAACGATTTGTGAATAGCAAGTTAGCGCTTGCTGTCGAATCCGAATGTGTTAGATGCATATGAATGCAAACAAGCTACGGTGAATGCTGGAGACAGGATCCGAAGCGCTCGTAACGAAGTTTGCTTGCTGTTTTTAATCGATCAGCAAAGTTAATCAACGTCCGCCTGGGTCAGGAGTTGGATGGGTGACCGCTGGTGACATTACTAATGAACGCTCCCGTGCTTCGGAGGGCACGTCGGTCCTGGTTGTTGTCTAAGGATGGCAGTCGTTGTAGCATGGTGGTAGGGTATTTTGCGAATGCCCCCCCTGGTTAGCTACCACCCTCAACTTGAAAATCTGTCGCCAAGCACTTTACGCTGTGTTCCGACGTCTATCCTTGAGTAATTCTAGGTTAGCCTGAACAATATATTCGACCACATCATCACTTACCATCAAGTGAGATAGTGGTCAAAGGCTAATCTATCAGGAGTAAATAATATAGTTTTTTTTTTTAGTAAGTATATAATTCATTTGTTTAGTCTTTGGTTAAGACATTTATATGGAATGCTATTATTATCCTAACCCAAATCGTATTATTATTACATGTTCTATGACAATATTATAAAAATAAATTATACGCCTTACTTGTGAATGATAGCAATCAAAAAGTCACAGTTGATTACAGGTGTCGCTATGTGCCTAATTGCGTTGAAATTAGAGCCACTTTATGAACAAGTGTGTTGAAAAGTTTTGTGTATGATTTTTTGTTGATGGTTTCGATCGAAAATAAACACAGCTTAGGAGATATAGGTATTATATCATTGCGAGCGCGCGATAATTTGGTCATTCAGACTTGACCGTAAGTTATTATATGTTCTATGCTGTTATATATGTTATATATATATATATATATATATATATATATATAGGGTGTGGATAAATATTACTAGTATCAAAGCCTCTATATTAAATAATTTATCTCTCTATTTCGTAATATAACAACAAAATCCCCTGATTGTTACTTTCATGCATATATCTCACTTCAAAGGTAAAGAACTTCAAAGATTATGTAATTCAAAGATTACACATTTCAAATATTATGTTCTTAAAATATGATGTATTTCAAAACTCCAGGATTATGTATTATCTTTGCTCACGTCAGCTTTTGCTGTCGAGACTCGAGACCGGATATGTACGACGCCTATAAATATGAATAACCTGGAGGGAAGTACTGGGAGGAAGTGTATTTTGTATTTGTATGCGTTTAAGGCAGATAATGTAATAAAGATCTTATTTTTCCCATAAGTTATATATTTTGGATTATAAGGAACTTGTTTTATGTTGACTACTTATTATTAAACAATTTAATAATGCTGTCATTCAATGTGCCACACGTATTCAATCTCTTAGAAGTTCATATAAAATTTAATGGCTTCGATTCTTAGAAAATATTTTTAAATGCTTTATAGAGTAGAAAATGAGTATAACATATATAGATTATGTCGATACGATTTTTTTTTATTTATTGATTATATTTAATATAGTTTCAATATTCGTTTCTATCACACTTTATTATTTTTACTTCAAACACGACTTAAATCAAGACAAGAAATTTAGTACATTGAATTATGAACCGAAGATTAATTGTGGTAACCATATTTTTAAGAAAATTTGAACCCCTTTTACCCGTAGGGGTTTTAGCCCTAAAGAACCCTATACCTATGGTGAAAAGTGTAAAAATTTATTTATAACATTATATTATGTCATTTATACTTACAAACACATAATTGTTAATTCAAATAACGTATTTAAACTTAAAAAAAACAATATAGTTGATTCAAATTTACAAGTGTGTTTTCAAAAGCAATTTATTTTCTGACTACTAAATCATACAGGGTTATTGAAAAAATGCTAACAACCTCTTAGGGTTGACTACTGCTTGTCAGTCAGGTGGTTCTCGTACTTATTCAGTCCAAAACCATAAAAAAACACAAAAACAGAAAAAAATATGTAACAAAAAATACTAAATAAAAAAAAGTTTTTTCTAAATGTTTGTTAGGACTAGCAGAAATCAACCCTAAGGGGATGTTAGCATTTTACCAATAACCTATATAAATTAATTGACAACTTGAATTCTTTCGGCATTATGTACTACTTGGAATAGTAACCCTTAAAGTAGTGATGAAATTCATAACATTAAGGTGTTATATTCCAAGTAGTACGTAAAGGCAAAATAATCCAAGCTGGCCATATTTAGGTACCACTTGGCCGAAATAATACAAGTAATGTATTAATAAAACTCAATTCTGTACAAAAAACACAATAAACCGTGTATTTTAATCGTGGATTAGCCTCATGTTTTTTTTTCTGATATTTGTACCCCATTTTATTAGGATTTAATTTCAAACATCTTTTTACTCAAACATAATGACATACAAGTTATCTGACAAACACATAATCTTTTAACAAATAACATATTCTATAAAAATACACGTGGAAGTAACGAACAAATAAGGAGGAGATTATCATTTAAAATTTTTTGGAAGTTGGTTAAATATTATTGTAATAGCTTGGCTGGCGTGAATATGTTGACATGTCTAAAATAGCAATTTGTCAGATAAATAAAAATACTCCCCATAGTTTTCATAATAATAGACATGTCAAGTCATTCACAATGAGCTATTAATTTATTCACCGAGTTGTTAACTTGTTCACCAACAGTTATCAACTCAGTCACCTTCTGAGATGGGTATATTAGTATGAATAAACAATTTTAATTCAATGACAAAAACAAAGTTAAATATCTATTTCCTACTTCTTACATAGTTCAAGCAATGTTGTTCTTATTGAACAAAATGTTTTTAGTTAGATATTAGGATGAACATCACAATACTATTGGTATCTTAGTGTAAAACATATAATGCCTAGTATAGTTTATACTAATATAATGCCTAAATAGTATGTAATGCCATTGAACCTTTCAACATGATGTCAATTAATTAAGATGTTGTATTATGTGTACGATAAAAATAGATGTATAGAATGCCCTAAGGTATTATAAGGTAGGTACAAGTAAAATACGATGGCAACAAAATTATAAAATATCCCTTAATATTAAATATTGAAATGCTGATACAAAGTACACAATCCTATTTCTAATTAAATTGTTTTTCTACTTACGCAATTGATAGTAAAAACCAATAACACAAAACAATAACAACAGGGTCTGAAATTGAATCTACTGCACCAGATGCTTCAATCGCTCTTTTCTATAGCCGTGGTCTTTGCTAAAAGTATTACAATCTCGGCAAGTTTTATGACAAATATTCCTGCTCGGCATATAACAGCAAGGAATGTATCAACCGTTTGTGAAATTCATGCCCGTATCTCACGTCGACGCTTGCCGTCGAGTCCGGATGTGTACGACACTCATATGAATAAAAACAACATGCAGGGAAGTACGAGGGTGGGTAGTTTTGCTATTGTACGCATTGAAAGCAGAGAGTACATAAATCAATAAGTTGACGGTTCTAATGCATGATTGATATAAGGTATTAGTAATCAAAAAAGTTACGAATATCACAATATTTTTACATAGTGCCCATCTTTATTATTTTCTATGAAAATTTTTACTCTCCAATTCTTGTTGTAAGTGTATTTTTAAGAATAAATATAATTTTCCATAATGGTATTTTTGCAGCATAAATTTAAACCGCAGCTACGGTAATAAGAACAAAAAAATACATTTTGATTTAAAATACGTCCTTCAGAAGACATTTCTTTCATATAATCATGATGAAAAACGAAATTTAGTGAGTAAACGTAAAAGGTAATCTAAGAAAATAGTAGTCTAATGCAATCTTCCATTACTTCTGAAATACGTACTTTTTTCTTTCTATACCTAAACAATTAAGTAAAGGCTAAGCATTTGACGACTATCTCACCTGATGGTACCTAAGTGATGATGTGGTCTAAGATGTTGTTCAGGCTAGCCTAGAATTACTGGCTCTTAAGGACAACTAGCTTCTTGAACACACCATTGGGTGCTTGCAGGTATATAATATGTCGCCAAGCAGAATTTCTACTTGACGGTGGCAGTTAGCCAGGCGGGCATTCGCAAAATTCTCTCTCATCATGCCATAACGATTGCCATTCTAAGATAACAACTGGGATCGATGGCTTAACGTGTCCTCCGAAGCACGGAAATGCTTAGTAGTAATGCTACTAGTGGTCACCCATCCAAGTCATGAATGCGGAGGACGTTGCTTAGCTTGGCTGATAGGTTAAAAACGGCTCAGTGGACTTCGCTACGAGCGCTTCAAAATGCGTCTTTTATTTTAATCATCAGATTAAAAATATCAAACTTTTTATAGTATAACGACGGAACAAACAAAAGGCTCAGAAATTCTAAGCAATAATAACTGTTTTATAATTCAATAAACGGGCCTAAATCAAATATCACTGTTAAGGACAGTTTGTAGGCAAAGTTTTCTATAGCCTCGAGGAATATTGTTGACTGCAAACCAAAACAGATATTTGGTAGGCGGTAAGCCTAGGACAGAAATGAACAAAATAAATTAGTCTACTTGAAGCAAGTCGCTTGAAAATAGGTTTTCTAACGTTAAAAGAACTTAAATTAACCTGGAAGTAAGATCTTGCAACGTCAGTTACAGCGATCAAATAGCAAGATCGCTATCTGAATTAAGCTAGGCAATGTATTTAAAGACTGAAGAGATTTTGTAAGCAAGCTAGTAGAAACCAATCGTAAATTGATACTCATAGAGGTTCTGAATGAAATAATAAATAGTAAGATACAGATTTTAAACCTAACGGTTTCATTATCTTAGATTGAAAACTAATCTCATTTAGTTTAGTTAGTGATGTATGTATCTACTGTATCAGCCGGATAATCCACTGCTGAACACAGCCTCCCCCAATATGTGGGGGTTTGCCGTAATCCCCACGCTTGGCAGGCGGCTTGAAGATCAACTACTATGATAGTGATGTATACTTGTGATTAATTTTCATTGAAATTCGATGTCCAATTTATATAAAATAACATTCTCAAGCAACATGACATGTCAGAAGTTCATTTTGTTCAAAAGTAAAAAAATATTGTATCAGTAACCCCACGTTGGGCGCCAAAATCATTGTGGTGAAATTTTCAAAGAACGGGTTTTTCTTTTTCTTTACTAAATTGGTTTAAAAATTAATCCTTTTAATGTTAATGCAACGGTTTAACACTTAACTTGCAGGAACACGGAATTTATTCGTCTTTATACCAGCATCGATACAAAAGCTTTTGTTGTGATAGGCCATTGTAATGCCGAGTCTGTAGGTACCTTTATAGCTTATTAACATCCGTTGTGTTGATGTTAAGCATCAGAGTTATTATTTGAAGGCTTTGTTTGCTAAATTATAAATTAATTTAAGCAGAGATGGAGTTGCTTAAATTAAATCTTCAATCAAGCAAGCTAGGGTAGACACACAATAGGTTCTCCAAAATTATAGAAGAGCGGTACTAATGACTAGCAAGACTGAGATGGATATAAAATCCAATTAGAGTGAGAAAAGAAATTGCGGCACAAGAAATAACTATATTTGTTTTAGGCGCATTTGATATGGTTGGGAAATATAGAACGATGGGTAGGGTACCTTCTCCACAAGACTGATTTTCTTTGGTTGATGATTCGCTTGATTTATGTGCGCAAGGATCGCAGCTGATTGTTGGAACGTCGGGTTTAACGATATTTTACGAGGAGTTACAGGAAACTCGACTCGTTCTTACTGCGCCAGACAACAGGGCGTGAATAGAGTTCTTTCTTTTAATGGTAGGCAACGCACCAGTAATTCTGCGGATATTACAGGCGTTCATAGGCGACGGTGACCAATTACCATCAGATGGACCGTCTGATTGTTTGTCGCCTTTTGTTTATAAAAAATCAGGGATATTTTTCTCAACCAAGATAGCTAAAGAAATATGATTGATTGTGTTGAGGGTAGTGAAATAAAGGTTTCGTTTAGGAATATTGAACAATGCTGCGTTCTAAAATTGCGACACATCAATGTTGCTTACACTTAAAAAATAATTATATATATTTTTAATTGATGATAGGTTTGACCACACCCTGCCTGATGTTAAGCATTGATGTCTAAGAGGAGGTCTAAGATGGAGTACGCTTACCTAGAAGAAACCTGTTTACCCTCGATTTGTAAACAGCCATGTTGTATCCATCGGGAAAAACTGCCGATGGTAAGGAGTTTCACTTTTTCGCAGTACGCACTGTTACACCGTATAAATTGCTGATCTAAGCCCAAATCCCTCACAAATTTATATAGGTGTTGTCAGCAGTATTTTTCTCTACATAAACGGTGGCTTCCAAAATTAAGTGGTCAGTATTATTGTGATAACTCCATGAGTCACCAGACTCTGTACTAGTATACCCTTCAGGTGGAACCTCTGCCCAAATTAGTAGCAAAAGTGAGTTCCGGGAACTTGTAAATCATCGTGTAAATATATTAATATTATTTTTCAAATAAAATAAATGTGTGTGTGTCCATATGTTTTTTTTTAAGACAACTGAATTAGTCAACTTTAACATATGCGGGGTAAATTTTCGCGCACGATGAATCATTTTACAGTCCAGAATTTGTATATATGAACTTCAATTGGAAACCTCTTCCGTACGAAACCTATATACATAAACATTAGGTCAGTTAACTTTTTTGGTAAGAAAAGTTTTAATCTGTGGTATTTTGCTAGTGATGTACGGGAGAAAAGATTCAATTTAGAATAAAATATTAAAATAACGTAATAAAACTACGCTGTATTTTAACAAATGTTTTATATGCGTGTCCCATACGTTGTAATATCATATCTGCCGCAGCCCATAAACCATTTTTAACAAAAACTGGTTTGCATGCGTTTTGCATGGTTACACCTGAATACGTGTACAATGTCGTGTTTGCGAAAATATGTTGACAATTTCAACGTGGTATGTAAATCTGCTCGTTTCAAAATGTTTATACACGTTTCTATAATTTTGCGTATATTTTATATAGGTACTGTAAAGTTGAAATTTTCTTTTTACATCTTGTTAAATTTCAAAGTATATAACTGATCTGGTAAACAAAAATATTATTATAATTATTATTACCAACGGCATATTTACCGTGTTTTTGGTTAATTTTGAGCTCCCGATATTTCGGCACTGTTGCAAGCGCCATGATCACGAGTAAACTGAAGTCTATGCGAGTGGATGGTAGGCACTAAGAGCAGACGAACCGGTCTACCCTCTTTCTAGTACGTTTTTTCGGCAAGGCGATACTATTATTGTCATTGTCACTCACACCACTAACGGTATCAGGTCGTGAACTATTTGTAACATTTCTTCGGCTCTTGCATAGGTTAACCACTGGATTCCATGTTCTCGATAGTTGAAACCCATCTTCCCTATTGAAATTTCGATGCTTCGTTATTTCTATCGCTTCTCTTACCATTCTCGGTATGTAGTGGCGTTCTGTCGAGAGTACCTGTGGGTTGTGTAACTCAATCCAGTGGTTAGAACCAGACTCCAGAAGATGTTGAGCTATGGCTGATTTTCCGATATCATTATTTTTGACAGCTCTTATAAGTTCCTTAATACGACATGATATTGTTCGCTTTGTCTGACCGATGTAAGACTCACCACAGCTACAATTGACTTTGTATACACCAACTTTTCCAACGGAAAGTTATCCTTCGGTGAACGCGCATATATGAGCAACTTTTTTGAAAGGGGTGAAGATAGTTTTTATACAGTACTTGTTTAGAATATTTGCGACCTTATCAGTCACTCCTTTCACATATGGCAAATAAGCTGGTTTTCTTTCAACATTGTATTTCTTGATTTTGTTGACATTATGACGCACTGGTGTTTGTTTCACTTTGTAGCCGTTATCCCGCAAGACTTTTTGGATATGTGATAACTCTTCGTTTAGGTGTTCGTCATCACAGAGGTCATAAGCGCGGTTCACCAGTGTTGTTACCACAGAGTTAAGCTGTCTTGGATGGTGATGGGAATGGAAAGATATAATGATATAAGAATTTTTATAAAAGCCGTAAAGATTTATGTAATTTTGTTTAATTTTTTTTTTAGGTTTACGAAGATGTCTACAGAACTACTGACACTGTTTATCATTTACAATTTCATATGCATTATATGTGAACCAATCATATACTGCACTGTATCATCCAGATTGCCTACTGCTGAACACAGCCTTCCCATTAAGGAGGGGATTGCCATAATATCCACGCTGGGCAGGGATCTTGGGAGTTCCTCAGAAGGCGCTGCTGCCCACCTTCCGGTATTTTACCTTTAGTTGCCTCTTACGACACCCACAGGAAAAATTCTATCCCAGCACCCTACGGGGCATATTATGACATAAATGTCATTTAATAAATAATTGTTCCTTATAATAGAAGTGTTATTCACAATTATAATAATTAAAAGACAAAGTGAGTCTAATAAAAATGATTCAATTTTTCAACAAATATTTATTTTATGATATCATGACGGCGCGTGGTAGGGATCGAAACGTGAACCAGCGCAACGGCAGTCGTGGCTATTACCACTTGTTTATCATTGCTGCAGCTATATTGTTGATATTTTTACGCTAACAACTTTAATAAAAAAAATACTATGTTTATTCTATTGTTTTACTTGTTGTGTAAATGAAACTAGAAAATTCTTTTTAATTAAGCTTCTACATTGGCTTCTCAGATATTTTTCTAAATAATTTAACAGGTTCAAAGGATAGAATCGTAGCATGAAGAGGGCGTGAGAAGTGTGAACTGCAACTAAGATTGCAGAATTGTAAAATTCCCACTTGAGTTTTCAAGTTAGCACGTCCAAGGCGAAGTCACGTTGTACCCTTCGCGCAGTCAGTAAGAAATTTTTTTACCAAGTGAAGTACATTAGAGCTGAAGTAAACCATAGATGTAACAATTATTAGGAGTAAACTTGTTCGTCATGAGCTGTTTTCAAACTGCTACTAAATTGAGCAGATCATGTCTACCATTTCTTATGTATCCTTTAAAAAAGGTCATCATGACAACGGACAACTTATCATATTTTGCTTTATAAATAAATGCCTAATATTTTGCCGATTTAAGATTTGAAAAAACTCAAAACCAGTTTTGTTAAATTTGTAGTCGTTGATATTTTAGCATTCACCATATAATTGAAAACAACACACTGGTAAAATAAATATATTAGTCAGCAACTAACTTCGTCTCAAGCAAACTTTCAGAACTTTCATGTTCATTTCTGGCGAGACAAACTGTCAGTTGGCAGTAGACTAACACAAATATTTAGAAATAGAAATGAAAGGTATGTCATAAAGTCAACTAATATGTGTAGAAAGTCGTCAAAAAGTGTACGAGGACTTAATTTTGAATAAAATTCCTCCGATAAACACTGCCATATGAAGAGCAGCAAATGACGATTAAGTACATTACTGCAGAATCCAGTAAGTAAGCCTTCCTGGCCATATATGAGCTAACTGGACCGAACTGCAGGTGAGGTCTGAAATTACTGAATACAAACATAAAATCCAACACTTATTCCAACATTACTAAGTACAAAACGCAACCTGCATACTTTTTCTGCGTCGAGTGTAGTATCACAGACTATAAAATGGCTTTTTAAGGCTCCAAAAATATACTTATCTCATAGAAAGTCATACCAAAAAGAGCCTCCTATAACCATGTTAAAGGAAAATCTAAACAGGATGACCTTATGTCCAGTAAGAAAATTACATAGGTACTTACTTACTGGGCAGTAGGAGATACAAAATTTAAAATCTCGCTTTTTACTAGACAGTTGTGAATAAGTCTCCGATAGACTTCACTTTCTGCATACATTTTAGAAATATTATGGCAATATTACATACCATTTTTGAGAAAAGATCATTTTCACCGCATAATTTGCTCCAAGAATCCGCCAATCCCTTAATACAATATAATAGTTAATGTCATATTTTGTTAAGTACATATTATTGACACTAACATCCCTTAACCTAACTTATATTATTAACTATTATTTGGACTGCCTATGAGTCTGCTATGACTTATAGGTGTCTAAATGCTTTTATTGTAGTAGCTGTAGTGTTGTATATAGTTCATAGTATTTTGTTTAATAAAGGCATACCGCCGGATTAAAAATAAAAAAATTCTTAACCTAACATTATTATATGTTGTGTCAACAAACATAGTGTACACAATTAAGTTGCATATTTAACGTCAGCTAGCTTATACAAAAGTCACGTTTTACCTCTCGTACAGAGAGGGTTAGAAAGTTCATCTTCCTTTAGGAACAACGAAAAGCTTTTTTAAAACCTTTTATCCAAGTTCTTACTCTTGAACTATGAAAAAGTGTAATTTTGATTCTAGTGATGCATGCCATATGTGATTTTGATTCTTGTGATGGATGCCATCTATGGAAATAATAGTCAGAGATTCACAGTATAAGGGCCGACAAAAATAATGATATCGAAAAATCTGCCAAAGCTCAACACCTTCTGGAGTCTGGTTCTAACCACTGGATTGAGTTACACAGTCCACAGGTACTCAACATAACGCCACTACATACCAAGAATAGTAAGAGATGCGATCGAAATAACAAAATATCTAAACTTCCACAGGGAAGATGGGTTTCAATTGTCGAGAACACGGAAACAAGCGGATAACCTATGCAAGAGCCGATGAAGTGTTACAAATAGTTCAAAATCTGATATCGTGATAGTTTTGCATGTCGAAATTTAAATACTGGTGTGAGTGACAGTGACAATAAAAGCATCGCCTTGCCGAAAAAACGTACAAGAATGAGGGTAGACCAGTGCGTCTGCTCTTACTGCCCACCATCCACTCGCATAGACTTCAGTTCACTCATGATCATGGCGCTTGCGACAGCTTCCCAATTATCGTGAGCTTAAAATCAATCAAAACAACGGTAAATATTCCGTTTCTTATATTAACTATAGTGTAATTGACCGTTACGGTTTAAAAAGTCATACAGAGAGACACAGTCACGTTCCGATAATAATAAGAAATAATTTAAAAATTAAAAAACACGCCTGCCGTACCAAAAAGTGAACGAAAAAATTACAAACAAGTTACATGATTTTAATGTTGAATGGCTACAATGTAGGTACTAAATAGATTATATTTACTGTGCAATTAAAACACCATTGAACCCAGAAATGGAGAATAGATAACCAATCTTTTCATTGCAGTCGGGGGACAGTTCCTTGGAATAGTTCTTTACATGTCCCCCGACTTCGATGAAAATATTGGTTATCTATTCTCCATTTCTGGGTTCAATGGTGTTTTAATTGCACAGTAAATATAATCTATTTAGTACCTACATTGTAGCCATTCAACATTAAAATCATGTAACTTGTTTGTAATTTTTTCGTTCACTTTTTGGTACGGCAGGCGTGTTTTTTAATTTTTAAATTATTTCTTATTATTTCGTACCTTTTAGTGATTAAACAATATTTTTGCAAACGCACAATGAGCCACAAAACAAAACTTATATTTTTTTGAAAATTAATATCACGTAAAAGATAACGTGAAATATATTTTTTTATGATTAATTAATTATTAATGATAACTTTGAGGTCTTTCAGTTCTTGCAGAGACTTTTTGTCATGGGGCTCGTTGATAAGCTTTCGTGGATCTAAAACACCAATTCTTCTAGCTGTCTGACGCGACTAAGAGCGACATAAACTTTCATCATCGTCATCATCAGCCGGAAGACGTCCACTGTTGAACAAATGCCTCCCCCATAGAACGCCACAAAGAATGGCTATTAGCCACTTGTGACCATTAGCTACCCGCGACTTTTATGATATCGTCAGTCCATCTAGTGGGGGGCCTACCAACTCTACATCTTCCGGTGTACCATGGTACCCACTTGAGAACCTTTCTTTCCCATCGCTTATCAGTTCGTCGAGCAATGTGGCCTGTCCATTGCCACTTCAACTTGCAAATTCTGAAAGCTATGTCGGTGACTTTGGTTGTTTGGCGAATATCCACGTTCCGGATTTTATCGCGCAAAGTAACTCCGAGCATAGCTCTCTCCATGGCTCGTTCAGTGACTCTGAGCTTGTCCATAAGGGCCACTGTTAAGGACCACGTCTCGGTGCCATATGTCATCACTGGGAATACACACTGGTTGACGACTTTGGCCTTCAGGCACTGCAGGATCTTTGACGAGAAAATGTCGCGTAACTTCCCGAACGCTGCCCATCCGAGTTGGGTTCTTCGGGCGTTTTTTTTTTCGAAGTTGGGCCTACCTAACTGGACAGTCTGTCCCAGGTAAAATTACATAAACTTTGCCCCTTGGCAAAAATTTTAGCGCCTAGATCCACGACGGCTCTGTCCAGTGTCGTTCCTTGCAGGTTGTGCACTGTCACAGCCTAACATAATTTCAGTGGTAGCATGTGCCGCTCGACTTTACCTTGACCCCGTAACGCGTCAAATTCGACAGCGCTGGGCTCAATTTTGACACCCAAACTGACTGTGTTGCCACGCATTGTTTTGTCATAGAACTCAACGAAAACGGCTTGCGGTAACTCTCCCGGTTACGACGTAGCGCTGGCCATACGAATTATCGGATGACTTCCATAGCGCCATTTACCAAGCCGTGTCCAAATTTAATATTTTTCCGCAACATTACCCTAGTACCAATGGTAACTTTTAAGAATGGAACAATACCTCCTGTTACGTCTTTTATTGTGTAGTTTTAGTGTCTTAATACGTCTTTTATTGGGATCAGAAAGTATAAATTCGGGTTTTGGCCGCTGTCATTTGGTTTTGGCTTCTACGGATGTATCTGATCCTACCACGTCAAACAACCGGCAAATTTTGGCGAGTTCGATGGTCATCGTTTGATTTTGATTTGGTGGTTCGATTCATCCACCTGTCTTGTCGTGGGAAATTTTCGCACATACTCGCCATCTGGTCCAGTAAGTGGTACACTACGATGATCCAGGATTTTAACCCGTAAACTATTCAAAATATCGACAAATGTGGTGTCGTCTGCTTGCCTCACATTCTGTGGCAGTTTGCAGAAGCTATATAACGTCCATAAATCCATTTCAGCACTTAAATGTGGCGGTTGTTTAAAGCAGTAGTATGCAATAAATGATTCTGATTCTGATTCAGTATGCTCCGCTGACAGATTTAGCTACTAGTGGAAGCTGCATCAAGTCACTAAACAGTAAAATGTTAACACCACCAAAATAATCATTTCTTGTAGTTGTGTATGAAATGCGTTTCTCTCTGAAGGCGTTCTCCGGTCAAAAAACGCATGGTCTCTGTCCTGCCGCATGCCGGTGATTTATTTATTTGTATTACTTGTGTCTACAAGAAGCAAGTGTAGAAACGGATAAGACAATATTTATTACTTTTGATATTAGTTAACCAATGTATATTGAATACTACTGTTATATATTTTTGTTATGTACTAAGCAAGCTCTAGACGGTGATAGTAAAATTTGTAAAATTTTCACGAATTTTTTTTAATTTTATTTTAATTTCATGAACTATGGCCCCCTCTTTAAATTTTTTTTAACATTCACTAGCCTATGTTACCGGGAATAACTCAACGCTTCTAATGATATGAGAAACATCAAAATCGGTTCAGCCGTTAAGAAGTTATGGTGGAATAAAGAAACTCACAAACATACATACATACATGAACCCTAAAAACATAACTCTCCTTTTTTCAGGCAGTCGTGTAAAAATAAGATAAAATTGCATACACTATTATTTATAAATTTATTACATAGAGATAAATAAACAATAGGATATTAAACTGAAAATGGTGGTATTAAATCTAACTATCTCCGTTTAACTACCACTTTAAACGAGATTAGCCAATGACGGTTCATTATACCTATAAAACGACTGCTACAGTTCCTTCGTATCGGTAACAATAATAAATGATATGTAAAACAATGAATGAGATTATGGTAAGATCTATTCGCATGGCAACCTATATATATTAGACAGCTGATGTTATCTAGAGCTATTAAGGGGAAGTGGCTAAAGTGGCAAAAAGGCAAATTTAGAAAGAGTGTACGCATTACAGATATGAATAAATCTAAACTAATATAATAAAGAGGAAAGATTTGATTCTTTGTTTGTTTGCATTGTAAAGGCTCTGAAACTACTAGACCGATTTGAAAAATTCATTCATCATGAGAATCCAATATTATGAATCCCTGATGAACATAGACGATTTTCTAAAAGTTGAGAATCTGTATGAAAACTTCGATAATGTAACTCAAAGTGCGTACAAATACAAATACCAAAAAATCGTTATATCGCGTACGCTGCGGAAATTTTTGAAATAAGAGCAAAGTTAATTTTTATGCCTATATGGTTAATTGTATTAATACAAATTTGTTTCAAAGTTTTCAATTGTACGTAGGAACCATGTCAACCTGAAATTTTTTTTCCGTTTTGAAAAGGTTTAAAGGAAACGTAAGTACAAAAAAAATAAAGCCAGCTGAATTCAGGTTAGCTAAAATAATAAGTTTATTTAAAATATTTATATGATGTGTATAGATCCGACGGGCATTTCGTCGAAAACTATCTTTCCCTTGGTCTAATTACCATTTTAAATAAAAATGATTTTGGGTTTTGAAATTTTTATTCTGAATACCCCTGTCTGACTTACATACATTTGGCTGAATCGTAGCTTATCAAGAGAGAACATAGATGCGAAAAGCTCGCCTGTTATCTTAAACAGAGCCAGTAATTCTAGGTTAGCCTGAACAACATCTTCGACCACATCATTACTTACCATCAGGTAAGATGGTGGTCAAAGGCTAAACTACTAGGCATAAAAAAAACAAATTCAACAAATTTAATTTCAAATATTGCATATGTAAAAATGAAAATAGTTCATCTCGTCAATGATCGGATTTAAAGTATAGCGTTGATTCTTTGACATTTCAGCCCTAGGAACAGAGTTCCATATCATAAGCGTTAGCTAACTTACTTTCACGTCCATTCAAAATATTCCATCCAAGTTGGAAGCAATGATTGTATATAGTAAACTGACAAATAAAATTAATCTAATATTAAACTGTCAAATAGCTATTAGGGCCTGTTGCAGACTGTTCGAGTAAGTTCCGGTTATACTACCCAGAACAGATTTAATAAATAAAACACTATCTTTGCGTTTCACAGTCATCGATTTAGCCTATCCATCGGTTAAAGGTTAAACGTGCTGCATCTTAACTGCCATTTTTATCATTATGTTATTTTATATGTTGCATAGCAACCCGAAACTCTATTTGGACATTCTGAAATGGGCCCTTAATCTAATAGTAAAAGACACACTTTAGAATTAGAATAATTACAATTAATAGGAAAATCTAGACAAGTCCGAGACGGGCCTTTGTCTTTTAGGATTCAGTAATGCAAATACTTTGTTGGTTTTGATAACAGCTTCAAAACTACTTCATGGACTGACTTTTCAGTGTTTGTTGGTTAAATTGAGGTTCTGGTTCATAATAATATACCGAAATTTCAGATTACTGACTAGCTTTGAAAGCGGCCTTTCATTTATTCATTTTGTTCTTTTATATGAATTTTTACCATACTTTCAAGCTCTAAACTAGAACACCCTACATACTAAGGTGCAAAAAAGTGTATTTTGTTTTGGCTTTATATCTTCTTATATATTTAAGCACCCATGAAAGGTAATTTAAATTATATTGTGCAAAATTTAGAGCCAGTCATTCTAGGTCAATCTGAACAACATCTTAGAACACATCATGACTTACCATCAGCTGAGATAGAGGTCGAGACTAGCCTATCAGCATAAAATTAATATGGTTGTCAAATTGTCAATGTTACAGGTTGAAAGCCCATTTTGGTAACCAGTTAGAGACCATTGACATGCAGACGAACAGAGGACAGACAGGCAGAAAATGGAATCTCATTATTAGGGCTTCGCTTTTAACTTTAGTTAGGAAGCCATAAAAAACAATTTGAACTTAAACTACAACGATATTCAGTTCCTCTAGTGTACTATTCTAGTATCTAGTATAGATATCATAGTAGAAATGCAGCGGTTGTGCCGTGAAGTAGCACATCGAATCGGAACAAACATTGTGTTTGTGTCTGGAATTTATAATGCCTCGCTCTTTTGAGCTCTGTGAGCTCAACAAAAGCATAGATTGGCAAGTGGTAAATATTCTTAGACAAAAACTATAGATACCAAAGAAACTAGAAACTAAATGAACGTCATTTTCATTTGATTGGGAGATATGGAAAAGTCAAGTAAAAGGAAAGATAAAATTACAGTATTAATTACAGTGACGGTTGCAGTGCAATTCGTGACTTGTGACGAAATGCATCTGATATAGGCAGACGTTAGTCCGCTTAACATCAGGTGGCCCTCCAGCTTGTTCCGTCACAAAAACATAAAAAAATACAACTTAAATTACAAAGTAATTGATGTTTCGGGATGATTTGATGCAACTAGACTCCTATAAACAAAAACATTAGTTTTAGAAACATTTTAAATAATCACATTTAATACAGAAACATCGAACTTAATTCCCTTAAGCCTGTAAAAATGTATTCTAAAAAAAGTCAAACAATTTCAACAAACCAATCAAAACGTTTTCACGCAAACCTGTCAGCACCAATCAATAGTTTAATCATGCAGCCACTCTGCTCTATCCAATTCGGGTATCCTCTACAAGCGAACATTTGAAGTGACGAACCCTCGCTTCAATTAAACTGGGATGGAGCCTGTACAATCTTGCTAATACAAAACTGTACAGTTTCTAGATAAAGAGACACCGGTTACTTTTAATCACGTCCCAAACGAGTTTTGGTGTATTCTAAGCCACACTGCACCACAATAATTATGTATCCAATCATGATTATCAATCTTATCATACTTTGCGAATGTTTTATATGAAATTTGTTTATGATTTGCAGTTTGCCCTGACGAATACTTGTCGTATTCGTCTCAAATTATAGTTTAGTATTAGAAAAATATCAAAGACAATGTGACTCGTGAAGCGCTCGTAGCAAAGTTTGTTTACCTGTTCTTAACCGATCAGCAAAGTTAAGCAACGTCCACTGCGGTCATGCGTGTGATGGGTTACCGCACGTGACATTACTACTGAGCGCTTCCGTGCTTCGGAGGGCACGTTAAGCCATTGGTCCGAGTTGTTGTTTTAGGATGGCAGTCGTAGTAGCATGGTGGTAGGACATTTTGCGAATGCCCGTCTGGCTAGCGACTACCCTCAAAAAGAAAATGCTGTTGCCTAGCAGCTATCGGTGTATTCCGTCAGCTGTCCTTGAGAGCCAGTATAAGCCTGTTAACACTTTCGACCACATCATCACTTACCATCAGATGAGATTGTGGTCAAAGGCTTCCCTATAAAATTTAAAAAAACCTGACCCCAACGTAGTCGTCTCGAGCTTTCTTTGAAAAATACCACCGTATATGGTCAAAACTAAAGTCAAAGCTACCCGACTTAGTCACGAGAGTTTCACGTATTATCGATAAAAATCAACTTATTTAAATTTGTTTCATATACCTGATGTAGTCAACTTTTAAGTATTTAGAAGCTTTTTAAATTGATCTCCCTTTTTTGTGTTTCATATCACAATATTGAAACAATTAATTCGTTTGTTTGTCGCTGCGGTGACAGCAATACGTTTCATACATGATAAAAGCTCTGTAGTATTAATGGATTCGGCTCTTAAACTACATAGGTCTTGTGTCACACATAAAAGCATACCGCAACGTTGTGGATGTGAACGTGCCGGTATTTTGACTATTCCTGCATTAAGCCCGTGTCTTGGTCCCATCAAGTCAAGTCTTATATGAAGCACACTCGAGCTTAAAGCGGGTTAGTGGTTGCACTTAATTTTATTTGCAGCTTTATTTTGGTCCTGCATCGTAATTTTGTTTTGTAGTTTGCGACTGTTGAAAGCTAAAAGCTTTAACCCTGCTTTTTTGATTCTAGACTATATGAACTTATAACGCTATGTGGAAATGGAAAGGTTTATTTGTTACCTACCTTTACATAATAATATATCAATTCTTAGATTCAAACAAATATTTAATTAAAGGAATTTAGTTTACTTTTATTCGATTCATTTTAAGAAATATTATCATAATTAAATTGACAGGAATTTCAAATTCTTCATTTAGAATAGCCATGTTTTTTTTTTATACCACTAAGGTGGCAAACAAGCATACGGCCCGCCTGATGGTAAGCAGTTACCGTGGCCTATGGACGCTTGCAAAGGGGTTTCACTCGCGCGTTGCCGACCCTGAAGAAATCTCTTCACGCCCCTTTTGAAGAACCCCATGCTATACTCCATCGGGCCATGTACAAATCTGGTTGAAACCTCAGCCTCTGCAGATTTGTTCTAAAGTTTTAGAAGTTGTTACTTTACCTATTTCTTTATTTATTTAGTGCCTTGTCAATGTAAGTACATGTTAGACTTTTGCGCAGGCCACTAAAATGATATTAACCAAATGCGTTGTATGACGTATTATATACAAATATCAAAATAATTCAAATCCATCATTTGGGTTAGGGTTATATACATTTATATAGCATATTCTGTTTTCTTCAACACTTTTAAAGTTATTTAGAAAACTGGTATAAATAAAACGTACAAGCCTAGTCAATGATATGTTTAATACATTAACACAAAAATCACCGAAATCGGGCTATATTAAGAGGTAGAAAAGAGCTTTTTATTTTTGTATGGAGAAGTATCCTCCTAATTATTATTGCACCTGGATTTACCAGAAGTTCTGTGAATGTTTTCATATAATATGATTTAATCATATTTAAATCATATTTTATCGTCAAAAATATCTTATTGCCTACTAATTGTACAAGAAACCATAATTATTTTTGTTAATGTTTTTAGTGTTTATAAAAAAAAATAAAAAAAAATTCATGTTAATATCATTATATTAACATCTACTTATCACAATATACAAATAAGATAAATGTGTACCAAAGTGAAATAAACAACAATTTGAAATTAATTGAAACAACAGAAAAAAACTTAATTTGGCGTTGTTTTAATTAAAACGAATATAAAATGTTAAATCCCACGACTTGTCAGTCTGTTGATATAACATTAATTGATACACAACTGTTGGCTTGGTATTTTAACAAATTAAACTGAATTCTGATTGCCATCCAAGGTTGATCTGTTAATTTATTTACGCGAGCATTAGCGATTTAAATGAAGTCAGCTATTAAGTTAATATTCGATTGTGTCCATAAAAATAAATCTTAAATTGCTTAAACTAATAGGTTTAAGCAAAGAATGATGGCGACTACTGACCCAAGTAAACCGGGGCACGTTCATGAATGTATTAGGTAATTTTTTAATTGTCAGCCTATTTTACATTATTTAAAATTGTTGGTATATTTTTAAAAGTAGGGAATCTTGAGTTATTTGCAAATTCATTGGGTACAACAAGCAAAATGATTCGAAACCGATTAACGAAAAAAAAGTTACATTGTCATTTTCTGATATCAGTCACTAGTGATGACATTAACATTTTATTTAGTCTCGTGGTAGTATACACACTATTTCTTGGTGCAGTCCGAATTGATTGATTGATACCTATTGTACGTAGATAATAATTTATTCGATATATAGATAATGTCATAGGCACGCTTTTACTTGCTCCGAATTTTAGTAATGTAAACGGCCATGAGCTTGCATATTCCAATCGATCCATTTATAACTACTCTCAGCAGTGAGCACTTTTAGTACTGTTGGCGTAATTCGGACCATACTCTTACTGATCTGTGATAGAAATGCCGCTGAAAAGAACCCGTTTGTGGTCCATCGACTTCGTGGCGATACGTACAATGTAAACACTAAGTTTTAGAAGCGTGATTGGTTTGACAATTTATATATTGTAATAAACCACTAACACAGTCTTAAAATCTATGACAAAAGCTATAAATAACTTCCTGACAGACCCATCTATTCAATACTATGACAGATAATATAAGAAATTACAAAACCTCTGAGTATTATTTTCTTCCGACTCCTAGGTACTGAATTCAATCCACATTTCCATTCTCATATCTTGGATTATCAGTAATGAAAAGTATTGGACTGAACGCCACATATTGTTAATAAAAATGTTGGGTCTCAAGTTGTATGGAGCGTCGCCATCCTTCTTTTGAGTAATGATCGTATTTTATCGTGCTATCTACAAAGTTCTGGTGTCTTCCTTTGTATTCTTAGAAACAACAACGTATTTATCGGCCCCATACACGGGGATACTGGATTAAATTATGTTTAATCATAGCATACTATAGTGGGCAGACTTAAAAATATAGGTTTTTTATATGATAAACATTTTTTACTTTTAAGGTGCATCGTGCATCGCTCTCTATGATTCCTTCAAAATAGCCTTTATAACATTGATTACCTATTTATAGGCTCCACCCGCGGGAAAATTGGTCTTAAATTGCGTTACACCAATAGCTTTTGAATAGATTGTGATAATCCACATCTTAAATACTATTATGGAAAACAAACGTTATTATATAAAGCATAAAATATTAATACTTAGATTCGTACCGTGGCCAGCATGAAACAATAATGTTTACATAGCGCTATCTCTATCTTACAAATGACTCGATTCAATACATACTCGCCCTCTGTCACATTAAAGTTCTGATGTAAGTTTATTTTAATCATGTCAAACTAATGTAATAAAGAGGAAAGATTGGATTGTTTGTATGTTTGTATGCATTGGCTCTGAAACTACAGGACTGATTTGAAAAAATCTTTTACCTTTCGACTCTTAAACTATCCCTGATGAACATAGGCTATAGAAGAGTTTCAAAAGGTTAGGGATCAGTATGAAAAATTTGATACAGTAACCCAAAGTGCGAAAAAAATACCATAAATATTTTTTATATAGCGTACGCATCGGATATATTCATAGTAGAGCAAAGTGATGTACTAAAATATTATAGTAGACATCAAAATCTATAAAAACGTCCGCAATACTATAAGTCGTACTATAACAATTATATCACAATACTAGTTTTTTATGAGTTTAATTTTATAATTTTTGAAAAATCTTGTTAATTATTACTCGTGCAAAGCCGGGGCGGACCGCTAGTGCTAAATGCTTGTAAATATAAAGTTATAAAATAGGACTTAACTAAGAGGTGATAGTTGGCCCCCAGTTTACTTGCCTTTTCACTTACATCGCCATTTCGATTTAAATTAAATTAACTCTTTCAAAGTACATAGAACATCTGATTTATTCAATATTAATAATTATAATGACTAACAGTTGTCCGCGCTTTCACCCTAGTTACTTTTGGT
This sequence comes from Plagodis dolabraria, assembly GCA_963854805.1. Classification (NCBI taxonomy): domain Eukaryota; kingdom Metazoa; phylum Arthropoda; class Insecta; order Lepidoptera; family Geometridae; genus Plagodis; species Plagodis dolabraria. The sequence goes on from OY978461.1 coordinate 17,267,617, forward strand.
TTTAGTACTCCTTCTAGAAATACCAAACAATAAAACTTTACTAAACGTAAACTAGATACGTAGTACACCACAGTTTAGCTTTCTTCTGGACTGAAAGTATCAATACAAACGTTATTTCATGTACTTCTACAAAATTATCTATGAATCATATACAAGAGTCAAGGCTAAAGAAGCACGTTTATATTTAACTTTATGATAAATCGCTTAACTTTTCTAATCTCCTTTGTCTGTAACTAAAGCTTTTATTATCTTTAAAGTTTACATTTTCATAGAATAAGTTTTAAAACGCATAAATTCTCATAAGTAATTAAGAAATATATCTGGAAAACTTGACAATAAAAAGCAATACTTTATACTACACTACAGGCCTGCAGCGACTACAAGATTGCTTAATTTTATGCAAACGGTTTGTAGTGCATTTCTATATTGTAATGCTTTTCTATATTATCTTATACATGAATATTATTATTTTAGACGAACGCCCCCATAAAAAACGCAGCTGCAATCTCATTTTAATAATAGCGAATAAAACTCAATGATTTTTTACCTACGTAATCACTACCCTAATATCTAGGTTTGCGGTGCATCAGATTTTCATTAAATTATACAGTTTTGAAATTACATTAGCTCAAAAACTCGTAATTTTAGATAAAAGAAAGACCCAACTTTAAGCATCTCTTTCAAGAAAAATAAGCATGTTTTTAATATTTCTATTGCACCACAAACATGGGGAATATAATAAACTTTCTATAATGAGAAGTTATTTAAACACGTGTAAACTTTTTTAATAAATCTGGAGCTACGAATAACTGGCTCAAACTCCTAAAAACGAGTGCTATATACTAAACGCTATATAATAGAAAAAAAAAATTTGTCCAAAAGAAAAAGGATTTAAGCCAGAAACGATAGGTCTAATAATACACTATATTTACATGCGAGTTTTTTTTATTAACAAGTTGAGTTTATATAAAAGTTCACGCTTTGGCTGGCGGGTATACGTTCTTAATCCTGCTTTCTGTCATCTCTCAGATGACAAAATTGGGAATTCATATTGTACAAATTTACACTAAAAGGAATTTTTTACCTCCAAGCATGATTAGAACCCGTGACTAACCATCCTATTTGCCGGAACATGCTCTGCCAACTGAGCTATCGTAGTGATAGCTCAAATTTTGTAATCAATAATTTTATAAGCTTATTCACTTAGCAGGCACTAATGCAAATATTTCAATGTTAGAATGATATGTATTGCTTATATCTTATAGATAATATTCTAATTTATTTACAGATAGATTATTGGTAAAGCAAAGGTAGAATTAGTGTTCAATTAAATAAGATGTAAGCAAATTAAAACTTTAGTAATCCGCAAAGTTTATTAGCCGCACCAGTTATTTGCCGCACCAGTTATTTTAGCCAAATTCATAAAATAATTTTGTATACGCATCACATCAGACAAGTATTATTATGAATCTCCACATATATACTTTATTAATTTTGTTGCAAAATTTTCCACATTTTAAACATTGTCGGTTGACAAAAGCTAAAGTTTTAGTATATGCAGCGATAAACTGTCAAGAAGTTGCGAAGCTGTTCACCACCGCGGTGGTGAAATTTTCGAATGTGAAAGCACTTTAAAATCATATTTGCGGTAGTTCAATGTTGCGGTCGAAGTTGTGAGGCTTAAGCGCCTTTTACACTATAAAATATGATGTCGTTCTCGGGAATCTAAATAAAATATGATTAGTTCTGATAGAAGGAAAATTTAAACTGCATGTAATAGGAATTGAATTAAGAAAGCGTATGATTATTTAAAAGACAAAGTACTTAGGACATTCCACCTTTGTCAAGCCACCGTCAGTCACCTTTATAATCCATATTCAATATACTTAGGTAGGTACTAATTTAACAATAGAGTTTTATCTGATTTGTACTAATGGTGATTGGTATGTCGGACATTATGTTTACAATTTATACTGCAACTTACTGTATCAGCCGGATCGTCCACTGCTGAACACAGCCTCCTCTATTAAGGGGGTATTTGCCATAATCCCCACGATTGGCAGGCGGCTTAGGGATCGTAGTGTAGGATGGCAGTTCTTTAGAAGGCGCTGCTGCTCACCTTCAAGTATTTTTCCCTTAGTCGCCTCTTACGACACCCACGGGATGATATGGGCATCTGGATATGGATTCCCGGCACCACAAGGGGGAATAACTATCACTGCGACTTATTTTTGTGTAATTCATTAGAAGAGGGAACGACTTTTTCATCAAAATATGACAGAGGATCAATATTATAAATCACGAAGATATCAACAATGCTATGAGCGGGTTTCCTGATTAGATGAAACAAAATTGAAAGTCCATGTACAATTTGAGTGTTTTTTTTTTCAATTCTAAGAAATTAATGTAAATATATACAATACTACGTCCTAGAATATTCAGTAGATTTTTAAAAATTGCGAACAAAATATGTGGAGTCTGAGATAATGAGATATATATTTTCCCACTTTAAATGGTTTTAACACTTTGTAACCGACATCTGTATGAGGGGGAGGATTAATTACAAAAAAAAACTCGTTGGTTACCTTAGTAGTTGTTGAAGAAACGGTCTTGATTCATAAGAGTCCCGTACTCTAAGAAAGCCAAGCCCTAGTAATATCACGCTGATGTCTGTTTAAATGCTACGAGTTTCTAGCTCGTAAACGCAATGATTTAGGTGCAAACCTGAAATTTTAATATATTGTGTATAAAAAGATGGTTGACTCAAAATCACATTGTTTTAGAAATAAACGAAAATTATTAGAAAGAGGATAGGGGTTCTTAAGATTATGTATGTCATATATCATTTCATCTTCGTTACACTTTTTATCATATAAATTAAATAAATATGGATCCAATTTAGTAGTGTGTCCTATTTAGTCACGAGTTCTCTCTCAAAAACTAACTTAGTTTAGAATCTGTTTTTTATGTTTGTAATTATTATGTAACTATAGTACATAAAACCGGGCTGACCACACGCTGGGATAACCTTGCACTGCATTAAATGTTTTAAAAAAGTGAAAAATTACTCGTTCCTGCTAAATGTTTGAATCAAAATCATGTAGGTACCAGCTAATTATATATATGATACATTCTGAGAAAACCCTTTGCTATGAGAGATATCCATCAAAGATTAATATCAAGGGTTCTGATGCACGCTGGCCATTCGCTCTGAGAGCATTTTCTGAGCAAGTCTGCGTTACGTTGAGTGCATTTACGGGTAATACCTTAATCCTTTTATCTATTTTCTAGAGTTGAATCTACTAAGTAATGTTACAAAATTTACAGGATAGCAAGAAGAAAATGTGATTTGTAATATAATTGTGAGTAATCATTCATTATATATATTCAGAGGTAGAGGGGGGGGGGGGACTACGGGGCTGTTTAGATTGTTTTAGTATACTAGCATGTGTGGTTTCAAGATTATAATATACTTTATATTGTATAAAAAAAATTGGTACTATCATAGGTGTCATATGTAGTAAAGGCAAGTGTCTTCACAGCAGTTTCCACACAAAACTAGTTTCGTAATATTTAAAATACCAAGTGTTTATACTCGTTGACAAAGCTCCTATACACTAACCTTAATGAGTCTTTCTCGAAAAAAAGTTAAAAAAATCTTTTTTATAAACTGTTTGTAACTATTATAAAACTGTAATACACGAACAAGCAGCAGCGTAACCATGAATTACGCAAAACTATCCACTCTTGCTAAATCAGGTAATGTAAATCATGTATCAAAGAATTATTAATTCATAATATATAATGAATAATATTTATAATACAATGTCTGGCATAATATGGATATGTTTTTTTTTTTAATTCAAGATAGGCAATCATTTGGCCGCTATCTCACCTGATGGAAGGTGATGATGCGGCCGTAGATATATCATGCTTGCCTAGAAGATACCAATTCACTCTAGACTTGATGACTCCCAAGTTATATATTCCCAAGTTATGTTTTTATATTGCCAGCGATTTCTACGATAAAAAACATTGCTATAAAGAGACATCCATCAAAAATTAATATCAAAGGCCCTGATGCATGCTGGACCAGACTTCAATGGAAGTCCATTCACTCTGAGAGCATTTTCTGCGTTACGTTGAGTGCATTTACGGGTAATACCTTAATCCTTTTATCTGTTTTCTAGAGTTGAATCTGCGGAGCTATGTGATATGTTTCTACAGGATAACATGAAAAAATATAAATGTGTCATTTATTTGTGAATAGTAAAAATTCATAATTATTTCTATACATACATATTCCTACGGGAAATATTTAATGTATATTTTAATCTCAGTAATACTTATTTATAAACGAAGCTTTTGTGCTCAGTAAAAAAAACATCTATTCTGAAGAAGATATACAATTATATATAGTTCCTATTTAACATATACCATTTTGTAAAAATTAAAGCAGTTATTGTCATTGACCTATATATACTAGACGTGACATTTTAAACGAGGATAGTTGACCGTGCAAGTATGCTAGCCGGCATACTCTCCCCCACACGTAGCTGGACACTCGTAAAAATTAAACGCGCTTTAAGTTCGAATATTGTGTATTATCAATTGTGCATTTTGAGTACACAATTTTCGAACGTAAAGCGCGTGTAATCTCTACTAGTGCCCAACTGCGTGTGGGGGAGAGTATGCCGGCCAGCATACTTGCACTGGTCGACTAGTCTCGTTTGAGATGACGCGTCTAGTCAATGATTCTATAAGTCAATGATTATTGTTGGTGTGTGAATTGAAGTGCTGCTTTTGAATTTCAATGTCCTCCTGGGTTGAATCTCCGAATCCGACAGATGGAACTGTGGCTATGACAATTGGATCGCTCTTTATTAAAATATAATGTTAATATTAGTCACTTTATCCTTTCGGATAATACATGCGTGATTATATATTTTATTTATACATAATTATGATATTGAAAATTAACATCTAGAATATATGAAGAAAACCTTAAATACTCGTAAAATAATATATTCCATCAAAACACCAAAGGCAATTCAATAAACCCTTACTCTAATATTCCCATCTCCAACATCTGATTCAATAATAATGTGAATCTATTAGATAGGTACCTGAAATTCATCCCTTACCTTAAATTCATCTCTTTACCGCTTTCCAGCAAAAATAATGCGTTGTCGCCAGAATCCAATTTAGGTGTCGGTGGAGATAAAGATTTTGCATAAATCAGTGATATAATCCAATATTATCGTATTAACGTACCCCGTGCTTAATGTTCGGCGTAGTGTTGCCAGTAACAACTCGTCATTTCGAGAAGGAATGCTGAGTTTTATTGGTAATATTATTGGTCAATTTAAATAATTGAAGCAATGGTATATAATGAATTTAGAGTTACACCTCTAAAGTAAAATATGCCACATTATTTTTTTAAACATTGGCGTTCCTCTGAGTGTGAATTTATTTTATAAAAAAATATTATTAAGTATATGCTTTTTTATATCGTCCTATTGAAATTGAAACTGCAAGATATATATATATATATATATATATATATATATATATATATATATATGGAATCGCATTTAAAGCCATTCATTTCAATACTTTACACGACGGGTTTGGAAGAATTATCATATTGATTATGAAAAATATTGAGAACTCTAGGTTAGCCTGAACAACATCCTCGATCACATCATCACTTACCATCAGGTGAGATAGTGGTCAAAGGCTAACCTAGGCATAAAAAAAACATGTTTTTTTCTCATAATATGGCGTCTAAAATCCGCCAGTTTATTTTTTTTATTTTTTTATGTATATAGTGTCATTTGCACTATCAAGACAAATCTAACGATGTCTCATACATTACAATCCGTTAAGCTATTTACAAGTTATGGTGGATTAAGGAAACTCACAAACATACATAACACTCGTTTTTTTAGACAATCATGTAAAAGAATTAAGAATGACTTATGTTCACTGAGGTATGCATATGTATCTTCCATCGTGAGTAAATTTATCATAATATATAAATTCAATTCGATATTTCACTATGGGCTTTCATCAAAAAATATATTTACCTCATGTTAACATGAGGTAAATATATTTTTGTCGGGATCGATTACATGATTTTTTTAAAAAGTTTTGTAAGATCAGCCAATAAATAAATTATTAAACATTGTAAAGAAATGGTGAATATGTATAAATATTCTGAAATCACATATTCGTGTGTTCTTTTCGTAACAGGGTAATGTATTTTTTACATCGGGCAACACCAAACTCTGCCCGGATCCTCTATTCCCGATTTAAATGAGTTATTCTATTACATCTGCGTGCGACCGAGCGGATTCGAATGAGATGGCGCATAAATTCAGAAATTGATAATAAAATTTTAGTATAACTCCGGTTGTACGATTCTATTGAAAGGTTATGTGGCTGCAGCGAAGGAAAATGAATAATATGTTATGGTATTAGTCAGAAATTATGGATAAAAAAGACTTTCAGTATCAAAACGACTGTTATGTTGTGATTAATCGCGCAAAATTAACTGTTAGCACCGTAAGAACTGTTGGGGCAATTTGGACCGCACCCTTATGGTCCGTTTCAGAATGTCCTTATAAAGTTTCAGGTTGCTAATCAACACATAAAATAACTGTATGATAAAAATGACAGTTAACATGCAGCGCGTTTCAAGCTTTAACCGATGGATAGGCTAAATCGATGACTGGGAAACGCAAAGATAGTGTTTTGTTTATTTAACATGTTCTGGGTATTACAACCAGTACTTACTCGAACATTCTGAAACAGGCCCTTAGTTGTATGGTTATTGCATACTAAATAAAAAAATATTAGTCTATTAGTGCTTTTATAAAGTTTGGGGATAACAGTACATATATGCACACATAGATGTCGTCATGCTTATATTGAATGTGTATGCAAATGTGCATATATATAAGTGTTTCAAAGACATTGAAGCAGTGATGGCTCAGTGGCATTGGCAATGGACTGCCGCGCAGCAGGTCGTAACTTGAGACGAAATGCATCTGTTATAGGCAGAGGTTAGTCCGCTTAACATCAGGTGGGCCTAGAGCTTGATCCGTCACATTTAAAAAAAAAACATTTTTGTCATGTAGGAAATAGAGGGCAAGCATATGCTTAGCAAAGTACTAGACTGGTACAAAGAATAACTTTGTTAGTTAAATCGATCAAATGTCCAACTATGATCCCGGTGCCTCGAAGTCCTAAAGCGTTGCTTTCGCCACATCACCAACACAACAAACACCTGCGCTCTGATAAAAGATGTTCTTATGAAGTATTAATTTGAGCAAATCCACTGTTGCATATTAGATATGAAGGCGCTGTTGGCGCGCCTACTATTTTACTCGTACGTAAAGCAACTTTAAACGTGTCATGCGACAATTTGTTTCATATGTGTATAATATAGGGTAGGCCTTTTATAACTTCTCTTCTCTAAATTCAACAACCGTGTTTGGTTCATAAAAACAATAATTATCGTTAGTAGTTTAGTAATATTTCTAAATATCGATATTAAAACACTAGAACTGGACAAAAGTCAATTTATTTACAAAATCTATCAATCATATTTCATTAGTTCGATAAAGAATTAACAGGCGCCGCCCCGGCCTGTCATGTCGCGGTCATGAGTTCTACGGTGTTAACTGTATAGTATGTGATCTCTTGAATGAATGCAAACCTTCAGCTACCAGAGCACGGTGGTGTATATGCAGGCGCAGTGTATATTTCGGCTGTGATTTAAGGTTATGCACGTTCTTTTTCTGTTTGAGTCGAATGCTTTGTTGCAACCATTGGTCGCGATGTCCGACAATATACTGTACTGTACCAGCTGGATCGTCCACTACTGAACACAGCATCTCCTATTATTGGGATATTTCCTATTTTATTGTTATTTTTCAAATAGGATAGTAACTGTTAAAACTATGCAAGAGAGCGTATCTTTTTAATATGAATAGATGGATATCTTGATAAGTAGCGATCAATCACAATAGCCTGTTGATTCAGAATTTTTCAAACATTTTGCATTTCTACAAACATTTATGTAGTTTACAACGCATTGTACCTATCATACTCAAATATATGATATGAAAATATCAAATATCATTGGTTCGGCAACGCAAAGCGATCAACAAACTACCTGAAGCTACGCTACTGAGGATTAAAATTGACTCACACAGGAGACTTCTTGTTGTCGCCAATCACGAGTTCTTATATTTAAATGCTGCCACGTTGCTGTCAAAATCACGATTCGTATTTACCAAAAATATAAATTCACATAGAAAAAGTTCACCCACATATGCACAGAAGGAACTAAAGATACTTAACACGGGCGAATCATAGTTCAGTTTTACAAGTATTCAACTATAAATACCAATTATTCTTAAAGGGTGCGGAGCAAACAAAAATCAAATGGAGAGTCCATATTATTATATCAATGCCGTGAATACCTATTTTATAATAATATACAAAAAAAGCTCACATTACACGAAGATAAAAAAATATTTTTCAAAAATCACGGTACCGACTGAAAAGTATGAAATACATTGTGGAAGTCACCATCCACCATGTTGACTTAAAACACCGATCTCTAATTAGCATGGTCTACTTCCACAAGTTATTTCATATTTTTCAGTATTGGAAGACGGTTTTGTTATATTTGTTTTTGTTTTTTCTCTTTTTAGTTGTGAATACTGCTTACAAGGACCATTTTATCTAAAATAATGACAATCGTCAACAACAGCAAATAACATTGAATCATCCAGGTAAGCGAATACATTTTTTAGTTAATTGACTACAACTTATAAACTACTTAACCGATTTTGATGAAATCTATAGAGGACCACACCTGTGCATCCCTTTAAAAAAAATATCAAAATCATACCTATGATGCAGTAAAAAAAATTCGCGTCGATTGAGGACCTCCCTTTTTTGGAAGTAGTTGAAAAAGTACCATTAACTCAAGCATTATAAACCTAAATTGCAACGAACGCTCCATAAGATATATGTATAGATATAGTAAATTCTGAAACTGCAATCCTAATATACTTAAAAGTATTTTCACCGTGGTCCTAATCTACGATCTAAAGCTATGAATTCCAATTTCTATTTAAACCCATTCAGGTGCAACAAACACTCCCGCACTCAATAATATTAAAGCGAGCGAAACTATAATAACAGTTAAGTGGAAAAACTCAGTCTTTTCAAAAACCTCGAAAGTCGAGACATAAAATAGTTTCAAGACAAATAACAACATTCACGAAAACTTCAAAACTAATATTGATGAGTTTTCTCATTTTATATTCAAACTTTAAAAGCACTAAAGTGTTACCGTTAAAATGCATGAGTAACTAAAGCGAACATTATTTTCTCGTGAGCAGACGGTTTTAGGGAAATTTAATTTCAAAATTAATTTAAATTCTCAAAATTGAAGTCTCTGAGGATATTTTAATTTAGAACTATTTCTGCTGACATTGCGCTTCCACAAAATGCTCTAGTTTATAGTACAGTATTTTTCTAGGATTTGCTTGAAGAAACCAGCACTCGTTTTCAGGCGCAGTAGTAGCTTTTAGGCGTTTACGGTCTTCGATAAAATATACCCTTTATCGAAGTTTACGGTGCTATATAGACCGTGGGGTGCAGCGTTAGAATTGCACCTCCCCATTTCTTCCCGTGTGGGTGTCGTAAAAGTCGACTAAGGGAAAAATACTAGAAAGTGGGCAGCAGCGCCCCCACTGCGATCCCCAAGCCACCTGCCAAGCTTGGGGATTATGGCAAATACCCCCTAAATAGGGGAGGCTGTGTTCAGCAGTGGACGATACGGCTGATACAGTACAGTCAATTTAAGCCTACATTATAAAAAAATGCACTAGTTTTTCCAAGACTAATTTTTGTACCAAGTATAGTTTAGTAGAACTGGATTTTTTTCTATAGTACGGTGTAATGACACCCTTGTTAGGCAAAGGTTTCATAAAGATTTCCTTACCTTCTATTCATACATTCATAACTATTGCTTAGAAAATACTTCATTATTTTCTGAGTAGGTATAACATAAAAAATTATATAATAACGAAAGCCGTGTTAAAATTGTCAAAGTCAACAAAACAACGCTGCTGTATGCACGAAAATTGTGGCCTTTATGTGTTACTACGATAAGAATGGAGATGAGCTAATTTTACATTATTTTTACAGTTTTAGGAGTTCGAATTTCAAAACGTAGATCATTTTCATTTCCATTGAAATTAAACAATAAGTTTATATATAACACTAGGTTTATATGAAGAGAATGTGATATAAGTATCAATATTTACCTCGATATGTTTGGTGTTCTCGCTGTCCCCATTGACTTATCCCCATTGATGGGGACACCGAGACGATAGTTTTTTCCTTCCCGTTGTCCCCATTAGCCTGGCTCTTTGATGGGGACAGCGAGACGCCAATATATTTATTCCCGTTGTCCCCATTGACTGTCCCCATTAATGGGGACAGCGAGAAGTCTGTAATTTTATTCCCGTGGTCCCCATTAATCACTTTTAATACCAAATAATTACAATAAATATGAAATAATTATATGTATTCTACAAGTATAACACCACGGTTTGGAAAGGATCTCATCATCGGTTTGGAAAGGAGCGCTCCTCGTTATAACTATGTCCCCCTCTTTTGTTAAATATTCAATAAGGATTACTTCGTAGCGATTTTCATAAACTACGTGTTTCGTTATATTATTAACCGACTTCCAAAAAAGGAGGAGGTTCTCAATTCGTCTGTATTTTTTATGTTTGTTACCTCAGATCTCTTGACTGTGTGAACCGATTTTGAAAATTAATTTTTTGTTTGAAAGCTGATGCTAGTCGTTTGGTCCCATTTTAAATTTCATCAAAATCGGTCAAGCCTTTTTGGAGTTATACTAAAAAGATTGAAAAAATTTTTTTTACATAAAATGGAACAGACTTCAACACCCAAAAATGTGAAATAACTTGTCGAAGTCGGTAGCATGCGCACAATATTGTGATAATAGGTACTTTTGAACCATCATGGTACCGACTTCGACAAGTTATTTCACACTTTTGGGTGTTGAAGTCGGTTACATTTTTGTAAATTTTTTTTTTTTATATATACCATACCAACCGTTCAAACTCTTTGAAATTTTGCGTTTATGTTCTTTAGACTGAATGCCATCTATGCTTCTAGTTTGTTAGGTTTCCGTAAAACTATGTAAAATTTTCAATAGTTTTTTAGTTCCTGTACAAAATTATTTCGTACGGGAATTATTATTTTACTATTGTTACATTTAGAGATAAAATCAATAATTAAACTTACAACTGGCAAACCAGAACCATAGCAATATTAGTATAGCTTGTATGATCTGCCAAGCTATCACCTATTCTAAAGGTGTGTTCCGGCAGCTGTCCTTGAGAGCCAGTAATTCTAGGTGAGCCTAAACAACATCTTCGACCACATCGTCACTTACCATCACGTGAGATTGTGGTCAAAGGCTTACCTATCAACAATAAAAAAAAAAACCTATCACCTACGTAATTTGAACAAATATTGTAATAGTCGTATTATATTGTATATAACACATTGTTAAAAGATGTTTAAAAGAATGGCCCCGAGTTTCTTGCCCGTTCTTCTCGCAGTGGCTCTATAAATTTTTTTCCTGAACGTGGCAGTACAATGTAGAATATTTCAATATTAAAATTTGTAATTGACCTTCATAAGAGCGTCGCAGACGCCTAAATTGAATAAATGATTTTGAATTTGAATTTGAATATGTGTTATGAATTGTAGACCTATTTGCAGGGAAATTAAATGCATTTATTATTATTATAGACTTTAGGCTCAAGGACATGTAAAAAAAAATTGCAACCCGTTTGAACACTTGCTTAAAGACTGACGTATAACAAAACTACGTTTGTATGGAAAGAGTTACGTATACACTAGTCTTAATAATGAGATTAACGATGCAGAGGTGGGCAGTACTATGCTTCATTATTTTTAGTATATAACATTATCGTGTCAGTGTTAGAAACAAAACTCCTCTGAAACTGCTTGATACCTATGAAATTTTGTGTGTATTATCAGTAGGTCTGAGAATAGAACGTAATTTTTTTTTCAAATAGGTACTTATTTTCAACTTTTTTTTTTCATTTTTATTTGCCTATATGGCAAAGCCACGTTTGTAGGGTCAGATGGTTATATATTTGGCCAAATCGTCACAAATTATAGTATCGAGCGTGAAATCTTTATATACTACCTTTATATTCCTTTGTCTTCTAGTCATTTATCAATATCATTGTAAACCCTAAAATAAATAAAATATTTACCAATCTTTATCATACATATGTATACACAGAGCAGATAAATAATAATCCTTTATTTATGTTATAAGACCTTTACATTAATTATACGTTCTCTTACAAAAATGTAGTAATAATAATTTCATTTTTGATAAAAATAAATTTAGCCCTAGTCAGTACACAAGGTTGTCATGTTTAGTTGAGATGAATTACAAATAATAAAAGTATAAAATTGAATATCAATATTGTATATCAATATAATTACTATACGAGTATAATATCGAATAAGCATTGCAATTCAACGGGACAATGCTGCCAACCAGCTGGGCACGCTGCCAACTGGGAGTGGGCTGGAGCATTTGGACTGCCTATGAGTCTGCTATGACTTAAGTATAGGTTGTCTAAATGCTTTTATTGTAGTAGCTGTAGTGTTGTATATAGTTCATAGTATTTTGTTTAATAAAGGCATACCGCCGGTAAAAAAAAATACTTATATGGCGTTATCGATTCTGTTTTTGGTAATTTGTGTGCCCATGATACCTACACATAAAAATAGTGTCACAAATTGGCTGGTTTGTATTTAGACTGTCAGAAAACAATGAAACAGGTATATAGGTGTCGTAATATCAACTTCGATATTTGAGGCCATAAATTATCCTTGTTGTTCGGTCCCTATACGGAAGTCTAAACAAGCAGAGGTCGGTCAATCAAGCATTCGGAAAATGCCCTACTACCTGCTACACATCACTGCATTGTGTACCCGTATGTAGTTTCGAAGAACGCTGTAGTGACGAACGTTGAGGCGGAAAAGTTCAGTGTTACGCTGGGACGAAAAGCCATTGAAGTGAAAGACAAGAGGTTAAAGAACATTGCAGCTACACACGTTATGTCTTCCATACTATACTATCATCATTTCAAACCCGAATAAGAACGAATGTTTTCCATATTCAAATAACACAGCATAAATACAAACGCAATAACGTGTTGGAACTTTGGAACTTGCTAAGTTTCACCCGATTAGTTTGGGCGCTAATACGAACTTTGTTTTGAGTAAAAACACGTTGCAGGCGCCAAACTTGCCGTAACTAATCGCAGCTTGCCGGTTCCTTAACAAGTTTGATGCGGCTTAAACCAGTACTGATTTGTTTACACAATGTAAATTTCCGGGATAACAAGATTGAACTTTGGAATTATTTTAAGCTAAATAGTAGTCTGATGATTATTTTTAAGAGACACATGACACTTAACAATTATTTTTCAAGGTAACGGGCGCAGTGCGATTCGTGACTTGTGACGAAATGCTAATGTTATAGGCAGAGGTTAGTCCGCTTAACATCAGGTGGGCCTCGAGCTTGTTCCGTCACAATAACGTAAAAAATGTAATGTACTTATTATTTTTACGTTAAGTAGATATCATTATTAAAAGGAATTTTTATTTTTATTTTAGTTCTATTTCTATTTTCGCTTAGTCGTCAATGGTGTTTTAATGCCTAACTACGAGTATCTACTAAGAAAAATAATTTGTACGGCATTTTTTCTTCATTCTACACGAATCTTTTCTCGATTGTGCGCTCGAAGTCAAGACCTCCTAAGGATGCTTCGCGTAGAATCGAAACGCGTCGAAAATTCTTCGTAAACGCCATGTTTATGATGTCACGTCGGCTTAACAGGAAAATTAGGCGGAAATGTCACTAGATATATTTTTTACTTTTTAAGTGTTTTTCTAAAATACTAATTTGATATTTTCTCAAAGTAAGTATTTGTCTTTATTAGATTGATCGTAGATCAATATATTAACTTACACACTAAAATTCCTTCCTGAATTTTAGTTTGAAGGTGAATGTCAGAGTAATCCTCTGACGTTCAACTTCAAACACACTAAAATTATTTGAATTCAGAAAAAAAAACATTATGCACGGTCGTTTTAGCAACAAATCAGTTTTAAAGTTTTTTCTTACCTGCTTCATTAAAAGTTGTAAAATAATCGAAAGTACAGCTTTAAAATATTTTTTGGTATTCCACCTTAACAAAATTCATGACAATTTTCACATTTAACTTTCGCCATAAAGTAACCAATTAAATTCTTCACAAATCAATTTAATCAGTAATATGTATTATTTTCTCTAATTGCGCGCATTTTGGACACACAGCCGCCGCGTGCAACACGTATGGAGATTGGATTTTATTCAATTCATGTTTAGTTTTATTACTCGTTATAAGCTCCTTATAAATCTGAATCGTCCATCAAGTCCTAGATTATATGTGTTCCACTTAGAAAAAATAGACCATACTATGGTTCCGAGAATCTTTAGGGGTTTTGTCACTGTTTATCACTTGAGATCATGTTCAACAAACTAATAGTTAACTATATATAAAATACTTAATTATATTCTATTAACTGCTACCCTAAACGTGGGCTCAGTATAAGATTATATCGGATTCCCTTGGGTATCCTTCTAGATGTTAGTTATTAAACAACGTTTGGCTTTATTGAACCGCTTATATTTTATCTAGATGTTTCAAATACTTTATATTAATCGTAGTAGAAGTCTTAATATGATCACTGCCAAGCGCTGCACTCATGGATGCTTTACATGATGGTCGTCTTTAATCCAATACAATATTTCAATCTGAAGTTCAACCCCATACCCTTGTGTGTAACTATAATTATCGTGAAGATCTCAACACTATTTAATTCCTTA
This sequence comes from Plagodis dolabraria, assembly GCA_963854805.1. Lineage (NCBI taxonomy): Eukaryota > Metazoa > Arthropoda > Insecta > Lepidoptera > Geometridae > Plagodis > Plagodis dolabraria. Next base: position 17,282,663 of record OY978461.1, read on the forward strand.
AACAGTTATAAGAAACAATCTATAACATGAGGAACAAAAAATTTCATAGGTTATCAAACAATTACCATCTATTCAAATTCTGAATACAAAACGCGTACAAAAAACTATACAAATAACTCAAAAGTTGGCTAATCAACGCTTCCGTTGTTTACCTCCATTGATAGGGCGGTAGCTGTATAAATTATTGGAAAACTTACACCATTCTCCGATGCCCTGAGGGGTCGTCTTCATTCCACTACATTACGTGATATCTTTTGTTAATTAGTCTTTATTTATTGGATTTTAATGAATCTTTCTTAGGAGTTTCTAAACAGAATAGATATTCAAATCAAAATGTTTAATTAGGCAATGTAATTCCTAGCAAAGAATGTAACTCCTCCTCTGTATATCATGTAATCTCACATGGAGTACTGCTCTCACCTCTGGGCGGGAGCTCCCCAGTACCAGCTTCTTCCATTTGACCGCATTCAACGCAGAGCGACTCGAATCGTCGACGATCAAGTTCTCTCCGGTCGGCTCGACCCTTTGGCTCTGCGTAGAGATGTTGGATCACTCTGCATCTTTTACCGTATATATCACGGGGAGTGTTCTGAGGAACTGTTCGATTTACTACCTGCAGCTCAATTTCGCCACCGGACTTCCCGACAAAGCATGATGTATCATCAATTTCATGTCGACGTCTGGATGTCCACAACCTTGCGATTTTCACGGCATTTTTTACCTGCCGTATTATGGAACCAGCTGCCTGGTGAAGTATTTCCGAACGGTTACGACTTAGGAACCTTCAAGAAGAGAGCATATTCCCTCCTTAAAGGCCGGCAACGCATCCTCGAGACCTCTGGTGTTGCGGATGATTGTGGGCAACGGTGATCACTTATTATCAGGTGAGCCGCCTGCTCGTTTGCCCTCCTATCCCATAAAAAAAAAAAACTAGACAAGTGTCTTGTCCAATAAAGCAGCCGTTTCGAAGAAAATGTTTCGAAATGTGAGAACAAAACATTTTATTTTAATACGCCATACGGTGTTAACCCTACTGAGTTACGAATAGGTAAGAGAGATGCTTTACTTGGAATATTAGTACACAGAACAATGTATTCTGCACTCAGAGACGACAACTACTTCCATTAGTTTCCACGTTCTGTCCTATGACGTAACAATTTCACCGGACGTCCTCTAACATGACGCTGCTTAATGCATTAGTAACATCCCTTTCTCAGAGCTGTGGAGTATGTATTGTATCACTTGGTAGTGTTAATGATGAGATCATATTTTAACTACGACAGCAAAAACACTTTTCTATTTGTTTATTGTAACTGTCACGCTGTGATCAAGAACTGCTTCTACGTCGTAAAATAAACACGATCATGTTCTCAAACCATATTATAATTAGGTATTTGGTATGCGAAAACAAACAACACAAAACATTATATTAAAAAAAAATCTTTAATACCTAAATATGTATAAAATTGAAAAGTATGCAGGCAATCGGATTATGATCACCTTTTGCAGCAATGTTCTTACTTTGGCAGGAGCATAGCTACGCCAGTTTTGAGCATAACCTTATTCGGGTGGATTGCCGATATATAAAAGAGTAAAAAAAAACGTTAACGATAACCTTAAAACACAAAATAGATACAGCTTGTGTAAAAAGTAGGTAGAACTAGTATATCCGGTCTATATCTCAATCTCTTGCGCTAGAACTCTTTTCACATAGGCCAGTTACCACTGAATATGAGATGAAAATGATGTGTTTTTACTAGCACTAAAATGTCAGTTCCATTCCAATTAGCTGTTCTCAGCTCAGTCTTAAAGCTTTTTATAGCTGCTAAAATTACATTGACACAATACATGACCCGACTTGAATAATATCGTCGTAAATTTTAACAGTTAGTGTCCATGGACTTTCTCCAAGCTTCTCAACAATATATTCTATAGCCGTAGTGTAATAATAGGTGCCCATATATTGAATAATGTAATGGCACTGTTAATACTGACTCTATTACTTTTGCATGTCAACCGATCTTATGCAAATTTTTCTAACATTATCGATCTACTTATCTATTCGCCCTTTTTCTCCCGCCTATTCTCAGTCAAGCCTCCCTACTTGCCGAATAAGCAATCGCATAAACTTAAATATTTGAATCTTTCAACCCAATAAAGACGTTTCCAGAATACATTGAATTAATTTTACGATTTTTGTTTCAGATGAATCGAGAGCGTCAGCAAATAAAAATATTCGCTAAAACTTCGATACTAAAGTTAAAATATTCAAGTCATGCAGCTTAAAACTCTTTTTTAAAATAAAAATGGACAAGAATAAGAAAAAGAATCATGTGAACGGCAAATATAATAAGAATTGCAAAACCGAAGCTTACAGAATTGAAGATGAAGTTACCACGTGTTGTTTTTGCATCAAAACTGAAGCAAGCAAGAAACAGAATCTTGTCACTGGATGTGCCACAAATGTGGGAATATTTGTTTTATTACTTGGCTACACCTTGATTGGTGCTTTTATATTTCTGGCAATTGAAGGCAGCGCTGCTAAAGTTCATCAAAAGACACTAGCAACAACATCGTATCAAGCCAATGAGAAAACAATTCCTCTATCAAAGTTGAACGGAACTATATCTCAGGCTAGTGCTGAATTGCGATCGCAAACAGTAGAGAGTATTTGGGAAATAACAGTTTCGTTGAATATTTTATACAAAGAGAACTGGACTAGACTAGCTGCTCAAGAAATTGCAAGGTTTCAAGAGAAACTAGTAGCAAGAGTAGCAGCTGATGTTTCTGCACAATATGGGGCAATAGCGTTAGAGTCAGCTCCTGCGTTGGTGGTGGATGACTATGAATGGAATTTTGCGAAGGCATTTTTGTATTCTTTGACTGTTCTCACTACCATTGGTAAGAGAAGAACCTTTTTTTCATAGTAACTAGCTCAGAGTATCATATTGTCTCCAAATATTCATTTTACATATCGTTTGTTTTGTTGTAGAGTATACATTCAAGTTAGACCCATTTAAATTTCTTCAAAATCGGGTAGTTTTTTAGTTACAGTCAATTAATTGTGAAAAATATTAGTATAGTACACATGGATGATGTGTGGAATGAGAAAATGGATAACTACAAGTTTTGTCGATGGTGAGCAGTATTTTAGACGAGCGACAAAAAAAATTAAGGAAAATATATATTTTTTTTTAAAACAGAACTAACTTTTAACCTGTAAATTATGAAATAACTTGAGGAAGTCGGGCCATGATAATGGGAGGTGAGTGTTTTGAATCAACATGGTAGCGATTTCAACAAGTTATTTAATAATTTTCAACTGCTTATATATGATTTTTTTTTTAATATACTTACAAGCTCAATCACGTTTGGATCGAAACCCCCAACCCTAAAGTCCCTTATGACGATTAAAGTAATACAATTACAGCACAAAGCGTAGGCTCGAAAAAGTAAGGTTCCTGTGGCCGAGTGGAATAGGTACCTGGAGCTAAATTGCAGAACAAGGGTTCGATTCCCGTCCGGAACAAAAAAAATGTGGTTCAATAATTTGTAAATGTAAATACTTTTATTTAAATCTAAGCATAGTAATTATTATATCATTCACAGTGTGTCTATATTTTGATATCAATCTACATTTATAACAATCAAAGTAAATAGTATCAATACCTTCCCACTATTTTTATATTATTGTGTATAAATTCATAAGAATATTTATGAATCCATTAACTTGTAAAATTGGGAAGCTTAAACTTAATATTTTTACAGGATATGGTAGCGTGGCACCCAGAACAGCATTGGGCAAGGCGGTAACAATAGGGTATGCAGTCATTGGTATACCTTTAACGCTTCTGTACTTATCAGTAGTTGGGGCTTTACTATCCAGGCTTGCCAGAAGCGTCTTCAGTCGAGCATTATGCTGCTGCCTGTGCACGAAATGTGGATATTGCTGCCTCGACGAAAGGACAATGACGAGCAAAGAACACAAAGAGAAAGTAAGAAGACAAGACGATTACAGAAATCAAACATTACATCTTCAGGAACCCTATTATGTAAGGTCTCCTTCAGGCACTATTATTTCAGCTTCGCAAGCACACAATATCAGCTCAAACTCAGTCAAAGACAAAACACAGGGCTTGAATTTCTTAAGAGACTGTGATTCGACCAGCTGCACTGATACAGATTCCAAGTTATCTCTGCGTGGCTTTTCGATTTTGGCACCCGTTTGTTTGTGTCTCGCTGCAATTTTTGTCTACATCTTTTTCGGAGCTCTTGTTCTATATCAACTGGAAGGCTGGAGTCCAATTGATGGCGTATATTTCTGCTTCATGAGCCTCAGCACGATTGGATTTGGGCACTTAGCTCCTGGTGCGACACAGAATAATGGTGCATCGTCAGGAACAATTTGGTTCTGTTCCATATATATCATGACTGGGCTTGCTCTCACGGCCATGTGCTTCAATGTTTTACATGATGAGATTGTGCACCGATTGCGGCATAATGACAAAGTATTGAAGACTACGCAGAAAGTGATGACTTCAGAGTTCCTGCATAGAATGTCTTGACGAGACGAAAGTGGGAACTTATCTGATGAGACAATGTTGAACTCCGAAGGAGACTCGTTGCCCGAAGTTCTTCACCACGTTTCTAATTCAAGATGTGAAGGTGGCGCAATCCGTAGGAGTGTGTACACAGTTAGAGAAGAAAAAGAACCAGATAGAGTGACCCCAATGTAACTAGACTTGTGTTTGATTTGAAGCTCAAATTATAATCGCCAAAATGTGTGTTTTTGAAGAACTGTAGATATTCTTAGGTGTGTATGTTTGTAATGATTATTTGTATTACCTACCAAAATATAAGTATTGAAATGACTGACCATAATAATGTTAATTATTTTTTTTAGATTAATAGGACATTTCTCGTAATTGTTAAGTATAATAAATAGTATTTGGTATTGTTAATTATAATGTTAGTGTTATCATAAACTAAATTAAAGTAATTTTGATGTATTGTTTGTTTTGTTTTTTCTTTCTAATATATATTAATTCATTGAATACCAAAGCCAATTAGCGTTTTAGTAAATAAGAACAGAATTGTATAACTGTATGATATACCTTAATAACTATATACATAACGTATCATGTAGAGAAAATGTAACTTGACATAATATAAAAAGAAGTTGTTAAACAACATGAAAACAAAATTAATCAAATATGCAATTTTAAGAGACAATTAATTAAAATATCTGCTGAAATTATTTTATTAATTATCACAGAGGGTATATTTATTTGAAGAACCAAGCGCCTGATGCTACTAAGGCCACCATAGCAATTCAGCATTTATGTATTTGCTTTAAGAGGAAAATTTCTGCATTTAAATCATATAGGAACTGTTTTTCAGAAGATTACCTGACTTGTCAGGTACGGATGATTTGGCAACAAATTTGCGTTGAAATTTTTCATAATTGCTTAATTTGTTGTTAAAAAAAACCCTTAAGGCCAGCTACTTTAAAATATTATTTTTTGCAGCTCCTCCACAACGATAACTAATTTTCACATCTAACTTACGCTAAAATGTGAATATATACTTAACAAATCCGTGCTGTAAATCGGACAATCGCATTTATCTATTTACTATTTTCTTAAATTTTCGCGCATCCGTAATGTTTAACATCCCCAATACGGCTTGATTTGATTGTGAGTAAAGTCCGATAAAGCTATCGCTGTCTTAAGTTACTTTGATGCCATAAATATTGGATAGTAAATATTATCCAATGATTTGCTTGTGAGATATATTATGCAACAAAATTGTTGTATTATATACAAAAGCTGCCTACTGATACTTGAGATGTAGACCTTTTTACTCACGAAGGCACTACTTCATATTTTTTTGAGTGTATTTGCAACTACTTCTGCCTACATATATTTCATTTCCTAGTGTTCCTGTACGTGCTATTTCATTTACACACATACTAAAAATCTTTTACTGGATTTTTTTTATGCAACCACGTCTTTGATGCTACATACACAATAAAATAGTGCAATTTATTGATCTTACTCATTCTTATGTCGTTTCCCCAATGCTGGAGGTCGTGACCACATCATGGTTTCAAAACTTTCTCCTCTAATATTTTCCACTTGGTGAGTCAGTCTGCAGTCGTATTATCAACATCATCGGTAACAGATTTCACACCTACCAGCCCGGGAACTAGCAGGATCAGTCGGATCGTATGATTAATGCCATAGTCTAGTTTTTTTTATGTTGTTATGACGGTACAAGCTCGAGGCCCACCTGATGTAAAGCGAACTAACCTCTGCCTATAACAGATGCATTTCATCACAATTTGCATGGTGGAAGGGTATTTTTGCGAATGCCCGCCTGGCTAGCGACCACCCTCAAGCAGCTATCCTTGAGAGCCAGTCATTCTAGGTTAAGCCTGTTGTGTTAACACAACTTCGACCACATCATCACTTACCATCACGTGAGATTGTGGTCAAAGGCTTACCTATCAGCAATAAAAAAAAAATATACATCACAAGTCACGAATTGCACTGCGCCCGTCACCTTGAGACATAGTCTCATATGCCTGTTATTACACTGAGTGTGAGGAGCAACTAGTACAGCCTACCTACATATATAACATTTTCTTGTTTTCCTGTACATGCCATTAGCATTCCCACCCACACAAAGAATAATGTACTGGAGCGCGCCTTCAAAAGTTAATATGTCTGTACATAAATGTAATGTCAGTGCAACCTATTGATCTTACGTCTGTTTTACTGAAGGCTAGACAATATTACTAAGCACCTACATATTTTGTAGCATTAATACATTATTATTGTTTTCCACTTTAGTACTACCAGTTATGTTAAATGTTCCAAGCAGGCTGTCAATTGTTTTATTAAAATAGAAAATGATGTAAACAGAAAAGTTAATTATAACATAAGTAGGTATGATACCTGTTCATTTTGTACTGTTTATTTGTAATTATGGTGTAATACCACTTGTGTAACATTTTTGTAATAGAAAAATAAAGATTTTAAGATTAAAATGTTTTCGTTTTATTTATCCGCATAGACAATGATGGAAAGTAATGATTACGATGATGATGAAAAACATTTCACATGTTTTTCGAAGCGCTCGTAACGAAGTCTGCTTAGCAGTTCTGATACGATCAGCAAAGTTAAGCAACGTCCGCCTCGGTCATGAGTTGCATGGGTGAACGCTGGTGACATTACAACTGAGCGCTTCCATGCTTCGGAGGGCACGTTAAGCCGTCAGTCCCGGTTGTTATCTTAGGATAGCACTCGTTATAGCATGGTGGTAGGGCATTTTGCGAATGCCCGCCTGCCTAGCTACCACCCTCAAGTAGAAAATCTGTCGCCAAGCTCCTAACAGTGTGTTCCGACAGCTGTCCTTGAGAGCCAGTAATTCTAGGTTAGCCTGAACAACATCTTCGACCGCATCATCACTTACCATCAAGTGAGATAGTGGTCAAAGGCTAACCTATCAAGCATAAAAAAAAGCTATCTTAGTCTGCGATCTCTAAAATGCCTGCCAAGCGTAGGGAAACCTTAATGGAAGCGGCTGTGTTCGGCAGTGGAAAATCCAGCTAATGCAGTACAATAGAGTACAGTAACTTTACCGATACTTCTAAATAATCAGGGCGTCGAGATGGTCAGCAGCCCAAATATGCGGCATTGTGCAGCAACGCCCCACTTACATCAACGTGAGTGGTAGCTGGTGACTGTTCATTTGGCACAGTTGTTGATATTATATGCATGAAAACTTTGCTCCCAGAAAAAAAAACAGATGCAACTCGGCGCACAAGTGAAGCCCAAAAAAAGGTTAACTTCAAGTTTCTGTGCTATTAGAATATTTAAAAAATCATAACACAAAACTGTACTTTTCTTCCTCTTAAATTCGCCTAAGGGGTCACAACTCATACATATGGAAGTCAACAATGCACCTTTGCGTGTAATATATCAGAAGTTGCCTGGCTGTGCACTAATAATCTGCAACAAAAAACACGTGGTTACTACGAATATTTTAAACTTTACGGCATACATAACAATTTTTACTTTATAATTACAGTAGTTTTTATTTTATATGTTTTATGTATAGTACGTTACAAGAAGTAAACTACGTGAATTGACCACAACATAACTACGTGAAAGACACTCCTTGTTTTATTTTCTAGATCATTCAAGAAAGGGTGAATACTACGAGGCTCATATCTATAATGTTCGCAAAGCGTTGGTAAGAGAAAATACATGTAATCGAAGATATTTTCATAATTAAGAGAAACTCCTAAATTATTGGAGAAGCCGAACAAGGGTCGATTTTCTCAAAAGTCCATTTAAAGGCTGACGTAGTGACAAGAAGGCCGAGAATCGGCTTCCGGAAGAAGAAAGCGACCGATTATTTTTTTATTACTTTTTATTTAAAGGAATATAGAAGGGCAGTGACTACATTCCGTGGGGTTAAGTGTTTGAAAAAACACTTCCTTCGATCAGATGAAGTCTAGTAGTCTGGTTGATGGCCACGCACCGTCCCCTATGACGGTTTAAGAAATACGATTGGAGCACGAAATTTCGGCGACACAGCCGATCCCCGGTAGCTGAGTGGATAAAGCGTCCGGCGCGAAATAGGAAGGTCGTGGGTTCAATTCCCGCCCGGGGCAAAACATTTTGTACTCCAAAACTTTGTAAATTTATATTTTACAATTAGTTTTGAGAATATTATTACGAAAGCTCCCGCGCAAAATTTGCTCGCAAAAATGTATGGTTAGATGTAAAAATGAATTAAGAATAAAATGTTTAATTTTTTTCCAATAACTGCACCTACAACTGTTACAACAAAAATCATTACTAACTGATTATCAATACACAAAGAAATTTACAGTTTTCTAGGGTAATTAGTAAGAGAAGCAATTAAATTTTTGTCATCGATGTATAAAAATACTTTTGTTATTTCCATAATTACATTTATTCATTAAATATTTTTCATTAAAATGTTGTGCAGACCACGATGGTCATTTTATTTCTTAATACAAACCCCGAGCGAAACTCATTGGTGACCCCTGATCTAGAGCATACTCCAGAACATAATGTTTTAGTAATTTTTTTTTTGTTTTTATTTCATAATTTGGCATACTTCCCGTTGTCACAGAGTAATAAAATGAAACGAAGTGTAGCCAAGGATGCTTACTTTCGAATGAAGTTTCAATTATAACAATCGGAAATAAACAAGGTTCACAATGAACGTTTTATCAGGGCACGGCGGTGGCGGCATCTTGGTTGCGACATTTTGACGCAGACAGCCTTCCGGTTTGGACAGTTAAGGCTAGTTGTCTCCGTAGTACTCGCCATACAAAATTAGTATCGTCAATTTTTTTAATTCCAAGTGTTTAAACTCGGCGAATCTATGCATTTGTAAGAATCGTATACAATGTGTCTACAGATATATAATATATATTTTAAATATTTGTTAAACTTAGATCCTAAATATTTAAGTTGTGAGAACTGTAAACTAACTGTACATTATGTAATTCTAGAATATCCTAAAACTTATTGACCGAGCGAGAACTTAGTATGAGCAAAGCGTCTCTGCTTTAACTTACACAAAAAATCTTTCGTATGTCCGGTTGTTCTCTTCTACAGGTCGCGTTTCTCAACCGATTCTCACGAAATTTTCAGAGCAGATTTGATAAGTCCATATAATTTTTTTGTTGATTCAGTTTTCGTAAATTTTCCAAAATGACGGAGATATACATTTTAAGGTATTGACAATATTGACGCTTCAGCTTAATTTAATGGCAATGTCCCTGAGTCAGTTGCTTATAAGTGATAGTTTCTCTCTCGTATAATTACTTATTTTCGATGTTTCTGCAGCCAGTATATTGATTCGAGATAAATACGGGACATAATTAAATCACAAACAATCAAATTATTTACCTAATTAACACATCGCCAAGTATGTAAAATCATTATATATTTTTACTATATACCTACCTATTTATGATACAACGGGCTTTCGCTGGGGCCAGCGTGTCATTTGTTATTTACATTACATATCTAGATTTTGTAACCCATTCCCCCATCAGCGTGCGCAGTGAACCTTTATTCAATTGTAAGCTATGCAAGAACAGACTCGCGAGGTTTACAGCTCGAAGAGCCACTAGTTTATATTAATGACATTTTTAACTACAGCCACACTGAAATTCAATTTTATCCGTATTAATTCTTGAATAGCCAATAATGAACCATACTGCTAATATTGGATTCGCTGACACGTTGTGGCGGTAACGCTCTCTGATTGGCTGTGGTAAATATGGCGGGAAGTTACATGGAGATGCAAAACTCACTTGGCACCAGTCATTGCTACAAAACCAATGTCTTACCTTACTGAGCCTCTGTTTATTCTTCAGAAGTGACTGCCGCATCGAGACCTAATTTTGATATTGAGTTAAGTTCCGTATTATTGATTTAGTGTTACGTATCTACTGTTAACGTGTTGTGTGTCTCTAGGTTTGTTGGCTTTGTTCTTCTAAAATGATTTGCCTTTGTTATTATGTCATTGTCGTGGAAGGTAATTATACAATATAACCATTGAATCCATGTGACCCTAATAGTATTATTTTTATTAAGGTGTTTAGTGTGTTCCTATAAATGTTGTATCTTTGAGCTTTCTTTATGATTTCCTTTTTCGTAGAAAATTTATTAAAGTAGATAGTTAAGTCCTCGACTAATAATACTTATTTACTTTACCTTAAGCTACGACTACATTATGACATCACCGCCTGCCAAACATTTTATAAGTTAATTAACTTATATAAAAATGTTCTTTATCTTGACAAATCTCACACATGTAAGTCATAGGACACTAATATTTATAGTTCTGGTTTGCCATTTTTTCTTCTTTATTTATCATTTTATCACTAAATATGGAAATAAATTTTCCCGTACAAAATATTTTCTCCGAAAGAGGTTGAAAATACACAATTTTACGCATATCTGGATAACAACTAAAAGAATATTAGGCTTTAGGAAACGCATGCAAAGTTTTACAGAATTTGAACACATGGCACATAAAATAAGACAAAATACGTTAGTGTCGAAAGCGTTTATAAGACCCTTAACGGAAAAACCGGCTTGCTGGTTTGTTCAGATGAAGAGTCTGCGTTATTGTACTGGACGTATTTCCATGGTGGAAGGGCACTTTGCGACTGCAAGCCTTTCCAGCTACCACCCTCAATTAGAAAATCTATCGCCTAAATAGTGTGTTCCGGCAGCGGTCTATGACAGGCCAAGTATGTTTACTGTTATCGACTACATCAATACTTACGAATAGGTGAGATAATAGATGATGAAAGTTAGTTTTATCGCACACAATAATAATAGCTTTAAATGTTGTAATCACAGTAGATGTATAAAGTTAAGCTCTAATACTCACGGCAGAATAAATACCCTCTGAGGCTGTGAGGACTAGTTCACTTCCAGGGTGCTGGTGAGTTAGTCCACGATGTAGTATACAAAAGCCTATGTGGAAATGTCTATGTGGAGTATGTAACAAGAGTGAGATAATGGTGAGTGCAGGTTTTATAGATAAGGCACACACGAGACTAGCTACCACTCTCAAGTAGAAAATCTGTTGCCAAGCAACTAATGGTGTGTTCCGGCAACAGTCCTTGAGAGCCAGTAATTCTCGGCTAGCTTGAACAACATCTTCGACTCCATCACTTACCATCAGGTGAGATAGTGGTCAAAGGCTAGACCATCAGCTATAATTAAAAAATATACTTAGTGGTAGCATTTTCCAACAACTCCTAGTGAGTTGTTGGAAAATGCTACCACTAAGTATATTTTTTAATTATAGCTAGCTACCGCCACTCAGCTGAAGAAATTCTGTCCTTAACAGCCAGATTCATTCTTAGTAGACTGTAAAGCATATTTTTATCATCAATTACCATCAGATCATGTTGTGGTCAAAGGCTAACCTATTAAAAAAAGGTAATTTTAACGTTGTTAAATATTTTTGTTGTATATAATGAGCAAATTTTTCACTATTTATGCCGTAGATCCCGTAAATGGCAGTCGATTGAAAAACAATTTGCTACATTTTAATGAGGGCATCTATGAAAGGTATTTTCGGATAAAGCGTCAGGCATTTACCGCCCGGACGTCGATCATTAAGGCGAGAATATCCATTGAATTTAAGTGAAAATGTTGGGAAAATGTTCGAGAACTTTCCAATTTTTCGCTAACAAATTGAAAATACAGAGTATTATTGTGACGTCACGGTGCAATTTGGAAAATCAGATATTGAACGCTACTATACTTAGGTGGAAGTCAAGACGACTCCTACTTTTGGTTTGTTACCAACTCATGCACATGGTTTTATGATTAACGGTATAAATATATTGCCACAATATTCAGAGCATTCTTTTATTACAAAATTACAAATTTACGAGTTGAAAAATTTAAGTCATGTGCGGGATTCAAAAAAATCCCAATATGATGTTTAAAGAACGATAGGAAAAATTTGAGTAATGACTCATTGTCATATTAGCTCAATTGGATTAGATTAGAGAATACCCCTGCTAAAGGGGTGGATGGACGCGGGTACGAACCCCGCACATGACTTAAATTTTTCCTCTCGTAAATTTGTAATTTTGAAATTAATAATAAAATTTAATGTAATCCGCAGAGCATGCGTATATAGTAAACAAAAAATATTAAAAGCATTCTTTTAGTTTTTGTCCTTTAACTACAAGTTCAATAATAATAATAGTAAAGCAACACATTTTCTTCACTATTCCTATAAGCATGCTGCTTATTAGGTATCTCTGAGACTATACTAATAGTTTTATTGTTTACCGAGATTAGTAATGATAATCATAATTTTTTTAACATTTGAATGCCAGAACTGGCAAGAACCATTATTACTCCTATAGTATGTGTATTGTGTATATATGCTTACAATAGTTTGTTGCTCATGTCAATATATACAAAATTCTTACAGTATTCCTTCAAAAATAATTCCTATTCTTGAGGTCAAATACTGAAATGAAAATCATATTTGTTTCCATTGTAGTTAGAAGATAAAACCTCTTTATTATGTCTGTAGAAAATGCAATCCCGTCCGCAGGAGGTGACCGGGATACGTATGTCAGCTACTCCCACGGCAGCAAGTAGGCAACGCAGCGACTAAAAACCGCCTACACCGCTTCTCAGTAGTGCAAGAATGCTTTTACAGCTGCCAATGTAAACCAGTCATTGTCAGCCGTTTCCGGACCCCATTCTGAGGTTCACCGTCATTACACGCTTAGCGCACCGCTATTACCTGGAGACCAACCTCACTAATGGGTACCATACGTGCCCTCTGCGACGGGTCATATGAGTAGCCCAAACACCTGGTACTTCAGCCGCAAAGGGACCTTGCTTTACCGACATTCTTCCTCTCCTGTGGCCCTATCGCATCCGTCATCTAATAACGTGACTACGGAAGGTAGGTAGAGTGAAGCACTGTATTCCTTTGCTGCACCATATAGCACCGTGGTATAATGGCTTTTTCAGCCCGCCTCAGCTGCAGTGCCGTCCGTACAGCACTGCAACCTACCCCTTGCCGCTACATCGTGGACTTGGCTACTCAATGGAGCTTCCCCAAGTTTATTTTACCTTAACCGTGGGTGAAGAAGCCACGACGCCAATAGGCGGGAACCCTCTTGGAAGACAAAAGGACCCGTGGTATAATCGTCCTTGAAAAAATCATCGTTGAATTACTTCTTAACGACCCGTCAACTAAACTGTTAAAAGGTAAACCAATGCTATGTTGATGTGAGGTGAGTCTAGGTACGTTGCGAATTTGGTTCTCATATTGTTTTCACTTGAAGAATGAAAAACGTACTTTCGATTCGTGAATTCATAGTAGGTATGTTAACTGTGTTTACCGTTAACTTGCGATTTTCACATTGTAGCAGCCACGAATTGCATTGCCACGTGTAATGGCTTTTTGAGCTTTTGCTATTGCCCATTTTGGTTATTGCAACGTGTTATTATTATTTGTTCATGCTGTTTGCCGGCACGGCGCCGTTTTTGTGATCACTGATGCGAAAACCGGATAATTGCTTATTGCTTATTGGAAATGGCAATTTCGGATTAATTGTTGTGCATTTAACTTGCGTTTTTGTTAGGTTGTATGCAGTGATTTTAATACAAAGCATCTATATCATCTGGATCATCAACAATCAAATAACTGCGCTGTTAATTGTTTCCTTGAAAGCCCCAGATGTTAAATGCAAATAAGGCTTATTTTCATTATGTGTTTAAAGATTACTAAAAATTACGATTTTCAGGAGTAAAGTGTCCTCTACTGAACTTTGCTTCAAGTGAAAGTCTACATCTTCCAATTCGTGGTATTTTTTCTCATCTCAAATATTTCTGGCGAAACATGGGAGTTTGAAGGATTCGGGTGATCATTGTTCAATTTCCCTGATTAAACCATACCTACTACCTATAACAGTTGGTTTATACAAGGTTTATACAATTTGTCAGTTTCCGTTAATTGGTCAGTTATCGTACATATTTCGAACTCTATCTCATATAATCTATTTATATACGCGTGAAATATTTTTGAGGATTTATAAACGTAATGAATTCACTCACTAGTTGTGTTATGAGTTTAAATGAAAATATCAAAGAACACATCAGGAACAACTCGATTATTTTTATAGTGTTAAGGAGTTCAAAGAATATAAAAGCATAAAAAAATTATGTAAAATATAAGACTTATTTTAATTTCAATGTAACTGCATGTAATATTTGCACGTCTGCTTGCAGACAGAGCACATCTATATGTAATAATTATATTTAAGATCTTCTTTACTTGTATTCTTGCAAATAAACTATATGACATGATTTGATTTGAAAAAGTTGTTTTATTATAATAAAACCACAGAAAATACTATACATCACAGATATAAACTATACCTACGCATTCGAACTCTCCAACTTTGTTTTTCGTAGAATCATTATCATAATTTAGATATTACTTTTTAGATATCTTATTACAAAGATTTAGAGCTCAATTGTACATGACTACCAAAAATATAAAAAAATTATGACGTCATCGAAAATTTGTTCGTAATCAGTAATGTTAAAGTTGATATCAGCTTAAAACTGTAGAATAGTTGCAGAAACTATTTATATTTCAAACGCCCACTTCATTTTCTCTTATCCCAATCTGGAGGGTTCACTCCATTTAATTACCAAATATAAATATTATGTAATAAAACTTAAAATAATAATTTAGATGCATTAATCAATAATAGTTTCATAACCTTTATTAACATGTTTTAATCTTATTGATTTATTATGTACCTACCTTCAAATGCGGTACATTCAACTTATGGCAACCCTTCAACGCTAACGGTCTCCCAGACCATCTCATTATGTAAAGCCTCGATACACGGGACCACTGTGGCTGAGGGAATCAAAGCACATTCTTTATGCGAAATTCTAGACGGGGAAACTTGGTTGGCGAAGTCTGTAGAATATGATTTGGTGAAAAATTACTAATATGTAAGAAAAAAAAACTGAAAAATAAATAATAAGTTACATTATTTCATTTCCATTTTTTTACCTAAACAGGAATTTAAACATTTTAATTAGGACAAATAATTTTTTTATCACTCATGAGCAGAAAGTAGGTATGTCATATTTACCCATATTGAGTGGAAGTTATTTGATTTTTTTATCTAAGGATTTTACATACAACTTTTCTTTTTAATAACGTTCTGATAAGTATGTGAATGTTAAAATTTTCATTATTTTCAAACATATTTTTAAATTTTAATGCCTGATTTTTATAGTGTGGGTAGGTATTGTGTAGAGCATGAGGTAAATTTTATTATTCGCCAGTAACTTAGCTTAGCTTAAGGGAGGTAAGTAATTTCACGGAAAATGTCTTCATAAAACCGTTATAGTACTTGAAAAAAGTTTAGTTTTAGTTATTCACTTGTATTACTCGTATTGAAAAAGAATCAACATATTTTAGTAAGGCACAGACGAAATGAATTTACAATCTATGAAATCTCTGCAAGTATAAACAACAAACACTATTTTAAACAACAGCAGCAAATGAGATAAGATTTCAACCCAACACAATTCTGACGAAGCTAGTGCATAATGTATAGGCGGACCAAATCCGGTTGTCTGCAGACCACATTTTATGAGCTCATAGTACTTCGCGGTGGGAATATTTTACCGATAAATATCTCCTAAGACGTTTCCCTTCTGTTTATCGTTAGGATTCTGCTGATTTCTTAAACAGTTTTTCTCTTTTAAACCGCTTTTTGTAGGAATATCGTTTCGAGATTTCCAGATAGGATTCTTTGTTTGCCTCTGGGGGAAATAAGGGGCGTATTAAAGCGAAAGTTTAAGCAAATTGGTGATTTTTAAATTGCAGAAGCTTTTGGATAATGTCGTTGTTAAAAGGTAAAATGCTGTGTTTACTTTTGTTGAGGCAGTTTGGATAAGCAACGTTGTCTTAAGAAAATTAAGAGGAGCAAAAAGTACGTGATAATCGTTTCTCGGATTGGACTTCTTGACGGGACTTTTAACTTATTTTATATTATTTTTTGTGTGGTGTAGAGAAACTTTATGTAAGCAAGTGTTTAACGCACGCAGTCTAAGTGCCGCAAACTACATTATAATGATTTGGTTTAATGTTAAAACATTGTACCACGCTCTTTTTCAAATTATTATCTTACGCAAATTGGAGTTGGGGCAGCAGTGTTTTTGTTATTGGCTTACCTTTGACCATAAGTAGATAGTGAGTGGCGGTGTGGTAGAATTAATAAATAAAGAACTTGTATATGTCTCCTGAAGCAACCTACGTGAAGATGCTAATTTGACTTAACCTAAAATGGGATTTGCCATCTCACTACTGACTACTCTTCCACACGTTCACATCACATCACATCGACACACAGTCCATACAAACTATTTCTGAACTTTCTCTGCCCTATACCTAATTCTAGACCAAATTCTCTACATGTTTTCAAGTCCACCTCAGACACTTTTAATAAGAAAGAGATAGCAGAGTATCTGTTATATTTTTGTTTCAGGGAACTTCTCTTATAGGGGCCATAGATGCTGGCTACCGCCTGTGAGGTCGTCCAGCTCCACCGGGTTTTGGGCGAGGGCCTGGCCCTACAATAGCCCGGGAGGGAGAAGTGCCGAAGGCACTTCTCCCGAGACGGGCGTAGAAGGCGAAAAGCGCTTTCTACCTCCGTCTCCTGCGGACGCCGAAAACGTACCGCTATTATAGGAGGGGTTGACAGCGAGCTCAAGGGCACCACTGTGGTTCGGACCTCGGCTTGTCTCGCTGTCGAGAGACATGGGGGGGATCGGAGCAAAATGCCTCTGTGCAACTGCAGTGTTGCACAATTGGGCCCTACTGAATAATACTCTTTGACTATTTGGAGAGCAATTTATCGTGACCTTGTTTTTGCCTCGAGCTCGCCGGCGAGCTCGGTGTTTGATTGTGTGACCTCTAATTACCTCACACCTGGGGATTTTACCTCGACGACTTGCGGATAACGCTAAAGCTGCCAATGTAATGGCTGCGATGGGGTCATCCGGGTCGTCTAATACCTGCCGTGGTTGGCGACGGGGGGGTTTGAAAAATAGAATAGAAGAGGCAGTCGAGTAGTTCGATGCCTGGACAACCAATGGGTTCGGGTGGTGGGGCGCTCGATCAAAGTATCGGCGGGCGCAGTCCTTATTGAACTGCGCTAAAGAGGGAAGGTTTAGGTCGCAATGCAACTCGGTGTTCCGGATATACCACGGAGCGCCGGTTGCACTACGAAGAAAACGGTTTTGAATGACTTGAAGCTTATGAAGATGGGCCTCACTAGCATGACTAAACACTACTGATGCGTAAGTCATGATGGGGCGGATGCAGGCAGTGTAAAGTGTCTTCTTATTACTAAGAGACATTTTACTCTCTTTGCGAATCAGGGGACCAAGGCGACCCATTACAAAGGCCGCTCTGTTACGGACGGTTGTTATATGATCGTTAAAGGTGAGATTCCGATCAAGGGTGACTCCGAGATATTTTGTTTTACTAACCCAGGGGATGGGTTGGTCGAACAAAGTTAAAGGTTGCGGGTAACGGGGGCGAGTCTTCTCAGTAAAGTACATAGCTGCACTTTTAACTGGGTTGACCGCGATGCGCCATTTACGGAACCAGTCACCGATCTCGGTGATGGCCCGTTGAAGGGCGAAAATGGACTTTCTGCTGATACGCCACCCAGTGGTATAAATAGCGGTATCATCCGCGTATTGGGCTAATAGGACGTCTGGCTGAGAGCGTGGGATGTCGCTGGTATACAGCGCGAAGAGAATGGGTGATAGCACGGAGCCCTGAGGGACTCCGGCTCTGACTGGGTGGGGGGAGGAGAGGGTGCCTTCCACGCGATAGCGAAAGCTTCTGGCTTTAAGGAAGTCTTGTAGGATGAGCACAAGACGTTCTGGCACGCCAAGCTGGTATAGCTTGTAAATCAAGCCATTGTGCCAGACTTTGTCAAAAGCTTTCGCTACGTCGAGGAAGACTGCTAGCGTTGTCTGGGGTTTGGGGTACTTGTTAAAGCCCTCAATGATGTGCTCCGTGAGGCGGTGCACCTGTTGGACGCATGAGTGTCCGGGTCTGAAGCCAAACTGCTCATCTGGAATAAGGTGGTGTTCCTTAGCATGGGACTGGAGACGGTTTGCAAGTAACCGCTCGTAAAGTTTGCCTAAGGCACTGAGGAGGCTGATGGGGCGGTAACTGGTGGGGTCAGATGAGCTTTTGCCTGGTTTGTGAATGCCAATGACATTTGCACATTTCCAGGTGTCTGGGAATAAGCAGTGGCTCATAGCAGCATTGAAGATGCTGACTAAGAGATGGATGAGAGGAGGAGAGAGGGTTTTAAGAACCCTGTTGGAGATGCCATCGGCACCGGGGGATTTAAGCGGTCGGAGGGCCTTGATCAGTCTCGCCACCTCAGCGTAAGTCGCTAAGGTGATTGGTGGGAGTTCAGAGGTGACCACAGAGCTTTTACGTTCGACTTCAGCATCCACCGAATCGAGGTGAGCTTGGTCAACGTGATCTACGTTAGGGGAACACTGAGCCTCTAGGCTATCAGCTAGGCACTCAGCTTTGTCTTCGTCAAAGAACGCTGGGACTAGTGGGACTGGTCTGTATAAGGGAGGCATGTCGTTATGGTTACTACCTTTCATACGTCGCGCCAAGTCCCAATAAGCATGGTGGCTTGGCACGAGGTTTGAAAGTTTGTCACCCCATTGTTGATCACGCAACTCAGACATGCGACTTTGAACCATGCGTTCAAAGTGGCGTTTCTTTGTTTTGTTCTCTTTACTGGGGTAAGAGTCGTAATGTCGGGTCACTGCTTTACTTTCCGTCACTAATCGTCTCACATCCGCTGGAATGACAAGGCGCCGGTCGTCCGGCACCATGACCTCCTTTGCGGATGCACCTACTACGGTGGAGAGGTGATTAGTGAACGAATCGATCGCATGGGTTACGTCATCTTTAGTCAGGATGTCGTCAGGGATCTTGTCAAGGTCCGGTGAACTGATAGCCTTTAGGGCATCGCCTACTTGCTTCCAGTTCACTGGGTCGGGACCTAGTCGCAGTATAATGGGTCGGTGGTCAGAGTGAAGCTCGTGAACCACTTCTATGGAGCGTAACTGAAGTGTTACGCCTCTGAGCAGTGCCATGTCAAGCAAGTCAGGTCGAAAGTCTTCCATATGAGGGTAGTGAGTGGGCTCAGTGGGCGCAATTATGTCAAAATTGAGTTCTGCGACTAGTTTTTCAAGTGCAATACCTCTGGGATTGTTGATGTTACAATTCCATAGGATGTGCTTACTATTGAAGTCGCCAATCTGAAGGACGGCGCTTCCTAAAGAGAACAATGCTTCTAAGTCAGCTCGGACGATCGGCTTGGAGCAAGCTTGGTAACAGGACGCTATGACTATGGGTTGATGACCAGTCATAGCTAGGAGGCAACAAGATGCTTCCATATTAACAAGAGTCGGGGTAGGTAGGGGAA
This sequence comes from Plagodis dolabraria, assembly GCA_963854805.1. NCBI lineage: Eukaryota > Metazoa > Arthropoda > Insecta > Lepidoptera > Geometridae > Plagodis > Plagodis dolabraria. Next base: position 17,302,779 of record OY978461.1, read on the forward strand.
TGCAGTGCAGGGACCTTTTGTAATAGATAAGAGTGCCTCCCCCACGGGAGTTCACTCTATCATCACGTACCGTTCTGTAATTGGCAAACCTAGGGTTCGCCTTCCCCGGTTTTAGAAGGGTCTCCTGCACGCATATGATATCGATAAGGTGGGTACAACAAAAGTCGTGGACGAGGTCACGTTGTCTGAAAAGGCCGTTAGCGTTAAATGACGCTAACGAAACTGAGTGCGGTTTCGTGCGTTCGGTTGTACTACCCATAGTGGTTGTACTGGGGAGGGGCCTGGGGAACGAAGCGCTTAAGGGCGCTTAGTAAGTTCGCGTGTTCCAATGTATATTGGATCACGTCCGCTGGGGATTGAGCGTATTGCATCTTGTGGAATAGCTCTTGTACCTCATTGATGTCAACCGACATAGCCAGATCGCTGACTAGGTTGATTGCCTCTTGAAGAGGGGCAGCCATCAATTGCATAGGGGGAGCTTGTGGCCGGGAAGCGGCGCGGGGAGGCGCGCGAATGGTGTTGGCAACGGGTGCCGGGAGCGCGGGGAGAGCCGGGGCCGGTGCGCGGGCAGGGGCCGCGGCGCGGGCGGGTGCGGGTGCGGGCGCGGGTGCGGGCGCGCGGGCCGGGGCGCGGGCGGTAGCGACGGTCTTAACCATACTGGGTGGTTTAGACCATGCGTTACGGGCTGGGAGCGGCGCGGGTATTACCTGTGAGGCAGGTACTACCGTTAGTTTAGGGCTTACCCGTTGGTAACGGTCATAAGAGGGGCGGGTCGGCCTATGCCTTGCCACCCTGTGGTTCACTCGTGGTGCTTTAGGGCAACCACGGTAGTTCGCGGTATGCCCTTGAGCACCGCATAGAACACAACTGGGTGGGTCCGGCGAATCCCGGGTGCGAGTGCACGCTGCTGTCGCGTGATCGCCTAGGCACTTAACGCATCTAGCGCGAGCGAAGCAGAAACGGGAGGCGTGCCCGTATAGTTGGCAGTTATGGCACTGCGAGGGACTCCCATTTTTGTATGGGGCTTGGACATCGAGTCCTGAGAGGCCACAGACTACGAGTACTAGATGGTAAGGACTGCGGTCCTTCGCGCTGTACATGCGGTGAACTGCATGTACAGGGAAGTCTTGTGCCTTCAGGTCGGCACATACCGAATCGGTATGTACCTCCTTGGGCACACCGCGGATGACCACTCGGAGGACTTTCTCCTCTTCGAGCGCATAAGTGTGAAAGCTTATGCTCTCATTGCGTTTCAGGGAACAAAAACAACTCATATGTTATCAAACCAGAGCTGTAGGATTGCTTCCCAAAAGTATTTATAGAAGGGTGACCCAAGTTTTACCTTCTAGCTATCTCAGAATGGAAAACATTTAGAACGTATACCAATTTTGACTTCATAAAAGGATTGAAATGAGATACTACTTAAAGTTGATATACTAGCTATTAAACTCTTTCCTAGGATTTTTGACTACTTCACTTTGGCATGCGTTAGTTCATTTTGGATCAGCTAAATTGTCGGCTGACGTTTTATTTCGGGCTTGTTTTGATAAAAAGATTAATCTCGTATAATTATGAGGAAAATACACCAAAACGAGCCTGCTTCAAAGAGCTCACTCGCATTTCGGTCTGCAATTACGCTAAATCTCTAAATTCTTTCTACACCCCTCAAAGTATATCGCGATTAGACTGTGCTGAAATTTGTTATACCACGCGGTACACGGTTGCCTAAGAAGTGCCTTTATCTAACATTTGAATTCTAATACATGGTTAATCCCATTGAAGGCATTATTTATATATCTTCATTTATTAGTTCAGCTTTAAAAGAAATTTTAAATTAAAAACAATTATGTGAAAATGTACTTGATGAATCCATTTTCCATTATTTTTACACAAACTTTTTTTATACAAGTTATACCAAGATCTTAAATAACATTTAAATTTTAGAGAAAAATATGAAAAATACGCATCCGGCGCGAAATCGGAAGGACGCGGGTTCAATTCCCGCCCGGGGCAAAACATTTTGTATTCCAATAATTTGTAAATTTATGATTTTCGCTTAGTACGCGGTAGTGCTTGTAATCATAATATATAGAAATATAGAAGGGTAGCGACATCATTCTGAGAGTTAAGTGTTTGAAAAAACACTTCTTTCGGTCAGATGAAGTCTATTAGTCTGGTTGATGGCCGCGCACCGTTCCCTATGACGGTTTAAGAAATACGATTGGAGTACGAAATTTCGGCGACACAGCCACCCCCGGTAGCTTAATAGATAAAGCATCCGGCGCGAAATCGGAAGGACGCGGGTTGAATTCCCGCCCGGGGCAAAACATTTTGTATTCCAATAATTTGTATATATAAGAAAAATATGACTTTAGAACGTTGTATTTTTCCGATTATATACTAAGACAACTAGCTAGTATCAAATAGATACGAGAGTATTTTTTTTCATAAACTTTTGCATTACGATTTTGACATTAAGCATACCCAAAGCTCTTCATTATTATCATGCATGAATAGATTTCGAAGGATTATAAAACGATATATTGAATACATTTCAATAAATGCTCGTGTAAATTGTTAAGTGGTTCATAATCGAAATTGTTTCATCTAAAATTAATTAATTTTGGATGGATTTCATCTACTTGTAAATGTACGAGCTCTTTATTTATTGATAATCCAAAATTGATTCATTACAAGGGCGGAAATCTTTTCCTTTTAGCTGATGACATTGTCTGATCTGCTGATCAGAAGATGGTGAAAAGGAAACATTTTTAACACACTGTGATATCGGTTAAATTATTTGTAAGCAGAAATTGCAAACAAGATTTTAAAAGTAAGTGCATTGGAATCTATCGTCTTGCTGAAACTTCATGATTCTGGGTACGATCAGCGTGGTGGTTTTTCTGACAAATAAATTCAATGTATAGACTACTATCACAAATATTTTTATAGACGGTAAAAAATAAGCCTCCCATTGCATCAGACTATTGGACTAACACATATAATATGAAAAAAAAAGTGTGACAATATTTGTTGATATGTCAATTAATTACTTAATGCATTATTGAAATGCATTCATGTATCCATTCCTATTTGTTTGGTGCCCCCCGTCACCCGAGTAGCTTATTATAGATAATATATAAATAGAATTGTATACATTTGTTTAGGAGTTTATTTTTAATGAATTACCAAAAATGTATAAGTGAATGAAAATTAGCACACCGCAAGTTGTTGAGTCCGCGGCAAACAATTGAAATTTTCGGTGACAATTTTTCCCCTAAAAATCAACAAGGCTTGTCTACGACCAACACTATGTTATTAATTTCGGTATATTTTTCAATTAATTTGGCTATTTGATACCCAAAAATAGAAAAATGAGGCCTTATTAATAAAAATAAAATGAAATTAGTCTGGAGTATGGCATCAATTGCAATAGCATCGTCACATATCACCAAACATATCCTGTAAAACTTGGGTCCCCTCTTTTCCAGCACTACTTCGAAAATCGCCAAGGGTACAAAGGGAAATGCGCGATATTTGATGATATATAAACCCATAGTTAATGTTTTTTTTTGGTCATTAAATAACAAACGGAGTGACGAAAGTCAAGTACCCGTACGTTTTTATCATCATGCCTGTCCCTTTAAATACAGTTGTAAAGTCACCGTTATCGTTTTGCAGACTGCGCTCGTCACTCTGAAACTTATGTCTCGTTCGCCCAGTAATTTCTTATGCTACACTGCCCTTCACGCTTAAACACTTTACTACTACTTTCGTTCTTTACGTGAAAGTAATTTCTTTAGCAAGAGTCTACCTTGGTGGGAACCACTGCAGTGGTTCAAATTTTGCCCGGAAGCAGTAGTGTGGAAATATTACAGTGTTAAGGCGTGAAGGGCATCACCGTAGCAAGTGAAATTACTGGGTGAACAAGATTTGACATTCTGAAATGACGAGTGCAGTGTCATGCAGAACGAGGACAGTGATGGTGCAACAGTAATGGACAGCCGTAACAATTACCATTAAGCGAGAGACTTGTCTGTCTCGCTTATTCATAAAATGAAAAAAAAGACGTGTGGCACTCGGAGACTGACGCGGTAAAGCAATAGCTTTACCGCGTCAGTAACATAGCATTGTTTATCAACTTATGCAATTATAAATCTCGACACTTTAGTTGTCAAAACCTTTTTTTCTGACAAAATTTAGTTCCTTTTACGCACTGTAGAGGCGCTGATCAAATATAGTATCACCGCTGTGCCGGTCGGAGTCCCAGACACCTGGAAATGTGCAAATGTCATTGGCATTCACAAACCAGGCAAAAGCTCATCTGACCCCACCAGCTACCGCCCCATCAGCCTCCTCAGTGCCTTAGGCAAACTTTACGAGCGGTTACTTGCAAACCGTCTCCAGTCCCATGCTAAGGAACACCACCTTATCCCAGATGAGCAGTTTGGCTTCAGACCCGGACACTCATGCGTCCAACAGGTGCACCGCCTCACGGAGCACATCATTGAGGGCTTCAATAAGTACCCCAAACCCCAGACTACGCTAGCAGTCTTCCTCGACGTAGCGAAAGCTTTTGACAAAGTCTGGCACAATGGCTTGATCTACAAGCTATACCAATTTGGCGTGCCAGAACGGCTTGTGCTCATCCTACAAGACTTCCTTAAAGCCAGAAGCTTTCGCTATCGCGTGGAAGGCACCCTCTCCTCCCTCCACCCAGTCAGAGCCGGAGTCCCTCAGGGCTCCGTGCTATCACCTATTCTCTTTGCACTGTATACCAGTGACATCCCACGCTCTCAGCCCAAAGTATTCCTAGCCCAATATGCGGACGATACCGCCATTTACACCACTGGGTGGCATATCAACAGACAGTCCTATTTCGTCATTCAACGGGCCGTCACCGAGATCGGTGACTGGTTCCGAAAATGGCGCATCGCGGTCAACCCAGCCAAAAGCACAGCTATGTGCTTTACTGAGAAGACACGCTCCCCTTACCCGAAACCGCTTATTTTATTCGACGAACCCATTCCCTGGGTTCCTAGAACAAAATACCTCGGAATCACCCTTGATCGTCATCTCACCTTTAACGATCACATAACAACCGTCCGTAACAGAGCGGCCTTCGTAATGGGTCGCCTTGGTCCCCTAATTCGCAAAGAGAGTAAAATGTCTCTTAGTAATAAGAAGACACTTTACACTGCCTGCATCCGCCCCATCATGACTTACGCATCAGTAGTGTTTAGTCATGCTAGTGAGGCCCACCTTCATAAACTTCAAGTCATCCAAAACCGTTTTCTTCGTAATGCAACCGGCGCCCCGTGGTATATCCGGAACACCGAGTTGCATTGCGACTTAAACCTTCCCTCTTTAGCGCAGTTCAATAAGGACTGCGCCCGCCGATACTTTGATCGAGCGCCCCACCACCCGAACCCATTGGTTGTCCAGGCATCGAACTACTCGACTGCCTCTTCTATCCCATTCTTCAAACCCCCCCGTCGCCGACCACGGCAGGTATTAGACGACCCGGATGACCCCATCGCAGCCATTACATTGGCAGCTTTAGCGTTATCCGCAAGTCGTCGAGGTAAAATCCCCAGGTGTGAGGTAATTAGAGGTCACACAATCAAACACCGAGCCCGCCGGCGAGCTCGAGGCAAAAACAAGGTCACGATAAATTGCTCTCCAAATAGTCAAAGAGTATTATTCAGTAGGGCCCAATTGTGCAACACTGCAGTTGCACAGAGGCATTTTGCTCCGATCCCCCCCATGTCTCTCGACAGCGAGACAAGCCGAGGTCCGAACCACAGTGGTGCCCTTGAGCTCGCTGTCAACCCCTCCTATAGTAGCGGCACGTTTTCGGCGTCCGCAGGAGACGGACGTAGAAAGCGCTTTTCGCCTTCTACGCCCGTCTCGGGAGAAGTGCTTTCGGCACTTCTCCCTCCCGGGCTATTGTAGGGCCAGGCCCTCGCCCAAAACCCGGTGGAGCTGGACGACCGCACAGGCGGTAGCCAGCATCTATGTCCTCCCTAAAACAAAAAACAAACGGTCGGAGTGGAGGGTGTTAGGTTATTTTCGTTACGAAGTTTCTGGATTCGGTCTCCACGCTCAAGGCCCGCGATAAAAGCTATTGCATAGCTTAAAATATACTTGTAAACAAATTATTTGACACTGCATTGATTAAAAAGACATCACATTCAATAGTGGACCAAAACCTCCACTATTGAAGAGATATTGAGTGATTTGGCCATGCTTGGCAGGGATCTAAGGGATCGCAGGAGTAGTCGACAGTTCTTCAGAAGGCACTGCTTCTCACCTTCCGGTATTTTACCCTTAGTCACCTGGTACAACTCCCACGGGAAGAAATGAGGGAAGTGCCATTCTAACCCAGCACCCCAAGGGGTAAGAGACTCCTTTAAAATATTATTCTATAAAATTTTTTTACAAAAAATGGAACCGACTTCAATACATAAAAGTGTGAAATAATTTGTTGAAGTCGGTTCCATTTTTTGATAAAAATTTTTTTCAATCTTTTTAGTGTAACTCAAAAACGGCTTGACCGATTTTGATGAAATTTAAAATGGGACCAAACGACAAGCATCAGCTTTCAAAAAAAAAAAGAATTTTCAAAATCGGTTCACCCAGTCAAGAGATCTGTGGTAACAAACATAAAAAAAAAACAGACGAATTGAGAACCTCCTCCTTTTTTGAAAGTCGGTTAAAAATAAGAAAATTACGATGTTAAATCTGTGGAACATTACAACATTTACAACTGAATTTGTATTCGGTTTTCATAATTCTTTTAATGTAATGCGATTAGATCACGAAAGAATAAGCTTATCTAACAAAAGAAGATGAAACATCTTTCACTCAACTCATTGTATCAATTTAAGATATCTTTTGTGTTTGAACAGAAGATATATTTCTTTGAAAGGTTTATCTAAAATCCGTAGACATCTATATCTATATCAATTAAATATGAAACGTTTGTGAAGATAATTAGTATACTCTTTTATATTTTTATTCTTAATTTTTTATATAGGGTTTTTTCTTAAGGAATATAGTACAAAGGTTGCTCAACAGGAGTGTTTTTTTTAAATCTTGTTTTTTTTACTCTTTGTTTTTTTTTAAATGGGATTGTGACGGAATTCATATAACAGCTGATGCAGTTCGTCATAAATGGCGAAATGCACTGCTCCCATCATCCTGAGACATAAACTTGTTAAGTCTCATGAGCCTGTAATTGTATCTGCACCCTTATAATAGTTTTTTTATGTTATTGTGACGGAACAAGCTCGAGGCCCACCTGATGTAAAGTGGACTAACCTAAAAAATATAATAGATGCATTTCGTCACAAGTCACCGATTGCACTGAGCTCGGCACCTTAAGACATAGATGTTAAGTCTCATGTGCCTGTAATTTCTCTGCAGGAACACACCGCTCGGTGCTTGGCGACAGATTTTCTACTTGAGGGTGGTTGCTAGCCAGGCGGGCATTCGCAAAATGCCCTTCCAATTTTCATGAAGCTCAAAACCGCGGCGGGATTCAAACCATGGACATTAAGCTGTCTTACTGACCGTTAATAGGGAAGAAATGGAGTAGGCTTTATTTTTAAAAAGAACTTAAAAAGTAACATAATCGGATTCAAGACCTTTTCCGATAGAGTAGCCTTAGTGGAACTTAAACTAGGAAATAAAGACTTATGGACCATAATACAAGCGTACGCCCCAACAGAAAAGTGCGAACCTGAGGCGCTGACAAAATTCTACGAAACTCTTACCGAAGCATTGAGTTTCACTCAATCGTCGAATTTAATTGTAATGGGTGACTTTAATGCCCAAGTAGGCACATTGCAGCTAGGTGAAGAAGCCATATTTGGGAAGTTTTCTCATGGCAAAAGAAGCTCTCACGGTAAAAACCTTGTACAATTCGCTCTGGAGAATAACTTAAAAATAACCAATACTATGTTCAAAAGGAAAAAACATCGAATTTGGACGTGGCGAACACCAAATGACAAACATTACAATGAAATTGACTTCATCCTTACGAATAAATATAACCAATTAGTAAACTTTGATGTAATAAGACCGAATTTCTACACGGATCACAGAATAGTTCGATGCCAACTACGTCTTAAAACCATGAGAAAATTTAAACAATTAACACCACCAAGTCTGAGAGACGTCCTACCACTACCGGAAAATGAAAAAAGCAAACTAAAGCTTAAATTGAAACATATCACAGAAAATGAGACAAACGTGCAAAATCAGTATAAACAAATACAGCAAGAAATAATATACATACTAAAAGAGATGTCACTAACTAGAAAAAAGAAGCGAAAAACAATAAACGTAACTACAGAACTTCTCCTTAAAGAACGAGTAACGCTATACAAACTAAGACGTACCAGAGAAATCCGACAAAAAATCACAAACATAAGTAAAGAAATAAACAGAAATATTACTAGAGACAAAAAACAACATAGACAAGACATATTTGAGAAATTTATTAAGAATACAGGAGCAGTGAAGAAAGCATTCAAGGAACTAAACAACAAGAAAGAATGGACTGTATATCTAAAAACAAAAAAGAAAGGAATCGTTTCAAAAAGACAAAATTTACTGGAAGAAGCCACAAAATTCTATGAAAACTTATATTCCACAGACCAATTTCCAAACGCAAAATATAACAAAAAAATCCAAACCAAAGGAACAAACATACCAGACATAATGAAATGTGAGATTGAGCATGCTGTTAAAACTCAGAAGAACGAAAAAGCTCCCGGTGACGATCACATTACTAACGAATTGCTAAAATCGCTAATAGACCCGTTAATCACATCGTTACAAAGAATATTTAACAACATCCTGAAGAATGGACAGTCACCTGAAGAGTGGAGTAAATCGACTACAATACTCCTACACAAAAAAGGAGACAGAGCAGAATTAGGAAACTACAGACCCATTAGCTTGATGTCCAATATATATAAAGTATTTTCTAAAATAATACTAAGCCGAATCACACCAACCCTAGATGAAAACCAACCACAGGAGCAAGCAGGGTTTCGGAAACGTTTTTCAACAATTGATCACATCCAAGTCGTAGCACAAATTGTCAGCAAATGCAAAGAGTACAACAGGGTCATATATATGGGTTTCATTGATTTTACCAAAGCGTTTGATTCGCTTGAACACAACGCCATTTGGCAAGCACTTACGCAGCAAGGAATAGATGAAGGATACATAAAGATTCTTAATAATATATATACAAAATGCTCTTCAAAAATACGACTCGAAACAGACGGACGAGAGTTTTTCATTATGAAGGGAGTACGTCAAGGAGATCCACTTTCACCAAAAATATTCTGTTCTGTCTTGGAGATGATCTTCAGAAATCTGGATTGGCAGGATGAAGGCATTAAAATAAATGGCGAATATCTTAGTCATTTAAGATTTGCTGATGACATCGTGATTTTTGCTGAATCTCCACAAAAGTTAGAGAACATGTTAATAGACCTGACAATAGAGAGCAAAAAAGCAGGACTTTCACTAAATGCCTCAAAGACAAAAATTATGACCAATGGAGAAAAGAAGACCATAACAGTAGAAGAAGAAAGTATAGAATACGTAAAGGAATATACGTACCTCGGTCAATCCATAGCTTTTGAGGATCACACTGAAAAGGAGATTGATAGAAGAATAGCAATAGCGTGGAAAAAGTACTGGGGACTGAAAGAAATAATGAAAAACAAAGAGATACACGCCACGATCAAGAGCAAATTATATAATGTTGCCATTTTACCATGCCTTATTTATGGATGTCAAACTTGGGCCCTAAGGAAAGAAGATGAAAACAGATTAGCAATATGTCAGAGAAAGATGGAACGAAGTATGCTAGGTATAAAACTATCTGACCAAATAAATAATAATACAATCAGAATGAAAACCAAAGTCAAGGACATAATTAGTACCATAAGAACTTTAAAATGGAATTGGGCGGGACATATAAGTAGAATGGATAACCAGAGATGGACGAAAAAAGTCATGGAGTGGATACCGAGGGAAGATAAAAGGAAAAGAGGAAGACCAAACAGACGATGGGAAGATGTTTTCACACAACGACACGGAGTGGAGTGGATGAGGATAGCAAGAGACAGAAAATTATGGTCACAACTGGGGGAGGCCTACGCCAATGAGGCGACATCTACACATAAAATATAATAAACTTAGCATGCTTTAATTATAATATACACACTATTTAATATAATTGGTTAGATATGTTACCCATTAAATTAATTACAATAAATAAGAAATACGAAACTTGACATAAAATATTATCATATAAATTAATAATTTGAATCATGAATATCCAGAAAATAATTAATCAATGTTAATGAATAGGAGATTTGTAAAATAGATTGTAAATGTGTAGTTGAATAAAAGGCTTTTTTACTTTTACTTTTACTTTACTTTACTGACCGTTACTATTGAGCGCTTCCGTGCTTCGGAGGGCACGTTAAGCCGCCGGTCCCGGTTGTTGTCTTAGGATGGCAGTCGTTATATCATGGTGGTAGGGCATTTAGCGAATGCCCGCCTGGCTAGCTACTACCCTCAAGTAGAAAGTCTGTCGCCAAGCACCTAGCGGTGTATTCCGGCAGCAGTCCTTAAGAGCCAGTAATTCTAGGTTAGCCTAAATAACATCTTCGACTACATCATTACTTACCATCAGGTGAGATAGTGGACAAAGAATCCCCTACCAGGCATTAAAGAAAACAAAGACATATTTTGTTCCATGTAATATATAGCGAGCCTATTTCCCAATAATTTGATCAACCCGTACAGATTGAATAATAATCGAATTCAAATAACACTCTATATTCAGGTCCTTAAAACTGGTAAGGAGTCGCAATTAAGTACCAAATTTGCAGCAACACAAGATTCACAGTTGTAATTTTTTTGAATTTATTACTAACACAATATATTTTGCTTTTACAAGCTGCTCATCAGTCTTTATCATCTGTTACGAAAAGCCGTAGGCGATAATCAAGTTTAAATAAGGATATCCGGCAATGAAACGAATCAATTTGAGGTTATTAATAAATTAAGTGCTCGTGTACATTAAGATGAAACCCATCCAATATTAATTAATTTTAGATCAAATCATTTCGAATAAATCTCTAACCAGAATTTACACGGACGAGTATTCATAGAAATATTTCAATTTTGTCCGCGGCTTTGCCCGCGTTTATTATGTAGGCAGAGGAACTGGCACATAAAAATCATTAATATGGATTTTATACAGTAAAAAATAACTTTGTTAAAATTATACGATAAACGATTAAAGTCTACGAATAAATAATCAAAATGTAATTCAAGCTCAAAACCAACAGAACGCAAACTGTACCGCAGCGGGCGTGGTTTAAAAAGTGTAGGTACCGAGCAGCGCTCTTTCCCGGGCTATTGTAGGGCCAGGCCCTCGCCCAAACAAAATCCGGTGGAGCTGGACGACCGCACAGGCGGTAGCCAGCATCTCTGTCTTCCCTAAAAAAAAAAATCAGCGCTCTCAGTTCGCGGCGTGGGCTCGAGTCATGCGGTGGTACCGCGGGAAACTTCAACTGAATTTATCAATGTTCTTCTGGGTTGTTTATTTCTGCAAAAATATTAAAGTGTATTGTAAAATTATGGAGAAGCCACGGATATAAACATTTCGGGAATAGCTTTCATAAACGATAAACAGTAGTTCGGAACATTGTTAGTCAGAATTCTCTGTATGAAAATGCGGTTGGAATGACGGCGGTGACAACATGACCCTGACGTGACCAATCAGATGCGATCATTTCTAAGCGCCAAATCAATTAACCAATCCGATTAAATTTGGAATTTGTGCGTGTTTTGTTACTTGTGGAGTCGACGAGTCCGAAATCAAAGCGGTCACTGTATGAGAGTTACACTTCAGTACTTATATTATAAATGCGAAAGTAACTCTGTCTGTCTGTCTGTTAGGCTTTGACGCTAAAACTACTGGACCGATTTGAATGAAATTTGGTATGGAAATAGTTTGAGACCCGGGGAAAAACATAGGATAGTTTTTTTCCAATTGCGCAAATAGAGGTTAATGTTTTGCGCGATAACCGACATACGCGCGGGCGGAGCCGCGCCCGGAAAGCTAGTATACTATGAATATAATTCTGTATAAAATATAAATAAATATATAAATTTCTTAAAATATAGAGTGGAATCTTTATATTGACTAGAATTTAAAATATTTGTTTAATTATTAATAGATAATTTATCATTATATTATACACTCGAGAGCAATGAATCCGGGTCACTTAAAGAATCCTAAAAATCTCGGAAACTAAAAATGCTAGGTTAATGCAATAAATTGTATTTAATAGACAATGTAATACTCCTTAAATGAAGGTATTAAAACTTCTTAGTTATTGTAAAGTTATATCATAAAAAAATCAAATTTGAAAAAGGGCCACTTTCGAAGATGGAACTACGAAATTACAGCATTTGGTTTTGCTTTTGTTTGTAATCTGTCATTTATGTGGGTACATAAACCATGTTGATAGTGCTCTATATTCATTATTCAAGCTGAAATTATGTCGCTTACGCCTGAAGAATGCACCAGAATACTTACAATGCTGGAAACCGGCCGGAGTCAGCGCGATACAGCCAGGACTGTCGGTGTGTCGCTGTCAACAGTACAAAGAGTTCTCCGACGTTACGAAGAAACTGGTTCTAACCTACGCAGACCAGGAACGGGCAGAACCAGGTGTACCACAGCACGAGAAGACCGATACTTGGTGAACACCATGCTTCGAAATCGCTTTCTCACAGGAACTGAACTCACCAATCAGTTTCAACGCCTCGGAGGAAGTAACCCAAGTGAATGGACAGTAAGACGTCGGCTTGCTGAATCTAACTTAAAACCCCTTAGACCTGCAAACGGCCCTAAACTGGAGCGTGGGCATCGTATTTCGAGACTAAGATATGCCCAGAGCCACGTAAATTGGAGTATTGAAGATTGGTCAAAAGTTATGTTCTCCGACGAATCAAAATTTATGCTCTACAAGCACGATGGAAGACACAGAGTGTATCGAGTATTACATTGTCTATTAAATACAATTTATTGCATTAACCTATCATTTTTAGTTTCCGAGATTTTTAACATTCTTTAAGTGACCCGGATTCATTGCTCTCGAGTGTATATAGTGTAACTAGTTTAAGTCCAAATGAAATTATATGTTTCTTTATATATTTAATAGCATTGAATAATAGAACTGTATAAAATTATTATGACATAATAATTTACCACATTGTGGTAGCGTAGGTATATTTTCATTCTTATTTTTAGGTTTTTTTTTGATTAATGCTTTTTATGGTTGCACACTGACATGATAAAACGGAGTCCTATTAATTAGACTCCGTTCTCTGTTGGTATGTCCGTCTGTCTGTATATGACGGTTCTCTAGTTCGTAAAAATAATAAGTTCAATTGAAATTTGGCATAAAACTCTGACCCTGTAGATAAATATTGAATGATTATGTAACGAAATGCGCTACGAGTGCTTGAATTTTTTTTTTGAAGCACTCGTAGTTATACTTAGGACACCTATTTAAATTTCAGGATAAAATTAGGTTATTTTATTCTCAATTATGCCGACGGACCAGCTAACTGACAAATGTACTTTCTTTGAACTTTTGTAAGATTTACAACTTTGGTCATGCTCAAGCTGATGATGGAAAAGATCACTTCATTTTCCTGGCTTAGACGCGCGAGCCTCTTGGTGGTTTTTCTCTCGCACACTGCTTATAATAATAATAATAATCAATATTTATTGCTTTCCTTTAGTACTATTATATAGGTTACTATAAACATTTATAACAAACTCACTATAAGGAGGAAACAAAGCAAAGGGTGGTGGCTCAGCTGGTGCGACCCGAAATATACATTCCGGGTGGCGCTGATTTTCAGCCACTCCCGTTTCCTTAGGTTTGTACGGAAACATTGTAATGGGGGCCACGTTAATTTCTTACACTTACTGAACATAAGTACATAATAATTAAATTATTGCAGAACAAAATATATACATATATACGAGAGAAAAAAAATAAACAAAAAACTAACAATGCAGTGAGGTCTATTATCTTGTGTGTGTTTGTGTGTGTGTGAGTAATGTATGTGTTTATTTTGCATATGAGTTAAGGCAGTCCTTTATAGGGTGATGTTATCTTCCTCGCACATCTCTGCGTCAGCCCTTGTTGTTTTTTTTTAATTTTTATGTCTGATAGGTTAGTCTTTGACCACAGTTACACATTTGACACAGGTTATCCTAGTATAGAAAATGTTTCGCCGAGCATGTAATTGAGAGCTGTCGTTGAGAGTCAGTTATTGTAAGTTAGCCTGAACAGCATCTTCGACAACATCATCACTTATCGTCAGGTGAGATAGTGGTCAAAGGCGGGCTTATTTATAGCTAATAAGCCCGCCTTTGATAACTATATATATATTAAACGTATAAAAGAAACGGGATATTTATTTGATTTCTTGTTTATGATTTCGTGTGCTCTTAATATATATAGATAGAAATAAGTTACCCGCACCTAAGACGAAAGAAGAGCTTTTTTCTCAAAAATAATCCTTATCCTTACTAATATTGTAAATAAGTTTGTAAGTATGATGAAGGATGTATGGTTGGATGTTTGTTTTTCTTACTCTTTCACGCAAAAATTACTGAATGAATTTTAATGAAACTTTACAATAATATCGTTAACACATCAGAATAACACGTTGTGCATTATAGATATGTGTATATATAACATATACATATATCTATCTTTTATGTGTGTCTTGCCAAAATAGTGAACCATAAATACTATAAAAAATGATAATTTAATTCTAATGCATATTTGGTACTGTTAAATTGATCCTTATCAAACGTTCGCATATAATCTATACTTATAATAAAACTGTAACAGGTCCAATTCTGTACATGGCATATATTTTGGAAAAAAAAATGTACAGTACTCTGTAGCTGATACTGATGCCGAAACTGTATATTTTTAATTTTTTGTCTGTCTGTCTGTCTGTCGGTCTGTCTGTATCCCGGCCGCGCATCACTCCAAAACTACAGAATGGATTTCAATGACACTTAGCATGATTTGAGTTCATACTACAAGGTAGGATAATTTAGCTTTTTATCCCGAAATTCAGTATGGTTCCCTTGGGAGAGGGGATGAAAGTCAAAATATACACTTAGTTGTAATTTATTAACGCGTAGTCCGATTTCTTACGTTCTTTTTAGGGTTCCGTACCCAAAAGGTAAAATCGGGACCCTATTACTGAGATTTTGCTGTCCGTCTGTCCATCCGTCCGTCTGTCTGTCACCAGGCTGTATCTCAAAAACGGTGATAGCTAGCCAGTTGAAATTTTCATAGATGATGTATTTATGTTGCCGCTATAACAACAAATACAAAAATTGGGCCAAGTGCGAGTCGGACTCACGCACGTTAAAACAAAAAAACCGGCCAAATGCGAATGGGACTCACGCACGAAGGGTTCCGTACCATTATCTGAAATTTTATTGTATGGGTGACCCCTTAATTATTTATTCTAATTAAAAATATTCTGTGAATAGTTAAAGCGTCTACCAGTCACCGTTATTAGTATCGAGAAAGAAACGGTAAAAAAGATCAAGGTTGTTGAATGGGGGCCCCCCACTAAATATTTATTTTATTTTTAGTATTTGTTGTTATAGCGGCTATAGAAATACATAATATGTGAAAATTTCAACTGTCTAGCTATCCCCGTTCTTGAGATACAGCCTGGTGACAAGCGGATGGACGGACGGACGGACAGTGAAGTCTTAGTAATAGGGTCCCGTTATTACCCTTTGGGTACGAAACCCTTAAAAGGTTAAAATATGAAGTCTAATGTTGTAAGCTAATGGTACGGAACCCTTCGTGCGCGAGTCCGACTCGCACTTGGCCGATTTTTTTTAATTAGAATAGTGGTGCTTTAAAAATTATCACGTAAATATTTCAAAGTCATCGGGTTTGCAGTTCAGAAATTACAGACATCACAACCTAAATATTACGTTCCAAATGAATAGGTTTAAGTTGAAACAAAAGTAAAGCCCAGAAATTAATTTTAAATACAATCTGATTTATTGGCATATTTACTTTTTTGCGGGCACCTTGTTCACGCAGAGCCGAAAATGGACAATCCTCATTCTAGCCAATATCCGCAAATGCCAATACACTCTATTCTCCAATTTATGCCCAACCCTGTGATTCATCTAAATCAATGGATTTACACGAAAGCCCATATTAAGCCTATAATCAGCTGTACAAATAAATCAAATTTAGCTCAACTGCTGACCCCGTTATCTAATTTTAGGCTTTTACCTACTACGGTCTATCCGATCCTGCTTATAGATATTATATTTACTTTGGCTAATTACAAAATTACCTAGCGGGCATTATTGCAAACTTAACAATTTTAAAAAAATACTTCGTCTAATCTTCAGAGAAGTTTTTTTTTTATGTTATTGTGACGGAACAAGCTCGAGGCCCACCTGATGTTACGCGGACTAACCTCTGCCTATAACAGATGCATTTCGTCACAAGTCACGAATTGCACTGCGCCCGTCATCTTGAGACGTAGTTGCAGTCTCATATGCCTGTATTTTCACTGGCTCGCAAAGGCTGCTGCCGGAACACACCGTTAGATGCTTGGCGACAGATTTTCTACTTGTGGGTGGTCGCTAGCCAGGCGGACATTCGCAAAATGCCCTTCCACCATACGGTGGAGCTCAAGCCTGCGGTGGGATTTGAACCATGGACCTGCTACGCGGCAGTCCATATCCAATGCCACAACAGCCATCACTGCCTCAAAAATAACATTTTTAATAGTGATTTAGTTTTTTTTTGTGGTACCTGTTAGGTTAGCCTTTGACCACCATCTCACCTGATGGTAAGTAATGATGTGGTCGAGGATGTTGTTGAAGCTTACCTTGAATTATTACTCTCAAGGCCCGCTACCGGACCACACCATTATGTGCTTGGCGACAGATTTTAAACTTTTAACTTCCGGCCTACCACCACCAGATATGTGAATACTGTGTTGTTTGTCGAACACACTTTAGTTAAAACGTTGATATGCTGTATTAAACAACGGCTACAATAATCGCCCTACAAAAATATTATTATAGTTTACCGCCTGACATTTTTAGACTTATTCGTACGTTATGAATGTGCTGCTTATAGCTAAAATGACCGCTGCCCTATGTGAGTTGTATTAAGGGAATATTATAGCAGATAGATTGTAACACTAATATGAAAAGCTTTCAGTAACTTCGGTTATGGTTAACCAAGGAAGGTAAGTTACCAATTGCACCCAAGATATTTATTCGCACAAGCAAAATGTTAACATGGCTTCCGATTTTTGAGATTGATGCGACTAGCAGAATTGCCTAGCTAGAATAGTAACAGTGATGAACTTCTTTTGATATTTTTATTTCAAATCAACTTGCCGATACCTATGAATTATTATGTACTATACTAGAGAAGCAGTTCAAAACAACAGAAACGTGTCGCAACTTGATAACAGCAAAGGCCTGCGTGGATTAAGTGCTCAGATAAATGACAGGTGTATACTACAGCACTTAATGTCCCCAAACCAGCATTGCTAGACTTGCAGGTGGCGGGCGGCGTGGCATAAACATAAAAGTAGAAATGTTTCTTCAATTGTGATATATATATATTACGATAGTATTAATTATTTATAACATGTATTTGAAGCGCTCGTAGCAAAGTTTGCTTAGCCGTTCTGAACTAATCAGCAAAGTTAAGCAACGTCCGCCTCGGTCATATCATAGATGGGTGATCTCTGGTGACATTACTACTGAGCGCTTCCGTGCTTCGGAGGGCACGTTAAGCCGTCGATCCCGGTTGTTGTCTTATCACTGCAGTCGTTATAGCACGGTAGTAGGGCATTTTGCGAATGCCCGCCTGGCTAGCTACCACCCTCAAGAAGAAAATCTGTTGCCAAGCACCATACGTTTATAAAAAACATCTCAAAATGTTTGTTAGGACTAGCAGAAGTCAACCCTAAGAGGTTATTAGCCATTTACCAATAACCCTATATATACGATATGTATCGTATCGAATTTAGTGCGTTGTCGTACCAGAAGATTATACCGTTGTTGATGTGATAGTTTATTACGATCAGCTGGAATTATCAGTGCAATAAATATCAATATCGTTCATCGCTTGATGCTTCTATGAAGTATGCAACGAATGTGGTTAATACGGAATAATGCTGCTCTTCCTAAATACTTGAAATGTGCGTGAAGTTGAGCAACTTTTTGTTGCAAATTTTGGATTATTATTTTCAAAAAAATATAATTCTACATCTACAAGATGTGAGAAGTAATTTTTTAAGTAAAGTTTGCTTTTTTCCAATGATTTTTTGAATTTTATTAATAGAAACATAATTACAAAATCACCTCCAATTAACGAAGGTCGAAGATGTTGTTCAGGGCTAACCTATCAGGCATAAAAATACATTATGTCATTGTTTTATCTATAATAGACAGTTAAATATCTATCGTGGTGTAATGCCTAGGTACAGGATCATCCTCTTCGTTCCACTGGTGAAATATGCAGTGTCACCACGAGGAACGAGTCACGCAAGACTTATTTTGTTTTTCTCTATTGTTAGAACACTATAACATGCACAATGTACATGCGTCAAACTGAGTGTGATTGAAATGAAATGAAATGCTATGAAATTTATTTATCGTTTTAACAAACATTATTAAACATATATATATATATATATATATATATCAGATTACAATAATAGTATTGTAGTCTAACTTTACATAAACATTGGAACACATTGGTACCCAAACTAGGATAGACCTGTGATATGGCATACCAATGCCCTCCCCCGGACATAAATAGTGAATTAAGAAAGTTACAACTCAATGATTATATTTATATATAGTATAATAACGAAGTTAATTGTGTTTTAATTGTTTCGGAAACTAAGTAATTTTTATGAAGCGCTCGTAGCGAAGTTTGCTTAACCATTCTGAATCGATCAGCAAAGTTAAGCAACGTCCGCCGCGGTCATGAGTTGGATGGGTGACCGCTGGTGACATTACTACTGAGCGCTTCCGTGCTTCGGAGGGCACGTTAAGCCGTCGGTCCGGTCGGGTCGGTGTCTTAGGATTGCAGTCGTTACAGCATGGTGGTAGGGCACTTTACGAATGCCCGCCTGGCTAGCTACCACCCTCAAGTTGAAAATCTGTCGCCAAGCACCTAACGGTGTGTTCCGGCAGATGTCCTTGAGAGCCAGTAATTCTAGTTTAGCCTGAACAACATCTTCGACCACATCATCACTTACCATCAGGTGAGATAGTGGTCAAAGGCTAACCTATCAAGCAAAAAAAAAAGTAATGAAATTATAATAAATATGTTATTTAGCATGCATTTCTATAAGCGTACCTAGATTTGTGTAGAAAAAGTGTTTAGGAACGAGTGTGCGATTAACTGATTACAGTGCAAACAATATAGCTGAATAATAACTACCTTTTAGGAGAACTGTAAACGTCGGAATAATGTATGAAATTATTGGAATAAAAAAAAAGAATATAAAGGATACTTCATTGGAAAGTCTCTCCTTCGCTGGGTGCATTTTGATCCCATATAGTATGGGGTGAGCCTTGTGTCATCTACAGAGCACAGTTATACGAGTACAGTATTCTGAGACAGTTTCAAAATTATCGTGGGTGTCAAAAGTAGAGTTAACTATTCACCTCGAGGGTATAGTAGCCGTCTTCGCCTTGAGCAAGCCGGAATCGTGAAAATGAAATATTGGATTTAAGTCTAGAATCCTTTGTTACGGTTTTCAATATATCACCAGTGACGTAAGACTGCTTTATTCCCTTGATGTATAATCTACTGGCAATATTCCATTGCTAGCCGCCAAAGCTATTTTCTAATGTAAAAAAAATACCAAAAAATGGAACCGACTTCAACACTCAAAAGTGTGAAATAACTTGTTGAAGTCGGTTCCATTTATAACATTTCTGATCCTTGCTACTTACGGGATCCATTGTCATTCACTGTCAACGAGTATATCATCAAGATAGGAAAATACTTTTCAGTTATTGAAGAGTAACTCCAAAACGGCTTCACCGATTTTGATGAAATTTAAATGGGACCAAACGACAAGCATCAGCTTTCAAATAAAAAATGAAGCAGATTTTGAAGCAGTAATGGCTCAGTGGCATTGGCTATGGACGACCGCGCAGAAGATCCATGGTTCGAATCCCGCCGCGGGCTTGAGCTTCACCGCATGGTGGTAGGGCATTTTGCGAATGCCCGCCTGGCCAGCGACCACCCTCAAGTAGAAAATCTCTAGCTCGCCTAGCACCTAACGGTGTGTTCCGGCAGCAGTATTTGAGAGCCAGTGAAATTAGAGGCACATGAGATTTGATAACTATGTCTCAAGGTGTCGGGCGCAGTGCAATTCGTGACTTGTGACGAAATGCTGATGAAACTGTTATAGGCAGAGGTTAGTCTCGAGTTTGTTCCGTCACAATAATATAAAAAAAAGAATTATTAAAATCGGTTTTCCCACTCAAAAGTTCTCAGGTAAAATACATTAAAAAAATACAGAGGAAATGTGAACCTCCTCCTTTTTATGTCAGTTAAAAATAAGCATTGAACTGGCGACAAGAATGGTCAAAACGTTTGCCTGATAATTATCATTATATCTACATAATCATTTGTTTATTTTTTTTTTATGCCTGATAGTTTAGCCTTTGACCACTATCTCACCTGATGGTAAGTGATGATGTGGTCGAAGATGTTGTACAGGCTAACCTAGAATTACTGGCTCTCAAGGACAGCTGTCGG
The DNA here is from genome assembly GCA_963854805.1 of Plagodis dolabraria. Lineage (NCBI taxonomy): Eukaryota > Metazoa > Arthropoda > Insecta > Lepidoptera > Geometridae > Plagodis > Plagodis dolabraria. The sequence continues at coordinate 17,323,715 of OY978461.1, forward strand.
AACAAACCGTTAGGTGCTTGGCGACAGATTTTCAACTTGAGGGTGGTAGCTAGACAACAACCGGGACCGACGGCTTAACGTGCCCTCCGAAGCACGGAAGCGCTCAGTAGTAATGTCACCTGCGGTCACCCATCCAACTCCTGACCGCGGCTTGCTGATCGATTCACAATGACTAAGCAAACTTCGCTACGAGCGCTTCATACTTTTTATTAAAATTTTAATGACATAACGTGATTCAAATTTCAGTTGATTCTAAGTAGTCCATAAAAATATGGGTATGACCCGTACACCCACTGGACTTCTAACTGGTGGATGTTCGGGTAATTTATGGTTACCCACCCACTGCACTGTAGTGGAAACAAATCAACTGCTATTTCGATTTGAAATAAAAAAATAATTGTTTCGAAGCATTGCCAAGAATCCTTTACAGATGTCAAATTATCTGAAGATATACTAATTGACTGTTCTTATCCCAGTAGTTGCTTTAATTATTTAAAGATACTGCCGAACCTATCTTATCTATACGCATTCAGCTGCATATTAGCAGACGACAGGATAATTTACCATTTTGATGCCCTCAAAGCAACAGCGGTCATATTATACTGCCAACCACAGAAAAGAGAAAGCAATAGAAAGGTGAAGGGGGCGTGGTACGCGAGCTCACCATACTCCTAAACAGGAGTATTTACGTCAACGGACTATAATGCTACTGACAGTCGACCCGCGGTTAACGCGCCGCATGCATCTCCGTCAATTTATATGAAAATGCCGCGTTGTGCTATTATAAGTTGCAGATTTAATAGCAATGTCACAAAAGTAAAGAAAGTAAGAATATCCTATCACCGGAAAACTTAGTAAATTATTCCTAAATGTTTTATATTTCGCTGATGAACAAAGTCGGTGCAATCTGACATATAAGTGATTCATGATTTTTTTATCGACAAATTTATCGATAAATTGTTAGTCACTAAATGTCACCTCATTCCAATATCTAATTTGGAGCTTTCCTGTTAGACCTACGAAAACAAGCACCATCTGTCCCACTGCTTTTAGTGCATATAAAACTTTTACCTGGACGTAAAAATACACGTGTAGGTCAACATCAATTAAATTAACAAATTATTCAAATATTTTCAAGAACACGCAATCTTTCAAGGTTGTGATTTCAACTTCAACTCTTGTTTTGTGGCTTCTGTGGGCACTACCACAATTTCACCATTGTCACGTAGTTAGATGGACCATCAAATGAAGGAGATTGTTTAGTTTTAATGAGTTATGTCCGGTGAGAACTGCCCAAGCCAAAATTTGTGCTGAAACATTAGATGTTAGTTCATCTAACTACTGGAAGAACACAAATGTATATACACACACAAACATACACACACAAATTCATTATATATAGGGGAAATCTAGAACACCTGGGAACAACTTTTGGTTAAGTTATATAATATTATAATAATATGAACAGTTAATTTACAGCTTTATTTGAATATGGACTAAATACTAAGGAGAGGATACGTTTGAGGGAGAAAGGACGAGCGATATCTCTAGGGATAATATTGTAGAGAGAAGAGTTTATTTTACAACAGAAGGACAACAAAAGAATATGTGTTTCACATTTCACGTCACTTTATCAGCGTTTTGGAATATTGAGAACCAGAGTTTATTGGGCATCTCATGTTTAATGCTACCATAGAATTTAGCTTTTAATATTCTAGAAATTTGCCATTTCTGGTTTCAAGGTTTTTTTAAAGATGGTTTTAAAGTCGAACAGATATCTTGATCTTGAGATTCGTTGCGCATTGTACCGGCGTGACCAGGAATCCAGGCAAGGATCACATTTTTGCCGTGAGAGCTACATTCGAAAAGGGCATTTCCTATTTTTAAAACAATTGGGAACCTAGATTTGGACCGAAATGGGTTAGCAAGAATAGATTGGAGGCAGCTTTTGGTTTCTGAAAATATGATAGTTTTATTCAGATTGTGTGATATTACAAAAAGGATGGCTTCCAGAATTGCGATGGCTTCTCCTAAAAAGACGGAAGTGGTAGAAGAAACTATGTAATATCACTCCAATTTTGAAGTCGGGGGCTGCATCTGACCCTTGCAATTATAGACCTATTTCCATCTTACCTGTTCTGAGTAAAGTATTCGAAAAAATTATGCTCAAACAACTTTTATCTCATTTTAATGAGCATAATATATTGAATGAGAATCAGTTTGGTTTTACTAAGAGCAGATCCACTACAGATGCAGGTGTTCAATTGATGTCACATATACTTGAAGCAAGGGAGAGTTCACATGATGCTATTGGCGTATTTTGTGATCTTTCCAAGGCATTTGACTGTGTAGAACACTGCACTCTGATTCGTAAGCTTTCACACTATGGTATTCGTGGAAAAGCTTTGAATCTAATAGAGTCTTAACTGTCAAACAGGCTACAGATGGTTGGAATAGATGGCAATACTTCTTCCGGGTCTTTGGTAAAAATAGATGTACCGCAGGGATCAATTTTGGGACCTTTTCTGTTCCTAGCGTATATTAATGATCTGCCTTGCATGGTCAAAGATTTCTGCAATATAGTTTTATTCGCCGATGATACCTCTCTGATTTTTAAAGTAGATAGGAAAGATAGTGAACTCATTCATGTAAATAATGTGTTATCTATGATCTCTGAATGGTTCGCCGCTAATAATCTTCTCTTAAATTCAAAAAAGACCAAATGTTTAAAGTTTTCTTTACCAAATGTTCCTTATGTTGAACCAAACATTAAGCTTGGCTTAGATAAACTCTCTATTGACAAAGCGACAGTCTTTCTGGGAATCAAAGTGGACTCAACTTTACAGTGGGATCCACATATACATGATCTAGCCGGAAGACTTAGTTCTGCTGCATATGCAGTTTGTAAGATAAGACAGTTAACAGACGTAGCTACTGCACGGCTAGTTTATTTCGCGTACTTCCACAGTATTATGTCGTATGGTGTATTGCTGTGGGGAGCTGCTGCTGAGATGGAAACAATCTTTATCTTACAAAAGCGTGCAATTCGAGCCATATATGAAATGGATCCTATGGAATCTCTAAGGGATCTTTTTAAAGAAATTGATATATTAACTTTACCGAGTCTGTATATATTTGAAAATATTATGTATGTTCGGAAAAATTTGAGTAAATTTAAATTAAACAGTGACAACCACGATTACAACACTAGGAACAAATATAAATTAACGGTACCGTGTTTTAGATTAGCAAAGACAAATAAAAGGTCCTTTTTAGGTAATTGTGTGCGGTTTTATAATAAAATTCCCGAACATATTACAATGCTCACAGAAGGAAAATTCAAATTACACGTGAAAAACATTTTGATTAAGAAATCCTACTACACAGTTTGTGATTACTTAAACGACAAAAATGCTTGGAAAATTCCACCTCTGCCAAGCCATCACCTGTCTCCTACGTAATTTAAACAAATATTGTAATAATTGTATTATATTGTTTATAACAAATTGTAAACAGACGTTTAAAAGAATGGCCCCGAGTTTCTTGCCCGTTCTTCTCGCAGTGGCTCTATAAATTTTTTTGCTGAACGTGGCAGTACAATGTAGAATATTTCAATATTAAAGTTTGTAATTGACCTTCATAAGAGCGTCGTAGACGCCTAAATTGAATAAATGATTTTGAATTTGAATTTGAATTTTGAAGGACATTTATAATTTAAAATTATCCTCGTAGATGGGATCCAAACTACAACACCAATTGGACTATCTAGATTTTTAGAAGCATCTGCATGGCAGTCCAGACCTTGTATTCTGTGAAGAATTTATTTATTAAAACCTTATTAGCTTCTATTGTGTTTTTATCAATAGCAAAATCCAAAATAATGTTAGGTTTGAAAACTAATGATTCGTAGGATGATGAGTACAAAGGCATAACAGGATTCTGAAGGAGGGAATAAGGAAGAAGGGTGAATTGTAAATAGCTGCGGAGGAGACAAAGGAGGTTCTCAGATGAGGCTTTATTGCATGAGTTATATAATGTCAGTAAACTATATAGTTTTTTTCAAGAACAGTTTGAGTTTTAAGCTAATTTAAAAAGGAATTTATCGGAGAGACAGTGTCTGCGAAGGCTAAGAGGAGGTTCTACACACTCAACTTGAATGGCATTGATAGGGATTTCAAGCAGTGTTCTTTCACCATGACAGACCAAAGCTACTTTGACAACATCACATGATTTTTTTTTTCTTTTTTTTCCGTTTGGATTAGTTCATATGTACAGCAGGCTGCGTTGCAGCATCGCGGGGTGTGTTGCAGCAACGTAGACATGAACGGAACCGAACACGCGAACTTTTAGGTTATGACTTAGTCTATTTTGGAGATTTTCGTTATCATCAATAAGGAGAATATCTCATTGGCTGCCATTCAATTCATTTGTTAAAATGTGTAATAGAGAAATACACAAATATACTGTTTTTAGTTTTTGCTAAATAATAATATCTAGAAATAGCAATCGCCGATTATGCAATAAGTACAATTCGTTTCAATGGAAATAAAATGATTACCAATTTAATTAGCTGGTAGTTACTATTGTGTCGGTCTCCCTGATTTTTCTGAATCTCTATCTGTGCCTATCTCTAATACCACCCTCTACGCGAATTTCATGTGTTTGTTATAATTTTACTACAAATAAACGAGCCTATAACATATTATATCGAAATTAAGCTGTTCTTCGCAGTAATAGCTTTATTTAATTTTTATCGTCTCTTTCTTATTCAGCATCTTCACTGCTGAAGGTCGTGTCTAGTCTGAAGTAGTGTTAATTGCTCGATGTACTATGCTCTTCCACGTGCTTCTGTTTTCAGCGGTCTTTAAAGCTTTTGGTATAGATATATTAGTAAGCTATAGGGTTCATTCAAGACGCTTACTTGCCTGTCCTTACTAGATATTCAAATGATTATATAAAACCGCATAAAAACTTTTTATAGCTCAAACGCACAGTACATCAACGCATTACCTAAAAATTAAATCGTTAAATCGTTTTAAGCCTATGGAAAAGTTTATCGATAAAAATGTACTGCATCACTGGCTACTTTGACAATGGGATACCACTTTTTGTTCCGTATAAATAAATTAAAAAAGGTAAAATTTTACTAGCTATCCTAATAATTATTTTCTCGTAATCATTTTGCGTGCAGTAACTAGTGAACTATTTTTCAATTGTCTATGCTCAGATTTTACCAAGGAATGATTTTAAAATTGAATTTTACTTGACTGAGAGACTGCACAATTACTGTACAGATATTGTCGACTGGCAAATTTCACCAGATATTAGGGGAATTACCATATATCTGTCTCTCTCACTGAAAGGGATAGCTTGACAATGTTCACAAGAAATTAAATCTTACCACTCTCTAGATAAGGTGTAATTTCAACTGTTACAAATTGGTTTATTAAACGTTTCAATTGGGTAAAAATGGGACTAATCAGGGAATCGGATTGTTTGTAGTGAACAATAAAGATGTAATGTCAAGTATCATTTACATGTGTTAAACTGGCTACGCTCGTTTTCTAAGAAAACTGACATGGCTGCCACTCTAAATAGTATTTTATATCTCTATGCTGCCAACCAATAATATATTTCCTTTACCGGCGGTATGCCTATATTAAACAAATTACTACGAACTATATACAACACAACAGCATTTAGACAACCTATAAGTCATAGCAGACTCATGGGCAGTCTAAATGGTCCAGCCCAGTACCAGTTGGCAGCGTACCCAGCAGCAGCATTGCTCCGTTGAATTGCAATTCTAGGACAATAATAGGATTAATATAACTCAATAATATTATTAATTTAACCAATAATAGGATTACCAAGGTTTAACCGAAGACAAACTTGCTACAACATTGTCTTGTTTTATATTAGTACATAATCCGGGAAAACTCACGTGAATCAGTCAGATGGCTCCGACTATAGTTTCAACCACATTTTTTTTTAATAAGAGCTCGGGACGCCCGCTTTGACGTCTCGCTTAGCACTATTATAATATTGTCTTGTGTTGACTGAGACTAGGAAGTTGATGACATTACTTTTTATATCTGTACTATTTTTCGTTGATTTTACCGAAAGGTCTAAAATGCTCTTGAATACAAAATATGTGTTATATACAGGGTTATTGGTAAAATGCTCACAACCTCTTAGAGTTGACTTCTAGTCCTAAAAACATATTGAGATGTTTTTTTTGTGTTTTTTTACGTAGTTTTGACGGAATAAGCACAAGGACCACCTAATGTTAAAAGTCTATTGTGCCTGTAATGTATTATTTCATATTTTTTATTACTTTGTTCTATGTAAATATACAAAACTCTTTACAATTGAAGCGCGGCGCGGTCAGTGTTGCCACGGCGGGCGCTCCTGGCTGTGAGTAGGCATGTCTACGAGACTCAAACTTAAAAGTTTGAGACAGTACTCGAAATACTAATTGTTTATAAAAAAACATCTCAAAATGTTTGTTAGGACTAGCAAAAGTCAACTCTAAGAGGTTAATAGCGTTATACCAATATCCCTATGTATATATTTATATTATATTCGTCAGTGAATGTGGCTCTGTGGCTTATATGAGCGCACGTCTTCCGGCCTAAACCAAAACCGAATATATCTGGGAGAACACCAATGCATGTTTCTTTGTTTTTAAAAGGTGAATCCCGTTCGATTCCCTCTCACCGCCAATCCGTTGGATGTCACCATTGATTTATTTGTGAACGGACATCGGCACTGTGATCTCGACTAAGCCTCCGGTGTATCGATATCTACCCTTAGGCGGTAGATAGGGTTGTCTCTGTACAATTTAATTTTTTTCACTTAATTTCATTTCATAAAAAAAAAATTGGAATTATAGCTCAAAAGTACTCGTAGTAAAACTATTACTGTTTATATATACAAAAATAATATTATATTGAACTATCAGCTTGTTGCATAACGAAGCTAGTTCTCTCATTTTCTGATGGTTAACCTGTATGTCAACGGTTTGATTGAGGAACTCCGAGGAACACGGGTCGGCTGTCACTTGGGAAGCTTATGCATAAACAGCATAAGCTATGCCGATGATATGGTTCTTCTGGCTCCCTCAATCAAAGGCTTAAGAGAACTGCTATCTGTCTGTGAGCATTATGCCAATGCTCATGGACTGAAATACAACGTTCTTAAGACGGAGGTTATGATGTTCAGGTCAAGGACAGGTCCGGGGAAGAAACCTGTAGTTTTTCTGAACGGACAGGAAATAAGATATGTAACACAGGTCAAATACCTAGGTCATATTTTAACAGAGCGGTTGCAGGATGACTGCGATATAGAACGGGAAAGAAGGGCCCTCTCTGTTCGATGCAACATGCTTGCCCGCAGGTTTGTGAAGTGCACCGAAGATGTTAAAATAACTTTGTTCCGAGGCTACTGTCTATCGATGTACACCTGCCAACTTTGGTGCAACTTCACAAGAAAGACTCTCAGCTCCATAAGAGTCCAGTATAACGATGCTTACCGAACTCTCATGAAGCTGCCCAGGTATTTGTAGTGCGTCGAGCATGTTTGCGGAAGCGGGGGTCCCTGACTTTTTCGCTATCATCCGGTCAAGAATCGCTTCTTTTTGGCATTGTTTGAGAAGTTCCAATAATAGCATACTGAGGGCTGTCAATATTAGTAGTCCCATATTTCGCCACTGGATTTCTGTTCACCTGGACGGTAATAAAAATGACGTGTAATTTAAATATTACCAAACATCGGATGTAAGCTGACTGAAGTAGGCACCCTATACATACCTACTTCATGCATTTCTTACTCTAATCATATGTTTATATACTATTTTTATGTTAATTGTAGTGTTTGTGTAATTTGTATACATTATGGGAATTCTATCCTGAAATAAAACATTATTATTATTATTAATAATACATGAGTTATTTTTGGTTTGTTGAGTAGTATAGTTCGAAGGGTAAGAAGCTGGTTTTATAATATTTATATTTTCTATGTATTCTGAGAGCGGGACTAAAACAATTTGTACCGCAATGAATGGTACTGAGTTAGAAATCTATCGTGTTTCACTTATTTAGTTTCGCAAGACTCAGGATTTTCACTAACTGATCGTCCATAGCTCGCGCTCACACCTGCGTACAATCATGATTCCCACACCACAAGATCTTCAAATAAGTTCGAAAATGGTATATAAAACAATTTTTCCTATAATATTATTTTGTAACTATCTATTACTCAACTTTTCGACACAAAAACAGACTGCAGATAAGAATAATAAAATAAGATAGCTTCGATCTTCATCGGAATGTTCGGTATTTTTAACTGACTTCCCATAAACGAGCAAGGTACTCAACTCTACACTATTATTTTCTCTATCTCATCTCCTCAGCTCCATCTCCTCATATTTATTTCCTCATCTCCAGCTTCTCATCTCCATCTCCCCATATCCATCTTCTTATCTCCATCTTTTCATATCCATTTTCTCATATGCAACTCTTCATATCCATCTCGTTATTTCTATCTCCTTACCATATCTTCATCTCCATCTCCCGATATCCATTTCCTCGTCTCTATATACTTATGTCAATCGCATCATCTGTAACTTACATTCAAATATAAGAAACTTATTAGAATAAAGAATTATTTTTGTGTTGATCCGAGGAGCAGACTATTTAACTGTAAATAAATAAAACGTCAATATTTTGTCGTTGCACAAACCTGAACAGAATCCAACCCCAGGGGTGCCGGGTTAGAATTGCACTTCCCCATATCATCTCGTGGGTGTCGTAAGAGGCGACTAAGAGATAAATACTGGAAGGTGGGCAGCAGCGCCTTCTAAAGAACTACCAACTTACACTGCGATCCCCTAGACCCCTGCCAAGCGTGGGCATTATGGCAAATATCCCCTTAACAGGGGAGGCTGTGTTCAGCAGTGAACGATCTGGCTGTTACAGAACAGAATCCACTCGAGAATTCAATTTGTTAGAAGATAGTGCCGATCCAAATGAACTTTTATTCACCGCACTTGTCACACAACTGCAATATCTGATTCTATAATATCAAACGACAAAGCTTACTATAGCACTCAACAGCTGAAAAGCTTGAAAGACGAAGCGTACTTCTGTGGTGCTACCATTCCTCATTACAGCTATTCATTTATATAACCTTTAAAGCAATTGGTACCTTCATCCCCATAGTAATAACTTTCACTCAAACACTTTGCAATCCGAAATAAATTTTTCTTAACATCACATTTAACATTGAATATATTGTAAATCTAAAAGAATTATCAAAAATTTATCACTTTTTCTCATTCTCTAATGAATAACATTTCATTTTGGTCTTTAAAAATTACTTATTAAAATTCAGGGTAATCAAAATGCAAGGACAGGGGATCACACAGAGCTTACAGGTTCATGCAAATATTTGGCTAGGGTTCGCAAAGGGCATCGAGAAAATAACACTAAGAGATGCAATAACATTTGGTTTGTTCGAGATGAATTGATGCCAAACTCTGTATAACCTAAACGCGCTCTAATTGGCTAAGCCACCTCCATGCGGTAAACACCCGAGTCCCATAGTGACGGGGCATGATGATGCAAATATAATCGATATCAATACGTCGTACAACATATGTAAGCTGATCGTATAATTTATTCCTCCGTGACGACCTATTTAGATAAAAGTGATATTTTCTCCCACTTGCGTTGGCAATAATACCTAAATAAGCAGATACCTCGCGCGGTATTTTGTATGAGTATAGCTGTTTTATTATAAAAAAATATAGAATAATGATATGGTTGTGTGGTTCCACAATTCTGCTTTATATATCTTTACTAAAATGATAAACATTTAAATACCTCTTTTAATATTTTATGTTTGCAATAACGCATGCTCTGCGGATTACATTACAAAATTACAATTAATATACGAGAGGAAAAATTTTATCCCGCACATGACTTAAATTTTTCCTCTCGTATAATTGTGATTTAGTAATTTATATATCTCCCTAACAAATTACTATTGGAGTATATTTCTTATATTTGAAGTACAAATTTCCGACTCGTAAGAGTAAGGTTCCGGTGGCCGAATAGTTTAGGCATCTGGCGCGAATGCCTAAACTATTCCGTCGGGAATCGTACCCTCGTACGAGGGTTCGATTCCCATCCGGCACATAACATTATGTACTCTAATAATAATTTGTAAATGTGTTTTTTGTTCAGCACGCAATAGTGCTTGTAATCATATTTAGGAATATCTTAATGTATTATTGAAGGAAGCAGACTCCCATGACACAAGATTTTTTTCTTAGTGTGGGATCTGCATGTCATTTACTGTCAAAAAATCAATACAATTTAGTGTACCGATTGTAATAAAGTTAAGAATAACAACATGTAACTGTATATTGTGAAATAAATTATTATTATTATAAACTCATATCAAACATATAAAACCCTCTTTACATCCAAGGCTAAATATATTTATGGGCCAGAGTATGACGATATCGATTTTTGTTCCACTATAACGATAAATTACCGTACTGTATAAGCACAACACTAGGAGAGGGCGCGGTTTACAGAAAGACAAGGATGACAATAGGTGAATGTAGTAAGTGGGAGTGAAATGCATTCATACGGGTCTATTAGATTGTCCAGTTTAACTTGACCTATTAAAATGAAGTAGATAAATTACGTAAATTGAATAATTTTACTTACTCGTGGAAGGTAATTCCATATGTTTTATAATTGGATGTTTTGCTACTTTTCCCGCACTATTCAATGGAGCAGGTAGTCATTTTTATTGCACTGAGTGCCTACAATCGTCAAAAATAAAAATATTTTCAAACACGTACGTACGGATCAAGTTTCTGGTCGCGTACTGTTTATGTGCGCTCATGCTATGACTTATATGTGTTAGAAATCACACACCAGTTGCATGATCGGGTGAGCCATCAATTCCCCTCTCGGGGGTTTAAATCTCGTTAGGGCCATGTAGTGAAAAAGTAAGTCAAAGTGAAGTAAAGATCGATATAGGTCGAGAAGGAGTAAAAACAAAGTAGGTATAATATTAAAAAATATAAAAATTCAAGCGAGTGAAGCCAAGAGAAAGTAATCAGTACTAATATTATAAATGCGTAAGTAACTCTGTCTGTCTGTCTGTATGTCTGTTACGCTTTCACGCCAAAACTACTGGACCGATTTGAATGAAATTTGGTATGGAGATAGTTTGAGACCCGGGAAAAAACATAGAATAGTTTTTATCTGACTGCGCAAAAAGAGGTTAATGTTTTCGGCGATAACCGACATACGCGCGGGCGGAGCCGCGCCCAGAAAGCTAGTTATCTTATAAGTCTATTCAAAGCTATAATTTCCAAGCAGTAACCTTATGATTATTTTTACGATATCTTTAAAAGTTTATATTATGAGGCAACCCTAGTGTGGGTTGTCACAATAGGATATTTACGGTTTATAACAGTGACATAATTTACATCAAATAATTTAACAGTGAATTACTCATACTAAAAATTATTACAACCACTACAATTATTACTATTTAATAAGTGATACTCTATTTTTTTCTTTTTGACCGAGAACCTAGTTCGAGCGAAGTGTCTCTGCTTTAACTTACACAAAAATGGTTTCGTATGTCGCTGGATTGTTCTCCTCTACAGGTCGCATTTCTCAACGGATTCTCAAGAAATTTTGTTAGCTGGTTTGATAAATTAAATAATGTTGTTTGGTGTGACAGTATGGACGCCTGCGCTTAATGTAATGGCAATGTCCCTGATGCGTACCTCAGCTGCCTATAAGTGATAATTATCTCTTTCTCTCGTATAATCAATTATTTATTTTTAATGTTTCTGTAGCCAGTATATATTAAATCGAAATAACTTTGGTAGAAAATTAGATCACAAACAATACAATTATGTAATTATAACATTACCAAGTATGTAAAATTATTGTATATTTACCACCTACCTACCTATTTCTTCCAACTAGCTTTCGTTGGGGACCGTGTGTCATTGATATGCTCTGGACATAACTTATCTAGATTTTGTGACCCATTCCCATCAGCGTGCGCAGTGAACCTTTATTCAATTGTAAGCTATGCAAGGGCAGACTCGCGAGGTTTACAGCTCAGAGGGGCACCAATTTTACAATTGTCAGATATAATACCTACATAATCAACCGTTAAATTAATTAACGTTAAAAAAAAGTACTGAGTACGTTGGTATAGTTCATTCTATGGGACGCCGGAAGAAGTTAAATTCATACGCGCAATATGTACCTACTCTTTAATTATGACATCTTGACGTCAGAAGAAAATGTATTTATGTTCCCAGTACTTAGTCACACCATAACTATAGGGATATATTATAATAACTATTAGGATATTTAGATATGTATCTATCTATATTACCTGTCGCCAAGCACCTAACGATGTTTTCCGGCAGCTGTACTTGAGAGCCCGTAAATCTATGTTAGCCTGAACAACATCTTGTAGCACACCATCACTTACCATCAGGTGAGATAGTGGTCAAAGGCTAACCTACCAGGCAAAAGAAAAGTTTAGGGATATATAATAAATTTAGGGATACTATGTGTATACGCAATTATGACAATTGTGGAAAGCCATTGTATAAGTCACACTATCTGAGTCTGCAACATAAAAAAATGTTGGAGCTCTACCGCTGTCTCTTTAAATATTCCTTTATAGTGTTGGCCGTCTCTTATCGGCTGTGAACCGACTGCATGTTTTACGATGTTTCCCAGTTGGCTCCTATGTTTCCATGTGGTATTTTTAACTTTTGCGCTAGGGAGTTCAAGAGTGTCTACGAAAGAGTTTGAATGCATACCGTTGCCGATTTGTTGGGTTGTTTTAATTATGACTGGAAAGGCCGAGCATCGAAGGTCTGTATTATTGTACTTAATAATTGCAGGACTAGAACTTAATCAGTATACGGTGCTTGTTCAACTGCGGGCGAGAAAGCGAAAAGCTATCGACTTTTTATCGCTTATGAAACACACAAAAAAGATGCATATATTCGTATCAATAGTTGATCTCTGAATGTTTACACTACCCGCAAGAAGTCTTTGTACTAGTTTGTAGCAGTGACAAGAGCTTTCGCTCCGCGATCCGATAGATGGTAAGATCATTCACCGAGAGACTTTTGCTTACTCGCCGAGAGACTCTAGAGCGCAATAGTGATGCGGTGACTAGCTAAGCAAGCATCACCAAATGCTTTACCTATTATACAACCTTACTACTTACACACTACTAGAAGAACTGCCATGTTACACTGCGAGCTCCAAGACGCCTTCTAGGCATGGGAATCTCCCCTTTTCCTTGAGGCTTTTATTTGTTCAACGGTGTATGTTTGGCTATTGTTGTGCGTAGGTTGGTACTAACTTACCCCCTACTTGCCCTGGGTAGAGGGTAGATTTTAGTCGCTCCCGCCGCTCCTCAAGACGATGACACCCATTTCTTCAGTCTCTCGTGACCACGGTCAATGCAGCTCAATCGAAACGTCGATGTTAGGCAAAATATTATTTTGATGTTAATTCGTGCGTGAATAGACCCGATTATGATTTGAAACATAAGTTTAGTTCACGAAAGTTTAAAGAAAAGTATTCAATCAATCAATCAATTTATTTCAGATAATTCACAATCCATTGATAAATATTACATTCGATCGTTACTAAATACTCAAATTAAAATTAAATTATCGTTAAAAATGAGTTAGTAAAATATCACAGATTAAATATATTTTATGTCTATTAAAGTTATCGCAAATACATGCTATAGTATGGCATAAATAAAATTACCATTATGCATTATTAAAATTACAATTGCATAAATCACGTATAGAAAAAAAATAGATTCGTTTTTACATTACATTTATATATTATTACATTTATTAAGTCTATTATTATTACACTTATTAAGTCAATTTAATTTGCGTTACGACGCAGTGGCAGCACATGCATCTTATGTGTATTGATGTGAGGTCTAAAGGATGGTTTATACTTCATATTCTAGAAGTGTTTTTTGATGGACTTCATTTGACTTACACATTAAAGATCATGAGGGTCATTAAAAGTTGTTGTCTGGGTTTCAGGTATACAATGGAAATAATTATGTACCTCCATCTGATGACACATACCAATAACCCTGTATATTTTACTAAAGATGGCTTAGATAAGTTAGCCGTTTGACCACAACATCACCTGATAGTAAGTGATGGTGCAGTCAAAGATGTTTTTCATGCTTACCAGGATTACTGGTTCTCAAAGACAGCTGTTGGATCACAAATTTAGGGGTTAGGCGGACAGATTTTCTATTCTTGAAGGTAGCTAGCCAGGCAGGTATTGCAAAATACCCTACCACTGCCATCCTAAGATAACAACCAAGCACCAAGACTAGAAGCATAGAAGCGCTGAGCAGTAAATGCCTATAACGGTCACCCATCCAAATCATGACCGCAGCGGTCGTTGCTTAAGCTAGTTGATCGGCTCAGAACGACTACGCAAGCTCTGCATCAAGCGCTTCAAAAGCATTCAATGAAGTTTCAACTTCATTGAATTTAAGTCATTAAGTATATATGCGATTCATCGCATATTACATGTATTCAAATCATAAAATGTAACTGCGAGAGTATTTTTACACAACAAGTGCAAATTAACTACGTACTGGAATGGTTTTCCACGACGCCTTTAAAGCTGAATATCAGTTTTTCATAGCATGTCAGTCTACCTATCAATAAAATATAAAGGCATAAAACCAGGTAGCACGTCATGAATAATGTCGCTCGGTGGAGTAGCACCCGAGATAGCGATCAAGTATGTATATTGTTCGACGCCGTCTCGAATAGCTAGATAAAACTCGAGCGCTCGTATCGGAGGAAGTCGATTACGTGATAAAGAAGTGGAATGTTGCAAGATCTCTGCAAAACTTACTTGAATTTGAAGGAAAATAACCTATAATTTACTTTCGTATTGTAATCATTTTAAAGTGCTAGGGTAAAATAATAATAGATATATTTAAAATAATATAGTATAATATTTTTTTGTAAAAAGTAATTCTATAATGACAATATTTTGGGACTTAGCTTATCATTCAGTAAAAGAATAATATTTTTTTAAAGTTGTATAGTAGTAGTTGTACTTATATTATAATTTTATTTATTTATTTAATACTTAACACAGTCTGTGTTTGCGAATAGGATTTTCCCTGCCACGGGAGCTATGGACA
This sequence comes from Plagodis dolabraria, assembly GCA_963854805.1. Classification (NCBI taxonomy): domain Eukaryota; kingdom Metazoa; phylum Arthropoda; class Insecta; order Lepidoptera; family Geometridae; genus Plagodis; species Plagodis dolabraria. The sequence goes on from OY978461.1 coordinate 17,338,991, forward strand.
TACTTGGAACAGTTTATTTTTAATGATATTATGACGGATTAAGCACGGTGCCCACCGGACGTTAACAGGTACTTTTGCTTATAGCAGATGTCACTCGTGACGAAATACACTGCTCCCCTCACCCTGAGAGATACAGCTGTTAAGTCTCATGTGCCTTATATATTATACAGGCTGTCAAGGTCTGCTGCCGGAACGCACTGTTAGATGCTTGGCGACAGATTGTCTAATTGAAGATAGTAGCTAGCCAGGCGAGCATTCGTAAAATGACCTTCCACTACCAGCTGAAGCTTAAGCCGGTGATGGCGATCAAACCATGGAGCTGCGGCACTGCAGTCTATCTATACCGGTCAGCTATCATTACCGCAAACAATTATATAATTATACCCCGCTTTGCAGGCAGGACCACTACTACCAAACTAAATTTTTGTATAACTTTTTTTTTTGACCCGGGAAAATCCTTTATGGATACCACCCGGCCCCGGGGGAGCAGAGTGGTTGTGTGGGAGTCCTCGCCTGAAGGGCCTTACTACCCTCAAGGGAGGGTAGAAAGTGAGGTTACCCACTAAAAACCCGGGACGAGCAGTCCGCCGCTTATAGTCGGGGCGAAATGAAAAAAAATTGGTGTTTGCTAACGCTACCCGTTAGCAGTCACCAATTTTTTTATAACCTCGCTAAACCTATTGTTGTTGTTAAGTTGTATAGGATGGCGTTTGATCATACTAAACATTTCCACTAGATAGTATAAAACAAAGTCACTTCCTGCTGTCCGTTTGTCCCTATGTATGCTTAGATCTTAAAAACTACGCAACGGATTTTGAAGTGGTTTAATTTAATTGATAGAATGATTCAAGAAAAAGGTTTATATCTACAGTACATGCCCAATATAGTAGAAAAACACTGATAATTTTAGAGATTTCTAATTTGATTTTTTGCGTATATTTAATTTGCACCCGTCCGAAGCCGGGGATGGTCGATAGTAGGTAAGTTATAATTTTGAACAACCATTATCTTACAATATGACAGTTTCTACAATAAAAGCAGTTGCAGCTAATAACTTTCAGTCCCTGGCCAGTAGATAATATAATTAAATAATTAGTAATAACTTTATTCTCCCCTTTTCATCTGTTCATGATGCATCATCAATTGCACCTTTATATCTCAACGATGCCGGATTACAAGAAATTGTTTTTTTTTAAATATTTTTATTCTTGCAATGGCGCATGTTTCAATTTATACTTGTTTGGTATAAAATTATAAAACAAATATAAAGTATATTTTCATAAAAACTAACGTGAGTTGACGTTTACGTGAAGTGTATACTTATTAACTACATATACCGGCTAGAACTCACGGTGTTTAGTCGTTTTCTCCGACCGGAGTTCGAGCATTACCGAGGGTTCCGTACAAACCTGTAGGTATTAAAGTAAAATATATGGTATTATTATTCCTAAATAAAATCCATAACATTTTAATATTATTAAAAATAAATATTTTTCCTTTATAATTATGTGCTATAAGTCGTTGTTTAGTACAAAATTTCAAGATTCTGAAGTTTTGAGTACCCTGTAGGTTTTGATTCCAGCTGTAGGTTTTGATACAGTCATTCATGTCGAAAATTTGCTACACAAACGGCTGTATCTTTTGATTACGTTGGCTTAGAAAATATTTTTTTTCACAGCTCCAAAGAACAGTAGACGAGAGTATTCGATATGAATTTCATCTTGATACCTCAACGGGTTCCTAAGATAAAGGGTCTTGACAGACAGACAGCAAGCAACAAAGTAATCCTATACGGGTTCCGTTTTTTCCTTTTGAGGTACGGAGCCCTAAAAAGGGACTTAGTTCTTAATACCCTATTTCTATTTGATTTCAAAAACTCACAAGTTTTGTATGTTCCTGATGAGTAGATACTTCACCCTGGACTGAAATTGAATTTTCTGTGTGCATCGTACCTACATACCCGTAATTCACATATAGCTTTCATCGTTCAATTATACTATCTTTCCTCGTACTCAACAAAGTTACCATAAATAACAAAACTGTCACGTCTCACCACTTTTAACAGTACCTATTCATATAATATATTGCTTTTATTTCTAAGCAGTTAGGGTTGTGATCGTTTATTATTTACCTTATCGATAGTTTTCTACAAAGTTATGTACATTTTCTTCGTGCATATATCATAAATATAAAAATAACGAACCTTTTCTACGGGACCAGAATACATACTTTAGTAAGATTTAGGTTTATATACTCCTAGTACTTAATTGATAATTATTTTTGATCTTTATCTTTCTTGGTTATTGTTTCATGGCGAAATCGAAAAGTAATAACTAAAATGCTCACAGGAGTCCCAAGCCCAATTTCAGATAATAGCTATATTTATTGATATAAATAAATACTTTAGCTAGAAATCAAAACCGTGGATGGTGAAAAAAATAATACAGCTTATATTGGAGTACCACTCGAAAGTACCCTTCATAAAAATACATTATTTAGGAAATAATAAGATATAGGAAACTAAAGGTAAGATGGTTAATTATTTTTATCTTCATATACTGAGTCTCACTTTTGCACCGTTAAATTATTTGTCGCGGATTGGAACAAACATCTATAAATAATCCAATCTAAACAACCAGACTACGTCCAGGGCCTTAAACAGCTAGACTGTCATTTAGCAGAAATGCTGTTTTTATATTTAGGATGTTATTTAGGAGTAACAGTGCATGAAAATTTAAGAAAACCGAAAAAGTAACGCTTTTGTTTAGCCGCATCACATTACTGTCCAGAATTGAGTTCCATCAGGGACACTATTGACTGGTGCAATAAAATAGGTTGTTTTATCATTTGCAATCAACGGGTTCGATGTCCAACTACAGCAAGTCCGTCATTTTACCTCATGAAGAAGCCAACCACCTTGGAGTTTTTTTTATAACCTCTCATGATGCCATGTGATGGTCACAGGTGGTATCAGGATTAAACTAGAATTACTGCCTCTCAAAGGCAGCTACGGGACATACCGTTACGTGCTTGGCGACCGATTTTCCACTTGAACCCTCAAGTGGAAAATCGGTAGTTGCGCAAAATGTCCTTCCATCGTGTGGTTGAAGTTTAAGCCCACGGCGGGATTTTTACCACCCTCTGAGTGCCAGTTCATTGGCATTGCCACTGCTTCTAAAAATACATCAACATATTATATTGAGAATTATAGTTAAAGTAATATAATATTGATATCACAAGAAACTATCGATATTTTGATGTAAAAATACAGGTACATTACTAATAGTAACATCCCTCTGTGTATCGCTGTTATTTCCACACTATAAATATTTATTGTACGGTCCTTCTCCCATTGTTTATTGGCAAAGATAAGATACGGTGACATTCGGAGTTACTTTGTTGAACTACGGCTGTTATTCGAAAGAAAAGTAGTTACGACTGCGTTTATGGACATAAAATCTTTGTTATAAATAAGGTTATTAGTGCTATAAAATATACATTATTGTTTAGGTGTAAAGGTCACTGTAATTATTTTTGCACATTACACGCTTTTGTATTGCGAACCTGTTTTGGTAGATTTAATTTATATACTTAAACCAATTAAACCATTAATTATTACTGTCATAATTGCAGGAACATTAGATGTTATACCTACATCAATGATGAATGAGTTTCCGAGTACAAATTACTCTTCCGAGTGTTCAACTTAAGGCGCTCCGAGTTCCCAAATAATAGGTAAAAACGCTGTGGAGAGTTGTCGAAAAATGCCGTTGTGGCGTCGCGTAGCGTAGTTTGATTGTTGAATCGGGCCGCTATTCTGCTGCTGCGCGGGTAAAAACTGATATGTGCGGAATTATAAGTTTTTAATTCTGCTGTTTGAAATGTGATTTTTCATTATGTAAGCTTACAAGCTTCTGCTCGCGACTTCACCCGAGAACCCGGAATTCAACCCTAGAATTCGAATTATGCTTGCTCTCTCAGGAACATATGAGAATTTACTGAGGGAGCGCTTCTTTTATTCCAGGACCTCGGTTATCTTTTTTCACCAATATTCTTCCAACCGTTACATAAATGAGTGGTTCTTACTCATTACTGATATCCATTTTTTATTATCCATATTTTTTCTAAAACAATTTTTTTTTAATTTGAACATAGTGCAATAACTTGTTGATGTCAAAACCTCGCTTCTGTTCAAAAATATAACATCAATAATGTGCTGGTGGTAACGAATTCGACAAGTTATTTCAATTTCACTTCACATACTTGTTGGATACCCAAGTATCTATCTGAGAACTTACGTAGTACCAAATTATATAGTTTTTTACTCAAATATAAAAGTTTGATTATTCCAATGACAGTTTCGACTATATGCATTACTTTTATTAAATCCTCCAATCGTGATGATTATTTTTTACTCGGTAGGGTATACTTTAAAGCTGCTCCCATTACAATTTCATCAACATTGGTCAAGTGGTTTTTGAGTTACAGTCAAATAACTGTAAAGTGTTACAATATCTTGATGATTTTATAGTTGACGGTAAATGACAATAAATACCATAAGTAGAAAATGGGTGAAAAAATGGAACCGACTTCAACACTGTAAAGTGTGAAATAACTTGTCAAAGTTGGTACCGTGAGCACAATATTGAGATAGTAGGTACTTTTGAACCAGCATTGTACCGACACCAACAAATTATTGCACACTTTCCAGTGTAGAAGACAGTTCTTAATTTTGTTAAAAAATTCAAGGAGTGTTTGGAAATGTACGCGCTAGCGTTTAACTCGCAGTGCAAAGCGAGAACCGTTTACAGTGTAAATAGTCAAAAAATCCTAGTTATAAACTGTGACGATGAAAGAGGTCTTACTTCTTCTACACACTCGATAAAACATCTTTAATGGTTGAAAAACATTTAAGTAGGTAGTATAAGTATCTAAAATAGAATAGAGTGGATATTTTTCTCAGATTTCATTCATAATTTAAATACCGGAATCCCGGGATTCAAGTTTTTATTACGTAAAAACCTAATACCTACATTACACCTTAAATACATATGATTGTCAATTTCAATTATTTCTTATTATATAACATACAATTATCAATTAGTTATTTCTTATAAAAAAATAAAAAAGGGCATACTGAAATCCAAATATTCTAATTGACAATCTTTAAAATTAAGTCGTCTCGGTTCAATGTATGTTTCATCTTCTATGCCTATTGATGATTCGTCATATTCAGATAAATTGTAAACAGGGTTAGGAGGATGAGCTAAGGGCAATATTTCTCTCAGGGGCATACCGCGAGTTTTACGAGAGTCAACTATTTCCGGTAAAAGCCATACCAATAATATAAATTGTAAAAAAAAATCTTTCATTTTTGTTCCCAAAATAGGTAATTTTTTTCTACGATCTCAGTTTTGAGTCGTTCCTTTTCACCACTCCACTTCCTTTTCACTTGTACACACTGTAGAAATCCATCCAACCATTTGGAAGATACGATGTGATAAAGAAATGTACAAGCAAACACACATACACTGAGAAAAAAATTAGGTAACTCACAACCTAATTCTGTAGGTAATGCAAAAAATTGTTTGATTTTAACTAACTTAGTTTGTCTGAACGTAGCAAAAGGTAATATTTACCTGGCGATAGGTAAGCACCACGTGCAGCGTTAGGTAGGAACAAATACCAGGTGTATTTCACCTACTTTAGGTCACACATACCTTTTTTTTTACCTAATCGCTAAGTTAATGAGCCGTTACCTAATCGTAAAAGTACGTTAAACTAATCAAATTTGGTAAATTTTACACTCAGAAAATATACATGACTTAAAAACACCTAATATTAAGTTGATGCTATGAAACATAATAATTAGGTACAATCAAACGAACATATTCAGTTGCTTTAAACAATTTTAAAGCCATATTAGCTTATTGCCGGCACAGACACCGACGCCGACACAGACACCGACGCCGGCACAGACACCGACGCCGACACAGACACCGACGCTGACACAGACACCGACGCCGGCACAGACACCGACGCTGACACAGACACCGACGCCGACACAGACACCGACGCCGGCACAGACACCGACGCCGACACAGACACCGACGCTGACACAGACACCGACGCCGGCACAGACACCGACGCCGACACAGACACCGACGCCGACACAGACACCGACGCCGACACAGACACAGACACCGACGCTGACACAGTCACCGACGCCGGCACAGACACCGACGCTGACACAGACACCGACGCCGACACAGACACCGACGCCGACACAGACACCGACGCCGACACAGACACCGACGCCGGCACAGACACCGACGCCGGCACAGACACCGACGCTGACGCCGACACAGACACCGACGCCGACACAGACACCGACGCCGGCACAGACACCGACGCCGGCACAGACACCGACGCTGACGCCGACACAGACACCGACGCCGACACAGACACCGACGCTGACACAGTCACCGACGCCGGCACAGACACCGACGCTGACACAGACACCGACGCCGACACAGACACCGACGCCGACACAGACACCGACGCCGACACAGACACCGACGCCGGCACAGACACCGACGCCGGCACAGACACCGACGCCGGCACAGACACCGACGCCGACACAAACACCGACGCCGGCACAGATACCGACGCCAGCACAGACACCGACGCCGGCACAGACACCGACGCCGACACAAACACCGACGCCGACACAAACACCGACGCCGGCACAGACACCGACGCCGACACAGACACCGACGCCGACATAGACACCGACGCCGACACAGACACCGACGCCGGCACAGACACCGACGCCGACACAGACAGCGACGCCGGCACAGACACCGACGCCGACACAGACACCGACGCCGGCCTATGTAACATAATAATTAGGTACAATCAAACGAACATATTCAGTTACTTTAAACAATTTTAAAGCCATATATAAGATAATATGGCTTTAAAATTGTGTGATTTGGTGATTACGTAATATATACCCATTACAACAAAGATTTTCTTAGGTTATCGGAACTTATTCAAATACTTTGAAATCAACCTTACTACTAGGTTTCAACTACCATGCGAACGTTTAATCTAGTCAAAACCTAATTTATTACATCAATGTTGAAAGCAAATCAAGGTAAAAATAACTCAATTATTTTTTAAAACACGATGAACCTATCTGACCAGTTCAAAATAGGTAGGTAGATGTACCTACCTTATTGCTCGCAGTTTTGAAACCTCGTAGCGTTTACCGTAATAATAGCCATCTGTTTAGCAGGTAGGTATGCACCTGTATAATGGTAACATACAGTTAGGTGTACACATGTACTATGGTACTAGGTATGTAAAATTTACCGTACTTACTGTAAATGTTCACTTAAATGTATTCTTGTCAAAATGACAAAAGGTAAAAGAAACGACTGTTACTAAGCTAAGATTTTTTTCAACTCTCTGTTACTAAGCATGAATAAAAAAATACCAACATGTGGTGACATACAACTACATATTCAGTTTCTTTAAATAAATTTCAAGTTTTTGAACCTAACATGACTATAATTCACCTAACTACTATGGCCACTACCACCTACCCAGGATATCAAATGGTCGTTACTATTCTGATACGAACAAACCAAAACAGCGACTGCTACCTACTCGTGTCATAGGTACATAAGTTCTATGTGTGGATGTTACTCGGCCTACACGAACCTTCCTAACAGCCTGTATCCATAACTAACCTACCCTACGGTCTTATTTTCCCATTCATATATCTTAATAGTAGGATCCTAGGTATACTATAATAGGCAGGTACAGGGTTCGTGGGGTGGCAAAGATAATATGATTATAGCATCGCTTTGTTTTGCAAGCAGCCCCCGTCACGTTGTACCCCGCAGAACAATAAAGAGTGTGAATTCTTGTTTGTTTGTTATCTAAAGTACCTATTATAATTTAATTTATATATCAGCTCAATATAGCAACTGATACAACCTAATAAATAGTTACTGGTTCCCTACTCGTTACGTAACTTGCACCAATAATGCGATTAGAACAAAGTATTTACGCACTAATCAAATCGATTAGGTTCTTTTGAAGCATTGTTAGGTAACTATACCTAATCAGAACGTTACCGAGAGCTAAAATTAGCTAGGTCCATATATAATTAAGTCTCGATAATTATTGAATTAGTCTGCTTTCACTATTCAATCTGCCTGTCTATGGAATCCTCTACCCGTCTCATTACGACGTGAGACATAGGACCAAATAAAAAAGTTCTATCAGTCCATATACCTAACACTTTTCATTATAAACTGTGATATTGCTTAATTGCTGTGTGGTATAATAATTATATATATTCATATAAATATTATATGTATATTATTAATACATATAAGCGTATGTATATTATGATATGTGTGAGTTATATTTGAAATTGAGTAAGCAAGTATACCTGTTGTTATCTTCAGCCTGTTTTAGCTTTTTATTATTGATTACCTGCTAGATGAAGGCCACTCATGAAGATTGCCATTAGCTTTACTATAAAGGAAGAACTGTTTAGCAAGGCATTTTTTGGGTAAATAATGTAAGCAGTATCCTGATACTTACGTTACACACAAAGAAATGTAAATGCTTGCACGAGTCATAAGTAAAATCAGCTAGGTACCTACGTATCAACTCAAGTTTCATATCCTCACGTAGCCATAATATGTACAATTTATTATAATGTAGTATCATCTCTCCGTGTGCTAAATGTACATATTTTTGTTAGTTATCTCATAAATTTAGGTACTTAAACTTACAACTATCGCAACTAATACGACCAAATAAATAGTAGCTACAACCAAACCGTTACGTACGTTGCATCAATAAAGCGGTTACTGAAACGTATTAATGAAATTGATTAGGTTCTTTTGAAGTATTATTAAGTATCCTAATACGCAGTTAATACTATCTATACTGGTACTGTAGGTCTTCAAAACTTTATCAAGAGCATAAGAATAAATAATAAAATAACAGAACACAACGGAACATTCTTCAACTGTGTCCCAAAGGCCGCCATTTATAGATATACCTAATTTTATACTTCACGTCGTTACTCCCCTCTGCCATTCAGGTGTGTTGCCAGGGTTGCTTATTGTTAAATATTGCTTACATTTAAAGATAATGTTGCTAAATTGTTTTTCTTTACATTGAAATCATTATGAGAGCTGAAAACCACAATGGAATGGATGATCAAACTAGAAAAAACTAAGAAGTCTCATCGTACGAATTGGTTTTTGCCAAGGAAACATTATAAGGTTAAAAAAATATTTTACAATAACATTAAAAAACCTAATTTTAAGTTTGTATAACATAGCACTATTAAATTAAGCGCGCAGCGACCTATTATGCCGACGACTTATTTTCAAATTGTATCGGCGGTGGTAGAATAGTTGATTGCAACAGAAAATTATATGCGATCATTCAAAGACGGGTTGTAGAAAAATATATACTTAATATAGGTACTTATTACATAATGGCCTTGATAGTATGTTTAAACGTAATTTAAATTATTTATTAATAAATTAATTATTTATTTTAATTATTTTAATGTTTTTATGTAAGCTATGTTTGTTTAAAATGATATGACTATATTTTGTTTTGTATTCTTTCTATAGTAAAAATGAAAACTCTTTCAGTTTTATTTTCAAAATGCTAATATTTGGGGTTATATTGAAAAAAAATAGGAGGAAATTTCACATAAACATCTGGTAACACTATAGACTAGAAAGCGCGGCACAGGTACACGCACTTCATTTCTGATTTCATTCGTTTCGACAAAGTAAAATCCATCGGAGTCACGGACGAATAAATTAATGAATTGTGGTTTGATAGTGTTATGTTCCATGGAAGAACTACTAAAAGATTTTGAGATGCCTGATGACATAATTAAAAGATTTACTGGTAAGTGAGAATTATTTTCATCTATTTAATTTCAGTTGGAAGTTTGGCATAGGTGTTTCGTTGCTTTTCACATTTTCAATTAAGATGGCGATTGCCATTGATTACCAATCAGGTTTTATAGTTAACCGTTTTTTTGATGCATACAACTAAACTGGAACTTCTAGTTTTACCTAACCAACTACTTACTACTTGTTGGATTTAGCTACCAGCTAGCGACGAATGCGGTTAGTTATATAAAATGTTTCAAATTTGTAGTCGGTCCTTTCTATGATTCCGCAAAATTTTCATCAAAAAGGATACAATTACTACGAAGACATGATTATGAATTTGCCTAATTGTTACATACGTTTACCTAACATTAGTTTCTTATAAAGTACTTGTAAAGTAATGGTATGATTCATACTCGCAGTAGTTAGGCATATTTCTTGGTGTATAGGTATACCTTAATTAGAATTTAAGAATCTAGCTTTGGGTACACCCACATAACATTTTATTCTTAGTTCCTGTGTAGGTACCTATATGTATATTAAAAAAGAACTGAAACTTATACAATAGCGTCTTTTACGCAGGAATGTATTGTTATTGTATATTTTCATGCTTATAGTACTGGTTTTTTACCTAACTTTTGAATACTGGAACCTTTTACTTGTTGTATCAATGGTGTCATAAATATTATCCTGTTTCATTCCAGCTCATGGTCTATCTGTGTATACGTACATACATAGATTTAACTACTTAGTCTCTTTCATTATTGAATATATGATAAACATCTTAAGTTTTTTGGCGGATGAGTCACCTTCGTCCAAGGGTCCAAGTACCTTTATCTCAATACCCTACAAATGGTTCCCGGGCAGTGCCGTCAAGATCTAGCCTATTAGCTGTATAAAAATGTTGTTAGTATCCATTTTTTTACCAGAGAGTTATTGTTGTATATACATTATTGCCGTCGTAATCCTTTTATTAAAGTCTTCTGAATTATATTTCTATATATTATGATTACAAGCACTACCGCGTACTAAGCGAAAATCATAAATTTACAAATTATTGGAATACAAAATGTTTTGCCCCGGGCAGGAATTGAACCCACGTCCTTCTGATTTCGCGCCGGATGCTTTATCTATGCTATCGGGGGTACGGCTGTGTCGCCGAAATTTCGTACTCCAATCGTATTTCTTAAACCGTCATAGGGGACGGTGCGCGGTCATCAACCAGACTAAGCATGCAAACGCCCGGGGCAAAACATTTTGTATTCCAATAATTTGTAAATTTATGATCTTCTGAATTATACTTTTCTGTGCAAGTAATCGTTACCGTGGTATTTATTTAATTTTACAGACAATGAAAACAACAAATTGACGGCTGCCCTGCTTCTGCTGCCATATTTATTTTCCACTGGCGGAAAAGTACCACCAGTATCAACACCAGTGATTGTAGTCGCATTGTTCCTGAATAATTCGCTGTTTATATTATTAAGAATTTTAATATTGTATTTGATATTATACTTACTTATCGATTGTAAGCATTAGTGTAATGATTGAAGCAGTGATGGCTCAGTGGTTTGGCTATGGACTGCCGCGCAGCAGGTCCATGGTTCGAATCCCGCCGCGGGCTTGAGCTTCACCGCATGGTGGTAGGGCATTTTTGCGAATGCCCGCCTGGCTAGCGACCACCCTCAAGATAACTTTTCCTCTCGTAAATCTGTAACTTTGTAATTAAGTTCACTACTTGAGTAAAAAATAATTATGATTTTTGCTCGATTGTTGGTTACCTAACATAAAACTGGGTACCCATAACTTACTGACTAGATATATTTCACTGGTCAAATAGGTCTGTACAATTTTTTTTATTACATATATTATACCTAACAGTAGATTATCTCTACTTATCGTTAACTACTAATTAAACGGTTACAACCGAATATCTGGTTACAATAACATACCAGTCATTTGACCGCACACTTATCAATTAGTTTACAACTACTTATTAAAAAGGTACAAAAACCTATCAACAAGGTTTTGTTCACCGTTCAGGTAACGTAACCGGTACGCACATAGTTCGTTACTGTAAATTCAATAGTCTGATACAACCTAGTAGATAGTTACTAATACCTTTTACATTAAGTGCCTTGAACCTATAGTATGGTAGCCATGACGTCGTAAAACATTTTATTAGGTAACCAAAACGTATACAGAATATTGCAGAGCCCCATTGCCTTGGTCACAATAACCTAAGAACTGGTTAGCGCTTAACTAAAAGCATTCCAATTAGATTAGAACAACACATATGTTAAGGTACTTGAGACCGTCTAAGTGGGTATCATTTACGCACAACTACGTATTACTTGCGTATGTAATTTGTTTACAATTACTCATTAATAATATTGTTGTATCATAATAAAAAAGTAACTCCTACCAACTATTTCGCGTATACTTAACCTTTTGATACGGCTAATTGCATTCTTTCAAAAGGTACAGATGACCTGTCGAGTGGGTTTTTTTTAAAAGCATTTATTAGGTAATAATTACAAACACACTACTTTACTACAATCTATTAGCTAGGTCGATCTAACCGAATCCATGGTGCAATTACGTATTAGCAAATTAACCGCAGCCTAATCGATATGGTTAGAATTACGTATTATTGCGTAACAGTATAGGTTACATTAAACTATTTGATAACACACAACACGTATTTTTAATTCATCATACTCGGTCAGTGATATGAAATGAAATGAAATGAAATGAAATGAAATGAAATGAAATGAAATGAAATGAAATGAAATGAAATGAAATGAAATGAAATGAAATGAAATGAAATGAAATGAAATGAAATGAAATGAAATGAAATGAAATGAAATGAAATGAAATGAAATGAAATGAAATGAAATGAAATGAAATGAAATGAAATGAAATGAAATGAAATGAAATGAAATGAAATGAAATGAAATGAAATGAAATGAAATGAAATGAAATGAAATGAAATGAAATGAAATGAAATGAAATGAAATGAAATGAAATGAAATGAAATGAAATGAAATGAAATGAAATGAAATGAAATGAAATGAAATGAAATGAAATGAAATGAAATGAAATGAAATGAAATGAAATGAAATGAAATGAAATGAAATGAAATGAAATGAAATGAAATGAAATGAAATGAAATGAAATGAAATGAAATGAAATGAAATGAAATTTTATTAGCTTGTGGTCCTAGGTTACAGGTTGTTGAAATATAAAAAGAAGTATCACTAGGTTCCGCTTCAAAGCATACAAGCGTGAGAGTGAAGAATTATTTTATAATATAATCTAGACACAATAATAAATTTTATGAAATATAAAAAAATATGTTTACCAATTTGATGCACATTATATGTATTGCTAACTTACTTAATATTTTTATCATTTAAAAATTCGTCTATTGTATAGTAAGCCTTGCTCATTAAAAAATCAGAAAGATGCCTTTTAAAAGTGTGTTGATCATTAGTATCACGTATTGAGATCGGTATTTTGTTAAAAACAATTGGTGCCATACGAAATATGCTTTTTTTTAATAATGCAGTTTTTATTCTTGTGCCTAATTGGCGTAGATTTTTTTCACGTCTGCTGCCAGGATTATTTTTTTCAAAGAGATGTGTATTTGTCTTTACAAAAACAGCAGTTTCAAAGATATAGAGGCATGGCAAGGTAAGTAGTTTTAGCTTGATGAAATATTCTTTGCATGAATCGGTTGGCTGTAGGTTACACATGGCTCTTATGCAACTTTTTTGCGCTCTGAAAACAGCAAGCTTTTCAGTGGAATTTCCCTAAAATATTACACCGTATCTTAAAATGGAAACAACATAGCCGTGATATGCAGTGAGTACGGTGGCTTGATTACAGACTTTGCTAAGTTTGTAGAGCGCATATGAATATTGACTTATTCGTTTTGTTATGAGACCCACATGTGTTTTCCATGTCATATTGATACAAAATACATTCAGTAATTCTAACCTATAAATTATATGAATTTAATCTGCTATCAATGGTAACGTTTGACGTTTTGGTACGTATTTTTAACGTTAGTCGTAAGGTATCGGTAAACTTTAGTAGGTATTCTATTCATACCTAATTATTCGGTATTACATATTTAACCTAACGTTACGTTAATGGTCGGACGTTACCTTAGAGAGTAACGTTAATATTTACCCAGTAAGTAAGTAAAACAAAGAACACGTAGTACCTAGCGCACTCGGTTGTAGATACTAGACACGTTACGTTGTCCGACCAAACCCTAATATTAGGTTAAATATTAGGGTTGCGTTACCTATTTTTTTTCTCAGTGTACAAGATACGAGTGAAAAACATAGCCCTTCTTGAAACTCAGATAAAACGTGCTTACATTGGTACGTTAATATCTTCTTGATATTCCATTCGATATTATGTATTATTTTTGCTTGCTTCACTGGAAAAAAACATAGTTGCTTCACCGAAATACATTTTTACAAAATAATAATAAACACAATTACTCACTTAGACATATTTATGACTTCTTGACATTGTACGGTACTTTGTATTGAACAACTGAAAAAAAAATGCTTAATTTATAGTTCAAGTAATCATCACAAAGATATTTATAGCATAATACAACTAGCATCACTACACCTATGAGATACCTGGATACAACCATGATACATCGTACTATTTGTCCTATTTCCAGTCTAAGCCTAACAATTTATCAAAGGCGTTTATAAACCTCTTTCATTAGATCAAAACAAACAAACATCATTTCATTCGTTATATAGTAGTGTAAACAGTCAGAAAAGTATAATAATTATCAAAAATCCCGGGACTATTATTGCAATCCCGGTTTTCTTGTAAATCCCGAAATTTCACAATCCCTAGATAAACACAAATAATAGATAACTTGGTAGCTGAGTAGCTTCATCAGGCATTGAGACGTGAACTGCTGTTGGAGTAGTCAGTGATGTTGATGCCCCAGACCTGTCGTCCCTAGAAGCATTAAATCTGAAAAATAATAAATAATATTATTAAAATAAGTAAAAAATAAGAAATAATAATAAAATGTAATCAGGTTAATAAGTAAATTACTAATGGAAAGTATATTATTGACCGTGCCCACTAGATTCTTTTTATTTAGGTAATTAGGTATGTATATCGTCGTGACGACGAGCAAAACGTCAAAAACGCTAGGTACGTAACACAGGAACAATCTTTGATATGTAACTTAGCACGCGGATCATCAACAAAAGAGGTAATTAGTGCACTTGTACACAGTGGCTTATTATGGCTCTGCGAGGGCTTGATCAAAAGATGCCAATGCATATTAGAATAGTAAAAAAAAGCAAAGTTCTGTTTAGTTATAAACATTACAATTCTATAAGTAGCATTGCCAACAATGCAGGCATAATTATTTTGATTCAGCGAATAGGTCGGTATCTACTCGGCAAACATTAGTTCGCTCAGGTGTATTATGAATATTTATGGTTTGTCATGGAAGTAAGTGGGTATATATGGTATATTTACACCAGTTTAGTTTTCTCAAATCTTCAAAGCAGATTATTACCGGTAAGAAATGTATAGCTCAGCCTTATCGAATTGTTGTAGGTAGATATCTAGATATAAATAAAAAAAAATGTCCACCAAAATACAGAGTACACTGAAATATAATTACCTCCATAAGACCTTACAATAATTTCATAAGCACTGGCAACAACTCGCAAGACCTTTTTCGAGATTAGAATTTATATAAAAAAAAACCAAATAGTAACCTAGTTAGGTAATTTTATTTTATTTTATTTATTTATTTCCATACATACATCTATCTTTACAGGTACACACCCAATACAATAGAGTAGCTACTTATACACATTTAATAAGTATATATATATATAATTTTTTTTTGGTATCTAATTCTTAATTCCTGTTACACAGAACATGTAATGCGACTTTTGTAAATTCACTCAGATCACAACAAAATAGGTCCACTTGTTCCGCGATAATGAAGATTATGAAGGTGTGTGTGTACTTACCGGATTTGTTCCCTTATTTTTTCAGTTTTTCTCTTTGAACTTGAAGTCTCGTATCCATTCTCTCTTTTTCACAACTTTTTTACTGTGGTTACCCATGGTAGTAACCTATTTGACTTGAATAACACAATAAAACAGTTTTATTATTATAATAATAGTACTTTGATAAAAAAAATAACTGATATTTATACGAATCTCTGCTGAGAAAGTCAAACACGCGTCCTACGTTGACAGTGGTCACGGTAGTACTGATTAGCGGCCGACGCGTACGCTGACGTTTAGACTGATCCCTGGATTATTATATAATGGGTCTTATATTATATTTATGAGTCGTATCAAGAAAATCTTTGCCAAATATTTAGCAAATTTCATTACATACCATATTGTGTAAGTCCCATTTTGATATGCACAGTAGTTATCCAAATATATCCATGTAAAGTTCAAAAAGGTACAGTTTTAAATTAAATATTGTATCGAGAAAATTTTAAGCTATTGTGTTTTGCTTTGCCAATAATCTGAAGGAAGAATCGAAGAAACATATATAAAATAATGGATGTCATAACTTGTTCTAAAGTACTATTTTCTTACTTTCAAAAATGCACAATTTGTCTAATTACAGCGCCAGCTTGGTAAGTATTACCATAAAAATCAGCCAAGCACGAGTCGGACTCGCGCACGAAGGGTTCCGTACCATTAGCTATACAACATGAAACTTCATATTTTAACCTGTTTTTGTTTTAACTTGCACGAGTCCGTCTCGCACTTAGCCAACTTAATGTATTTGTTGTTATAGTGGCAACAGAAATACATCAACTGTGAAAATTTCAACTGTCTAGCTATGAACATTCTTGAGATACAGCCTGGTGACGGACGGACGGATGGACAGCGATGTCTCAATAATAGGGTCCCGTTTTTACCCTTTGGGTACGGAACCCTATTAAAAGAAGACCTGTCAAGTTCTCGATATTTGATTTTAGTACTCAGTAGTGCTTACTCAATCAGACTTTATAATTATAGTATCAGTAGAACTCTTTGTGCAAGTTCGTCCGGAGCAGTATTGGCGCTACACCTATTTCTCCCGCCAGTTCAAAAGTACCTATTATCACAAAATTGTGCACATGGTACCGACTTCGACAAGTTATTTCACACTTTTGGGTGTAGAAGTCGGTTCCATTTTGTGGTAAATTTTTTTTTCACTCTTTTTAGTGACCATTGCTACTTACGGGATCGATTCTCATTCATTGTCAACGACTGTATGATCAAGATAGGTGAATATTTTTCAGTTATTGGAGCGTTACTCAAAAACGGCTCGACCGATTTTAATGAAATTTAAAATGGGACCAAACGACAAGCATACGCTTTCAAACAAAAAAATAATTTTACAAATCGGTTCACCCAGTCAAGAGTTCTGAGGTAACAAACATAAAAAAAAATACAGACGAATTGAGAATCTCCTTCTTTTTTGGAAGTCAGTTAAAAAAAAGACTTGGTTGCTATCACTTAAAGCGTTGATTTTTTAGGAGGATGTGAAGATTAAACGGCTTGACTCCATTATTGTTACGGTTAACTGATCCAAATATACACAATAAAGAAAAAGAAAATGCAAAATATACGCTTAAGAATTGACCTATTATTTTCAAAAACAAATAGTGAAGAAAGTATTAGTTCTACTATTATTAGTAAGGGCCAGAAAGTTCTATAAACACTTTTTACATATAAACTAGTTCTCAACTCTGACTTAAAAAATGGATCTATAATATTGCTGTTTCATAAGACAAGAACTTTGGTAAAAACTAAAAATAACATTTCATTCAACATTTTATGCTTTTCTAGTAGAAATAAAATGAAAAATATCGAGATGCATTATTTCTCAATTAAGTTCGTACTCCTACCCCCTACAATCCTTTAACTCGATGCTCTATCTCAAGGAGGTGTTAGTTTCTCACTTCAATTATAAGAATTTACTGGCCCCCAGGGGCGTCCGACTGGCAGGGCTCTCGCGTAAATTATACCTGTTTTCCGCAAGAAAACTAGATTATATTACCTCACCTGTATAGAGACGCTATAACAATATGGAGTTTATTTTAAAAAAATACGGAACAAAACAACAACGACACGTCTTTATTCCTCGAAGGGTGACACACCTCCTTTTCACTAGACATTTCTTAGTTCTATGTAATAGGGGGCAAACCAGGCACATTTTCCAGGTACTGCAAAATGTCGGTCAGAAATATCCAAAGACATGTCCAACCCGAAGACTTGTCCAACTTGTCATATTGAAAATAGGAATGCGATTGTGGCGGAACAAGCACGAGGCCCACCTGATGTTAAGCTGATCAACCTCTCCTTATAACCGATGCATTTCGTTATGTGACGAATTGCACTGCACCCGTCACATTACAAACATTGAGCACATTGGGACATACAGTTGCGTAAGTTACTTGTGTCTGTAATTTTTCTGGCTCTCGAGGACTGCTGCCGGAACACACTGTTAAGTGCTTGGCGACATATTTTCTACTTGAGAGTGGTAGCTTGCCATATTTCCAAGTTGCGCTTTAACACACCAAAATAACTTGATTTATTTAAACGTTTTT
Organism: Plagodis dolabraria; assembly: GCA_963854805.1. NCBI lineage: Eukaryota > Metazoa > Arthropoda > Insecta > Lepidoptera > Geometridae > Plagodis > Plagodis dolabraria. Next base: position 17,357,570 of record OY978461.1, read on the forward strand.
TTATTTATACAATTTTAATTATACAATCAAATACTAAATTACAGCCTAAAACTATTAACCTCCTGTTATACAAAAATAAAGAAAAAAAATAGTTCTTTTTTTTCTAGCGAATCTAACAATATTCCATACATTTAAATTGGTTAAGCCGTTTAGAAATTATGGTGGAATTAAGAAACTCACAAACATACACACATAGGTCATACATGAACTCTGAAACATAACACTCTTTTTTGGGCCAGTTGTGTCAAAAATAGACAAGTGACGTTCGAAATGCATGAAAAACCCTAAGAGGTTGTTAGCATTTTACCAATAACCCTGTATAACAATTTTAGGGAACATTCTGTGTTGGTACGAAACCCTCAGTATGCGAGTAGAACTCAAACTTGGCCCATTTTTCAAATAATCTTGTGGGTAGACGATTGTTGAATTAATCAACACTCGGTAATTAGTGCGTCTATCCACAAGATTTAAAGTTGATAAATGAAGTTAGGGCTGTAATAGGTATTAACCTATCTCAGCCCTAACATCGTAAATCAATACTTTTCAATCAAAGTTTATTTCACATCAATGATTATAAACGCCTTGAATCTAATGAAACGCTTTTAAGACAATAATAAGACGACTGATAAATGAGATGACTGATCAAAATGAAAATAGCTTGCGTCGCTCGTCTCGGAAATTCTGCTTAGACATGTTCCGATTGAACAAAGGAAGAAGGTGGAGACTTTCTTCGGCTTGAATAATAAAATTATCATTGTTTGACTTTTTCTAAATGCACAATATGTTCATTGTTGAAAGAAGTAAAGAAGAAATATTAATAAACTTATGAAAAGATATAACACAAATAAAACATCGCATTGTGAACTGTTTTTATCCACATATATTCCGGTTTTATTGGCAATCATCTCTAATTTCATTTTAAAAACCTTAAAGTACGGAAAATATTTTTTATAATAAAACTTACATTAAATCTCCGCCCACCCAACAATAATATGAATTTACTTTTACTAGCATGTATTGTGTTTTTTTCTTCATGAATTTTTGGAACTAGATGTTTTAATATCTAGTTCCATAGTTTAATTCTATACCAAAGAAAGCATCAACCATTTTTTTTTTATAATATAATAATGATAATTAATGTATATTATAATTTGATAATTAATTACAATTTATCGCATAATATCTGAATAACTTATTCCGAATACTGTGAAAAGTTTATCAAATTTTATTTAAGCATTAAATTAAACCCAAAAAAAATTTAACTCGTACTTTTAAAAATATCCTTCAATACATGAGAAGCCTTTGCTGTGGTGTATATAATGTAAAATTTATAAAATTTAATGCAACTATTATTTATTATTAGGCAGGACATTTTGGGCGAGGGTAGGCCCTCTATAGCCCGAGACGGGCGTTGAAGGCGAAAAGCGCCTTGTTTAATGCAACCCCAGTGGATGTCATTTAGCATGATTGCATGCTTAGCAAATATCACAAATTTTTAAAAGATCGAAGTTTCCATGGACCATGGACTAGAAGACAAGTGGCAGAGCCTAATTATTTTTTAATCATCAAAGAGTAAGGATGTGAACTTTCATAAGACATCTATCACTGATGATTCTGGATGTGATACCCTAAGAATGTGCTAGTGAATTAAAATCATATAGTAAAATCAGAAGTCTTTCAACAGTATTACTCTGATGGATGACCATCACTAATGTCGAATATTACTTAAATCAAATCACACCTCCTACCGCGAGTTCGACCCCTGCAAGACGAATAATACTGGTATCTGAAAAAATGTGGGATGTTTTTCATTTCTAGTGTAATGATAATGCTAATGTATCTTTTATATGAAAAATTCACGGTAAACTTATTTTTAAATTTTTTTGTAGTATTGCCCAAAACCAATAATTATACTACTTTTGAAATGTGATTCGGAAACATATTTTATTCTTACATAATTGTAATTATATTTTTTATTGAAAATAGCTGTAGTGGTCATACTTACGTAACATTATACCTATGCTCTAAGTAATTATTACAAAAGTATGGGACAAGTTATGGGATGTTTATGGATGTTTATCTAATGATGTGCTTAGCTAATGGTGATTGAATTACTAAGAGAAATTAGAGTGGTCTAGAAGTCTTGTAAAATATAGGACTGATGACGACTCCATGTATTTCCCCGTCTCAGTAGCGCAATATGCGTCGGCCGCACGAATGTGAGGTCATTACTCAAAGTCCGGTGTTCACCCGCTAACTTTTTTCCTTACATTATGGGACTATTCGGTCATTCTGCGAGGAACTATAAATGAGTTTACTTATGGAAGAATTTTATTGGACCCTTTTATTGTGAATTTAGTAGGTGACTTGATAAACTTTGAGATGGATAATATACAAAAGTTCTGTTTTTCCTTTACTTATCCCTCACTAACTTGGGTCGCCACGAGTCACAAAAAAAATACTTTCACTATATTCTAGTAAATTTTTTACCTGTAGGTATCATTCTTCACGCTATCCATCCAAACCTTTTTCAGCCGTCCTTTGCCTCTAGATTCGTCTACAGATCTGTTTAATCACGTAAGCGCCCCCCCCCTCCACGGAACACTGTACATATAAGGTAAAAGATTAAAAATCAGCGATACTTACAACAAAACTTACTAAGGAACTTTTCAACACGACAAAAGTACTATATAGCAAACAATGTGGCGTTTTTGCAAGGCAAAACAAATAGAAATGTCACATGTAAAATATATGTGAACGGACTGTAAATGTACAACGCCAATTTTCTACTTTCCTAATGTATTATGCTATGGAAATAAAAGAACAGTTTTGCGCAACGCACTAATTGCTTAAAAATAAACAGTAAATAAAAGGGTACCCAAGACACAGGCTCTGCCTAGTTTGGGACCCATTGATATTCTTACTATTCTCAACATGAAACTCTTTTAATGTTATTTAGTTTGTACTTAGTTTGTATTAGTCTTTTTTATTTGGAAATAAATTATTATTATTACCATCCGTAACAGTTGTTGATTTATTTGCAGCTTAATAAATAGAAGTAGTCTCAGAAAACATCGTCTCATCATGTAGATTTCAGAAATTATAATATTTTTAGATTGTAAAAAAATATACTTACATAAAAATTTTAAATTATTATTAAACAAAAAAAACCTGTAACTTTCTCATACTATGTTTGTGATAAATCTCTTTAGTTATTGGAACTTTTACTAAAAAAATCCTCATTCTAAATTCACATCAAATCACTTTTGGTCCCTGATTACGAAGAATAAATCAGCTCTAAAAACATTTTATATTGGCTAACGGTTAGATATACATACGAGTACATTCTCTTGAAAAACAACACCTTTCTGTTTCTTCTGATATGATCTTGCACATTCTAGCATCTACCTATAGTATCATGTTAAATACACCCTTACCTAATTTAAATTTTCTCCCCGTACCTACTTTTGAGTAGGTGTCAGTGCCGTCCCAGAGAGTGTATGATCATTCATCCATTCTGCATATTATATAGTATAATTTATAACGTCACGGTCAACGTCGCCGTCATTTTGAATTGTTGAACCAAGAGATACCGGAATCCAGAACAAACACTATTCAAGGAGATACGGGAAAAACAAGATATGCCACCTTAAAATTAAGTTCACAATAAGTGAACTTAATTTTCGTTCCGCCACTATGTAACACTTTCTAATATAGCCCGCCATTTTCTAGTCTGTCTCAGTTATATTTTATTCGATAAACACAGCATGCACCAGGAAGCCTTCTCTTGTAAACGGAAATGTGGAATCGATGAAATCGATTTAGTTGATAAGGCCTCCTTTTGTACACTGTATTGCTGTACGAATATATGTAGTTTATTTTCTTTAATTTTTGTCTTTTATAGTATTGCGGTTTGATAATAATTACGCACTCTTGAAAAAAAGAAACAAATAAAGAATCAAACTGACCCTGAATAGTTGGTAAAACTCAATTTATCGGTAAAACCATTAACAAGTCTGGTATAAGTCTTCAGCCACATTAAGCGTGTCCGGGACCACGTCGATCCCTGATCGCAGTTGTGGGATCGGATTACTCCTTGTTGGCCATCGTTAAGATGGTCGGTGAAGAGAGGTTGTGAGATGGCCTTGTTCTGCAAATCAATAAGACTCTCTCACTCTTCCAACACGGAAAAAAAAAAATGTTTCAAATCAAGAATATATCTATTGGTCAAGACATTCCGTGTTTCATATATGGGGAAAACAATATATTCTTGAGATTAGTAAATATTTGTCTTGATAATCATTTTTCATGTAAGTATTTATTTACTCTTACTAAGATTATTATGTTCTTATTAAGAGAAAGTAGCCATGTCTCTCTCTAAGTAAATCATTGTTCTTATTTAGAGAATCAGAAATTCTCAAATTTAAAACAATCCTTACTTGAATAAATGAACTCATTCGTTCACTCATTCATTAGATTCTAACAAGAAAAAAAAATATTCTACTGTCAAGTACATAAATAGTTCAGTTAAGATATTATTCTTACTTCAAGTAAAATATATACTTCTGAATAAATATTATTATTAGACCAACAACAGAGTTTTCTACGTACAAGAAAATTTATTTTAGGTAGAACTAAAAATCTTCTTATATGAATACTGTGACTTATTTATGTTAAGAAACCAAAGTTCAATGAACAATTTTCAGTTCTCATTCCAATATTAAGTATATTTAATGTAAGTAATTTTAGATCTTAGTATTCTAATGGATGTTTTACCCGAAGAAGTTGTATTGATTCGTTCAAAAGAATATGTATGTTGCACGAAGACAGAATTTTCTACAGGGTAGAATATCAGATTTCTTGACTCGACAATGGAATTTCACTGTAAGAAACCTCAGTTCTTGTTCAAAATAATTACATATTTTACATTTAGATCTTAATTATCTTAGTAAAATAATGGTGCGTTTTATTGTAAGAAGTTTAATTACTTGGTTCAAGTCATTCCATGTTTCACTCGGAAATCACATAATATGTTGTAAAGAATATCCATTATCTTGGTTCAATAATAGGTTATTTTTGTAGAAGGAGTCTTAGTTCTTGGTTCAAATCTCTAAATGTTTCATACGGAGATCAGATAATATATTAGGAAAAATATCTATTGTCTTGGTTCAATAATAGTGCGTTTTACTGGAAGGAGTCTTAGTTCTTGGTTCAACTCATAAAAGTGTTTCATATGAAGATCAGATAGTATTTTGTTAAAAATATCAATCATCTTGGTTCGAAATCAAAGAACTGAGACTTCCTATAGTAAAAAAGCACCATGCATTTTACTATAAGAAGTTTCAGTTCTTGGTTTAACATAATATAATGATATTTTGATAATTGATATTTTCCATTAATACAATAAGATATTCATATAAAACGTCCAGTTAGTAAACAAGAACAAAAACTCACTTACAGAATACAGAGCCTGGTACACTGTACAGATCTACCAATCTGATCTCCGCCTTTCAAATCTGCAAGTAAAGTAGGATAATAGTTAAAAGTAGTTCTAAAAGTGATAGACTAAAAACATCTATTATCGTAAAAATAAATAAAATACAATAAATATTTTCTGTTGATAATTATTTATTTATAAAATAAATTAAGAAGCATACAATTGTATTATATAATAATTATCATATTGACTATACATAATTTTATTTAATATATAAGTATTTTAACGACTCGGAGTGGTTATTAATAATTTCAAGATATGTACTAAAAAATTATACTTCAAAATTATTCACATTTTGTAATTGCTTACATTATTTTAACTACATGGTTTGGCGTTATTCGTTTTTTTTAGGAATTACACTTACAGATAAACACTCAAACATAAAATCAATGAAACTAATTATAAACTCTAAGCTAGATTTCAAGAATATCTTACTATCACAGAACCATTTACCATAATCCACATGTCATAAATGTAACAGATTATATATATATATAATTTCGGAATTCACTCACCAGCGTCCTCATTATATTGAAAACCTTTAATACAAATGATACAAAATGCCTATTATGTAGTTGAGAATTAAACCACTCTGGTACTCTGGTAGAAATGCGTGAAATGTAGGTGACTTAAAATTCAATCTGACCTAATCTACCACCAGATAATATTTTTTCTCATTATTATCAGCACCACATTATATGTTATGAGGTATGATTGAACACTGCTTGTTGAGTCGAGCATTTTTCTTCACCTCCTCCCTTTTATTTTGGACATCTCCAGGATTCTAAAAAAAAGAGAATAAATGAAAATATTGCAAAATACATAAAGCTTTTATAGACGATAGGTATCTTTTGACCATAATCTCACATAATGTTGAGTGGTCAAAGATGGCAAACAGGTTAAACCTAAAATTAGAATTGTCTTCAAAATCAGCTTCCAGAAGACCCCGTCCCGTTAGATTATTATCACTTATATCATCTAAACTGCAAGTTAGCGGTTAATCAGACTGCATTTTATTATATACTGTACATAATCATGAAATATGATTCGACACACTTTGAAAAGTTTTGTGTAGAAAATACTGACATATATATTATATTTTAGTATGGAATAGAATGAATATTTGATTGAGACTTCCTAACATAATAATAAAAATATATTATATGTGTAATAGATATGTGTTTTCATACATAATTACATTACATAATTACAATTGATTTAATTACCTGAAAATCAATAACAAAGTTCTGAATTTGCTCCAAAACGTGGTAGCCTTCCTCTTGGGGGTATTGAGTTGAGCAGCATAACACTTATGTTTCATTGGTAAATTTTTGATCTGAAATGTAAAAAAACACATTGTATATTCTTGAATGCCGGTTCATCTAACAAGAAAATCTATGTATACCTATGTAAAACATTATAGAGAGAATAGGTAGATATATATACATCGAAATCCATTCTGAATAATTAACGAGGAATAGACACACATACAAATACAAACATACATTCGCATTTATAATATAATATTTAAGGATTATTTACCAACAAGGCTGATGTTGAACTTTATCATAAAGAGTTGTCTGTTACTGATGTCATTATATCAGTAGGTATGTAATACAATTATGTATTACCTGCTTACCGTCCGTTAACTTGGCTGTACTTAATGTATCCAAACAGCACGTTCCAGGCAAAGAAAATCTAGCAGCCCCTATGATGGATATTTTTTTTCAATCTACAGCTATTTATAAAGTAAGGAACAAACTTACCTAACTGAGCACAAATTAGGTTGCTATCTCAAGCATAACTTGAAAAATATTCACTTTATAACACTTTATTAAACAAAATTTACGAAAATGCTATTAAACTACGCGTGCGCCTTTCGCTCGCAGCGCAGTGTATTGTGTGTAGCCAACATCATCCATATAAAGTCCCGAAACTTAATCATATTATCATTATTATTTAACATAAGTACATATAAATATTATTTTACATTGGAATAACTTTTCATGTAGGTTGACGATCAGTGTTAAATACTGCCAGTATAGATGATTACCTATTGTTGTATTATTACCGAGTCTGTATATATTTGAAAATATTGTGTAAATCGTAAAAAATTGAGAAAACTTAAATTAAACAATATCAATCACGATCAACACACTAGGAATAAAGATAAATTGCGGTGCCAGGTTTTAGGTTAGCAAAGACAAAAAAAAGGTCATTCTTAGGTAATTGTGTGCAGTTTAATAATAAAATTTCCGAACATATTACAACGCTCACAGAAGGAACATTCAAGTTGCACGTGAAACAACATTTTGATTAAGAAATCCTACTACACAGTTTATGATTACTTAAACAACCAAAATACTTGGACAATTTTGTCACCTACGTATTTTAAAGAAATATTATAATAATTTTATTATATAGTAGGTACCTACGTAAAAAGATATTTAAATCAATGGTCCCGAGTTTCTTGTCCATTCTTCTCGCAGTGGCTCTGTACATTTGTTTGCTGAACATGGCAGTACAGAGTACAATATTTCAATATTAAAATTTCTAATTGACTTTCACAAGAGCGTCGTAGATGTCTAAATTGAATGAATGATTTTGACTTTGACCTGACTTTGATTTAATGTCATAACTAACGAAATCCATGGGTTCCTGCAGCGGGTTTGAGATTCAGTACATGGTGATAGGGTACTTTACTAATGCTCACCTAGCTAGCTTTCAACCACTGAATTAGGAAATGTGAAGCCGAGCACTTAAAAGCACATGAATAAATAACCGTATTCATGTACTTAAAGGTGATAATCGGACAGTTTTAAAACACTAGCACCAATATATTTGGGCACTAGCGGGGTTCAAACCCTACCATTTTGCCGTTATACTACGAGTATATTAGTCTACCAGTCCGAACTAGCCGAGTAAGGTTATACTTTTGAAATGATAATTTAAATATCCTATTCATAATATGAATTTCATGATGTTCATTCGGCATGCATAATTGATTATAATTAATAGTATTTTTACGTTCCGTAGTTTACCCACAACAAGGGAGAACTAGACAAAACTAAAAAATTGCAACACTGAATAAAATCGGAAATAGAGAAACCCCTTCTCAAACTAAAAACTGACTACTTGATCTGAAAACACACATTTTGAATGAAGAAACCGTGATTCTTGACTGGAAATTTGTCTTTTTACTTTAAAATTCATGGTTTTGATTCAAAAGCTAGTGATGAAAACTTTATTTTTTTTATGCCTGATATTATGATATTAGCTTTGACTACTATGAACTATATATCACCTGATGGCGAGTGATGATGTAATCGAAGCTATTGTTCAGGCTAACCTAGAATTCGATTTTCTTGTTATAACCATAATTATGTTTAAATATGTACATACGTATCTAACGTAGGTATGATTTCGATCCCCAAGCCGCCTGCCAAGCGTGGCGATTATTGCAAACATCCCTTTAAGGCGATTAGAGTCGCCAATGGCCTTGAGCATCTGGGCCTAATCGAGCTTACTTTACTCGCGCATCGCCGCATACGTTCCGCGCTCGCTGCACAAATATAACGGTCAAAGAATATGCAGATGCGCGATGCGCTCCGGTAACATGGCACTTTATATGCCTACCGCACTATTCTAGTGAGTATCCGCAGTTGCAACTGCGACTGAGATCAGTATGAAAATTTATAGTGTACCTACCTAGGTTGTTCTGGACGTCTTTATTCCTTTTATTTATTTTTCAATGTCATGTGCCGAGTGAAGAAAGTTACTCAGTTCGGAGTAACTTTCTATACTTGCCAGTTGTCATAGAAAAATACATTCAAAATTTGGAATAAAGACGTCCAGAACTACCTAGAGTTTGAATTTCAGCCAAATCGGAGTAATTTTCTTCACTTGGCAGACGTTATCGAAAAATAAATTCCAAATTCGGAACAAAGACGTCTAGAACTACCTAGATTTTGAATTTAAGCCAAATCGGAGTAACTTTCTTCACTTGTCAGACGTCATCGATAAATAAATTCCAAATTCGGAATAAAGACGCACAGCACAACCTACATATCGGTTTTCAGCCATATCGGACGAACTTTTCTCACTTGGCAGACGTCATCGAAAAATAAATTCCAAATTTGGAATAAGGACGTCCAGAAAAACCTAGATATCGATTTTCAGCCAAATCGGACTGGTTTTGATTTCGAGATACGTTACCCATCTTCACTTCAGATGTTATCTTTATGCAGTATTAATTAACCTATATCAAAACACATAATACAATTATCAAAAAAAGCTTAGAACTCCAAAAGATGTATGAAACCCCATACAAACTCTTAATGTAGTAGAGAACCATTTTGTACCCTACGAACTACTAAAGCCGGAAACTATTGACCATAATATAAAAAAAAATTTTTTTTTAGTTTACCAGTTATAACATGAGAGCGTTATAGACATTACTAATTAATTCTGTACATAATAATATATTATGCACCTAAACCTTTCATTGATCTTATTGGTAATGCCGCCCATTGTAAATTACCTACAACATTGTCAATTTCAAGTTTTGATTCTTTTCATATGTGATACAATTCAAATAAAATTTGTCTACAAAGTACCGATAATAAAGCGACAACGCACATACTTCACGTCGCAATCAAGTTGGCCCTCTGCAGCGAGCGAATCATTACACGCACACAGCTGCGAATCTCGCGTGTCAATGCACTAATACATAGACAAGATCGTTGTCAGTCGAAAGCGCGAGCGGAGCTACGAGCGACACAACCTCCCCGTGCCAACGCTTGCGCAACACTGCCGCCTGCGTCCGCGCAGAGCACCTCGGAACCGCTATCGTTCTGAATCTGAATAATTCTACATTTTCTTAGAAAAATATCAATGGATTTACAAATGCTATGTTGTAATTGAAGTATATCTATCTAGAAATTTTATGGTACAATTTATTTCTCAAAAATCGTAGCCGTTTAGAAGGAGTTCGCAATATAAGTCAAGAAATAGTATGTAGTTTGAATTTTTTTTACGGCAAAAGTAATAATAATACCGTAAAATCATATGTTGCAAATGTTGTACTTGAATTCATCTATAAAATATATTTTTTTCAAATCTTCAACTTCAGCGGTTACGGAGGAGTTCGCTTTAGAAAGTACGAATTTGACGTACCCAAGGGCCTTAATGACTCTTCAGCAGTGCACAATTCGGCTGATACAACATGATGGATATCATCTACAAGTTTGTAGATATAATATATTTGTTTGACTTCTAAGACTGAAAAATATTAAATACGTACCCTATATCTACTTGTGGAAGTCAATTAAAGTGTGAGCGTCAGAGTGTTTCAATTAGCATGTTCCCGACTTTAACGAGTTTGGTATTTCATATTTTTCAATATTAAATGTCAAGTCAGTTTTGTTCTGAAACTACGATACTTAGTGAATTACTCACTGAGTTCACAGTATATATAGGTTCATCGTATCAAAATGGAATGTGGACTTTACAATACAATTGGTAGCAGAAAGGATGAATAAATTTAAAAAATCTAACTACTTTATAGAAGTCATCATTATCATCAACAGCCATAACATCCACTCGTTTATTTTTATATTACAAAAAGTAAACTTACAGCTAAGGAGCCAAAACGTTAACAATTTTAGACAAAACATAATATTCTTATAAATAGTTCTAAAGGGATCGACATGGATGTCGACATTTTGGACAGTTAGGAGGAAACAGTTTATAAGATTTACTGCCCTTGCCGTGGGTGCATTATTGGCATATCGGGTGCGTAACTTGCTAGAAAATGCCAACAGACGGTGCCGACGACGCTCACCTACGCTAGTGTAGTTTTGTGGAACATAACTGCTTACTCGAGATGGTGCTGAGGGATTATCTACTGAATTGCGCAACAGCATACAGTAATGCATAATCAGTAGAAGCTTGCGCCTGCGCTCTAGAGTAACAAGCCCTACCATACCAAATACAAACAAGGATGGGAAAAGGAAGGGGTAGTAACCGTATATCTTCTTATAGAGGGACCTGGCAAACTTACGCTGAACTCTTTCCAAAAAAGGAATGCTTGGAATGTTAAAGGAATGCCTCCCCTTATAAGAGCTGGTAACACATGCTTGACAGACCACAGCAGTGTAAGATGGGAATTCTTCAGAAAGCTGCTGCCCACTAGTTGGATCTATGTATATTAGCTAGTGACTTCTAAATTACCCAGGTTAAATTGTCGGGCTCAGCTGGTTGTCTTCAAGAACTGCAGCAGATTTACTGTTTCTTAACCAAAGAATATTGCATCAAGTAAATATTCTTAGATCAAAAACAAAAAATTTCGGCCAAGATTGGTTTTCTTTATTAAAGATACGTTATAACTAATTTTACAATCTAACACTTTGCTTTGAAAACTTTAATATTCTTCACATAAGATAAGTCACTCTCTGCAGTAGAGATGTACTTTATCGGTTCAAAGTGGTATATAGTTTGGCTGTTAATCCAATATCTCTTAACCTAATAATATCGTATCAAAAATCAATCAAGAACATAGGTACATTTAAGTTAAGTATTCCTTTTCTGAAGTGAAGATGAATAACTTCAACAATTAACAATATATCATTATTGCCTCGAAAACTTAAAAATTCTTCATTTAATAGAAGCCACCATCTGCAATCAAAATTTAGTTTTTTAGTTATAAAATAAGATTGTTTTGTTTGAAAAATAATGTCTCTTTACCTAATAATACCGTATCAAATATCAATCAAGAATTCAAATTTAAGATCAAGATTTGTTTTTCTTTACTGAAGATGAATTACTATAATAATTAACAATCTATCACTATTGGCTTGAAAACTTTAAAATTCGTCAGATTAAATAAGTTTATGTCTATAATGGACATGTGTTTTCTCGGTTCAATAAATGATATTGTTTTCATGTTAATCTAAGATTCTTAACCGAAGAATACAATATCAAATAAGTATCAAGAACAATGAAACAAAGATCAAGAATTTGATTTTTTCACTTAAGATAAATACATTCCACAATCAACAATCAATTACTTTTGCTTTGACAACTTTAACATTCTCTATCTAATATAGGTCACTTCTGCAGTTGAGATATTTGTCTTGGTTATACCAAGTATATTGTTTTGTTGTAAATCCAATGTATCTCAGCATGACAATACCAATTCACGGTTCAATAAAGAATATATGGCTCAGATATAGAAAACAAAGATTTTTAAGAGGATAATTATTTTCTTGCTCGGAAATATGTTTATCCTTGTTATTTACTTCTCATAATTATTTTAAATGAATAAAATAAATTTCTTGTATTAAGACCATCGTTGTTGAAGGAATGGAAATATTATCTTAATCCAATAAAACTTTTATTATTCTTGGATAAAATTTCAGAATTCTTATGCTAACTCCGTACATATTCAGAATGAGAATTCATAAAATATTTCATTCAAAATATAATATTTTCTATAGTCAAGAGCAAAAACATCTCTGACGAATAGTTATAATCTTGATGTAAAAATATAAAGTGAGAATAATATTATTTATCTTGGAGAAAACGACGTAACTTCACTCAAGATATTATTTTTATTTTAAGTAAATATTTACTTGAGATTAAACAATACTCCCGAGAATAATATTATTCTTGGATTGACACTTTGTCAGGACCCATTTTTTTCCGTGAATACTTAGAGCGCGGACACGGAGGCGAGCCAATAGGGCTCACATTAACATGTTGGCAACTGGAACTCACATTAGAAGTAGGCTAATCTTTAGATTGCCTGTAGGTTTGAAAGGGCCGTTAGGTGGCCTAAATTCTATAGTTGTAGTAACTGTAGCGTTGAATATAGTTTTACTAAACAAAGTCATACCGCCAATTTTTCAATATCATATTTCCAAAAATGACGATGAAAAGATGTGAAACCTTTAAGTTTCTATAGACATAACTTCTTCTGTCAAAAGAAGGTTAGAGCGGTGCAATGCTTGAGTGGGTACATCACACAATATGCGGCAGTTTTTGTTCAACGAAGATTACAATCAGTGAATTTTCTGAAAACCATAACTACCTGTCCATATGGATTATTACGTCTATACACATTTATAACTCTAGTTATAGATATAGTTAGCCTATTTGCTGAGCAATGTAGCTGTTAAGCCACGCGTGCACTCGCCCCATTTGTCTTGACTGGAGCAATGGACCTTGACGAGAACCGATGTATCACCAGCGGTACATTCTAATGGATAGTTCACAATATACCGTAGGGGAATTCACACAGTGAGGGAAATATATAAAGCCATTTTTCATTTATAAAGAAACATATATATTATGAAGTTAAAAGTTAAGTAACAATCATATCAAGAATTCATTATTTACCTGCATCTACTAATTTGATTACGAAGACATAAAAGAGATGATTAATAGTTTTTACGTGTGATATTATGTGTTACTATAAATTATCACCATACAACACACATACTCACTCACACACACCCTCATTCACCCTCACACACACACACACACACACACACACACACACACACTCTCTCACATACATACACATACACAAATGCACATACACACACTCACAGACTCGCGCTTATTCAATGTATTTTTTTTCTTGTTGTATAAACGTACCTTATTTTTAGTTCTTGTAAGATATGCATGATAATTAAATAAGTACCTAAATCTAGATGGTAGAAGCCACTGGCACTCCAAATACAGTTTTTATTAACTAGTTCGGGAGTTGATTGGATTCAACGGATTCATCTGTTACATTTTTATGCCAAACAATAAAAATCATTATTATTAACCCACCGGGGCCACGCTGGTCCCGATTACCAATAAAAATATCCATCATATCATTTAATTTACATAAACTTTTAAAATAAATATTAATAATAGGTCTACATATGCTGACATTAATCTCTTCAACAGCTGATTATACAGCCACCGTTAAACAAAGGGGGTTTGCCATAATTTCCAGGCTTGGCAGGCGTCTTAGGGATCGCACTATTATAGGCAGGGACAGCTGTCCACTTTCTTGAATTATGATACACAATACTATGGATGATATTTTTGGCTACAGTTTTGACACCATGGCCCAACGCCACCCTAATTGGAAATTCTTGTAGTATTACTTACTCTTGTTGTGCTGTAGTTTGATTTAGTAGTTCGTTCAGTACGTAATTTATCAGTTTTAATTAAAGCCTTATTTCGTCCGGTACGCATTTCGTCTAGATTTAATTTTGTCTAATACGCATTTCGTCCCGCACGATTTCAGGTTATTATGGGCGTACATAATGATTAGCTTTCAGATTAATGCACCGCATAATATTTAAATTCAAAACCCAAAGGGTAAACTCACAAATAAAAGTTAGTATAACATATCTCTAAAATAGCATTTCCTAATTACCTAGTTATTTCGTACATATTATTATTTATGAATATTATACATTTAACAGTTGCAAAGATTAATAAAAAGCTTAAAGCCAAACTATAAAAAAACGCAGTATGTAAATAAATAACTAAATATCTACACGTATCCCCGGTAAGAATTCAAATCTATATCCACGAGCATCGCGAGTAGAACCACTATATTAGTACTCGTATATATCGTCTAAATTGTCCAATTCCTACCCAAAGATTCCCAATTTAAAATTGTTTGTAATTTTGATGAAACTTTTTTTAGGAAATGTTCAATACATATGAATTTCCCCAATGTACCCGCCTCTTGCAACGCTCTACTTAAGTTAAAGGATGTAACATCTTAGCTGTTTTATGAACTGGAAGTAACGTTATTGGTGAGATCTTTTAATCTCACCGCTTCTCTATGCGGATAGGAACTTAAGAAAAGCGTTGGGGTAAAAAATATACTATATAATAAAGAAAAAGGAGTTAACTAGCGAATGACAAGTAGAGGCACGTAACGTATTATGATAATATCTATATTGTAACCTGTAATAATGCAATAAATTTGATTTGATTTGAGATAAAACCTATCTATACTTATAATAAAACTGTAACAATACCAATTCTGTACATGGCAGATATTTTGAAAAAAAAAATGTACAGTACTCTGTAGCTGATACTGATGCCGAAACTGTATTTTTTTTTATTTTTGTCTGTCTGTCTGTCTGTCTGTCTGTCTGTTTGTCTGTCTGTCTGTATCCCGGCCGCGCATCACTCCAAAACTACTGGATGGATTTCAATGAAACTTAGCATGGTTTGAGTTCATACTACAAGGTAGGATAATTTAACTTTTTATCCCGAAATTCAGCATGGTTCCCTTGGGAGAGGGGATGAAAGTCAAAATATACACTTAGTTGTAATTTATTAAAGCGTAGTCCGATTTAAATATTATAAATAAAACCGGCAAAAAACACTCACGTTGGGGATCGAATACGTCGACCCGGGTTTCGAGCATATCAGATACTCATCATCAGGGCGAGTGCACAGCTGCGTCTGCGAGCTCCCGACGGGCACGGTGCCCGATCGTATTGTGTATTCGATCCCCAACGTGAGTGTTTTTTGCCAGTTTTATTTATAATATTTAAATATGTGTGAAACTCACGAGAATTTCATTTCAACAAAAAAGTAGTCCGATTTCTTACGTTCTTTTTAAGGTTCCGTACCCAAAGGCTAAAACAGTCTGTCCGGCTGTCCGTCTGTCTGTCCGTCCATCCGTCTGTCCGTCCGTCTATCACCAGGCTGTATCTCAAGAACGGTGATAGCTAGACAGTTGAAATTTTCACAGATGATGTATTTATGTTGCCGCTATAACAACAAATACAAAAATTTGACCAAGTGCGAGTCGGACTCGCGCACTTTAAAACAAAAAACCGGCCAAATGCGAATGGGACTCGCGCACGAAGGGTTCCGTGACATTATCTGAAATTTTATTGTATGGGTGCCCCCTTAATTATTTATTCTAATTTAATTCATTATATTAAAAGAAAACATAAAAAAATTATTATGTGAATAGTTAAAGCGTCTACCAGTCACCGTGATTAGTATCGAGCAAGAAACGGTAAAAAAATCAATTGTTGTATGGGGGGCCCCTTAAATATCTATTTTATTTTTAGTATTTGTTGTTATAGCGGCTATAGAAATACATCATCTGTGAAAATTTCAACTGTCTAGCTATCACCGTTCTTGAGATACAGCCTGGTGACAGGCGGATGGACGGACGGACGGACAGCGAAGTCTTAGTAATAGGGTCCCGTTATTACCCCTTGGGTACGGAACCATAAAAAGGTTAAAATATGAAGTCTAATGTTGTATAGCTAATGGTAGGGAACCCTTCGTGCGCGAGTCCGACTCGCACTTGGCCGATTTTTTTAATTAGAATAGTGGTGCTTTAAAAATTACCACGTAAATATTTCAAAGCCATCGGATTTGTAGTTCAGAAATTACAGACATCACAACCTAAATATTACGTTCCAAATAACTTGACACCCAAAATGTATAGAAATCTTTGAACGTACGGCTCATCTTAAGCTGGCGGTCGCACTTTATCGTATAGGTATGCCTTTGACTTTGACTTTGCTCATACTGATGCAAAAACTGTTTCTTTTTTCTGGCTGTCTGTCTGTATCCCGGCCGCTTATGGATTCGAATGAAACTTAGCACGATTCGAGTTCATACTACGAAGAAGGACATAGGATACTTTTATCCCGAAATTCAGTACGGTTCTCTTGGGAAAGGGGATGAAAGTTAAAATGTACACTTTGTTGTAATTTATTAACGCGTAGTCCGATTTCAATCATTCTTTTTTTTTTGTTACAATAGTGGTAATTTAATTATTTTCCCGTATATATTTCAAAATCCTCTGTTTTGCAGTTAAGAAATTACAGATATCACAAACTAAATATTTCGTTTTAAATAACTTGAACCGTGGAATGTTGAGAAACCCTTGAACGGCTCATCATAAGCCCATAGGAAGCCCGGAACCCCACGGGAAGCCCGACACCCCACGGACAGACCGGCATCACACACAATGATTTAGTTTTGCAAGCTTGCTACGATAAAACTCTAAAATGTGGTACATTCACCACAATCAGTTTTTATAACTACATATGTTTCTTTTTCCGGATACATTTCGGAGACTGCGCAATGGAAGTGCACAATGTTGTCTTAGGTTTTCTCGATTGTTACACATTGTAATTAAACAACTTTAAACGGTTTAAATCGCGTATATTTATCATTATTTTTGTCCCGACGTTTCAAACACTTTGTAGTGATCTTGGTCACGGGGTGACTGTCGGGACATAAATAACGATAAATATACGTGATTTAATCCGTTTAAAGTTGGAAGTGAACAAGTTTAGTAGATTGTAATACAATGGTCGAAAGGAATTGATAACTATCACCCGCTTTCAGCTCTCTACTTTTCATTTCGAATTTAAAAAAAGTTAAAAAAGTAGCTTTTCTAAAAATAATTCCCGGCCTTAGGTGGGAAGGAGCCTCTCCTACCCGCTACTCAGATCAAACAAACACTACTTTCCGAGAATGAGAAATAAAAAAAATATGTTTGATCTACCGTCAAACAAACCGCCGCTTTAAAATCGAAATTCTAAAGAAACGCACAATGTACTTTGCTTCAACATTTATTGTGCGAACCGGGAAAGAACTCTCTGAGTTACTTAACTACTGTTTTCTGGAAAATACAACCCGGGAGTTTTGAAATCCAAAGTAAAAAGCTCCATTCTGAGCTATGGTTTACTATAAGAGTACTTCACCGCAGACCACAGTGTTGCTTAATATGGGATAAACAGTGCACAAATGTGAATAATTAGTCTGCAGGTACGGCAATCGCGAACGAAGTCGCGGGTACAGCTAGTAATAAATAAATATGTAAGTGCTTTGCACTATTTCAAACCAAACATACAGACAAGTCACACGATTGCTGCCCCAATTGATCATATCGATTACTAATTGAGTAATAGAAAAAAAATATACGCCCGCGCCCGTTGTGTTTCTTAAAAGTTTTATTGTCACGGTTGGTCCAGTGAATTCCAGGAATCAATCCTTAGATTGTTATTGGGATTTTCAGACAAAGAATATGTAAGTAGCAGTCTGGGCTCAGAATCTTATATATTACTTATATCAATATTATAGGTTCATCCCCATTACTAAGCCCAAAACTTATTTGGAAAAAAGTGGACTCAGCTTACACTTAAGAGGATGTAATGGCGTAATTACATACTTAATCTGTCGTATACTTTTGATATCTGAATATGGCATTTTTCTACACAACAATATGGAAAGTGTGGGGACACTTTCTATATACCTACTGCCAAAGTGTAAGAATCATACATATTTGGTTGTTTGCAAAAAAGCCGACGCCGCAAGATGCTGGCCACAATGCCTAGGGTTGTCACTTTTTTGGATGTGATTAATATGAAGTTTTACAATTGATAATGTTATAGACGATTATAAAAAGAAATGTTGCATACAATTTGATCTATGAAGTCAATATATTAAAGAAAATCTTTCAGCCATCTTGGGTTTTAGAACAGGTGTAATTGTACAAAATACCCCAACGAGCTATATACAATTTTACAGCTACTACTCACAGGCAATCCATTTGAATACCGGTTAGCAGCGTGCCCAGCATGTTGGCAGCATTGCCCAGGTAAAAAAATCTTAGGCATTGCCCCGTTGAATTGCAATGCTTATTCGTTGAGCCAAATAAGTGCCAGCATTTTGATCATGCATCGCATCGACTAAGCATTTACTATCACTAAATAATAAGTAACTGGTGTATTCACAGTTATTTTGTTGTGCCTAACGATGACTTGCAGTCTTGTATATTACACGTCGTATAGGTATATGTAATGTTCCTTATATGAAGAATTATGATCTGAGTAGCAAAAGCTAAGAATTAGGCGTGTTGCCCACAACCAACAATCGACATCCACTACTTTCCGCAAGCTAGATTTCTTAAGTTGCGTCCTACCCTGTCTTCCATGTTTAATTTACTGAATGCAGAAAACTTATCTCTCTCCTCACAAATAAATCATATCCCTATGAATTTCAGTACCACGTGATATAATCTGAATGCAGAAAACTTATCTCTCTCCTCACAAATAAATCATATCCCTATGAATTTCAGTACCACGTGATATAATCCCACAATAAAACCAATATGAAATCTTCGGATTCACCTCGACTCCTTAACATAATGAGGACCTCTAACGAATCGAATCAAGGAGAGGTCGTAAATTCAAGCGACCAAATCAAAAAGCCGTGAAAAGTTCAAAGGGAGGTGGTGAGGCGCTGGATTGCCGGAAGTATCCGGCTCATCAATACCCATATCTTACCCGTATCCCGCCTATGTGGTGTTGCTGCCGTTTATTTTCTCTTACGACACAAAGTATTGTAACAATATCTATGCTTTGGTTTTATGGTCCTTGATTGGCGTTGATATTTTCAAACACTTACTACCAATTTGCAGTGATATTTTACTAACACGTCAACGGTAGTAACCGATTTCAAAAAAAGAAGGAGGTTCGTTTGTTATTTTTTTTATTTTTTATGTTTGTTACCATAGAACTTTTGACTGGATAAACCGATTTTGATAATTCTTTTTTTTCTAAGCTGATGTGCTTGTCGTTTAGTCGCATTTAAATATCATCAAAATCGGTCAAGCCGTTATTAAGTTACACTCCAATAACTTAAAGATATTTTCCTATATTGATGATATATTCGTTGACAGTGAATGACAATCGATCCTGTAAGTAGCAAAGGTCACTAAAAAGAGCGAATTTTTTTTTTACCAAGAATCGGTACTGACTTCAACACTCAAATGTGTGAAATAACTTGTCGAAATCGGTACCATGCCCAAAATATTGTAATAATAGGTACTTTTGAACTACTTCAACAAGTTATTTCACACTTTAGAGTGTTGGAGTCGGTTTCATTTTTGGTTAAAAAAAAAATTCATAATAATTGTAATGACACTGTGGTGGTACAGGCTAGTGTGATCGTCTAAGTTAAGAGTTATGATATATTGAGAAAGGATTACTTGATTCAGAGATACAAAATCATAAGAGAGCTTTACTTAATGTGAATGTAAATCATCACTCATGTCTTACACAAGTTTTATGTCAGTACATAGGCTGAATGTCCATAAAATAATCACTTTCATATTCCTCCTGGCTTGCTTTAAATAAGAGAGGTCAACAAGTAAATTAATTAAAATAGTTAATTAAATTAATTATATTAGTGTATGCGTTTGATTCATAAGGTATATGTGGAAGAGTTATTTCTAATTAGACCATCCTTAGCAAGTGGCAGGATTCAATACAAGAATGCCTTATTTTATGTGGAAGGAAAGATCATCTCCCCAATAGAAACCAGTCCAAATAACGTCTAGGGAGACCTACAACGCGGCTCAGCGTACACCGAAGTGTTTTCAGGGCGGAACCAACCTTTTAACCTATCATGAGCTGAGGAGCTCTATTTATTCTTATAGCGAAATAAGCGCTATTTGTATATTTTATCAGCCCTTTTAAAACCATGGATTTATGTATATCTCAAATATCACGTGATTCAACACAAAATTTGTGTTTGCCTGGCCAGGCTTATAGAAATCTATAGGTCGGTTCAGATGAGAGGACGTGTATTGTGACGTATTGTACTGCCGCTTCTAGGCACAACCATGTAATGACTTGTGAAATCTAGGTCCCATATTCTTGTTATAGGCCTTAAAATATAAGACATTAAAAGGCACGCTCTCCTAAGATATCGTTTTGCAGTTATTCCCTATCATAGTCCAAAAGATATAATATAGATGTTTAGAGTTAATGGAATTGTATACTGTACTTATTTTAATATACTCCCTGTTGATCAGTAACTGGACTCGATCTCCCCTTGCTGTCTGCTCGCAGGACTTTGTGTTGGAAATTATATGATCTATCTATCTAGATTAGATGCTACGTTATAGCCCTAATGAAATAATTTATGTTATATTACTATCTTAAATTAGGTAAAGAATACTCTATACTCCAGCATATTCTGCTATAGTAAATAATTAGACTCAAATATTATTTTACTATCCTAACTGTTATTAACTAAGTAAACTATCGTAAATTATTTATCAAAACAATTATAAATTTATCTCAAGATCTAATTAAGTGTGGATTACTATTTCAATAGCTAGAGTTCAAATATTCATTTAATTTACTTTAGATTCAATTATTCTTAATATATATTATATTCTATCTGATTGGAAAGGTTCTTAATCATAAAATAAAATAAGTTTAATATAGATCATATTAATTTTTATTATAATGATCTTAAAATTTGTTGTGGTATTTAAGCGACACTCTTTGATTATTTAAATCATGAAAGTTACATATATATGTATCTATAAAAATACACATATATATTAATCACATGATCCGCCATTCATTTCCTAGACTTTATTAAAGAGGAAAAAATGAATAGCGAAATGACAAAAAACCTCTTTAGTCGTATTACACAGTACAGTAGAATCAACAAAACATATAATATATGTTAATATACACAATTATTTACAAAATAAAACCATACCCATATGTAATTTTCAACATAACAAGTGATATCTTTGACATGAATATACTAATTGTATGTAGCAAATAAGATATATGTATTCAATAAGGTAATACGATTTAATACTATCATTAATAAATTGACTATTCAATATAATTTAATTTTCCTTACAACAAATCCTCTGAAATTCCATAAAATATATATTGGGTGTAATTTTAAATTTATCGCTAGAATTAACTCTATAGTATGTTGACAATAGGATTTATCAACTTTACCGAATGATTGTCTTCTAATATCACTGAATTTAAACTTAAGTTGTTAATTTATCAAATAATAATAAAACACTGAAGTTACTGCAGTTTTTAAACTGACATCCGCGTTAAACCAGCGCTAATCTGTTAATGTTTCTGCCGTCTCCTCTCTTCGTCTTTGCAAGGTCAGAATTCCATCCCCTCTCTGTATGTAAGGAAACACCCCCATCGTCATCGATTGGTTGATCTAAAATAAAATAAAACAGCCACAGATCATTTGTTCTATGATAGGTCAATTCCAGGATCGGTTAAGTAAACACCCTCGCAACAAGTGTTTTTATATTCTCACGGTTTGCAGCTTTGCCAAACCCCACAAAAAAAACCCTTCAAGCCAATTTTTTGTGAGTCTCTTTTCGAGTGGCCATAAAATCAAGAATAGATTTTGAAAGCGTTTGTTTTTATCTTTTAATAGCTTCCCGGCGCCAGACTGTTAATTTTTTGTGTTTTTGTGTTATTTTTTAAAATTCACTTAGGCAGCTCTATTTATTCGTCAAATAAAAAACTTCGTTGTATGTGTCATATACGAGAATACACTATTACCTATACTATATATGTGAGATACCTCCACAACACAAACTGAATATACATATACAGTAAATTTCGAGAGGCAATTACATTTCTAGGAGCACTTTGAATTTTTTAATGTACTAGAGAAAATACACACTCCCCATAGAGTGACCCTTGAAAGTAAGACTAAAAGCTTGCTTTTCCAGATTTTCCAGATTAAAATTTACCAAAACAAGCTTTTGGTCTTACTTTCAATGGTCATTCTATGGTGAGTGTGTATATTCTCTAGTACAATAAAAATTCAAAGTGCTCCTAGAAAGCAAGTAACTTTCATCTATTAATACACCTTAACCTATTCTCAGTAATCATTTAAATTGACTCATTTTGAATCAATTTTTAATGCTTTTATCACGGCACGTTAACATGGATATAATTATTCGTATTATTCGTTCCAAGTCACAATAATAATTAAATACACACGTTGTTTCTAAGTCCAATATTAAAGTATTTATGAAATATAATTTTATTATTATTTATAATGACGTCAAGCGATGCAACGCGTGGTCAAAATGTTGGTATTTGGCTCAACGAATAAGCATGCTGGGCACGCTGCCAACTGGTAGTGGGCTGCAGCCTTTGGACTGCATGTGAGTCCGCAATGACTTGCAGGTTGTTTAAATGCTTTCATTCTAGTAGCTATAATGTTGTATATAGTTTGCAGTGTGTTGTTAGTAAAGGTATATCGCTGGTAAAATAAAAAATAGAATATATTAAGATAAGATAAGTAGTATTAAGATAAAGTAAGTACTTTTAATTGTTTTTATTTGTTTTGTACAAAATTTCTTATAAAGTACGACTTCATTTTTCATCAGAATGATTAAAATTCAGTGTCCGGATAAGCGGCCACCACTATTCAATATGAAATAAAAGCCTTAGAAATCACCTTGACGAAAATGAAAAGAGAAGTTTGCCCAATTTATACGAACTCTACTGTACCAAAAGGACATCTCTATTTAAAATTTCATTTCACCAATTTGTTAGGAAATGGAAGAGAGAGTGAAAGGTCGTATAAATGGAATTTACATTATACCTGTTTGACTTTTCGTATTTGAGGTTAGGGATACTTAGAAGTATTGAAATTCAAATGTGGGGGATACTTACAGAGTTCATAATATTATTACGAAAATACCCTTTCTATCATCGGTTCAGTCTTCATCTTCCAACCTTTTTCCGGGGTCGAGACAGTACGACTTTTCTTTCAATAATTTTTTGGTAGTCTACCCGATATTTTTCAAGTAATCAAGGCAAATAAGATGGTACATGTTTTAGGTAACCCCGCTCAAAGTGATGACATACTACTCATTTATAGATGTCTGCCTTGTCACTTTTTACTATGTCCAAATAGATATTAAGATTCCTAATCCTAAATATTTATGAACGGTACTTAATCATTTATACCTGCTAGAAATGTACCTAATTATCGTCTTAAAAAGGAGGAAGGTATTTCGTTACTGTTGTATAAATAAAAGCGGGAGGGAAGTCTATTGATAGCGTGATGTTGACTCACTCATTGACTGACATTAATTTTCTATTAAAAGAGTCATGGGGGTAAAGGTGATGTATAAGAACACGCCATACACCGGGCGTGTTTTGGTGAGTATGAAGAAAATAAGTTGGATGCCAAGTACTACTGGGAAGTAGCAGTATTTCGTAAACGATAAGAGGCGAGTTCGAGGACTTGAAAACTTTTCATACAGAATGAGGAGGGACTGTCATAAACCCAAAATCGCTAATTCAAAATGATCACCCATAGAACAAGCGCACAAAGCGACCTCACTCAAGCTCAATTGTTTGTCTATCATTTTCTTCGTAGGTATAGTATAAAACTGTTGCCTTAGGATTGGTAGGTGCTATGTGGGTGCGGGGTTAGTATTGCACCCCCCCTTTTAATTTCTGTGGGAGTCGTAAGAGAAAATACCAGAAGGTGAGCTGCTGCTCACCGAGCTGCTGCACCTTCTGAAGAACTGCCATCTTACACTGCGATCCCCAAGACACCTGCTAAGCTTGGGGAATACGGCAAACCCCGATCTATTGAGGAGACTCTTCGTCAACAGTGGGCATTACGATTGCTGATGTAGGTATGTATGTATAGTATAAAACACTATAGATCCCTCGGAGGAAAGTGCAATGCCTAATTTGTGTGTATCATGTCAATCCAAAGTGCACCTTCTTTGGTCGCTCCAAGGTGAACAATGGACTATTCTATCAACTACGTATATTAGGTAAACTAATCTGGAAATGTATATGTAAGAGCTTTTAAGACCGTACAAAGAAGACACATTACAAAAGTACGGGAGATTTTTTTGGTTTTGTAATACGCAGAGCATGCGTTATTTCAAAAGTAAAAATATTCATATAAGATACCGTTTTCATAACTATTACCACAGAATAAAAATATCAGAGAGATCACTACGCAAAGCCATTCTAATCAATTAAAAACTCTAACTTCGAAGCAATAAAGTGCAATTCATCGCAGAGTACCTTACAAGGCATATCTCTTTCTATTGCATAGTCACGCATAGCTCTGATCTCTTCTGACAGGGAACACACCGTCCGGACGGATGCAACCTGTAGCTTTGTATCTCAAGAGTGGAGTGAGCCAAGCCTGATATTACACTAAAAAGCTAAACATATTATATTACCGTGAATGTACTATGTATTATTGTAATCTACAATTTATATCCCCACCAGGAAAATCCAAAGATTGTTCCATGTCCTGACAAACGGTCTCTATTCAATTTGAATACGGAACACTGTTTTCAATATACTCGTGCAGTAAATGGGGCACTTGTATGGCTTTAACTTGTTTATTTCCCACACGCCATAGTTATATGGATTGTTTGCAGAGAGTGCACGACCACAGCCTGTATGTATACATATAGGCTGTGATTTCTGCGAAACGACGCACATTGTAAGCGCTCTCGGAGATATAAGTGTCGTAAATAGTATTAGTGAATATATCCCTGCCCAATGAAGATCAATTAAAATCGATATTCTATTATAGACTCGTAAATTTGCGCTTGAAGACTCGAGACTTTCTGAGGATGCTCCGTGTCAAAGCGAATCTCGTCTAAAATTCTTCCGAATTCCCTATAGGATCCATTTCATATATTGCTCGAATTACAAGCTTTTGTAAAATAAGATTGTGTCTATCTCAGCAGCAGCTCCCCACAGCAATACACCATATGACATAATATTGTGGAAGTACGCGAAATAAACGAGCCTAGCAGTAGCTACGTCTGTTAGCTGTCTTATCTTACGAACTGCATATGCAGCAGAACTAAGTCTTCCTGACAGATCATGTATGTGTGGATTCCACTGTAAAGTTGAATCCATTTTGATTCCCAGAAAGAAATTGTACATATTATAACTCTTGGATAAATTAAAGAATTAACAAATAAGAAACCACATTTTTTAAATAATATACTTAAGGAAAAATCTGTGAACTTTTAGTTTGCTGCCTCGAACATATCGCATTTGCGCGTTCTTCATTTGTTTTTGTGTCACTTTTTTAACCAGTCAGTACCGGTCAGAAGTGTACCTACTCATAAGTATATTTTTCATATAAAACGATTCGCCTAATAAGTCTATTATCTAGTTGGTTACGGGTCGTGACCAACTGATGCTTGCGAGGTACAATGATATTCATGTTCCTATTTCAAATTCTTGCCCGCCCTCTATAAAACTCTCTGAAAGAAAATACCAACCTTGTTATAGGCGAACCAGGGACTAATTACTCGTCGATGTTTCAAACTTCGGGCCCGAAAGAAAGAAATCCGGCGAAACACGTTTTGGCTTACTTTTGTTTGAATTCGTTGGTAGCATAGACTATCAAGCATTTGCCTGATATGATGAACTTCGGTGAAATCAAGTAGTAGCGGCCCAGTTATTGTTTCTGATCGGGATGAATATATTTTGTAACATTTTATTCATTCACGGGTTATATAGCGAAACGAAACCCTAACCGAACGAGTAGGTACTTAGCTTTTCTTTTTAAACCAAATTTTTATGATTTAAATCATCAATGGCATATTCATGCACCATAACAACAAGTGTATCTTATCAATTATTTCCTTTCGACTGACTTTAGTCGTGTATGCAGCCGTTAATTGCTGAATTCACATGCTTACATTCGTATTGTTTGTCGATTACAATAGATCAAACATACAACCTGTTGTACTGGATTAATAGACTTTGTGCATAGAACACATAATAATACTACGTATAGAATGGACACTCCTGTCCACCAATCGAGCCTTCCTCACCGCTCACTCGCGGTCACCCATCCAACTCCTGAACGCGGCGGATGTTGCTTAACTTAGCTCATCGATTATAATAACGACTAAGCAAACTTCGCTACGAACGCTTCTTACTTACACTTGGCCAGTTCTATTTCATACACCATTTTAAATTTTGGATATTTTTATTATAGCATGATCATTGCTAATATGACATCCCTTTATATCTATTTCAGACATTTAAAATCACACTTCAACACCATAACGCCAACTTTCTACCCTATTTCAAAAGTGAGTCTCTCAGAGACACCCACTATATCAGATTGCGGATCCGTGAAAATTTAATAAGGTCTGAGGCGAGTGAAAATTTACCGTCAGAGGAAAAATACCTGTGACGCCCGTAGCTGCATTACTGATGCAGTATTGTACCTAGCTAAAGCCGTAGACAAAAATGGAGATTACACCCTTGTTTTGCAATGGTGACACACTATTCAGGTATGTTATTATATGCTGAATATTATGCAACACCACGTAACTTACCTTTATCTTGAGTGGGCGTTTTTTTATTCCTAGCTACCTTGCAGGTGAACTGCGGAGTTCACCTGATGATCATTATTTCACATCAGATGATCATTATTTCGGTTCAAAAAAATACGTCATGTATGATTTTTTATAGCTACTTGATTAATAGGTAAAAAATAAAACTGAAGTGCAGTAATGCACGTTTTCAGGCGTTACTTTGCGGAAATCCATAATTTCTCGATCATGCGCTTGAAAAGTCAAGACCACCTGAGCATGCTTTGTGTGAATATGACGCTTCGTTAGCTAGGAAAATAGGTAAGTAACCTATAGGGCATAAAAAAATTAAAAAAGCGGAATTGACACTAAATATATTTCTATATTTTTTGGTGTTTTTCTTAAATATTTATTTATTTTGTCTTAAAATATTTATATAGGTGAATAGATAGTTATTGTTTCAGAGTTATTTACACATCTAATTTTCGCTAAAATGACACCAATCAAATTCCAAATCTTTTTTTAAAACAAATTTTGTTTTATTTTCCATTATAAGCTCGTAACCGATTTTAATACACTCGAGAGCAATGAATCCGGGTCACTTAAAAAATCCTAAAAATCTCGGAAACTAAAAATGCTAGGTTAATGCAATAAATTGTATTTAATAGACAATGTAATACTCCTTAGTTATTGTAAAGTAATATCATAAAAAAATCAAATTTGAAAAAGGGCCACTTTCGAAGATGGAACTACGAAATTACAGCATTTGGTTTTGCTTTTGTTTGTAATCTGTCATTTATGTGGGTACATAAACCATGTTGATAGTGCTCTATATTCATTATTCAAGCTGAAATTATGTCGCTTACGCCTGAAGAATGCACCAGAATACTTACAATGCTGGAAACCGGCCGGAGTCAGCGCGATACAGCCAGGACTGTCGGTGTGTCGCTGTCAACAGTACAAAGAGTTCTCCGACGTTACGAAGAAACTGGTTCTAACCTATGCAGACCAGGAACGGGCAGAACCAGGTGTACCACAGCACGAGAAGACCGATACTTGGTGAACACCATGCTTCGAAATCGCTTTCTCACAGGAACTGAACTCACCAATCAGTTTCGACGCCTCGGAGGAAGTAACCCAAGTGCATGGACAGTAAGACGTCGGCTTGCTGAATCTAACTTAAAACCCCTTAGACCTGCAAACGGCCCTAAACTGGAGCGTGGGCATCGTATTTCGAGACTAAGATATGCCCAGAGCCACGTAAATTGGAGTATTGAAGATTGGTCAAAAGTTATGTTCTCCGACGAATCAAAATTTATGCTCTACAAGCACGATGGAAGACACAGAGTGTATCGAAGACCAGGGGAAAGATTCAAGCAAGCATGCATCGAAGAAAAAGTAGCCTACGGTGGTGGGTCTGTACTTGTGTGGGCCGGAATTTCTTCTGAAAGTCGCACAGAGCTGGTGATCATAGAAAACGGCTCTTTAACTAGCGTAAGATATGTGGAAGAAATCCTCAATGATCACGTTGGTCCATTTATGGTCAATTTAGGTGAGGATGCTATATTTATGCATGACAATGCCCGACCTCATACAGGTAGGATTGTGAATGACTACCTTCAAGAGATGAACATTACTCGTATGGAGTGGCCAGCGCGCAGCCCGGATATCAACCCGATCGAGCATGCTTGGGACGAGCTAGGCAGATGCGTAAAACAACGAAACCCTCCCCCAATCACGCTTCGTGAGCTCAAAATTGCTCTCACAGAGGAATGGGAGAATATTCCCCAAAATCGTATAAGGAACTTGGTGTACAGCATGCCAAACCGCGTAAACGCAGTAATGGAAGCACGAGGAGGCAATACGAAGTATTAAAATTCAAGAAAATCGTAATAAAGTTCAAAAATTTCATGTTTCCTATTTTTGTTTTAAGGAGAGATCAGCAGTTTTTTTCTTTATGTAATTTTGTGTTAATAAAATGTATGGTGACTCATATTTTTTTTACTTTCATTTAAGGAGTATTACATTGTCTATTAAATACAATTTATTGCATTAACCTATCATTTTTAGTTTCCGAGATTTTTAACATTCTTTAAGTGACCCGGATTCATTGCTCTCGAGTGTAGTTGCATTAGGGCCGTACAATGTGTTTTTCACTTTATTAAAAAACTCATGTTTATATGTTATGATTTTAAAACACGTAAACAACTTATTAGTGTTGATATCACGAATAAATCTCATGCATTCCACCTCTGACTATTGCTGCTGAACTGTACATATTCCTAATTACATAGAATATACTGTTTAATATTCCGTCTGCATATACTAAGAGCATAAGTGCTTTATTATAGAACATTCAGAACATTTGTAAAATTGTTTAAACCATATCTACAGAAGTTGATAAAATGTCCAACGTTCTTCAATATTGTTCTTGGTACTCTGCATCATACGACATCTCAACAACCACATTCCAAGTAGGTATATTTGGTGTCAACGAGTAGTTCTCCTTAGCTGTTGGCATAGCCTTATGGTAGCCCATCGGGGAATCGCCTGTTGCAATAATTACTGACCCCACGGACGTGTGATAACGCTAGAAAGGAGTTGTCATGTGACAATTGTAGGTCCGATGATTAAAATAAACATTCAAAAGCTCATATATATTTAGTATATAGATAGAAAAGATAGAAAACTCTTTATTGTTACACAACTTATGAAATATAAAAGTTTACAAATTAAATAATAATAACATAGTGTTACAATGAGCGGCCTTATCACTAAAAGTGATCTCTACCAGGCAACCTTAGGATGGAGTTAAACGAACAAAACAATTGGGGCGGGTGTAGTGCAAAAATGAATAATGAAAAAAAGGGCATACTCAAATTTCATAAAATATTATAAATAAAAACGAATTTTAGTGTTATTTCTAAACAATAGTACAAAAATAAATTACTTGTTTATGTATTAGTATATAATAATTCCCAAAAGTTTGTGTACAGCAAATTAGATTTTAATTAAATTCTCTGGCAAGTTAACGGTGACTTGTCAAATTTGCAGTTTCATGCGCTTATTACATTTACACCAAATACTCATTAAACTCAGTGACATCCAGACACCGTGTTTTATTTAAATTCCCGAGATAGCTATTTGCACTAAAGCGGTGAGTGACACGCGAACGACAAACAAATACAAAGTTTCGTACATTGGCCCCTTTTAAATACGTATACGAGTTAACAACACGACACTTAGAAAATGAAACTCAAACAGCTGGACCCTCATTTACACCCTAGGTTTGGCATACTGCTGTTTAAAGTGAGAAGCATACTAATTTTTAAGAGCTTGACTGTTGATGCCAATGCAACTACCAGGTACCTTGACCATTACATCAATCCTCAAGCAACAGTGTATACTGTGTTCTGGATTGTAGGAGAAGATAGGCTTAGAAATTTCTAGAACATGCGCTAGTGAGAACTTTAGAACTACTGGTGAGGCGTGTAAATAGCCTACACCTGTATTGCGTAGCGTTAATAAGTTGGGGCCAATGGCGCCTAAAATTATGGCCTTTAGAACAAATTGATGAACCTCCCTGAAAACCCCTATACTGCAGTAGTAAAATAGCTCACGTACCTTAAGCATTGCTCGTTATGCCTACACATCCTTCAAGCTGGGATTTACAGCAGAGTCGTTCTTGGCGTTCTTATATGGCGACCGGCCGGCGACACGCAAATCTAAAGTAATCGCAAGATAGTCTTGCCTTAAACATGTTACTACTGCACTATGTCAAAGCAATATTGAGTATTCAGCAAATGTTGTTTCTTGCGTCTTGAACTCTTCAATTATATTAATAAAATTAACACGGAGCGGCGATGTACGTTTTAAAGATTTGTAGCGGAGAATCGAATGATGAGTCCACACTTTACCCTCTTCACAAAAATATTTGTTGCGAGCATCTTATATGGCTTTTGTAGGTAGATTATTACACCAAATGTCTACTGAATCGATACTGCTAACGCCATCTCTGGGATCTGTTGAGCTAAAAAGCAGCTGATACGTTAGGTGTCGCAGTAAATTAGCGCTATTCTGACGGTGCATCAATTTAGAACTAAGATATATTATATATGAGCCATTGTAACGGAACAGACCTTGAGTAGGAAGTTCCGTCACTAAATATGAATAATGTAATTGAATATGGTAGATAATCTAAAGATCAGAAATAAATTATTCATCCTAAGTAAGAAATTTTTATAGTCAGCATTTGTGTATGCTAACCTTTTTGATGTCTTAAATCTGGAATGAGATTGTGACCTCATTTTATGTTTAAAAAGAAAGAGGCAATAGTTTGAAAATGTTGAGAGGATCTGTCAAGAATACAAAATGACAAGAAAAATTGAAATCCTCATAGTATTTTTTAACGTCATTTTCACTTAAATCTAAAATATAAGAAATATATTAAAAAAATGGAAAACCTACTATAAGGAGATATGTGTAGAACACAAAAATCATGTGGAAAAAAGTTATGTACGTAAGTTTACATTGAATTATTTGAGTATTATAAAATTTACGGGATTGATACACTACTAAACTAGTATAAACTCTTATTCTTGGGTGTATCAGTTCTAATCTACTGAAATAGTAAATTATATTGATTATGTGATTGTGTATTGATGTCTTCTGAATATTGTTCTAGAAAAAAATATTTTGTCTAAGTATTCATGTATGATAAACGTGTATGATGATTCTACTCAAGTATTTAATTTGATATAAAGAATGCTTTAAGTTTGTTCAACTAATATGGATTGACACTCTTACGACAACATTGAGGCATGTAAGTCCTCGTATATATGTATTCAACAATACGAAATATAAATTCTATTCAACCATGATGATACATTGTTGAATATTGGTGCAAATGCGACCACACGACCACACCTTCAATAAGTCTTTCTGCTGTAAGGATGAAAGATGTTATATTCGACATGAGAAAATCAGAGGGAATATAAATAACTCCTCTAAACTTTATATATTCATATTTGAGTACTTGAGTCAGAGTATAAATATAATTCACTTTTGATATCACAAAGACGTGATTTTACAAAACTTAGGCAAAGTAAGTCCTAAAATATATAACCAAATTTTTCATTGAAATTAAATAATAATATCGATTGTACCATAATACTTTAAATAACATTCTATTTCAAACCGAAAGGTATCATATCAATGATATTAACTAACTAGACATGATGTCATGTACGAAATATGTAAAAGTAAATTGAGAAATAATCAATCAATGACACTCATTATATGGATATTATGAATTATTCAATAATGTGTTCAAATTAGGAAGTTAAGCAGTATTTGATTTAAGGAGAAGGCTTTACCTAAGTGAACCGATGAGCATTGGCGTCGTGCGCCGTAAAGAAGGCCTTCTGAAACGTACTCCAGGGGTTGCAAGTCCCTGGCACTTCAGCATTTGAACTTTTCCTTAAAACTGCTAACTAATATACGATGGATCCATCTAAATATCAAAGTTGTGACTTATCAAATAATCAAATTTTATAATAACAATATATTATAAAATGCTTATTTGCCAGTTTACTTCCAATAAACGTTAAACTTTCAAAATTTAATAGTGTCGAAGTCAGTCAAAATAATCTATGAACTATCAGTCTAGTCCATTCTTCTACTTTTTTTAATTAGACCAATTTTAATAATTCAATTTACTTAATCAAATTTCATCAAACAATGTTGTGCAATTCTTACTCTAATATAATCTTATTTTAATATCCAGTTTACTATATGACGCTGTGAATATAAGTTGAGGAAGTAAATTGTCAATTTGTATTTTAGAATACAATAGTCAATATCTCATAGTTTCCTTTATAATTTCCGATAGATTTAAGTTCGTTTAGAAATACATAATACGGATTTTATAGTATATAATCTAAATTAATTTTAATCTCTCCTTTCCTATTTAGATCTTAAAAATGATTAAAGTCGCCTAAAATATAATGTAATGTGAGTGTTGACGTAATTCATTGATTATCCATTTTTAGTATATTTCCTTTATCAGTCTCTCACAAAACATAATAAAATATAGTTTAGTCTTAGTTTCCTAGAGATCTAGGTTACTATGTTAGGTACTTTAGAGAAAATATCTTCTAATATAATTCACTTACTATACTAGATAAGCAGTTATGCATCTTAGGTTCTTATTGTTAAGCTTTAATATGTTTTGCAATTTTTGAGGAAATCTCAGGAAGTCTTAGGAGTCATGACAATATATTATTATGAGTACATCATTCAAGTAAATTCTTGTTTCATATGGTTTTCATTACAATAGCCAATACATACCTAATTTATAGTTATTTATACTCATGCTATTTTAAGCCAAATTCTACATTAATAATTTTATCTAGGTTTTTATGTCAGGTTTTCTCGGTAATTATTTTTAATTTGAAACTCTACAATAATAATTTATATACGTGGTATTAGATTTGGGTTCTGTACAAATTACTTTAGGATTCATATATCTGCTTTTATCTAATTGTAAAATATATTATTTGATTTTCATTTCATTTTCCCGTAATTTCTATTTTGTTTTAAGAAACAATTATTTACTTCCTAACAAAAATTATTTAGCCGTTTAATGAATTAATGCTCTAACAATTTAATAATTTTTTTACGATTTAATACTCTAATGGTACTTCACTTATGCTTTGCCTTGAATTATGGTCTAGAAACATTTGTTTCATGCAACATCTCTTACAATGATTTACCTAGTTTTAGACTTCAGTTGTCTTAATAATTTACAATTGGTCTTAGATACCTAATTCCAATTTTTATGAGATTTTTAATATTCTCTGTTCTCTTACTCAGAATGTCTACGTTATTTTAATAATACATTCAAATTCTATTCCTTTACATCATTAAATGAACAAATAATATTCTAAGTTATATTGAGTGATTGTCAATTATTTTACTATAAGAATACTATAGTATAATAACTAGTATAATAGGTCCATCTTTATGATTTTTATTTTAATTATCAATTTTAATTTAATAGATTTAAATGTTAGGTTAAGTACATATTATTTAGGAGTATTATCTGTTAGGTTAGACAAGTTCTTTCTTAATTACCTTAAAAGAAAATGGATTACTACAATAGGTCACTTCTTAAGGTCCTACCACTATACTAGACGATTCACATGCCATATTTCAAATCACAATAATTTTAGATTAAAGAAAAATATTTAATATGTTATTTGAGGCTTCTTTAGTAATTCGAAAATTAGGGATCAGAATTTTTAGTCAAGCACGATCGTTTAGGTTAAAGCAAAAATAGGATCAGTTTCAGATTTTGGGGATCAGTTTTCAGTTCAGTGTAAGTTAGGTGGTTGTTTTAGTTTTAAGTTTTAATGTTTCTTTATTAATTATTATTTAATTTAAAATGATTATATTTGGAATTTTAAATATTTGGGATAAAAAAAAATTGTAAGGGTCTGGGGACGTTACAATTTGGAGTGCCTTGACCAGGATTTTAGTAGTTAAGAAAAGATACATTATTAATAGGATTTTACCAGGATTTAATCGGGATTTTGCCATAATTTATTTAAAAGTTTACTTAGGTAGTTGAAATTCAATTTATCATTATCATTAATTTGGGGATTATCATTTGATTATCAGTTTTAACAAACGGTTATTTTTCTTTACTTGTGATACTGCGGGATGATGAGAATTTATTTAAAAGTTAGATAATTTTTTGATCTAAAAGTTATAGAACAGTGATGATAGATTAATATGGTTAATTCTAGGGTTATTGTGATTTGTAAAGGTGCGATTCATCGCACAATTTGTTGCCGTGAAATAGGAGAGGTATTAAGAAAGATTTAATAGGATATTAGTATGTATGTTAGCTAAAACGGTATTTCGAAAGTGCGTTCGTAGAAGCAAGCCCTTTTGAGGATGCTTCGTGTAGAACCAAAACGCGTCGAAAATTCTTATGGTTTGGTAGCGTGGAGTTTGTGACGTCACGTTGGCTTAACAGGAAAATTAGGCGGAATTGTTATGACATATATTTTTGTACTTTTTTTTAAAGTGTTTTATTAAAATATTAATTAATTGTTTTCTTGAAATATTTTAAAAATATTTGTTTTCATTATATATGGTTTCCGCAAAGTAATGCCTGAATCTATTCTTTAGAACTGGATATAAAATTATATTAAAGTGGGGGTTGATTGAAATTGAAAGCGTATTAAAATCAATGATTAGATATATTGAGTCAGGGGGTTGTATTAATTACTTGCACATATACTCAGATTTATGCACCAATTTGTGTTATAATTATTGGTGATCATAAATAAATAGATAAAATAATATTAAAATGGTGGTTGTTTAAAGTTTAGTAAAATCAATTATTAAATATATTCAGTCAGGGGGTTGCATAAATTACATACACATATAAGTATTCATATTTAAGCAAGAAATTATATAATAATTATTGGTGACTATAAATAAATAAATAGATAAAATCAAAATAAAAGAATATTGAAATGGGGGTTGATTAAACATTAAAGCTTTGTAAAATCATTTATTAAATAAGTTCAGTCAGGGGGTTGTATTAATTACTTACAAATATACTCAGATTTATGCACGAATTTATGTAATAATTATTGATGACCATCAGTACTTATATTATAAATGAGAAAGTAACTCTGTCTGTCTGTCTGTTACGCTTTCACGCCAAAACTACTGCACCGATTTGAATGAAATTTGGTATGGAAATAGTTTGAGACCCGGGAAAAACATAGAATAGTTTTATTCAAGCTGCGCAAAAGGAGGTTAATGTTGTGCGGGATAACTGACATACGCGCGGGCGGAGTCGCGTCCGTAAGCTAGTAAATAAATAAATAATTAAATTAAAATAAAAGAATATTAAAATGAGGGTTGATTAAACATTGAAGCGTGGTAAAATCATTTATTAAATAAGTTCAGTCAAGGGGTTGCCCTACCTAATAGTTTTACAATTGAACACCAAGGAATTGTTTAAATAATAATATTTCTTTCAAATTTAAAAACGATAAGAGTAAGTCCGGTTATTAATTGTTAAATATAATTAGGTATTTAAACAATTGATTATTTAGATTATGGAAGATAAATAATTTACTTCAATTGGATTATATGAAAATAAATTTGAAAAAATATATATATCACAACAAGGTGTATATGAAATATTCTTAGATATTAAGGAGAGATGGCGGATGTTAAAAAATGTTAACGATAATATTAAAATCAAATGTTTGGAAATCTATCGTTTGCCTTGTTTATCATAAAAAATATATTAATGAAATGTAATCTTAATTTATATAACTTAACAATACCTTGTTTTACTTTACTTAATCAAAGTATTAAATCAAAATGTTCAACAATACATAATCTAATAAAAAAGTTATTAAGTTTTATTAAATTAAATTGAAGTTGTATTTACTTGAATGAATTTATTTTTGAAATTAATAATAAAATAGTTTATAGAAAACTTATTTAGCTATGGGACTTCATGATTTCTGGGGTGTGTTTTGTTACTGCCAAAATATTGTTTTAAGATTAATAATTGTCGGTTATCTATATGTCATATTGATTTTGAGCTTCTTACTAAAAGGAATTGATTCATTGTTAAAGATTATGAAACACAATGAGAGTTAATGTTTTGAATGGACTAGATAAAGAAGAGTGAAATATTAATGTTTAATAGAAAGGAAGGAAAAATATATGTGGTAGTACTTTAATAGAAGGAATGGAGAGCTTTAATAATTTATTGATATCCTTGGTTTGAAGCAATTTGTTGTCAATTGAATTCAGATGCATTACCCTATCGACGGAGCTATAATGCTCAAAACAGTACATATCAGCGACTCATATGAAGGAGATTTGGTGTTAGGTTAAGTCAGAAGACAAGTCATCAGTATAAACTGATTTCATACGAGTCCCACTCTACATTAAATATTGCGGTACACTATACATCTCCAAAACCAGAAGTTTGATTACATGAAATTGGTATTAAGTGGATTAGTGGTGAGCATACATAATTAAAGTTTTAAGCCTTAAGAGTAGATTTAGTTTTTGGAAGGTCTTAGGGGGTGTTTTTCTCTAAGCGTATGATTGGTTTGCAGACTAACACCAACCTTTGAATCATTAGGATTAATGCGCAACACAAAACGCATTTCCTTACCAGGATTGAATCGACTTGGTGAAAAGAAATCTTTATTTATGATTATCGCTATAAAAGCTTATATATTAACTCATTTAATTTTAAACTTTTGGAATGGTTTAAAAACACACACATTCTCAAATACACCATGTCTGAGTTCATTTGCCAATAAATTTTATTCGAATTAAAGAACATATTTATGATTGAAATTTTAGAGAGATTGTTAAATATTTATTATGGTTAAATTATCATATAATTTGTACAAATTTTGGGGGTTGGATGTAACGAGACATATCGTGAGAGGGAAGTTCCATCACTTAACACAAATAATATAATATAATTAAAATATGGTAAAGAATCAAAAGCTTAGAAATATGATAAAGAAATTTTTATGAGTTCATTTGCCAATAAGTTTTAAAAATTTACTACGGTTAAATTATCATATCACCTGCGCAAATTTTGGGGGTTGAATGTAACGGAACAGACCTTGAGTAGGAAGTTCCGTCACTAAATATGAATAATGTAATTGAATATGGTAGATAATCTAAAGATCAAAAATAAATTATTCATCCTAAGTAAGAAATTTTTATAGTCAGCATTTGTGTATGCTAACCTTTTTGATGTCTTAAATCTGGAATGAGATTGTGACTTCATTTTATGTTTAAAAAGAAAGAGGCATAGAATAGTTTGAAAATGTTGAGAGGATCTGTCAAGAATACAAAATGACAAGAAAAATTAAAATCCTCATAGTATTTTTTAACGTCATTTTCACTTATATCTAAAATATAAGAAATATATTAAAAAAATGGAAAACCTACTATAAGGAGATATGTGTAGAACACAAAAATCATGTGGAGAAAAGTTATGTACGTAAGTTTACATTGAATTATTTGAGTATTATAAAATTTACGGGATTGATACACTACTAAACTAGTATAAACTCTTATTCTTGGGTGTATCAGTTCTAATCTACTGAAATAGTAAATTATATTGATTATGTGATTGTGTATTGATGTCTTCTGAATATTGTTCTAGAAAAAAAATATTTTGTCTAAGTATTCATGTATGATAAACGTGTATGATGATTCTACTCAAGTATTTAATTTGATATAAAGAATGCTTTAAGTTTGTTCAACTAATATGGATTGACACTTTTACGACAACATTGAGGCATGTAAGTCCTCGTATATATGTATTCAACAATACGAAATATAAATTCTATTCAACCATGATGATACATTGTTGAATATTGGTGCAAATGCGACCACACGACCACACCTTCAATAAGTCTTTCTGCTGTAAGGATGAAAGATGTTATATTCGACATGAGAAAATTAGAGGGAAAATAACTCCTCTTAACCTTATATATTCATATTTGAGTACTTGAGTCCGAGTATAAATATAATTCACTTTTGTTATCACAAACACGTGATCTTACAAAACTTAGGCAAAGTAAGTCCTAAAATATATAACCAAATTTTTCATTGAAATTAAATAATAATATGGATTGTACCATAATACTTTAAATAACATTATATTTCAAACCGAAAGGTATCATATCAATGATATTAACTAACTAGACATGATGTCATGTACGAAATATGTAAAAGTAAATTGAGAAATAATCAATCAATGACACTCATTATATGGATATTATGAATTATTCAATAATGTGTTCAAATTAGGAAGTTAAGCAGTATTTGATTTAAGGAGAAGGCTTTACCTAAGTGAACCGATGAGCATTGGCGTCGTGCGCCGTAAAGAAGGCCTTCTGAAACGTACTCCAGGGGTTGCAAGTCCCTGGCACTTCAGCATTTGAACTTTTCCTTAAAACTGCTAACTAATATACGATGGATCCATCTAATTATCAAAGTTGCAACTTATCAAACAATAAAATCTTACAATAACAATATGTTATAAAATACCTATTTGCTAGTTTACTACCAATAAACGTTATACTTTCAAAATTGAATAGTGTCAAAGTCAGAGTCAAAATAATCTATGAACTATCAGTATAGTCCATTCTCCTACTCTCTTAAATAGACCAATTTTAAAATAATTCAATTTACTTAATCAAATTTCATCAAACAATTTTGTTCAATACTTTATCTTATATAATATCCATTTTACTATATGACGTTGAGAACATAAGTTGAGGAAGTAAATGGTCAATTTGTATTTTAGAATACAATATTCAATATTTCGTAGTTTCTTTATGTTTCCGACAGATTTAAGTTTGTTTAGATATACATATTACGGATTTTGTAATATATAATTTAAATTAATTTATGTCTATTCTTTCCTATTTAGATCTTCAAATGATTGAAGTCACCTAAAATATAAGGTGATTACGGAGTTCGTTGATTATCCATTTTGGTATATTTCCTTTATCAGCCTCTCTCACAAAACATAATAATAATATAATTAATTCATACATCTTAGTTTCCTAGAGTTAAAGTCAAGGTAAGCTAACCTAACATACTCGTAGTAAGGTACTTTGGAGAAAATATCTTCTAATATATTTCACTAACTTTACAAGATAAGCGGTTATGCATCTTAGGTTCTTATTGTTAAGCTTTAATATGTTTTGCAATTTTTGAGGAAATCTCAGGAAGTCTTAGGGAGTCATGAAAATATATTATTATGTGTACATCATTCAAGTAAATTCTAGTTTCATTTTGTTTTTCCTTACAATAGCCAATACATACCTAATTTATAGTTATTTATACTCATGCTATTTTAAGCCAATTTCTATAATATTACCTACTTTATTTAGATTTTATGTCAGATTTTCCCGGTATCTATTTGTTGTTTGAAATTATCTACAACACTAATTTATATACGTGATATTAGATTTGATGTCTGTATATCATGCTTTAGGTTTCATATACCTAATTTTATCTGTTTGTAAAATATTCAATGTTTTTCATTTTGATTTCCCACGAATTACTATTTTGTTTTTAGAAATATTTTTACTCCCATACAAAAATTATTTAGCCATTTAATGAATTAATACTCTAACAATTTAATTATTTTTTTAACGATTTAATACTCTAATGGTACTTCACTTATGCTTTGCCTTAAATTATGGTCTAGAAACATAATATATGTTTCATGTAACATCTCTTACAATGATTTACCTAGTTTTAGACTTCAGTTGTCTTAATAATTTACAATTGGTCTTAGATACCTAATTCCAATTTTTATGAGATTTTTAATATTCTCTGTTCTCTTATTCAGAATGTCTACGTTATTCTAATAATACATTCAAATTATATTCCTTTACAACATCAAATGAACAAATAATATTCCAAAATTATATTGAATGATTAGCAATTATTTTATTATAAGAATACTACGAGTATAGTATAATAACTAGTATAATAGGTCCATCTTTATGATTCTTATTTTAATTATAAATTTTAATTTGATAGATTTAAATGATAGGTTAAGTAGATATTATTCATGAGTATTATCTGTTAGGTTAGACAAGTTCTTTCTTAATTACCTTAAAAGAAAATGGATTACTACAATAGGTCACTTCTTAAGGTCCTACCACTATACTAGACGATTCACATGCCATATTTCAAATCACAATAATTTTAGATTAAAGAAAAATATTTAATATGTTATTTTAGGCTTCTTTAGTAATTCGAAAATTTGGGATCAGAATTTTTAGTCAAGCACGATCGTTTTAGGTTAAAGAAAAATTAGGATCAGTTTTGGGGATCAGTTTTCAGTTCAGTTTAATTTAGGTTGTTTTAGTTTTATTATTATTAATGTTTCTTTATTAATTATTATTTAATTTAAAATGATTATATTTGGAATTTTAAATATTTGAGATTTAAAAAAAAATTGTATAGGATCCTGAGAGGTTACACCATCCAACTTCCTTTAAATATCTGTTATCTCTAACTTTTTCTAACAAACAAATTATACCTATATTATGTAAATGTATAAAAATAAATAAGATAAGATCGTAAATATACACCTATTATATATGTATGTCTATTACATCTATGAATATGTATTCTACTAACATTGTATGTGTCTCAGTTGTGTTGTATCTTTTGTTTTAGATTAAATAATCATCATGGATGGAAAACATCTGTTGGATTCCCTTGTAAACACCAACCATTCTCATTATTATGCGCTTGCGCTTCCCACATGATTTATGACACTAGCATGTACGGACATAGGCAGAATTGGGACAATACGCCGCAGAAGCCATAAATATAAGAAGTCAAGTCAAATCATTATATATGAGACAATTGTTATATTGAAATAAGGCATTGACGCTTAACATATTATTATGTGAAGAAGCAGTGTATAACAATTTTGAATAACAGATTGCTTGCCTTGCTTATGTCGCTACCCTTCTATATTTCTAAATACGATTACAAACACTAACACGTGCTAAGCGAAAATACATTTACAGATGTTAAAGGTACAACATTTTTCACCTCGACTGATAATCGAACGCACGTTTCCCGGTTTTACGCACCGGGTGCTGCCTTAACCACTAAGATATCGAATATCGTTTGACTGAGCTGAAATTACACTTCAGGTGTGAAATATGTACGCATTTTTTATTTACTGATACATTTGAAGCGCTCGTGGCGAAGTTAGCTATGCCGTTCTCAACCGATCAGCTAATTTAAGTAAGCAACGTCCACCGCGGTCATGAGTTGGATGGGTGACCACTACTACTTACATAACATTACTATTGAGCGCTTTCGTACTTCGGATGGCACGTTTTGAAGCAATGATATATGAAGCGGTTGTAGCTATGGATTGTGCTGCCGCAGATGATCCCCACCGCTGAATTGAGCATAATCCTATAAAATAAAAATGTTTAGCATTCGGTCCTAGTTGTTGTTCTGGCTGTTAGGATGGCAGTCATAGCATTGTGGTAGGGCATTTTGAGAATCCCCGCCTGGCTAACTACCACGTTCAAGTAGGAAATCTGTCGCTAAACACTTAACGGTATGTTCCGGCAGCTGTCCTTGAGGACCAGCAATTCTAGGTTAGCCTAAACAACATCTAAGACCATATAATGACTTACCAAAGTAAATCACTTATCAAAGGCTTGAATATGAGCTATTTAAAATACTGCTATTAAAGATTGTTACACGTTCTAATAGTCTGTGAGTATCTTCCAACTCCAGTTTTATTTGCTGGCCTATCCCTAGAAACTGAATTAACAATTGAAACTAGAAATTAATTACAACTAGCGGGCTTATAACTGGCTGACCCTTTTTAACTGGCTGCGGTTAGACCCTTCGGATTGTTTGTGTGAGTCTTTATTGTAGATACATAGTTTTGGATTGGTGTTAACAAAAGTATCATAGTATGGATGAACTATACAAATTCTATAACATGAAGATATTAAAAGGCAGCTATTTTTAAAATATAAAACTAGCGACTGGCGATCAGTGTTTCTCTATTACATTATGCATATATTGTACATATAAACCTTACTCTTGAATCACTCTTATCTATTAAAAAAAACTACTTCAAAATCCGTTGGGTAGTTTTAAAGATCTAAGCATACATAGGGACAGACAGACGCTGGAAGTGACTTTGTTTTATACTAAGTATGTAGTGATGATAAATGTGCTAGGAAAAG
Source organism: Plagodis dolabraria (assembly GCA_963854805.1). Taxonomy (NCBI): domain Eukaryota; kingdom Metazoa; phylum Arthropoda; class Insecta; order Lepidoptera; family Geometridae; genus Plagodis; species Plagodis dolabraria. Next base: position 17,401,086 of record OY978461.1, read on the forward strand.
AGACAGGGAAAGGATGAACCTTTTTGGGACACTAAAGGTAAGAAAACATTATTTTGTGTATAAATATATAATTAGCGTAAGAAAAAGCGACGTTGACCGTGCGCTTATTTGTAAAGTAAACCTCTTTTGATTAAACTATTTGAATGAGTAGTGTAATTTATACAAATTATTGGAGCTAAAGGTTTTTTGTCCTGTGCGGGAATCGAGCCCGCGTCCTCCGATTTCGCGCTGGATGCCTATTCCACTAGGCCACCGGAACCTTACTCGTCGAGTCGAATCTTTGTGCTACATTTGTATTACTTTAACCGTCATAGTAGACGGTGTTTATCTTTAGGGATCATAGATAAATTGTAAATGTGATTTTTGCTCAGCACGCAATAGTCCATGTACATTTAGAAATAAGTTGTGTAATTATGAACATCTAAAAAATAATATGTTTTTCTTTTACGTTTCACCAAAACACTTATAGAATAAAAAGAGCGTAACATAATAATCTAAAGCTCATTTTGATAAGTGGTCTATACAAACTAAAGTGTAAAACGCTTAGAGTTTTAGTTTTATCGATAAATAGAATTGAAAGCTTGGAATTTCAGGGCTGTGGAGAATAAAATGTTTTAGAAACAGTCGAAACAAAAAACCTTTATGTAGAAAATCTTTATTTTGCATTGGAATTTGAATTTCTAAATATTGGTAAATTGTAAATGTAAGGTATTTAATACACTATGATTTTTATTCTGAAATTTAGGTCGGTAACTTAAATCCTCAGGCTGACCCTTTTTTTTTTTTTTTTTTTTTTTTTTTTTTTTTTTTTTTTTTTTTTTTTTTGTACGTGGGGAAATGCTGTTACGCATTCCCGCCTGCTGGGGTAGCGGGCGGGATATGACGGGCTCAGCTAAAGGCGCCCATACCGTCTAAAACCCCACGGTGTTCCGACGTCTTCGACTGATGACGGGGGGCGCGGGACCGCTAGTATTCTACCGCAGCCCCCGTCGACGTCGCAGCCCGCTGTAAAGTGGCGGGCCCTCCTCGGTGTGGGGTGTCAAAAGGAACACCCCTCCACCTCGTGTGATGCCCCCCGAACACGAAGGGGGCATCAACATCGCGAGAGGACCTATCTCTGAGGGGTGCCGGATGCCCCCGCATCCGACGGCCCAGGCCCTCTCAGCGGAGACGGAGTGCGGGCTCGGTTAGCCCGCCTCCGTGTCCGTGCTCTCCGGAGCGGATAAGAGAGAGGGTTTCTCTCCCTCTCCCGCTCCGCCGCCTCCCTCTGCGAGACAATAATCTCGCAGAAGGAGGTTAAAGCCTCCCAACATCTCTCATCGGCGACCATCCCGGCGAGGATGGTCGGCAATGAGAGGTCCCCCCCCACGACCGCGACCAGAGCCTGTCGCGGTTCAGCTCCTCCTGGGCATGCCTCCAGCGAGTGCTGGGCGGTGTCTACCGCGTAGCCGCACTGATGGCATGCCGGGGAGGCTTCTCTTCGGGCGATGCGATGCAGGTAACTCCCGAAACAACCATGTCCCGAGAGCACCTGCGTCAGCCTAAATGAGAGCCTCCCATGTCTCCGATCGATCCACTCTCGAAGAACGGGCTGAATAGCATCGAGGAGTCGTCGACTGCTATTCCCCCTCTGAATGGACCCATCGAGGAGTCGTTCCTCCCACCTCGCGAGAGCTGCCGCCCTGGCGTTGTTGCGCCATTGCGCTAGCTCCCTTGGCGCCGGTCGCTCGTCCCGCTCCCGCGCCCGCACTCTGCGGCGGTAGACTGAGGCCAAGACTTCGGCCTCAAGGTCCCAGGGGAGCAGGCCGGCGAGGGCGCAAGCCATCTCGTGAGAGATTGTCCGGTATCCCCGGCAAACTCTCACCGCCATGATCCGTTGGGCTGCAATCAGCAGGGCGGTCTCCCGCCGATTGAGCCCCCCGGACCAAATAGGGGCTCCGTATAGGGCCATCGAGCTGACCACCGCTGTATAGAGGCGGCGGCAGCTGCCCTCTCCACCCCCAATGTTGGGAAGGAGGCGGCTCAGGGCGCCAGCTGCCCCCAACAATTTGGGGGACAGTCGCCGCATGTGCGCCTCGAATCTCCATCGGCTATCAAGGACGACGCCGAGATACTTCAGCGTCGTCCTGACGGGGATGGAAGTTCCCCCCACCACTATGGATGAGTCTGCAGGTGGCGCCCGCCGGCGACCATGAAAACAAATGGCCTCCGACTTGTGGAGCGCCACCTCCAGACCCAGCCTTCTGATCCTGGCCACGATCATCGCGACTCCGGCCGTGGCGAGGATTGCCGCCTCCCTGTAGGTACCGCCCCGGGCGGTGACGAGCGTGTCGTCGGCGTAACAAACGACGCCGACGCCATGAAGACCACGGCCTCGGAGGGCCCAATCGTACCCGACGTTCCACAGCAGGGGCCCTAAAACTGACCCCTGAGGGACGCCGCGTGCCATGGGGCTTCGACCCACCCCATTCGCCGTAGGGAAGACCACCTCTCTATAGGAGAGGTAGTCCTCGACAAGTCGGCGCAGGTACTGCGGCACTCGGTGGTACTCCAGACCACCGAGTATCGTGGTCCAGGGCAGCGTGTTGAAGGCGTTGGCGATGTCTAAAGATACCGCCAACATCACGCCGCCACTGGAGCACGCCTCCTCGGAGAGATCGCGGACGCGGGAGATGGCGTCCAGCGTCGAGCGACCTCTCCGGAACCCGAACTGGGTGGGCGCCAAGTCCGGTCCGGACGTCTCGAGATGCTTGACGAGGCGGGCGGCGATCACCCTCTCCAACAGCTTTCCCGCCTCGTCAAGCAGCACAATCGGACGATAGCCCGAAGGCTCGTCCGCGGGACGTCCCTCCTTCCTGATGAGGACGAGTCTGCCCCTCCTCCATCTCCTGGGGAACTTCCCCTCCTGAAGGCACCTGTCAAACAGGGCCTTGAGAGCGGGCGCGAGGTGCTCCAAGGAAAGAGCCCACACACGACCTGGTATGCCGTCTGGCCCGGGTGCCGTGTTCTTGGCCCTCATCCTGAGCACTGCTGCGCCCAGTTCCCCTTCGGAAACCGGGGCTGGCTCCTCCTCCTGCACCTCGGCGAGACCGGTCGACGAGGGAACGGCGAAAGGTGGTGAGAAATCGTCTCCCGGAGGACCGGGGAACAGCCCTCCCACCACCCTCTGGAGAACAGCCGGTTGGAGCGAGGCAGTCACGGGGGGAGCCCACGGGCGCAGCTTCTGCCGTGCCCAATGATATGGGCGGCCCCACGGATCGCGCTCCAGCCCTTCCAGCAGCTCCTGCCAGGATCGCCGCTTCGCCTCGTCAATGGCCACGCGTAGGACCCTCGAAGCGTCTCGGTAGGCAGCATACAGAGACTCGGACACCTCCGTCTCCTGTCGCCTTCGCCTACGATACCGCTGGTATCGGCGGCGCCTCCTCACGCAGCGTCTTCGGAGTTCGGCAATCTCCTCTGACCACCAGTAGACCTGGCGTCTGGACTGCGGGGCTGCCGCACGCGGCATCGCGGCGTCGCAGATACGCGACAACGCCGCACATAGTCCATCCGCCAACGCATCCACGTCTACGGGGTCACCCTCCTGAGGAGTGCCGTTCCACGCTTCGATGAGGGCCGCCTCCTGCAACAACTTGGCGTCGAGACGCTTCAAGGCCCATCGCGGACCGATCTCGCCGGTTTCCTCCCTAGCCGTGTCCGCCGAGGACGGGGAGACGCTAAACCGGATATACCGGTGGTCGGAAAGCGTCTCTTCGTCCACCAACACCTGCCAGTCGCGAATTTGGCAGGCGAGGTCTGGGGTGGCAAATGTCACGTCGACGATTGATCCACCCCATTGGCGGACACAGGTGTTTTCACTCCCCGTGTTCACAACACAGAGGCCCACCTCGGCCAGCCACTCCAACACTGTGACGCCCCGTGGAGAGGTCGAAGGGGACCCCCACGCCACGGATTTGGCGTTGAGGTCACCCATGACGATCACAGGGCGTGGGCGGGTCTGACCTATAAAGGTCCCCACCTCACCGAGAAGAGCCTCCAGTTCGTGTCGGGGTCTGTTCGGGGAGTGATAGACACTTATGACGACGACAGCGCCCACTCCTGCCGCTACAAAACCCCTACCCCTCGTTGCCACCACAAGAGGAGGGGATCGAGCTGTTGACTGGGTGACGATTGCCGCCAAACCGTCAAGATCCCCCACCCAGTCACTCCTGAGTGGGACCGAGTACGGCTCGGAAACCGCCGCCACTTTAATCGACCGCTCCGCCATGCACTGCAGGAGTAAATCCTGAGCGCGGGCGGAGTGGTTGATGTTCGCCTGGAGGAAGGTTAGGGCCATACTAACCCACCTCCATGCAGTCCGCCCGCCCTTTGTTAGAGGGAGACGGTCGCGGTTGGGCCTCGGCCTCAGTCGCGACGGTCTTTCTCCGAGCCCCTGACTTTGCCGGGGGCTTGGCGCATGCCTTGCCCCCGGAGAGGTGGTCCGCCGACTTACCCGCAGCTGCACAGAGTGAGCAGTGGGGGGCAGCGGAACAGTCCCGGGCCTTGTGAGCCTTCTGACCGCAGCGATAGCACTCGTCGCTGCGGTCTATCTCTGCCTTGCATTGGGCCGCCACGTGGCCCAACGACAGGCAACGGAAGCAGCGGCGCGGCCTTGGGTCGAGGATGCCGACCCGCGCCGCCACCCAGCCCACCAAGACGCGCCCATTGGCCGCAATCTTCTTCGCAGCGGAGACGGGGCAGCGCACAAACGCCGTCCCCATCCCCGCTGGTCCCCGACGTATCGGCCCGACAGCTACTGTCACCGCGGGGCACTCGCCCAGGGCCGCCAGAGCATGCATCAACTCCTCCGAGGTGGCCGAGTCATCCAGACCGGTGATTCTCAAGTCGGCTGTGGTGGTCGGCCTGCTGATTTTAACTTCCGTTCGCCCTTCAAATACCTCCTCGAGTTTCCCCGCGAGGACATTCGCTTTCGTGGCATTGTCCGCACCAGGAATCTCGAGGATCCGTGCCCCAGTGGCCGCCGTCCGGATGGTTAACGGCGGCAGACCCAGCTCTCCGAGCTTGATCTTCGCCTTGGCCTCTCCCAAGACGTCAGCGTATGACACTCCTTTCTCCAACGCCTCCGGTTGCAGCGTGATAACCACAGCTGCGGTCCGGGGGGAGCGGAGTTTGGTTGCGCCCTTGGTTTTGGGCGGGGAATTCTTCTTGGGCGTTGGTGTAGACGGTACCGGATTCGGTTTTGGTGCCGGGTGAGCAGGCCTCTTCTCCTTGGGTCCCGCCTGAACCGTTGTCACTCCCCTGTCCCTTCGTTTGTCCAGGCCGCGTCTGGTCACCACGTGCCATGCCTCGGTCAGAGGAGTTGGGGCAGGGGCAGGGGCAGGCAGTACGACGGGGCCCTTCGCAGCCTTAGGCTGAGATTTAGGACCAGCCTTCTTCTTTTTCCCCGGAGTGTTCTCCGGGGCGACACCGTGACTCGTGGCCGTGACCGGTTGCACCATAGAGCCGGGCTTCTTCTTCTGCCCTGCGGTGTTCTCCGGGGCAGCACCGCGACTCGTGGTCGCTGCTGGTTGCACCTCAGACAGCCTTCGCTGATCTACAGCGAGAGGGGGTCTGTGGGTTTTAGCAGGCAGCAAACGCTCTTCTAGGCCTTCGAAACGGGCGTTGATCATGGTGCCCACCTGCACCATGACCTTCCGCATTGCTTCGTCACTCATGAGGGGCGTAGGGGGCTGAGCCGCTGGCGCAGCCACCCGGGCCGACCGCATTTCTTCCATTTGGCGTCGGAGCTCCTTTAGCTCCGCCGCCAACTGCTGGTTGGCCTTGACTAGCAAGGCCATCTCCTCGGGTATTGAGCGGGCCCGCGATTCCTGGAAGGACGCTTTGATGGTCATCGCGGCGTCCTTCAGGGCCTTCACGCTCGTGCCCTTCAAATTCTTGGACTTGGTGGCCACCGTTAATACAGTGTCTACCGAATCCAGGAGGATCTTCTCCAGGTGAGCGGCATCACAGTCGCCCAGCCTCAGACTGGTAGCCGGAGGCTCCGGCACCTTCAAAAACTGGGCGGCCGTTGACGCCGCTCTCCTCTGCTGCAGCTCCTCCGCTAACTCCTTTTCGGCGAGTAGCCGCAGCTCCTGCTCCCGCTCCCGGTTTAACTCAGCCTTGGCTTTTGCCAGGCCGACATACTGGCCGGTCGTGGGTGGCCTTCCCCTGCCGCGTCCTTTACCGCGCCGTGCGGTTGCGACCTTAGGTGACGGCATGGGGTCGCTAAGGTTCCCATCGTCTTCATCCAGTCGTCTTTTTCTTCTCTTTTGGGAGCCGCGTGACGACACAGTCTCCCACGTCATAGCGTCGGACTCTGCCTCCGATAAATTCGGAGACGGGATCCGAAGCATCTTATGCAGTGGGGTCACCTCTGCGCCCGCTTGAGACGCAGAAGAGACACCAGCTGTCTCCTCCTTGCTCAGGTCCATTGACTTGCCGTGTTGATCGTTTGTTGCAGAATCGTTGTCGGTGCTCAGGCTGACCCTAGTTTAACTTATTAAGGGTAATTGAATATAAATAAATACGTTAGGGGTTTGTCACCAGATGTCCAATGATGTTGTGTTATTCTTTATTTACTAAAATATTGACTTATATTAAATTTGACATCGATGGACAATGAAACCGATGCAGGTGTTCAATCGATGTCACATATACTTGAAGCCTGGGAGAGTTCACATGATGCTATTGGCGTATTTTGTGATCTTTCCAAGGCTTTCGACTGTGCAGAACCCCGCACTTTGATACGTTAACTTTCACACTATCGTATTCTTGGAAAAGATCTGAATCTTATATACGAGTATCTGTAAGACAAACTACATAAGGTTGTAATAAAGGGCAATACTTTATCCGGGTCTTTGGTAAAACAGGAGGACCGCAGGGATCAATTTTAGGACATTTATTCGCAGTATGGTACCTCCGTGATCTTTTATAGTAGCTAGAAAAGATAATAAACGAATTTAAGTCACTAGTGTGTTATCTATGATCTCCGAATGGTTGACAGCTTATAATCTTTCCTTAAATTTAAAATTTACCAAATGTTTCAAGTTTTCTTTATCAAATGTTACGTTTACCCAAACATTCAGCTTGGCCTAGATAAACTCTATTGACAATGCGACATTCTTCCTGGGAATCAAAAGGATTCTACTTTATAAACTAGATGGCGTAAATATACAAGGTTGGATAAGATTTACATATTTCTACAATAGATTGGTAATATTGAAGGTAGATTTATTTTTCTGGAACGGTTGTTCGTATTTTAAAAACCTTTTCCACGCTAGCGGATAAAAAGCAATTTTTCACTTAATTTTTTTTTAAATGATAAACAATGCCTGTCCGAGCTCGCTAGATGAAACAAGTTTTTTATTATTGTAGCCTGCGCAATCAAAAGTATTAAAACAGCCTTTTAAAGAAACAAAGAAAATATTTAATCTTTACAAATATAATTACAAAAGTTGCAAACTCTTGACATAAAAAGGTTGGAAAATGCAACTTTAACAATAAACTTACATTGTTATTGTTTTGATATTTAACCCTTTGAGGGTCGTTGTATTAATGGAAAAGGAAAAAGATCTCAGTTGATAATTAAAATTAATTTCTTATCTTGTTTTCTTTTATTATAAGTTCTATAATAAGTAACTTGTGAAAGTTAGTCATGTTATTTGTATTAACTCATGGGAATGTGTCTTCGGTGTATCAGAAATAAAGTATGAATAAGATATTAATTAGAAATAACATATAATAATGTATATGTGTTCTGGTTCTGGTCTGTAACTAAGAAAATTGTTTTTTGTTTGATTATATGACCCTATGTATGATATCTGCCTTTTTTAGTTTACCTACTGTTTTCTACTGGTTTTTTTTTTGGCGAGTTGTTGTTTTTTAGTTTTTGGGGTTGGCAGCACTGAGCTGAGTGCACCGGGCACTATCAAGTTCGTATGTACATACTCCATGTATGTAGTTCTAACTATTGAACATATAGAAAACTTATTGCAGTGTAAAGCCATCAGGCGCAACCGTGTATTCAAAAGTTTCTAGTTCACTTAACAAAACTATCATAATGATAGTGGAATAACTTTTTTATATGCGTAAATAGCTTTCTCCAGAAGTAAAACCATATATCTCCTACACTAATTATCTTCATAATATGCTCTAAGAAACGTGACTTTAATAAAAAAAGAAATATATTACAGAGACGTGAATGCATCCTCAGGTGCTTGAGAAACTCATCAATCTTAGAAGGGATTTAATTAAAGCAAGTTACTTTTGCATGCGAAGATATAAATTATTTTGAAGGCGCAAAAGTTTAAAAAGCCTTTATATTCTGTATTTTTTTAATTCAACTTCCAAAACAAAGTTAAAGGTTATAAGTTTGATTTGTTTTTTATAGTATGACCACATTAACACTGGATGCTATATGACAGATATAAATAAAATATATAATATTTTAGTCTAGCTTGAGGATATGAAAAATACGTTGCTTGATATGAAAAGGCGGTTCCAAATATTACTGTCGGTGAAAAATAATCATGAATTTCGCTTAGTTAAGTTTTGTGTCTATATAGTTAATCGCATCAATTATCGTCATCGTCACCATCATCACACCAACCGGAATATCCATCCTTGAACAAGGTTTGGGGGGAATATGCCATAATGCCCACGCTTGGCAGGCGTCTTGAGGAATGTAGTAGAAGTTGCCAGTTCTTCAGAAGCGCTGCTTCCCACCTTCCGAATTTTTTCATTAGTCGCCTTTTACTCCACCCACTGGAAGAAATGGCGGAGTGCCATTCTAATCCGGTAACCCACGGGGTCCCTATATAAATTTAATTTCAAATTACTTATGTAGCAACCATGTCGAACAGTACCTGAAAGACTTTTTCTGTTTGCTCTCGCTCTTATATGAATGGTCACTTTTATACGAATTATTTTATAAATTTCTCTCACGCTTTATAAATATCGCGTTGTTCTGTTTCGCTCACTCGCATGAGAAACGAGATCTCTCTGTCCTACGCCCTCAGTCTGACAATTTCCAAAGAGTACTTCGACTTAAGTCTCATGTGCCTGTAAATTCTGGTGCCATATCTAGTCATATATATTAGGTACATATTACGCAGAGTTTAAATTATAACCTCGAGATAATGTAGCATGTTAAATACACGGTAATTAATTGTAACTTAGAAACATTCACCTTCAGACGTGACGAAGAACATTATTATTTTGGAACATTGTCTTTATCAATATTATTTAGCTGGAAATGTAAATTTGAAAATGGAAATTAAAATGTTTTTATAATAATGAAATATCGTCTACATTTTGAGATTCGTACGATTAGGTACGCTTGAACGCTTAATTTAGAAAATAATTTAAAATGTTTTAGTCCTGAGTTTTGGTAAGGTCGTAGTACTTTGTTGTAATAATACTTGTACTTACTAAAAGGTTAAGTGCAAGTAGAATTAAGTTAAAGGCAGTTAAAGTTAGCACCATGGGCAACTACCGAATGATTCATTTGGTCAAAAAAGGTTAATAATAGCTAATCTTATAATTTTCAGATATCAGAATATGTCAGAAGTGGATGTCAGCAAGTCGTTAAAAAGCTATATGTATCTTTGATACCTACCGTAATAGATAGCCAATTTTTTTTATAGGATAGGTATGTGTATGGCGGACTGACTAACAAATAATAATTAAATGAATAATATAATAATAATAATAATAATAATAATAATAATGTCATTTATTTCAGATCACACGAATCCATAATACAAATAATATTACTAAATCATTTAAATTCATTGATACATTATAAACTATAGTATAAAATAATTACAAACAAAATTACAAAAATATACACAAAGTTACAAAATTACAAAAATAGATGCACACTTTACAAAACTATAGCTTCTGTCCCATGAGCACAAACATCCATTTATGCTGGATGGGACAGTCAAAACAATCAGCAAACATCTGCAGTATACCACTGCGGCTGGCTCGTATTCGCTGCCGTAGGGACGCGACTTTCTTACGAATGATCGCATGAAAGTCATCAGTGTGCGCTTCAGCAAACATCTGAGATGCGCTGCAGAAGCGAGGCAGCCGCAGTAGCACTCTGAAGATGTCGTTATATTGAATGCGTAGATCACTGGCAGCCCGGTGGGTGTACTTAATCCATAGGGTGCTCGAGTAGAAGGATTGGCAGTACGCCTTAAACAGAGTAATCTTCACTTCCCTCGAGCAACGAGCAAACCTGCGCGCGATCATATTTCCACGGACTGCCAGTGCTCTACGCTCCCTTTCTATGTCAATATTATCTTTCATGTCCCACGTAACAATGTGCCCCAAATACCTAAAACTAGTCACCACCTGCAGAGCCGCACCGCTAAGCATAATAGGCGGAACATGCACAGGCACAATATTTCCACTCTTGAATATGAGCACTTCGCTCTTCTTCGAATTATACCTCAATCCATGTTCCACTGCATATGCCTCACATATGCCAATCAATTTTCGTATCGAACCCACCGATGGGCCCAGCAGCACCATGTCATCCGCATAGCTAATATTGTTGACGCTTACACCATCAATGATGCATCCCGTATGAGTGCTGCTGAGCTCGCCGATGAGGTCATTGACATATAAATTAAATAACAGAGGAGAGGAAATCCCACCCTGTCTTACACCACAGTCCATGCCGTACTCATCGGACAACGTCCCCGCCCATCTAACCTGGTTCCTCTGACAGCCGTACCAGCACTTTAACATGATAGTTACTTCCTCCGGCACACCCGCTGCCCGTAACTTCTCCCAAAGCTTCTGATAAATCACGGTATCGAATGCCTTGGTAAGATCAAGGAAGCAGGCATACACCGGTGTCTTCCTATCCGTGTAGTAACCGACAGCCCGCTTAAGACAAAATATAGCGCTTTCCGTCGAGAGTCCGGCCCTAAAGCCAAACTGTGCATCGTGAAGGTTGACATGTTGTATCAAAATGTCGTTAAGCAGGCCGTCAAGCACCTTGGCCAGCACGGTTGCCAGAGAAATAGGACGATAATTATTTTTATTTGATGCGTCTCCAGTTTTACACTTGATGATAGGAACCACAATTGTCTTGGTCATATCATCGGGCACGTAACCATGACACAGACACAAGTTGTAAAGCATAGAGAGCACACGCGGCATGTGTACCCCAGCATACTTTAGATGCTCTATGCTGAGGCTGTCATGTCCAGGAGACTTACCTTTGGACAAACTATGAATTATTTTTCGTACTTTATCTGTAGTAAAACTAACAGTTCGTTCTGGACCGACAGCCTCCTCAGAGAGCAATTCACACCCATTGATCTCAATCCCTGGTGACATTCTGAAGTGATCTCTAAAGAGATTAGCGACCATTTTGTATTCAGTCACCCCCTCGATACTCACAGGAAGGCCTGGCCTCACATTCAATTTATTGGTTTCATTCCAAAAATGTTTAAATTTCTTGTCTGAGTGATGTGATGCAAGAATATCCATCTTAATCTGGTCCTGTTGGTTTTTACACCACTTGAGTCTATTTTTAAAAGATTTCTTACTCTCACACATTTTTTCATATGACTGCCCACACTTTGGTTTACCAGCATCAATCCAGGCCAAGAACCTACGCCTGGCCTCCCTGTGGAATGGTGCTACATGCCTATTCCACCCCGCAATGTAACCTCCTCTCCTCCGTGGCTGAACACGTTCACATGAAGACGATGCGGCCTCTGAAAGGATGGTGACAACGTCTGAGTACATGTTGTCAATAATAATTCTGTGCTCGTCATTAGAGCATCGTCCGTCACAACATTGAGAGAGCTCTTCAGGAAAGTTAATATCTTTCAGACGAGAGTGGCATAGTTGCGTATAAAGCTCGATTTGTTGAGCAGTTCTCTCTCCCCAAACCACTTTATTTACAGATTTGTGGTTTGTACAGACCTTATGATTCTTACAACTAAGTATGCCCAAGTCACATTCAATAAAAAGTGGGAAATGGTCTGACCACACCGTGTCAAGCTTCACCCATACACGTTTGACAGATGGCATTGCAGCACTGGTAACTACGCAGTGGTCTAACCATCTCGAGCACCCATGAACGTCACTAACATACGTGAACGTGCCAGACTCAGAACCAAGCATATCCACGTCAATGCACGTCCACATCTGGTCGTCACAGAACTGTAGTAGGTTATTACAAAAACGTGCTTTTGGGTGCGCATTAAAATCGCCTAAAATATAAACAGCATCCGTGTCACAATTTTCATCAACAATAGAACTTAAATTACCTAAGCACTGCGTAAACTCGGTGAGATTGTCTTTGTCATTCGAATCTGTTGGCATGTAAACACTAAATATCATAACGCATCTATTTTCTAGTGTTACTTTTATGGCCGCTAACCGCACATTATTACACTCAACGATTGACACCGACTGAAAGATGCTTTTTCTCCATAATATTGCTACCCCTCCAAAAGGTCTGCCTCGAAGCACCCCCGCTGATGTGTCCACCGCCGAAGTCCCAACGTACGCAAAATCATCATCCACCGAGCTCAGTAATGGCAGATCGTGTGGTAGCAGACAGTGTTCCTGCAGCGCAACTATATTAGCTTGCTGACATATACCCCTAATATCATTCAGTGAACTCTTGAACGACCTACAATTAAATGAAGCCAGCTTTGTGTAGAGTGCACTATCCATACTATTGATTTACAGGCCGCTTTTCACTACCACGCACCAAGATGGCGTGGTTGTTCTCCACATTGTTCACAAATCGCCTGAACGAAATCCCACTAGGCCAGAAATTACCATCAAGAAAAGACTGCAGCTTCGATTTGCTTACAAATAATTTGAAGGCGTTGTAGCTTCTCTGCCGTTTCATTTTAATTTTAATCGGCGATACTACTTCTTGAGTTTTTGTCTTAATGTACTCTGCTATATCCTTTTCAGTGACATCCTTATGCACATTGGTAATAAAAAGCGGTATTTTTACCTCAGCAGCCTTAAACTTACAACTGTTGCCCAGGCATGCCTTCCCTTTATTCGTAATTAGTTTATTACTTATGCGCTTTCTTTGCACAGTCTTCCACTCTTCACTCGGTTCCGGCAAATACCATAAACCTTTCTGACTTCCAATATTAGCATAAGTAGGCTTCACAATACTCGTACTTGGTTTTGTCTGATGACAATGCTGCTTTTCCATCACATTATGCGAGATTATGCTTTTACCATCCACAATATTTATGCCTGCAGATGTATTTTCACCCAAAGTTCTCGACTCAGCATGACATTGTAATTTTTTTGTCTCACATTCTTTTAAATTTACACTTGATCCCGCTACGGACGACTGCATACTCAAGGCCGCAACTACAACGGTGTCTATAGTATTGACATCTCTACATTCGCCTTCGATTGCCTCATCGAAACAAACGGCACGAGCGCCGCGCACGACAGTTTGGCCTTCGTCACCGCCAGATGTAGCCAGTCGCATGGCTTGCAGGTTGGTAGTGGGAGTCGACTCATTGTTCTCAGTCTGCTGACAGGACGGACTTGTTCTCGAGTCGTGCATTGAACTGATTTCCATCGGCCCGCAATCTGACGTATTACAACGGCGTGCGCGGGTATTCACGAAATTAAATCCTTCGTCATGATCAACAGGAATATTTATCACAGAATCAACCTTAAAAGACCTAACTTTATCCTCCAAGTTTTGTAGTTGTTCAGTTGTGGCATATGTGTTCTGAATATTGTTCACTTGCGACTTCAGATATACTAGATCTTTCAATAACGATGAAATATCACAGTGGTCAAATGTCAAAGGGGGTAGTCTGTGAAGTTCCTTTGCAACAAAAATGGGGGTATCAGTATCCGGATCTAAACTTTTAAGCACGGTAATAATATCATCAAGATCTCTTTGTATTTTATCTTGACTCTTGTTTCTCCGTTTTATCTTCCTGATATCAGTATTAACAGCATCAAAGAGTAAGTTTTTCGATTTTTCCACCTCGGCCACATCGAACGACGACACACAAATACGTATCAAACTTTCTTGATCCATCACATCAATTTTATTGGCAATAAATGCCAACATTTCATCAATCACAACGTTATAACTGGCACACTTAACCGTGCTCGTCGTCATAATTACTAACTAGGCGAGCGAACGCCTTCTTAACGCAACTGCTCACTCGTGCAGCTACGCGTACATCAAATTGTGTGTGTACTTTTCTGTTTTCATTTACCCCACATTATGAGGAAAATATCCAGGCATGGCAACCCTTGGTATGTCAACGACTTGTCAATATCGAATTGATAGGTGTCAGTCGAGTTTGACACTTAACAATACTTCAAGTATGGGGGTAACATCTTTCATATGATGTCAGATACTAAATTAATAAAGATGTAGGGTATTTAAATATTAACAAAATCTTACGATATTTGGCGTTAAAACGTGTAGTTTTTACACGTTTTAACGCCTATATTAATATTAATGGCAAAATGTTAAATGCTAAATGTTAAGAAATAAAAAAGGGTCCCCGTACAAAAGACGTGTATTTTATGGAGAGGTTTTTTTATTCGCGTTTTTTGTATTTGCTCTATCGTGAAAACGGCAATACATACGAGCCCCAAACTTAGAATGATAACAGTCCATCACCTACCATATATTTATATGATTCGAACGATCGTTAGACTGCATATATAAAGAATTTTTAATACAATTTAGTAAATTCTATTATATCAACAATGATGTCGTCCGCGCCATGTCCGACGCTGACGATCCTGGCCCCTGGGCCGCTACTACAATTCAACGACGTTTCGTTTTTCGTGTTAAGAGTGACACTTTAGACAACAAAAATCGAATTTGCTGTACGAAATTCGTTGTTTCATATAATCTATGGTCGGATCACATCGTTCATCACAAATCGTGCCCTCTAGGGAATCTCCCATAATACTCTGAGAACGTTATTATGCTTCAATCAATTTTAAATCTTCTTTGAGGGATATTGAAGAACATTTTCACATGGTATGAGTGAGAGTCCTATGTAGTTATGGATCAGCGAGAGGTGTCGCTACTGTTCTAAAAGTTAGATACTCGTATTTAAAATTTACGGTTATTTCTTTGTTCTCTATAGGTATTTAAATCCTCATTAGTATTTGTGGTCTTTCTACATATTTAGAACTCGACTTTGACTACTTACCTATGAATAAATTATAATTTCATATTTTGAAAATGTACAAACCATACGAATCCGATTTAAAAAATATCTTATTCAGAATCTACACAGGCAAATGCTTGCTAGTCTATGCTACGAACGAAGTTAAACAAAAGTGAACCAATACGTGTTTTTAGGATACCTTTCTTTCGGACCCGAAGTTCGAAACCTCAACGAATTAGGGCTATTTTCTAGGGTGTATTCGAATGTGGCTGATCCAATTATTTTCTTGTGGACCTGGTCAAAAAACCTGCTTTCTTGTACGTGTAATTGTAAGAGAGTTTGTGATATAGGTCTGTGCTTGCGAATTTACCCTAAAATCTTAAACAAAAGTACCTACTGTATCTTGGTAAGAAACCTTCTGCATGAGCTCGAGCCAAACTCGCTCTTGGTTTCTTTTTAAATAAGTGATGAAAAGATTAATTAACCTTTTTATGTCATTTATTTTGGCATCTCCCTACTGCACGGATGTGTTATAATTATATAGTTATGATAGTTCGTAATTCTTTGTCCATTTGTAATTACTTATATATACCTATTCTCTCCCAACACCCCAACCATCAATTCAAAGCATCTTAGACGGTAGGTATCTACTGTACTATGTAGTGTGATTTAATCACCATTGAAATTGCAGGTGGTTTCAATGCAATACTACACAATAAAGCATTATTATGGTTTCAAGTGAAGCGACGAAGCTTCAATGAGCAGCAGCATTTATGTAGATACATGTGAACTTAGTACTTATGTAGGTACGTTGTTTCTACGGGTCTCTAGATTAGTCTAGGTCTAGGTTAGACGATTGCTCTACTCTTGATTTGTACATTGTTTGAAATTTTGGGGCAAAATGATAGCCCAGCGGTAATAGTTATGGACTGCCGTGCCGCAGATGCACGGTTCGATCCCCACTACATTTGCTTGAGCTTTATCGCCTGGTGAAAGGGCATTTTGCGAATACTTACTTTGCTAGCTACCAATTTCAAGTAGAAAATTTGTCGCCAAGCACCTAGGATACAGTGTGTTCCGACAGCAGTCCTTGGGAGCCAGTAAAATTAGGTTAGCCCGCTTAACATCAGGTGTTTTTGTGCTTGTTCCGCCACAATATAATAAAATAAAAAAGAAGGTTTTAAGTCTACATTATCTATCAAGTTTGTACGTGACGATATCTCATATTATTAAACCACGTCATTATCTCATATTATTAAACCACCACAAACCAAAGTCGAGATTATGTTACCTAACTAGCTACTACCTATTCCGAAGTAGAAAATATGTCGTCTAGCACCTAACGCATTTTTTTCCAAACCCCTTGAGGTGATGGAAGCCTGTACTAACCACGATCTTGTTGTAGTTTTTCTCAATTTTCTTATGCCTGTTGGTACTATTCTGAACGATGCCGCCAATTGGAACAACAGGCTGCAAGTGTGCAGCGCCACATGACTGGTTTGTACGTATTTCTACATTCTTGAAATGACTTCTGAGGATCGCGGCAGCGTACCTGCTCTCCACGACGACCACTATCCAGCAATCGCATGCAGCCTGTAGTCGGCAGTGTAATAAAGAGTAGTACCTACCTAGGTTTTAGACTAAGGTCAGCGTGCTAACTTCTTTGACCACCCTGTGTGGTAATCCCGATCCCCGATTCAAACTCCTCCGTTACCGCCGTAGGCAGGTATTGACGACCCGGATGACTCCATCGTAGACATTACGTTAACAGCTTTAGCGTCCACCGAAAGGTATTTCCGGTTCAAAGTCAGGTAATTAGAGGTTACACAATCAATCACCGAGCTCATCGGCGTTCGAAGTAAACAAAGTTCCAATTAATGTCTTACATAGTCACGGTGCAAAACTGCAAATATCCGTAGGGCCCAATGTCAACGGTACAACTCGGTTGTACGCCGCAAGTTCCAATCTCACTAAATAATGTAGGGACCACGCGAGCAGTCCGAGCTAAGGTTCGAAGTAAATAGTATGCGACAGCAGAACATCCAGCAGTGATGTTCAACAGCTGTCTTTGAGAGCCAGTAACTCTCCAGGTATACTTAGCCACGTCACGCTGAACTTGATTAGGAAGATTAGGTACATATTCGTTGTGCATAAATAAAGTTACGTTCAGTTACCTTTCAACATCAAAAATTCATACTCTACTCTGAATTTGTAGATCGTAAGACATGGAACAATATATATACAAAATTACTATTTCTTTCAGCAGCCCGTTCTATATTCTCCTGTCGACAGCTGAAGCAACAATGGCAGCTGATTCTAATTGTGCCGCATTGTCGGACACGCGCCGCGCCTTCCAATATGTGTCGATTCGATTGTACAATTATTTACATACATTAATATGCATGGACTTGTCCGTTGGGACTTCAATTGCAGGACAAAATACTACGCAATTAGGTGTGGTCCCAATTATAGGAGCAGGGACTTTGTTCGCTAAGTTTTGTGACCAGTTGAAGTGGAATTAATGTATGTACATCAATAATTGAGAACATAGGTAGGTATTACTTACCTCTGATACATAATTATTACATAGAGACTTATTCAATAATATCACAACCATTAGTATGATTTTTATTGCTGATAGGTAAGACTTTGACCAAAATCTCACCTGATAGTGAGTGATGATGTGGCCAGTATCAATGAGTAACGGGGCCAGTAGTGGCCGTGATAACTATGAACCAGCATTTGAAAAATATACCAACAGACCAATGGTCCTCAAGTTTCCGAAAATGGTTAGAACGAATGAAATAGGTATAAATTAATTTAAAAACTAAACCCGACTGAAAATTATTAATTGTAAAACGTTTTATTTGAATTGAAATTAAAAATGCAAGTTATTATAAGGTAATTATTTCGTTTTTGGAAGAAAAAAAAAAGATTTTTTTTATCTCACATTATGGCGTCTATAATCTGCCAGTTTGTTTTTTCTTTATATTTGAATGCACCGAAAGTTTCCGGTATATTACTTTTCTCTATGACTTAATGTCACATGCGCTATCAAGACGAATATAATGCATACTTACATTAAAATTGGTTGAACCGTTTAGAATATATGGTGGAATAAATAAACTCACAAACGTACATACATACATTGCAGAGAACTCGCGTGGTATTTACCAGATATTTCTCCGGCCAGTTTCAAACTAATTTGAAATTCTTTGTCTGACTGGCAAGATTATGCACAGCGTCTAGCGCGGGCCTCAGCATGTAACTGACGTTGAGACGGTTACGCTGTTGCTGTCAAAGTCAAAGTTCCGTCCGAACTGTCACTGCTGTCAATATCGCTGTGACTGTCACTGTCACTATCGTCTAGATAGGTACACACCATACTATTAATATCATCTTCGCGGTTCCACAGTTCCGATGCCGTATCACAGATATTGAGGATTGTTATCCAGGGTGGCGGCAAAATTTACCCACCCACAATCTAGATACAACAAGGGTGGCGTCTAAATACGTTCTAATTTTGATGCTCATGGCATAAATTGTAGTGGAACATCCAATACAAGAAATATATACCCTCATCTCTCATTTAATGAATAATAAAGAATATAATGCTAGATAACGTAGGTATGTGTTGATACGTCACAAAAGATTGCCTAGCTAATCACATGCCAATGAAATGTTTTTTTAATAAACTTTTCCCATTATTCATGATTATCAGCTGAGAATATATACCCCAAGGAGCTGAAAATAATAATGGTCGCCTTCTATCCCCTATGCAACACTAAGGAGTTACTAGGCTGGTATGTAAGCGTTATTAATACACCCTCGTTAATTATCTTATTGAATAACATATCACACAAAACGTTATTTTATTCCTAATATTAGTGGCCAGTAAAATGTTAAGTAAAATGTTGATAGCTACATAGATAGATAGATAGTGATACATACCTACTAAAACAAGATAATTGTCACTCGTGTATAATATTGTTCATGAGCTGCAATTACTAAGTATGCAGTTAAAGTTATTCTATTAGACGATTTAATAATTTTAATAAAATAATTGTAACTTAAAAGATACTCGGCCGAAGTTGATGGAATTAAAACTTGGAGGCTACAAGTGCTCTACAAAACAAAAAAGCATCAATATCCATTCGTAACTGGCAATAGCATAACAAATACTGAAAAAAAACTTACATAAAAGTATCGTACAATTTCATAATCATATGTGACACGTAATGTTTAATTTTCTTATGTTTAATTTTTGTGACACCTGAAGGGAATGCAGAGCCTACAACACAAGAAATTACTTTCTAAGTGTAGGTTACGTGCGAATAACAGAATAGACAAACATAAAAGACAACCTATGGCTTTTATTAGAATTATAAGAACCTTAGTTTGTAAATAATTTGTACATTATTTGTGAAATAAAGTAATATAATATTATTTTTATAAAATACTATTATTAAGTAATGGGACTTTGTTATTTTTTTACAATTACAAGGTTATAAAGATTTTCTTTTTCTTGGTCGTATACTTCATTGCTGAAGGTCACGTCCATGAAAGGCCTTCATGGCTCTATGCACAATAGTTCTCCATTTCGTTCGGTTTTCGGCTTCTCTTGAGGCGGTCGTAACAGTGAGCCTAGTGAGGGCGGTTACTTGGTCCGACCAACGGCTAGGTGATCGGCTGCGAGATCTTTTCCTTCTACATTGCCGACCACAACCAGCTTCTCAAGGTTATCTGGTTGCTGGACAACGTTACCAAAATACCCTAAAATCCTTTCATAGCCGATTGCTCGAGGATAGATTTATTTGTTCTCATAGCACTCCATGGTATGCGGAGTATCCTACGTCAACACCGCATCTCAAAGGCTATGTTAATTACCAAATGTTAAAACACAATCAATCATTTTTTGTTTATATACATTGACCTATATATACTAGACGCGACATCTCAAACGAGGATAGTCGACCGGTACAAATATGTTGGCCGGCATACTCTCCCCCACACGCAGTAGGGCACTCGTAGAGATTACACGCGCTTTACGTTCTAAAATTATGTATTCAAAATACACAATTGATAATACACAATATTCGATCGTAAAGTGCGTGTAATTTTTACGAGTGCACACGTAGCTGGGCACTCGTAAACTGGGAGACTGGCACTGGGAGAGTACGCCGGTTATATAACGTTTAAACTCAAGCCGCGAAAAAATGTATGAAGGAAAAATATTTAAGTTCTTGTAATCGACTCTCAATCGCACGTTCTGACGTAGTATAATTAGAATTGGTGGATCAGATCCAGCGTTGAACTAGAACCGACATGACCCTTGGTAACTTAAAGTATTCTTGTTTTGTTTAAAAGTTTCTTTTGACGGTAGCACAATCAATACCTAAATACTGCCTAGTACTATTCACTTAGAGAATTGATTTTAAAACGTGTTAAGCTCCTGTAGTCGAAGTCACTGGTTCTGTTCATTAAAATAAAATTTTATTGTAATTCATTCGTCATATGCAGATAAGGTTATTGACAAAATTTTAGTTAATTATCTGTCACTAGCTTTCCGGCCACGGCTCCGCCCGCACGTATGTCGGTTATCTTGCTAAACCACTAACCTCTTTTTGCGTAGTTGGATGGTTGAGTTACAATGCTATTTCCATACCAAATTTCATCCAAATCGGTTCTAAATTTATTCGTTGCATACAAAAATACAAATCTTTCCTCTTAATAATAATATTATAGATATAGTGAAATAAAAGAAAGAATTTCATAAAAGTCAAAGTATAAAGTAATTGAAAATATAGCAAAATTACAATAATAATATGGTTCGCGGTTATAGCTATGGACTGCCGTGCAGCAGGTCCCTGGTTCGATCCCCACCGCTGGCTTGAGCTTCACCGCATGGTGGAAGGGCAATGCCCGCCTGGCTACCTACCACCCTCAAGTAGAAAATCTGTCGCCAAGCACTTAACTGTAATCTGTCGCTAAATCCTTGAGAGCCAGAAAAATTACAGGCACATGAGACTTAAGAACTGTATGTCTCACTGTGACGGGCTCAGTGCAATTCGTCACATGACGAAAAGCATCTATTATAGGCAGAGATTAATCCGCTTAACATTAGGTGGGCCTCGTGCTTGTTCCGTCACAATAACATTAAACAAAATACAATAAAAAAAAACTACAATTTGCCTGTGATTTATACAACCGTAAATAATAAACATAGTATCGTTTTAATCAAATCTTTCAAATAATATGTGATAAAAGCCTGCACATTCGTCACCATAATATGCCCAGCTAAGTATAGCTATTCATATATATCTAACACAGTTACGTACGTGTCCTCACCCTCTTTCACATGATGAAGCAAATGGATTGCCGTTGGATCTGCAAAACAATAGCCACGGAAAGGAAAAAGATCCTGGTTGGAAATTGCCTCTCGTCAGGAGTATCTAAGTATCTGTTCTGCCATTGTGTAAGGATATGGATGCGTGCCTTTTGAATAACCGGAACAAAAGAATGTTGTATTTAGCGATTCTACATAGCTTCCTGTTTTTAGTAATTTCTTTATATTTTTTAATGTTTGTCTATGAATCGAGCCTTTTTGTATGATGATATGGCATTTTTGAATATGCGTTCTGTTGGCAGCTGGCCTTCAAAGTCTACACGGCTATATTATGATTAATAAGGCTGAGATTCAGAGACATTTGTGAAAGACAGTCTTAGCCAAGCGTCGGCTAAGCAAATCTTTAAATTTAATATTCAGAGATATAGTCCGAGTCTTACTTACCTTGCGTAAGTACTGTTTTGATCACACTCTACTCTATGGCACTATACTATACTAATCTATGGCACATTTTTCACTTATGGAACGTTTAACAGTTCTTGCTTAGGTATCTGTGCATCGTGATATAAAAAGAAAAGGACAAGAACAACAGTATATAAAATGTCATCGAAGTGAGTAAAAGAAATCAAGTGCCTTTTTCAATTTACGAAAAAAAGTTCCTGATGAACTTTTTGCACCATACGCATCAGTGTCTCACTTGGCGGCGCCACTCCTGTTTTGAGACAGGCTAAAGTAGTCGATTTCCACTACTTGGCTTAGCATAGCACGCGCTAAATTTAAGCGCTGTACCAGACGTCTCTGAATACAATTATGAGGCTAAGCACTACATTTTGACGGATTAAAGCATTAGCTCACGCTTAGACTTGTCTCTGAATCTTAGCCTAAGACTGTGACAGCGAATATCTTTGTATGTAGTAGGCAACATGATAAGAAAGATATGTTAGTCTTCCTCCGACATGAAGGTTACCTTATTTAAATCCTACTGTCAAACGTTTTATACCTGTCAACTCTGGACAAACTACACTAAAAAAGCACATGGCCTTTGAGAGGCTAATAACATCATTAGGCAACTTATGGGGCTAGAGCATTTCTGGAGTGCCTCCGGTACGTTCTATAAAGCACATAAAAAGCCATTTTTGACCAGAGTTGCGAAGTGTAAAAATTCTAGTGTAAAGAGTCTCTCAGACAGAATATTTTTCACGCCGATATATGGACTATGGCTACAAATTGCTATATAAAAAGAACAGGACTAAAACAAAATACTTATTGTGTATTACATTTGATTTTTATGAACTTCATTTTTTTATTTCGAATTGTGTAGGTATATATTTTGAAGTGACTATGGATCTTGTGTTTGCAATAAAGAATTATTATTTTATTATAAGTGTAGAGCTTCTAAGCAACAATAAAAACCTCAAGTAGAAAAGCACCTAGGTGTATCCCGACAGCTTTCCTAGAGACCCAATAATTCTAGGTTAGCCTGAACAACATCATCAACCACATCATCATTTACTATCAGGTGAGATAGTGATCAAAAGCTATAGCTTATCAGCTATAATCAAAAAATAAAATAAAAGTTGCGACACGGAGAATAATATAAAAAATGTCTCCGGTAGACCTACTAGATTACTGGTATACCCATGACAAAAATCTTGTCGTGGACTGATAATTAAAAAAATCATTACGAATTGAAGGTATTACTTGAACCAATTTTGAATTTCAAGTTAGTGCCGTTATCGGCCAGGCCAAACTGTTGGTACGATGATAACTGTATCAGCATCCTCCCGAAAATTTGCCTCCGGTGTCCCCTTAAGAACCATAGTTTCCAAATTTGACCGAGAGTTTTCATTTCGGAGTCGTGAGATATGGACGAAGTTAATTTGTAAAGCACTGTTAGTTTAATGTTAAGGAAAAATAAATATTTATTGCACACATGTATTTACATTTATAATATGAAAATAGCTTGTCCAACAGTTTATAATTCATCAAGACACAAGAATCAAAATAAGAATCGGCCCGGACCGAAAGGTTTAAGTTGCCACTAAGCCTGCGGTCCCGGTTGCTATCATGACAGTCGTTATAACATGGTGGTTGGGCACTTTGCGGATGACCGCATTGCTAGCTTGAAAAATCTGTCACCGTGCACCGAAAGGCGTGTTCCGGCAGATGTATTAGAGAGCCAGTAATTAAGTTAGTCTGAACAACTTATTAGATCGAATCAACATCATCACCTACAATGAGGCGAGATAACGATCAAAGGCTAGTCTGCCAGATATTAAAAACAACGTAAGGTAAGTTCTTTAAGAACTAATCTACTAGAATCGCTACGTAAATGGACTCGCAAAACTGTCCAAAATTTTTCCCCAACATTTCCCGCTTAGTTCCCACCGTCATAAAACTAAAGGACATCGGGGGTAGTTAGGTGCTAGAGCCTAATTAATATTAAAATCCAATCTGGGACCCGGCCTTGTTTGACTGCGGAAAGAATTAATAGTTATAGCTGTTGCAAGCAAACTGGCTATTCAGTTTGAGAATTTATAATTTTTAATCATACAAAAATCCAGGGTAAATTGAAGCAGTGAACGCCACAGTGGCTTCTCTTTTTGAGGCACAATGGAAATCAATTATCTGCAAAAGATAGGCCACTATGGTACACACGGCCTTAATTCTAGGGTGTATGAAACTTCGACAGGTTTCAAGGACCACATTTGAACGGTGAATGTCCATCATTAGACGAAGTTTATAATCGTGATTTAGATGGATATATAAATACCCAATTCTTAAATTCACAAAAATACTCATAAGTGGCATGCATAAGTGAACTTATTTAGCATTTTCTCCTAGTTTACATAAGTATCTGTATTTATTCGTTAAACAGCTCGTAGGTATTTACTACTATCTCACCTGAAACATAAAGTTAGGTGCTTGGCGACAGATTTTCTAGTTGACTTGAGGTTGGTAGCTAGCCAGGCGAGATTCTATAAATTCACTAGCACCATACTAAAGCGACTGCCATTGTAAGAACAACCAGTGCCGGTAAAATATGCTCACTACATAATATGTCCATCATCTTCTTTGTTGCCCAACACTTAGTCCTATTCGTCAATCAGAAGAAGCAGTAGGTATGTTGAATTCGTTTAGGCTAGTAGTACATTATATTTTATTCAGTAATTATTTAATTTTTTTAACTTATTAACCACTAAAACCAAATCACTATAATATTTTTGAAGCGCTCATTGCGTAACTTCGTTCGGTATAGCATGACTTGGATGGGTGAACGCTAGTGGCTTAATGAGTCAGATATTGTATTGATATGTCAGATATTGTAACTCGAAGCGAAAGGCGAACCTGTCATTAGCAAGTGAAATTACGTTATCAATGGCCGATACACAACAGCTAACTTACGAAACTTTCGCGAATTAAATTCATGTGTAAATTTCACTTTCGGGACAAATCACTGTGTTCTTTTTATTCTGTGTCACTGTCTAGACTCTGTTCCAGTGCGATACTATCAAAGCAACTTGATCAATACGTCGAGGTTAGTCCAAAATGCTATAATTATATATACTTACCTATGTGCGCGATTAGACCCGATATTGTAATTGACACATAGTAGTATCTCAGAGTGAGAGCGCAGTGTAATTTCACCTTCCATCAGGCGTCTCGTGGCATCTCTAAGGCAGTCTCGTCTTTTTTTTATATAAAAAAAAAATATTTCAGGGTGTACTTATAATTATAGACAAGATTAGGTATTAGTGATATATTCAAGGTTAGCCTGAATAACTTCTTCGACCATATTATCACTTACCATCACGTCAAAAAGTGGTCAAAAACCCATCAGGTATATGTAGAAAATATATAAAATGATTTCTAATTATTATGATTACAAGCACTACCGCGTACATTATGCGAAAATCATAAATTTACAAATTATTGGAGTACAAAATGTTCAAAGCATCCGGCGCGAAATCGGAAGGACGCGGGTTCAATTCCCGCCCGGGGCAGAACATTTTGTACTCCAATAATTTGTAAATTTATATATAAAATGACTTGACTGTTTTTTTTTATAATAGTATAATAGGGGGATAAACGATCGGACAGCTCACCTAACTTACCTGTGCCCTCAGATATTCGCAGCATCATAGATATCATAAGGATGCGTTCCCGACCTTTGAGGAAGCATTGCTCATCTTGAGGGTTTTTAAGTCTTATCGTCCCGGAAGCACATAAAATGACAGTTGGTTCCTAACAGTATCGAACGAAACAACTGCTAAGCAAAACGACCAAGTAGATAAATAGACCAAGGGTAGAATGACAGCATTCTATATGTCCAGCAAGTAGCAAAAATCCAGACTCGTAAATTTCGTTAATTATACAGGAATCTCAATTAAAAATATTATAAAAATTCTAATAATTAGTATCCGGCGCGATAGAAAGAGACTCCTTGTAGGAAAATATGAATGTAAGGTACTTCGTGCTTTGCTAGCTGAAGTGTACTTTATTGCTGCGTAGCTAGTCGTTTATTTATTGGAGAGCCTTGCGGAGTGTTCCTTCTGGTCCTTTTTATTCTGTGACCATAAAAAAACTAGACTAAGGGCCTGTTTCAGAAGAATGTTCGAGAAGTTCCGGTTTTACTACCCAGAACATATTTATTAAACAAAACAATATCTTTGCGTTTCACAGTCATCGATTTAGCCTATCCATCGGTTAAAGCTTGAAACGCGCTGTATATTAACTGTCATTTTTATCATTCAGTTATTTTATGTGTTGCATAGCAACCCGAAACTTTATCATGACATTCTGAAACGGGCCCTAATAGTTTGAATTCTTTAGAGTGGTACCAAAACGTGACTATTGTATGTGTGCGCGCCTAGCTCGTGCCACATCGTGCTTACTACGGCATATATGAAACGTGTCCCTAATGCGCAGAGAATGTAATGTCTTAACTTTTTTTATGTTATTGTGACGGAACAAGCTCGAGGCCCACCTGATGTTAAGCGGACTAATCTCTGCCTTTAACAGATGCATTTCGTCACAAGTCACGAATTGCACTGCGCCCGTCACCTTGCGACATAGTTGTTAAGTCTCATGTGCCTGTAATTTCACTGGCTTTCAAGAACTGCTACCGGAACACACCGTTAGTTGCTTGGTGACAGATGGTCGCTAGCCACAGGGCATTCGCAAAATACCCTTCCACCATTCGGTGAAGCTCAAGCCCGCGGCGGGATTCGAACCATGAACGTGTTGCGTGGCAGTCCGTAGCCAACGCCACTGAGCCATCACTGCTTCAAACGTAAGAAGGTAGCTACGAATTGATTTGCTATAGTATACCTATTCATATAACATAGATATCTATAAAATTTAGAGATTCGAATCTCGTACGAGCCTCTAGACAGACTACTTTTCTACTACGTACTACGAACATACTAGGTTTTACTATGGCACTACTCACGTACACGGTTCCGGGACAGCGGCGGAAGTAACGTGTAGCTATAAGCGTCGAAGGGAGGTGTTACTTGACATTGAATATCAAGCACAGTTTTCTAAATCCGAAAGGAGCGAGTAAATAATAGTACCAACAAGAGCGTTACTGAAGAGTATTGACAGATGGTAGTTTTACAATTTTATCCTAGTGTTGATACAGAAAACATATTGAACCAAGCTCATATTAATGATATAAAAATAGGAAGATGATGAACAAAGCAATAGTACAAATATAATATAAGTCATATTTTGCCAGAGTACTACGCCACCGATACTTGAAAACACTTGCGTTTTGTAAATGGATTTATTAAACAATTATAACTACAAATAAGTTAACAGTCCTTTCAGTACAAATGTAGGAACAATTTTGAATTCCTCTATGATGTAAGTATATTTTAAAAACAATAACTAGGGAGTTTGTACTAATTTTAGGGGACCTAAATGTCTAACACAGCTCAAAAATCGACAATTATGTGGTGTCTAGTCATTATGAAATGACAGGTTGAAAGTTATAGAAAAAAAAATTGTACTTATACGAATAATAGACAATTAGGTCCCTAATATAGTATTATGGTAGGTAACAAAAATATAAAACACAAACTAAAGGTATTTACACTTTTGCAGCTGCAGCAACCATTTTGTACCTAGTACAGAATGTTGTGGTACCATATATAAACAAATACTATTTTTGAACATACCTTACTCTATGTATTGGGTATATTTAATTTCATAGTATTTTATGGTGGCAAACTACTTATATACTTAGCCATAAAATGCATGACTATTGCCCAAAATACAAAACCAAATCCAACCAAAATAATTTGTGTAATATCTAAGTTTTTCCATGGATTCCCTTTTGATTTACACATCGTGTACAAACCTTTTGATGTAACAAAATTACCGTCAGAATGTGCTGAACTAAATGTGAGTACCTAAAATTTGATAATTGAAGTTGGTTTATATATACCCCTGATTAAAACTCCAAAGAGAGCGATTTAGATTTCCTAGTTAAAAATATTATCAACGTAATTAAAAAAAAAATTGGAGGTATGAGTAATACTAGTCAAATACTGTATTTTTAATATTAATTCAATAAAATAATGATAAAGCCAGTATCGAGACTGGATACTAGGTATGTCAAAAATTATTTAAAATATTTAAAATTATTTCTATGATCATTAATCGCTCATATAATATTTTGCCATAAACTGCATTATTATTGCCCAAACAACAAAACCAAATGCGAACATCAGAATTTGTACCAGATCTATTTCAACATCTTTATTGGATTTTCTCATTGTTTTTACAGGTTACTAAACGAATTAAATTATCTGAAACAGCTACTGCAAATTCGCATAACAAAATATATCAATTTACGTTTGTAAGTATTATATTTATATCAGTCAATATTACTATTAAATATTTTAAAAAATATGCACCATAAATTAGCTAAATAGGTTAGCTTATATAGCCAGAAAGTAAGTTGCATACCATAAAAAATAAAATAACCAAAATAACCAATGAACCAACAACGGTTAAGAATTGATTCAAATTAAAATTTATGCCGCACGTAGACATTATTACTTTTTTGTAAATCAAAATGGTATTTTACACAAAATTCTATGTAACCATAATTTTCCCTGCATATTTCTTAAAATGTCTGTATAACTTTAATTCAAAGAAAGTACGTGGAAGTAATTACATTCTTCAAGTAACAGGACTTCTGGATAAAAAGCATGAGTTACTTAAATACCTGTTACAGTTATAGCACCAAAGCTCTTTGAAATCGAGTACGGGCATCTTGCGTACTAGTATCCGTTTTATACCAGGTTCTTCCAAATTGATACTCCTGCATAAATTCTTCATTCCAAACTATGAACATTGGAAGTATTTGCACATCCAACTCATAACAATCAGTAGGGTGACGAATGCGAAAGCAATAAGCAAAACTTGAAGAACGTCGACATTGTAACAAACTTTGTTCTTCCCCATCTCTTATCTCCCACTAGTTATATGGCATACGACTAGAAACAGCAGTATCAATATCACAACAGAACCGATGACCATAAGCAACTGATTTAGGTTAAATTGTAGTCCACAGCCAGAATCGCCTTTTCTACCCATTGCTTAAAATTCCGTCTCCATCGTACCGAAGTACGCATACCGCATTACTTAGTCGTATTATTTGTACTGTAAATTTTGTATTGTTTATATTGCTACAGCATTTTTATGAATTTTTCATATTTTTGTCGGGTTTGATGTGACACTGATGTTTGTAAGCAACGTTTTGATGTTCAGTCTTGTCAGTTTATAAAAAAGTTTTTACAAATAGTCTTCATGCGTTATTGGTTTTGTCTTTTCTTGTTTATGGTCCAATTTTAGTTTACTTGAAATTCGTTTTTTGTAATTTATTTGGTCAGTCTAGCTAATATGGTCCAATGTTGCTATCACCAATAACCAGTGTATGCTCACGTCATAGTTAACAATTTAAAATTATAATTTTAAGATCCCTCTTCATAGGACTCGCTTTATAAATTTTCCCTCCCTTTTTAACCCAAATATAAACAATATTTTTGTATAGCAGGTACTAGTAACAACTTTATGCTTCTAATTAATGACATTGTGTGTTGATATCAGGCCTCCAGTTTTCCACTCCTGAAATAATTAAATGGCATCTTATTTATATACTAAGAGAATTAAGTAAATAGTTATTTACAATATTTATACCCCCGAATTAACATAATTAATAATATTAATCGACATAGATGCCTCTACGTACCATTTGAGTGATTTGGGTAACATTTTTAACCAGATTCACAAAAGAAGGTTCTCAGTTTGACTGTCTTTTTGTGTGTTACCTCATAACTTTTTACAGGGTAAACCGATTTTAATGTTTTTTTTTTATATTCGAAAGCTGGTCCTTGTTATATTGTGTGCCCATTTAAATTTTATTGAGATTTGACATGTAGCATTTGAGTTATTATCCTTTATAATGCTTAATAACTTTTTTAGTAATATATTATTATGTAAGGATTAGTTACTTTTTAGTATATTTTTTATTTTTGAATATATTCTATTTCAAGTCGGTTTTTTTATAAAAAAAATATATATATTTTACAGCAGGTACATTAAAACTAGTTATTCTGTCTGGCAACGACGTCAATTATAAATACAGGAAACAATCTATTTATTAACCTAATTTTCTTCGCTTAGTCAAACAACGACCTGAATTCTGAGCATGTCCGAAGTCCACGAAAATAGTCTATTTAATATCCAGTTTGCTCGTCACTAAAGCCGTGCAACCAGCTCAGATTTTGCTCAAACTTTGAATAAAAATTGTTTGATCTGATGTACAAAAAAATGCTTAGGTCATATTAATATGATCTTTCAAATAAAAAGGAACCCCACTATGTCTCATTTATGAAAAACACATTTAAAAATGGATACTACAAAATTGATATATGCATGGTGGTAGGGCTTTTGTGAATACTTTCATTTCAGACAGGCAGACCTTCTACTTGTAGCTAGCTAGGTCGAGCTAGCTACAAGTAGAAAGTTTGTCGCCACCCACCTAACGACTCCGGCGGTCGACCATAAGACAGTAGCTCTGTGGAAGCCTGTAATCGCATTATCACTTACCATCAGGTGAGATAGTAGACAAAGGCTACCTTACACCTACAATATAAAAACAGGTATTCATAATAATATACATACTGACAGCTATGATGATTTATAAATAGTGCAGTATACTTTTTTATTATAAAAACTAACGTGGTTTTCACTCATTTTACTAAATAATACGGGATAACTCACGTGAATCAGTCAGATAGCTCCGACTATAGTTTGGAGCTATCTGACTGATTCACGTGAGTTATCCCGTATTATTTACTAAAATGAGTGCAGTATACTACTTCAACTATTTTCCCCTCAAACGAAGTTCGTCGTTCACACCATTAAATTATTATTAACACCTACTTAGTTTTTGTTTAATGTTAATTAAAATAATTACGTGACCAAAACCTATAACTTTATGTATTTAGTAATTACAATTCTGCATGCGTGCCCATCACCAAGGTTAAGCAAAAATCATTAATAATGCCAAATAGTTTATTTTAAACCAATTTATTTTAATTACAATCCCAATGACTATACTACTGCATTACTTAAATTAGGAACGATTTAAATATTAACTGATTTAGCAATTAGCAAACGCAACCATTTTAAACTTCAACATATATAAGGTATGAATATAGCAGAACAACAATAGCATATCATTGCCATTTTTCAACAAGTTTATTGTAGAAACTTTTATTAACAAAAGTTTCTACAATAAACTTGTTAAATCGACACATTACAGCCGACGTTTTTAAAAGGAGTATGTTATACGCAATGTTTACCAAATTTTTTGCAAATATTGTTTGTTCATTATAATTTATAGACCCCCGTGGGGTGCCGGGGTAAAATTGCATCCCCCAAATCCCCCCCCCCCGTATTCATCCTGTGAGAGTCATAAAATGCAACTACAGGAAAAATACAAATAGGCAGCAGCGCCTTCCGAAGAACTGCTATCTACACTGCCTTCCCCAATATAAGTACGTTCCTTGATAAAAACATTAATAAATTAAGCTGTATCGTTTCATAAAATAATCCAATTGCTGCTAAAAACGCCATTAAATACAGAAATATTTATAAATGCAGAAATAATTACCTACATGTTAGAGTTCAGTAACTATACAGTTTTTAATATATAACAATAAATATTATTAAAATCACAGCTCTGTACAATTGCCTACTAATATAAAAAAATAAATTTAATTAATGGCGAAAACATTTTGTATCTTTGGTTAATGAGGATAATGGCATGCAAGTGATACTCTGATAAAAATGGAATTTAATTACTTATGTTCATATTTTGATTGGCCTGGCAAAGAATGATAAATGCATTTATGTCTCATGAAAATAAAAGACAATGAATTAATTTTAATTTTAAAGGAGTTGTATCTAATATTAAAAACAAAACACAAACCGTACATGATGTGGCCAATATTATCAAGCTCACGTGGCATGATTTCATGATTATTATAGGTACCAAAGGAAACCGCTGAGCTAACAGCTAATCTCCATTTTATAAAAGAACTACTTGTATAAAAAATAAAAGTTACTATTATGACATGGTACTATCAGAGATCATGGTTTCGAATACAACCATGGATTTTAGTTCCAAAACTTCATAGTAAGTCAATTTGAATGTTCGCTTCGATATCTACACGATCATGAAAAAATACTGGTAAGCCCCTAACGGTGTACACTAGCAGCTGTCTTTTCTATTGCTGATAAGGTTGCCTTTAAACACTATCACCCGTGCTCGAAGTTTGTTGGCAAGTGATGATATACGATTTTTAACAGCTGATCTTAGAACTGCCTCTCAAAGACAACTGCTGGAAGTCACTGTTACGTGCTTGACAACTTCTTCTTGTTGTTGGTAACTAACCAGGCGAGCATTCGAAACCTGCCATTACATTAGAGACCTTTACCAGCTCAGATATTCTTTGATGGTCATTTAAATAGAAACATAAGAGGTAGAAATACGTTGGTATCTTCTACTAGTATAATTATATTCCATTTTAATCAGAGCATAAGTAGCGAAAGTGAAAAGCGATATACTAATAACTTATTGTTTCTTATACTTCTTCAAAACTTTGAGGCGGCTGGTTTCCATGCTCCTGGTTACAATCCACGTCGAAAAAGACCTCGATACAGCCTGAATGGTATTTAATACATTCACAAATGCCGAATGAGGAAGATATCCAGTTGTCTTTGCTTCTGTCCCTGCTAGACCTATAGCTGATTTGACGAATTCCTTCGCGGTGGGTGCTAGCATGGTCTTGCGTCGAATACCAGACATGTTAGAACAGACAAAGCCTGGCAGTACGCATTGGACTATAATGCCTTGTTTCGAGTATTCCATGTTAAGGCCTTCTGTGAATTTGTCGACGTAAGCCTGTAGGAAACAAACAAAAAACATTAAATTTAACCATTATAAAATGTGCCATGGAAATAGGTTTTAGATCATCGTATTGAACTGCATAATATTCTGTTTTTTTTCTTCTATTGAAACTATCAAACCTCAGTATTTTTATAATTTTTAGTTTTGTACTTTTTTGGGATAAAATGGCGTACGTCTGTTATTTTTTTTGCTTTCTTAACTACCCCCAGAATCAAAATTTGTTTATTTACACTACACGTTCCACATCCGTGATCGGAAAACCCCACTGTATAACACGTACTAACTTTTTAACTCTCTAGTAGATTTGTAAAAAATTGGTTGTGACACTGATAAACAGACACAGTGAGTGATCCTTTATTCCCATAATAATCAGTATTTTTAGCAGATGTATAAAATCACAAAATTATCAATAATAATTACAAATCAATGCCATTGAGACTAATAATGGCAGTTACAAGATGGTATATTACAGAGAACATAATTTCCTTTTAAATATTTCAAGAATTTACCTTAGTAGCAGCATATACAGTCAACAGCGGCGATGGGATTATAGAAGAAGCAGAGCCCAAGTTGATGACGACGCCTTTCTTTCGTTCCACCATGGCTGGAAGTACTATCTTGGTCATCTTTGTCACAGACACGATGTTAGCTTTGATCAGGTTTGAAATGCTCTTCTCCCTGTTAAAATTAATTTTAATTAGTTAATATCCTTGTTGAAACTATGATAGCCGAGCGGTATTAGCTATGGACTGTCGTGCCCCAGGTCCATGGTTCGATCCCCACCGCCGGCTTGAACTCCACTGCATGGTGGAAGGGCATTTTGCGAATGCTTGCCTTGCTAGCTACCACCCTCCAGTAGAAAATCTGTCACTAAGCACCTAACAGTGTGTTCCGGTAGCATTTCTTGGGAGCCAGTAAAATTTCAGGCACATGAGACTTAACAACTGTATGTCTCAGGGTGACGGGCGCAGTGCAATTCGTCACTTGTGACTGCGCTAATCTTTGAGTCTTGGGGATTTTTTATAAATTATATAATATTTCATAACAAACTAAGCTACGTTATATAATTTAGATATTATGTTCGGGCTTTGTGATTTATTTCCATTACAAAATGTGTATATTACACTCTTCTCTTTGATATTTAACTTGTATTTTTCGATCGTCTTATGTAATTCGTACACACTTATAAATCATCAGTTTTATTTGCCGCAGAAAGCGTGTTTACTGTACAACGACGTTGTCGCCACTGAGAGAGCTTTTCAAAATGCACTACTACACATCGGACCGATGGTTTAACGTGCCTTTCTGTACGAAAAGCACGGAAGCGCTCAGTAGTAATGTCACTAGCTGTCACCCATCCCAGTCATGACCGCGGCGGACGTTGCTTAACTTAGCTGATCGGTTAAGAACGGATAAGCAAACTTCACTACACTTCAAAAACATTGCCACAGTTAATACGGTCACCACAGTAATCAAACACAGGGTGTGTTAATAGTACTAATGATAATCACGATCATTGTACTTTTCAGTCGGCACAGTAATATGTATTGTAGACGTTCTATTATTAGGGGCTTATGAATCTTCTCATGAATATATAGACAGTGTAATTCCCTCTCCCCATAAGCCTTTACATATACATTTTTATATCAATAAGTATCTATCCACATTTAATCTCTCACTTCCATGCATCCCACCATTTTCCCATAAATATTTCCCCCCAATAATCCGGCGCGATAGAACTCCGATAGTTCGAATAATATTTCAATTCCGCGGCACTTATTCCATATGAAGGAATAGCGAGACCGCACCTGGCGCTTTTGAAAATCGTTCGCGAATAGTCGGTGCGGTTTGCCACGATCAATTTGAACTGCACCCACTGGTACTTATTCTGTGGCGATACCAATGTACGAATGGTAAAAGCTGTGACCACACGACGCTTATTGTTGATACGCTCGCGGTTGATACGGCTTTTGCACTTATCGATATTATAGTATCGATACGTACAAACAAACGTGAACATCATTAATCAGTTTTGTTTGTTATCGTTTAGTGCAAAATATTTTTTTCGATATTGATATGTTTTATTTAAATTGAAGTAAAGGTGTTTATTCTATGAAGCAAAGAAAGAAAGCGGTATGAGCTAAGATACCACTACGTGTATTGTTAATAAGCTTACGGTTTTTTTCTTGCATTTGTGAATATTATTAAAAAACTACGTGTGCGATAAATGACATTTGAGTGTGATATGTTTCATGGCTGAAACTAAAATGACATTTAATGTAAATTTGCCTTAGTCTTGGACCCACATGTAACAACTATTATTTATATGTTAAGTACAGTTAAATTATGGTGTAAATAATTTCACACCGACGTCAGATTTAATGCTTTTGTCCTAATTTAAGAATAAAACCAAAACATATTTTAAAATACGTTGAATTGTATTCTGCTGAAATAACAAGAAGATGACTCAATGATTAACTGACGATGGTATTTTATAATATTATTTAAGGTCTACATAATTTATAGAATGTCACTATTGTATGTCGAGAAACTTATAGAAGTAAATGTACCTATTTATTTACTTCGAAAAAGTAAGTCTCTAAAGACGCTAAGATTATATCGCTTACGCCTTCATAATAAAAGATACGCTAAGATTTAGTGCGTCTTGATACGTACAACACTACTACGCCAGAATAGAATTACTCCGTGTAGTCTCCCCTTTGCTTCTATCCAAAGCTTCAATATTAGCCGAAGACGTGGCAACTGCCATTGAGATGCGATTGGTTCTCGACATTCGAAATTTTGAAGACTTTTGTTGCCAGCTGTAGCCGAAAAGATTTCGCAAAAATAGAGATTTATCCGGTGACTTGTACATATAATATATGAGTATAAACTTATACTACTTATTTACGTTGGAAATGTAATGGCATAATTAGATTATATATTTTTCATAGATTGGTAAGTAAACTGAAACGTTGCAAAATTACAATGCATATTGTGCCGTAACTTAAGGCCAAAACAAAGCCCCATTAACGATACTGCGGTATGTCTGTCTGCCGTCTGTATGTCACGGGTCTATAGTTCTAAGAAGGAATGAATGACATACCCGAAATTATGATATATTGTTTAGAACGTTAACTTAAAGATTCATATTAGACTAGGAATTTAATTAAAATATTTTTCAGGGGCATACATACGATACTCGTACTAGTAAGTACCAACATATTGAATAAGTAGTCGAAAAAAAAACTTTTGAACCCTAATATTTGAGGCGTCATCGTCTAGATCTCATTAAGTTGAGTACAAACACAGGTTTAATATTATTTTCGATAACCTAAATAAACAAATGAATAGTCAAAGTCAACAATTTTGGACTATTTTTATTACGATTTTATTATGGAATTGTGACATAACATTGACAAAGCTCACCTGGCCTGTTATGAAGTAAGTAACTTTCTGTCTATAACAGATGTATTTCGTCAACTTTCATCACCCTGAGACAAAAGTTGTCTCATGTACCTGTAATTTTTACTGGCTCTCAAAAACCGTGTGCCAGAACACACTGTTA
The DNA here is from genome assembly GCA_963854805.1 of Plagodis dolabraria. Lineage (NCBI taxonomy): Eukaryota > Metazoa > Arthropoda > Insecta > Lepidoptera > Geometridae > Plagodis > Plagodis dolabraria. Next base: position 17,437,694 of record OY978461.1, read on the forward strand.
GACGCTTGGCGACAAATTTTCTACTTGATGTTGGTAGCTAGCTAGGCGAGCATTAGCAATATGTCCTTCCACCATGCAGTGAGCCTCAACCCGACGACGGTGGAAACCGAACCATGGACCTGCGGCAGTTTAAAGCTATTAAGCTATGAACTTCCGTCCTCACTAGATTTTTGAAGCTACCATTGCTTCAATAATCTAGTTAAGAATCAGAAATGTCGGTATAATATAAACATTTTCATCTATTTAACCAACAAATAAGTAAGTACCAAAATTTACGATTTATATTGTAGTTTGGAAGTGATCAAAATCAGAAAATATTGGCCAAACAACCACACCGTCAGGTGGACGCTTTGTGACAGAGTGACTGCTAGTGTGGAAGACAGCCACACGGTCATTTTCCGAACGCAATTCCACTATGCAAAATATCTCATTTAATAATACTCCCTTAAATACATAAGTGTATCTTACCAATCGGGCAGATCGAGGAAGTACTCCGGGTAAGAGTAAGAGATGCCGACGTTGTTGACCAGGGTTCCGATCTCAAGACCTGATATCTCAGCTTCAATCTTCTCGTATATTTTCTCATCTTCACAGAAGTCTACTTGTATGATCTTGGTTGCGACGCTGAACTCTTTCTCTGTGTTAAAAAAATAGACCTTATTTAGCATTAGAAAAATACTCGTTATTAGCTGACTCACAGTCCTATTAATGTGATAGGAGTAAGGGTCTATTTTGAACGACGCTGCCAACTGCAACTGCAAGAAGCATGTGCCGGGCTGCATGCAGTCGGCTGCAGTGGCACTATTGGTTTGTATATAATATTAAGGAGGGGTTTGCCATAATCTCTACGCTTGGCAGGGGATCGCAGTTTAAGATATTAGCACCTCAGAAGGCTCTGCTGCCCACCTTCCGGTGTTTTACCTTTAGTCGCCTCATACGACACCCACTGGTAGCCATGAGTGGGTGACATTCTAGCGCGGCAACCCACGGGACTAATACGAGTAACTAATATATGCTCGCTTGGTAGCCAAGGACAGACTTTCCATGGTAGACTGCTACCCATAAAACCAAAAATCACAAATCAAGCACATGAGAAACTTGGGGCTGTTCTGAAAACGAGAAGCCGCAACAAAAGGTATTTATTAACCAGTGAATGCACAAACCTATGTCTTTGCGGGGTTGAACTGGACCAGGTTAAATTTCCCCCAAATCGAAACTTGCTCGAGAGAAATATCGACTCCAGACAATAGTTTCATCCAACTTTTTATCGACAACGGCGTGAGAGGTATTTGCACGACCGTTGTATTGTGCCAGTTCTATCGTCCACATAACAATGCTAGTAGCTAGTATACATCATGTCATTGAAATGAAGAATAGAATAATATTAAAAAAACGACCGACTGCCAGTACTAAAAACTGTTACCATGCTGATTTAAATACCGACTTCACATAAGCATCGTCCGACTTCCACAAGTTATTCCATACTTTTGCGCTGGAAGAAGGCAAAGTTTTTATAAATATTTTTTTTAATGCTTTATAGGCAAGCATTTGGCCGCTATCTCAATCTATGTAAAAAAAAACTTTTTAGTGTTAAAGACTGGTTACAGGATCAGTCATCATCTCTAAAATATTGTTAATCGTCGACAACACCACATACCATTAAACCATCCGGGTAAGCGAATACATTTTTCAGTTAATTGACTATAACTTATAAACTACTCAACCGATTTTGATGAAATTTATATGGAACCACCTCGGATGACCCTTTTCAATAAAAAAATATTTTGTAGTATCGGACTACTTTGTAAATTAAAAGTTATGCAATACATAAAAAAATGCAATATGCAATACATAAAAAAAATATCTGCGTTGACATGTGAACCTCGATCTTTATTGGAGGTCTGCTAAAAGGCGTTGGCGGCAACACAGAACCTTGAGGAACGCAGACATTGATAGGTATACTTTAGGAGCAGGAACCATCGACAACGACCTTAACACCCCGATCAGATAAGAAGCTGGCGATCCAAGTGCATGAATATTCGGTCAGGCCGTAGGATGATAGCTTAGATAAAAGTGCCCTGTGCCACCCACAATTTGCTTTGGCCATATCCAGACAAACGACTACACGCAACCTCCTTCTACTCTCAACGGCTTCAGCCTAACGGTAAGATACACTCATAATTCTACCTTACAAATTGCCACCTATCCTGGATACAACTAAAGGGTTACATAATTTTTAATATCTTTTAGGTAATATCCTTGACAGTTTTAAAGCTAAGCTATGGAAGATTATGAATTCGAGTTCAATAACTTATCAAGATAATACGCTTTACAAACATAAAATTATGTGCGCAAGTGGTATTCGTGATAAAAACTGTAAATATTTGAATGGTTATGAGTTATGGTTGACTATATTTGCGAATGATTATTTACGTGAGGCTGATAATCGGTTTCAATAGTAATTTAATATCTTGAATTATAATTGATATAGATTAATGCGTTACTTTGCGAAAATCATAATATTAACAAATTCTCTTAAATATATTAGGAAAACATTAAAGCAAAATTTTATAAAAACACTATAAAAATTATTGCAGTAGCTGTAGTGTTGTATATACTCGTAGTTCGTGGTATTTTGTTAATAAAGGCATATCGCCGGCCTATACAATATATAAAGTGACAATTCCCCAATTTCATTATTTCACTCATGCTGCATTGATCCTGTTCCTCAAGCTCCGGTCAATATCACAGACCTTTTGGATCTTCACAAATTTCTAAATTGTTTTGAAATGAATTAGGGAAAGGCAGACTTTTTTAAACCATATACGCCTAGATATTGACTACTGTCTCTGCTGATAGTAAATGATTATGTGAGCAAAAATGTTGTTCATGCGAACCAATAATTACTGGCTCTCAAGTATACCTGCCGGAACACACCGTTAGGTGCTTGGCGACAGATGTTCTACTTGAGGGTGGTAGCTATCTACACAAGCTTTTTCAAAATGCCCTTCCACCATGCTATAACTACTGCCATATTAAAATATAACAAGCAGACCGACGGACGGCTTACTCTGCTCTCCAAAGCTCGGGTGCGTTCAGTATAGTAATGCCACTAGCGGTCACCCATCTAAGTAATGACTGCAGCGGAGTCGATTGGTTAAGAATAACTAAGAAAGCTTGAAAAACCTGTTTCTTAGTGGTTCATATGCAATATATTTGCATATAATATGATAATTATTTCACCGATAATTCTGAAACGTAGAACTATTAACTTAGCCACAGTAAATAGAATTCCTTTAAGTCTGGTACATTTTACTTTTCTGTTGAAAACAAAACAAACAAGGTTTATTTATTACAAACTCGACCCAAAAACACACAAACAATGACATCGCACAACATGATATTGTGACAAGGTAGTAAATTGAAATTGATAGTTACCGAGCTCTTCGGCCGTCGCCTTCAATTTGTCCATCGATCGACTGACTAGTACTATGTCACAGCCACGTGCCGCAAGCTGAAACAATAAAAAAATAGAAAAATAAAACATTTGAGACATTGACGTCAGCGATCCGAGTTTTGAACACCTGATCCTATTAATTATAACTCTTCTGTTATATCCCTCCCTGTGTAGGATTATTGGATTTTTTTTTTTGAGGTGTTTTTTTTTCTATAGCGAAAAAAAAATTATTTTTTTGTATAGCAATGCCTACTCCTAGCCAAGAAGGCAAACAAAAAAAATAAACTCAAAATGTTTGTTAAGACCAGCAGGAGTCAACCCTAAGGGGTTGCTAGCATTTTTCCAATAAACCTGTATACGCTTACAAGAAATTCTTTACAAATATCAATTCCAACTCATGCCTTGTAGTTGGCAACAGGCTCGCCGTCCTGTACACGGGTAGGACAATATTATTTTTTATGTGATTGTGGCGGAACAAGCTCGTGATGTTAAGCTGTAACCTCTGCCTATAATAGATGCATTTCGTCAATTGACGAACGGCGACTTTGCTTGACCTTCTTACAATCAACATATCCAAAACTTGTTATATATTATTTTAATCCAAAAATAAAATTGTGCCTAGTCACCAACCCTTAACAATTAACAATATAATTTTACAGCAAAAATCTTGTGAAAAATAGGTCTGAGAGTAGATAGCGCTCTTACATGGAATACACACATAGAACACCTCAAAAGTAAGCTTTTATCGTTACTCGGCTATTTACGTAATATTTCAAGATGTATCCCACATAAGCTGAAATATACTGTCTACAATGCTTTAGTAAAGCCACATCTTCTACATATGATAGAAATTTGGGGCAGTGCCACTAAAACAAAACTAGCAGAACTTCAAATTTTACAGAATAAAATTATTAAAATGCTATTCAAATACCCATATCTTACTAAAACCACAAAAAATTACAAAGACACAAAAATAATGAATATCAGACAGCTCTATGTGTTTCATGTCTGCATCTTTATCCGGAAATGTCTTAACAAAACTGTTCGCTCAAATTTGAAGTTCACTTTAATTAAACAAATAAGTAAGCGTAGTAACCGATGTGCTGGTTACTTAGTCCTACCAAAGTACCGAACAAATTATGGCAAAGAAAAACGCTCACATTTGAAGGAGTACAACTTTACAACCAAAGATACCCTCAAGAATTAAAAGTGTCAACTCATTTAATGATTTAAGACCCAACTAGCTCAACATGTCATCATTCACTATTACGTAAGTAATAGATAGATAGATAGATAATTCTTTATTGTTACACCACTTACTTACTATACAAAAATAACATCAAAACTAAATCTTACAATAAAGTGTCACAATGGGCGGCCTTATGTTGAGAGATATAATGCATTGGATGACGAATGTATAGTTTCAATTTATGTTTAAGCACTGTTCTCAAGTAAGTGACTGTATTGTCTTATTTGGAATAAATATCTTTAAACCTAAACCTAACCCTAAATTGCTTACGCCATGCGTCACCGCTTTTTTCATTGTCATAAGGTAAATGCGCCACTTATGTAGTAAAACCAAACGACATATGGTAAAAACTACTTAAGTAGCTTATCTCTCAACATAAACTTTACATTTTAAAAGATGGTTGAATAAATCCGATAAATATAAAATAGCTTTAGCAGTAAAAGTCTTTGGATTTGCATGGCTTAGATGTGAAGATGCCTCAAATCCATTGCAAGCTTTTCAATGCAATATGCACATGTTCGGAATTCTCTTTAGAAATATGCTCACTTCAACGTAGCGATGAGAGTATTTTATTGAAATAGCTGGTTAGAAGCGGAGCATAGCACAACCAAATGGTGACCAAAGAGGAACTGAACTAGCGAAAAATAAGGACTAGTTCAGTAACTCGCTTAAATTTTATATTTACGAACGATATGGGCGGCCTACTGAAGAGCGAAATAATATTAATATTTTTTTATGTTTACAATAACGCATGCACTGCGGATAACAATACAATTTGACGAGAGGAAAAATTTAAGTACGTGCGGGATTCGAACCCGCGTCACCCACCCCTTTAGCCGGGGCATGCTCTGCTCGGCTGAGCTAACATGACAATGAATCATAACTATAATTTTTCCACTCGTAAATTTGAAGCAAAATAATATCTTATTTAATTCAGCAACTCGACCGAAGGTGTTAATAATCAGTTTCAGAAATATAAGTAGTGTCAGCAACATGCATACATACGCCTGTATTACCCGAAGGGGTAGGCAGGGATGTGTAAACACCCACGTATCGCGAATTGGGTTTTGGTCTCGGGTAGGAAATGAAATAATTTACGAATGGTTTGACCCTCAAAGAAATATGACCAAGGAATATTATGTTATGTTAGATTCGTATGAGTTAATTTAATAATTAATTAATATTTTAATTAATATTATTTATTATTTTAATATTCACGTCATTTATTTTACATCATCATTTTATTTGTTTAACAAAAAATTCATATTTTAAAAAACTTAAAACTAGGATGCCAACAGCAGCGGGGCAGGGCCCAAGCTACCAGCGGTTAGGACTGCAGAGAGAGGAACCTTCGGACAATGCGTGTCGTGTCGAGTATCACTGCCTTCTGTATCTGACCCTTGATCGAACCGTCTAGCGAGAGCCTCTTGAGGTGTTGGTCGAAGCTCTTCGCTATGAGGCCGTTCGCCGAAACGACTATCGGGACAATGATCGTCGAGTCAACACCCCTCATGGCAGTTACCTCGTGAGCGAAGTCAAGGTACTTGCTGACTTTGTCCTTCTCGGCCTTCACGAGGTTCTCGTCATGTGGGATGGTGATGTCGACGAGCACTGCCCGGCATTGTACAATCTGCGCGCGGCATGTATGTGCCGCACGGACGCGTCTTCGGGCACGGGGGGCCCCTTTACGCAGCAGTCCATCGCCAGCCGTGCATCACAGCTGGGTCGCGGGGGTTGAGTCATTTGCGTGGCTCATTCATCTTTTTCGGGGTGAAGGGTCGGTTCTTGATCTTCGGTCCCCCTACTCGTCCTTTACCCACCGGAGAGCACCCAGTGGGCGGGGTGCTCGGGGGACTAGATGTTTGCGCGCCCAGGCCGGCCCTTAGAGCCTAGAGCGCGCGGCGTCGTAGTTTTCATCCGGTTGGTGCTCCTAGCGGCAGGAGAGGAGCTTACCCACCCCCGCTAATACTAGCGGGATGGGGTCCACTCCCTCCCTGAGCGCCTGGAGCACGTCCTGGAGGGTGCTGATTGCGGTCTCGAGTATTTCGAGTTCCGCAGCTGTTCTCTTCGGCTTCATGTCTGTCTCGCTCGCACGTGGGAGCGGGACAGAATTGTGTTGCTGTCTCGGTCTCGCGGCCTGCGCACATGGTGCGCGTGCCGCAGGGACGGTTTCTTCAGTGGGGTGCGCAGAAGGCGGGGGTGCGCCGTTCTGGGGTGCCCTTGTTCTTGATTTCTTTTTCTTCTTCTTCCTTTTCTTCTTGATCCCTGTATGGCTGGCACCGCGAGGTGGCGGATCATTGGCGGCGGCCATAAGGGATGCGCTGGCTGTTGCTTCGTTGGTAAGCGCAGTCGTAGTCGTCTTGGTATAGGCGACTACGTGTTTCGAAGGGCGTTCAGGTGCGTCGGGTTTAGTGAGCGCCGTTGTACCCGCGTGCCTGTTCCGCGCCTCCTCGCGGAACACGGCACAGCGGGGGTTGTTGGCGGTGTGCGCTCCGCCACAGTTTGCGCGCGTCGCTGGCTCGTCTAGTGGGCGCGGGCAGTCGCGCGCGTAGCGCTCGCCCCCGCACCGCACGCACGCCTGCCGCCGGAAACAGTTGTGGGAGGAGTGCCGGAATGCCTGGCATCGGTGGCACTGTGCCGGGCCCCTCCTCCCACGCCATGGCTCGAACTTCACCCCCGGCATGCACAGAAGCTCGTCAACTGCATATATGTCGGGGGTCGGCTTGGTCGTCTTCTTGAAGGCTGCGAAGAAGATGCAGCCTGGTCTGCCCATCCTCGCGGTGATCTTCTTCACGTGCTCGGGTTCGTACCCAAGCTCTTCTAATTCCTTCTTGATGTCGTCTGGTCTAGTGTCGGCCGGTAGTCCTCTTATAGCCATTTTTAGGCAGCGTTCTTTGGGGAGCGAGTATGAGAACCAGGTCATCCGTTCTGTCTCGTCCAGGCTAGTAAGGTAGGCCTGGATGACCCGGTACTCGTCCGCATCGGTGGGGGTGAAGCGTACCCCATGATTAAAGGGGCGTACTGAAGGCACTCGACCGAGTTTCTCCTTTAGCACGCGGAGGTGTTTCGTGCTGTTCGGGAAGGTCTCTAGCACAATGGGTGGGTACCGCTCCTTGGTAGGCTTCGGTGCCGGCGCCTGTTGTGCTGCGGGTGGTGGTACGGTGGTTGTGTCCGTGGTCGTCTTGTCTTGGGTGGCCCGGGAGGTCGATGGTACGGCCTGTGGGCTTGGTGAGGCAGTGAGTGCTTTCCCCTTCTCGCCTCGGGATGAGGTGGGGGGAGGGCGTGGTGTGGTGGTCTTCCTTGCCGTTGTGGTTGTGGGTGGCGTGGCCTTCGCGTGTACTGTTGCCGCCGTAGTGACGGCAGCGTACGACGTGGGTTGTTGGCTGGCCGAAGTGGTGGTTGGGACGTCTTCGTGGGCGGCTATCGTGGCCCAGTCCAAGCGGGCTGGGGCTCGGGCACAGGCTCGTTTGCCGTCTTCTTCGGCCTCGTCTGTGCGCTTCCTGCGCACGCCTGGGGCTTGGGAATCGGCGAGTATGGTTTTCTTGGGTGGCGATTCTGGGGAGTCCAGGATTACTACTGTGGTTGTGTCTGTCACAGCGGGGGTTGTGGGAGCGTGGTCTCTCTGGGCCTCAGCTTCCCAGCTCAGACTTTCTTGGCGGGCAGCTTCCAGGGTCTCGTCGATAGATTGGCGGAAGGCCCTGTAGCGTGCGGCTTCATCGTCGGCTTCGTCGGGGACCCGCCGGGTGGACAGTGACCTGTCCCGAGCAGGGGTCCTAGGTTGTCCGCGGGGCTTTCTTGGTGCGTCTGGGCATCTATGGCCAGGCTCTGCGGGAGCATTGCGCTCACTGGGCGAGCTCATGGCAATGTGGTTGCTCACTTCGCGCGATTCTGCTGCCTACGGCTGCGGCATCTGCCTTCGCAGTTCCAGACCAGCCGTGGAAGAGTCGTCTATGCAGCGGCAATCTTCGCCCTCAAAGAGGGGTTGAAATCGGAGGGTGTTTTCAATAAAAGCTACCAGCGGTATCTGCCTTCGCAGTTCCAGACCAGCCGTGGAAGAGTCGTCTATGCAGCGGCAATCTTCGCCCTCAAAGAGGGGTTGAAATCGGAGGGTGTTTTCAATAAAAGCTACCAGCGGTTAGGACTGCAGAGAGAGGAACCTTCGGACAATGCGTGTCGTGTCGAGTATCACTGCCTTCTGTATCTGACCCTTGATCGAACCGTCTAGCGAGAGCCTCTTGAGGTGTTGGTCGAAGCTCTTCGCTATGAGGCCGTTCGCCGAAACGACTATCGGGACAATGATCGTCGAGTCAACACCCCACGTGGCAGTTACCTCGTGAGCGAAGTCAAGGTACTTGCTGACTTTGTCCTTCTCGGCCTTCACGAGGTTCTCGTCATGTGGGATGGTGATGTCGACGAGCACTGCCCGGCGCTGGGATCGGTCGACCACCACGATATCAGGCTTATTGCAAACAATAGTCCTGTCCGTGATGATAGAGCTATTCCAGTAGAGCAGTGCACGACCATTCTCGAGAACTGGCGCCGGTGCGTACTGGTAGTACGGTACCTCTGTATTTTACCTATTATTAAATAATTTAATAATTAATAATATTTAATAATTACTATTATTTAATAATTAATAATATTTAATAATTCATAATATTTAATAATATTTAATAATTAATAATAATTAATAATATTTAATAATTCATAATATTTAATAATATTTAATAATTAATAATATTTAATAATTAATAATATTTATTAATTAAATTATTAACAATTAATAATTAAACACATTTACATACATAGTTAGATCGATGTTTTTTTATGTGAGTTAAATATGTTTATTTTCAATTATAAAAAATACAAAAAAAATAACATTAAATATCTTACATTGCAATATCCAACACGCCTGCCAAGCGTAAGAATTAAGGCATCCAAAGGGGTGGCATTTGGTAATAGTAGACGACACGGCTGTTGAATAAATGTTTGAATAATTATAGTAAATATTGAAAAATTTACCTCTCGCGCATACTGTTTGCCGATTCCATCAGTGCATCCGGTCACGACTGAAACAAACAAAAAAATTATTATAGACTAATTTTTTCTACATTGCGTAAGTTTTTCCAAACATACATACGAATCCTTTTGATTCTACTTTCACTCTGCGCACATTTGAAGGATTCAAATTCACTGTATGAAAATGTATAGGCACAGATTAGTGATAGTGTGTACCTATTTCACTCACAGTACGTAATATACTTCATCTGCGGTCAAGAGCAATTAGTAATGAGGTAATGACTATTTTCTCGAAGAGATTCTCTGTGTCAATGATGAAATGGACAAGAGCTTTCAAAGCCGTTCCTTTGGACTCTCGATCACCAGGTTTTTTGTTTTTCTCAACAAAGGATAATCCACAGAGATTAGAAAGTGACCGATTACCAACGAGGGTGTATAAACACGAGTTGGCAATCGCTCTTTCTACGGAGTGATACATAGTGCTCTATACTATTCCTACGAGGAAACTACTACTAAACAACATTTTTAATCTTAACATTTCTATGTTTGCAATAACCCATGCTCTGCGCTCCATCCCAATACGATGTTTAAAGAACGATAGGAAAAAAATTAGTTATGATTCATTGTCATGTTAGCTCAATTGGTCAGAGCATACCCTGGATGGACGCGGGTTCAAATCCTGCACATGACTTAAATTTTTCTTTAATCTCTCGTAAATTTGTAATTTTGTGATATTTTTAATCGTTTGTAAACACAAATCGATAATTCAGTTATAGATAAGTATATTATCCGTATATCTCTAAATAGACCACCAATCACCATAGTCACCTCAACTACTAAATTGGTATCAGTTTTCATCTGCCCATGCCCATCCTCATTTCAAAATCATGTATTGTTATGTATGCACAATGTCCCTATGAGCAGCCTTGTGGAGGTGCCATTTTAAATTTTGTTTACATGATTTTTAAACGTTTGTTCATAAAGTTGGCTTTGATGCGTCTGCCAGAGTGCCTCTTTGAATTACTGGAGAGCACTGGCAAAGTCATCAGGAATAAAACAACTATTCCTCCCACAGTGTCTGTTTATTTGAAAGTCCAGAACATATTAAATTAGAGTTTTCATAAGTAATATTAGTTTACATATTATTTTATATAATCTCATTCGGTAATATTCCAATTATGAAATTAAATACAGACTTTTATTGGCATATTTTATGTACATACTTCTTTAAGAAAATTAAAAAGTTAAATTAAAGCATTGTTCTCCTAACAAAACAATGCTTTAAATATTTTTTTAATTATTAAAGTACAATGTGTCCCGACCAAGGAGGTTTCAATTCAATTTAAGTACACATTATCTATGGTGAGCGAGATGCGCGCGCAACGCGCTGCGTTGGTTCCGAGCCAACAGACCAATAACAGACTTTTTCCATTTTGGCGCTATTTCGTACATACGAATTTGAGTAATATTTTATTGGATAAAACTTTAGTAGCAAAAATGTCAAGCAACACCCACGAAACTGATGATTTAACTCCACCTGACATTCTAGAAACAGCTACGAAACTGACGAATAGTCTTTTGCCAGAAAAATCAAGAAAAGCGTATAGCCACAGAGAGTTGAAATACAGGTAAAAAAAATAATATAGCTATGAGATTAAATAAAGTAGTGTATGCAACTGCATATAATTAGGTATTAAAACACTCGTGTAATCTTATTTTGAAACTCGCCTGCGGTTCGTTTCAAAAACTGCACTCATGTTTTAATACCCTCTATTATAAGACAGTTGCATAAACTACTATTATTCAACTTGCTTTTTCTGCTTTTAACAATTCTAAGAATTTGCACAAGTGCAGTCTAAAAATGCTAGAACACATTCGGAATGTATTAAGTTTATAAATCAAAATTGCAATGAGTTTCTGTTAGTTTTTTATACTTATGCTATCCTACAGGAACTACAAAGTATTGCGGGTATGAAATTTAGTTGATCCATCGTACGGGATTATCTTACGGTGCGTGCCGCGTCAGATCAGAGCTATGGGTGGCCATGCGATAGAAATAGAGATGCCATGTAGCACAGAATAAAAAGGACCTTGTAGGTGAATGGTAATTAATTTATAAGCTGTCTAGCTACCTACCTCACCTACCCTCAAATAGAAAATCTGTCGCCAAGCACCTAACGGTGTGTTCCGGCAGCTGTCCCTGAGAGCCAGTAATTCTAGGTTAGCCTGAACAACATTTTCGACCATATCATCAGTTACCATCAGGTGAGAGTGGTCAAAGCCTAACCTATCAAGCATAAAAAAGACTGTGCGTATATACACTTTCAGTAGCAGAGAGAGCAATAAGCTCCTAACTTGTATATCTAAATCCAGTAAATACATATTATATTTATTTTATTTGAATTAGGTATTGAATAGGGAATTTAGCATACATTACAATACAGTATTGAAATGCTAAAATTCTGGATACAAAGTAAATTTTGTCAGCTCTTAAATGGCTTTGTCGAAGTTTTAGCTTAACAAAAAGTAATAGTAACTTCGTACTTAACTAAATAAAGTTCAATGCCCTCTGCTTACATAAGAGCTTAGACTCAGAGTGAGTAGACTCGAGTGAGAATATATCGCTTGTGAACTTTAATAAACAGTATATTATTAGTATTAGTGTTCCCGGTAGAGCCGTCGTGTTAAGGATCTCACAAGAGATATAAATATGATAAAGATAATGAATATTTTAAAAAAATGTACTGAAAATACTTGATGTTACCATATGTACTTATAACAATTTATTGTATATATAACCATTATCAATGAAAACAAAATAGTACGATAGTGTTAGATTAGAATAATATTTTTTTTAAAATTTTAGCTTGTGGATATCGTAGTAAACATTATAAAGATCAAAGCTCCTGCATATGTTTGAATAAGTAAATTGATATTAATAAAACACAATTTCATTTAAATATTAATTAAAACAAAATAATACCACAGTGCTAAACATATTTTAAATTTCAGAAAAGCAGCGACATTATAAAGTTTTGAGTGCTTGCAATAACACTTTAATCGTTCAGACGGAGTTTAGTAGTCTGATGGATAACCGCCGTCCTCTATGAGATAGTAGAAAATTAACCGAAGAGTGAAATTCACGCCTCTGCTACCGATCTCGGTATCGAAAATGGAAACGCGAATCCGGTGCGTATAGCATATATACATAAGAATTGCGCTCAAATATTGGTGGATGATATTGATAAGGAGGCATCCCTAGTACGCGTTATTCCTTAGCCCCTAAGCAAAGTTCATCTTGGAGGTTAGGGGTGTCTACCATTTTTACCAAATTTCCTCACCAGTGGTCAAATGGGACGAAATACGTCCCAATCCAACACTCGTGGTCAAATAAACCCAACAAGCGATAATGTGGTACAAAATACTTCCCAATGCACCACCAGCGGAATAGTTTTTTTTATTTGTGCAACAAGAGAGCAAAGTCGTTTTTTGCAGCCAGCGCTGATTTTGAATCCTGAGTGTGGCGAGGGATTCAAAGGCACGAGATGCAAAACAACTTTGCTCTCGCGTTCCAATTAAAAATACGAAACTTATGTTAATTAAAATGTATAAAATAAGACATTCTGTAGGAAATGGGTATGCTAAAAGTACAGCCAGTAAACACTTTCTTCTTTACTATTCTACTCAACATCCTGCACAACAGAGCATAACCAACCTTATTCAAATACAATAAGGATAAAATTACTTTAAGCTCTTCTACAATTAAAACAGCTGAACACTTGCCAAAGAAAAATCAATCCTATCTACCCAAACAAAGGAAAAGTTTTCCCTTAAAGTTATACGTCTCGGCCAAGCGCTGACTTTTGTGTATGTTTTCTCAAGGTATAAACGACCATGGTACATGTACTTGAAATGATACAGACTAGAAATCCTTGAACTTGTCTTCGTTGAAGGCTTTAACGCAGCTACGCAGTCGGACGCAAGTGAAAGTCATGTGACTCGAAACGATTGCATATACATAATATACAATGTTATATTTAAATATATAAAAATAAACGCCGGTGTTTTAATAAAATAGCGTTGCAAAAAGTAGAGTAATTTTGGAAGCCAGGCGTTATTACTATTATTTTCTTTTTGAAAGTTTTTTCATCTCGATACTTTAAGAATGTTGGTAGTATTAAGAAATCGACGGGCCTAAACCAAGTGAAGATCATTTTCGGGAGTTATATCAATAATTGTGGTAGTAGTTTCGTCCTGCAAAAACTTACGAACAATGCGACAAGTATTAAAAAGGGCGGATTTTTGCATTAACAAATAAATCTAATAATTTGATGCTGTGATGTAAGTGTTCAGGAATAACTTATTATTTTTATTATTATGTAGCTACTTAATAATGCATTAATAGAATGAAGGAAATTTTTAACTGTAACGTGAACAACCGATTTATTATATACTGAAATATATATACTTAAAGTATATATATTTGCCTCGTGCGGTGCCGGGTTAGAATTTCACCTCTCCATATCATCCCGTAGGAGTCGTAAGAGGCGACTAAGGGAAAAATACTTGAAGGTGGGCAGCAGCGCCTTCTAAAGATCTGCCAACTTACACCGCGATCCCCAAGACACCTGCCAAGCGTGGGTATTATGGCAAATACCCCCTTAATAGGGGGGGCTGTGTTCAGTAGTGGACGATCCGGCTAGTACAGTTACAGTATATATATTTGTATATAGTTTATTAAGGAAATGAATTATACAACAATCACAAAGCTCATAATATATATATTTTGTTAAAGTAAGTGAAAGAGAAGGGAAGTATAAAACTCCCAAGAGATAATGCTCTCTTGGTAATTTTGAGAATATTTTTATTGGTATTTAGGTATACATATATTGAATTGTGGTGTTAAGCAAAGTTTCGTAAATATCTTACTTTTCTGCTAACGTACGTAAGTGGATTATATAGCGCGTACTTCTCCATACAAAAAAAAAGCTCTTTTCTACCTCTCAATAGTCTCAATATTGCCCGATTTCCTTGAATTTTGTGTTCAAATATTGAAAATATTAAATTTAGAAGAAACTTTAAAGTTTTAAAGAAAGCAGAATATGCTTATAATTTTAAAGTTATTTAGAAAACTGGAATAAATAAAACGTACAAGCCTAGTCAATGATATGTTCTATACAAGAACACAAAAATCACCGAAATCGGGCAATATTAAGAGGTAAAAAAGAGCTTTTTCTTTTTGTATGGAGAAGTACGCGCTATATAATCCTCTTAAGGCGCTGACAAGCACTAAATAGTTTAACTTGAACAGATGTTGAGCAAAATTTTAGTTTGTAGCAGTAAGCAAATTATATGTTAATTTTGATCATATTCTTTAAAGTGTAAGGCCACGAAAAGTCCAAAACACGTTTAATTTTCTTGATCGAATAAAATTGCACAGTTGACCCTAAATTACGCTTGTAACGTAAACATCTTGTCAAGTTCATATGAGTTTCATAATCTGTATGAGATGATGTACGTAGGAGAATGTATACCATAGACGTTAACTTTTTACTACGAATATTAGAGATTTTCAACATATTTTGCTTCTGTTTGTTTTTTTTGTCGCGATATGGTCGCACGGTACTCAACAGATATTCTCATCATCGTGCACCAAATAGTCCCGAGGTCCCAACTCCCAAGGCGAAACTCCCTAAATAAAATTAAAATAAATGTATGTTTTTGTCTAAATTTTTCTGTAATAGCTTTTTTATATATTTATAGCCGATAGGCTAGCCTTGGACCACTATGTTACTTCATGAAAAGTGATGATGTAGTCGAAGATGTTGTTCAGGCTAACCTAGAATTACTGGCTCTCAAGTTGAGATGGCGGAACACACCGTTAGGTGTTTGGCGGCAGATTTTCTACCTGAGGGAGGTACCTAGGCTAGCCCGGCGGGCATTCATAAAATGCCCTACCACCAAGCTGTTATGACTGCCATTGGACCTACGGCTTAACGTGCCCTCCGAAGCACGTGCACGTCACCCATCCAAGTCCTGACTACGACGGACGTATCGGTTAAGAACGGCTAATCAAATTTCGCTACAATCACTTCAAATATAGTGCCAAAAAATGTATGTGTCTTCTACGTCTTATTACCTATTAAATGAATCAGTGTGACGGAATCATATTATGATGTAATAATGCCATATTAAATGTGTTGGCGCGCCTACTATTTTACGTATAGCAACTTTAAATGTGTCATGTGACAATTTATTTCATATGTGTTTAATAAAGGGTAGGCTTTTTATAATTCTCTTCTCTAAATTCCACGACCGTGTTCGGTTCATAAAAACTGTAATATTTCTAAATATCGTTATTAAAACACTAGAACTGGACAAAGTCGATTCATTTACAAAATCCATCAATCATATTTCATTAATTCGATAAAGAATTAACATTGGCGACCGTTCGGAAGAAATCTGCAATCAAAAATTTGCGGCGTCATATTACGTGCTTCGGACATGATTTATGTCTCTGCAAAGGATCCGAGAAATAGTTTCTATTGAAGCCGTAACAATTTCCATGAAAGGATACCTATATAAAGGCCGGACCTTTATAATGAACAAGGAATAATAATCTGGAAAACAAATTAGATGGCGATTGAACTGGTGATTGTCACCTTTGGACCCCGGAGGCATATAATGTTGACGCCGATGTGAAACTTGGAACCAATCGAAGAAAGCAGTGCATTCACTGTGTCTTGAAAGTGCACTTGGATGTCTTTGGTCTAGTGGAGTACCTAAAACTTTCACACCGCAGGACAACAAGCCAAGAAAGTTAAGTGCCCTTCCTTTACTTTATCATCAAAAAACCTACCTACCTACCAAGTTCTTTCCTAAATCCCGAAAGAAAATACATTTAATATTTGATCATAACATGATATATTCATCCTTACCTACCTAAGAATAATAAATCTATCCAAAATGTGTATCACTCTTTGCTAAATTGGTTTGAGTGTACGTTATCTCATTGATCACCAAATTGCAGGTGTAATTATCATCCAAAGATAATTATATCATATTAAAGCTCATAATGAAAAGTACCTATCTACTTTAATAAATTACATAAATAATAAATTAACCTTATAGTATTAAAACACTCCACTTTTTATATAATATTTAAAAATCATTACACATTAGCATAAATATCCATTTATCATTAAAACTTGCATCATTGTCATAAAAATAATTCAAAACACATCTAAAATACTCTTAAACTAACATTTGTAGATGAGTACCTACGTTAATTTAGTAAGTGATTACCTACTTTACCCATTTTTTCATATTATTTCTTACAATTTGAATAAACAAGATCAATGTATTTTACCATTCTGAAAGATATTTGCCGATCAATTTCAGGAGTCGTGTACCCAGTAAGTGCATAGTGGATCGGAACCGACCATTGAATGTTGACGGGTTATCGTTATCGCTGCGGAACATAACAAATCGGCTGTTGTTTATCCCGTTACGTGAAGTTGCCGGCTTCCGTGCTGTACTGCATTACATCAGACATCGCCAAGATAAGGAGCGTGAGAATAAACATTTACTTTTTATCATAGAATAATCATCTAATTTGCGTTATTGTAAGCTTTGTTTAGTAATTAACTATTAAGTAAGTACATATTTTTCCTTCTAAAATTATAGTTCAATTTGTTCACTTATTTTCTAGTCTTAATATATAAAGTAATTATAAAATGGACAACTTAAAAGCATTAATGACTAAACGAAGCTCAATAAAAGGCCAGATAACCAAGTTTAAGAAGTATCTAGATGAATTATTAAGTAGAAAAAATGATTTAGAGCCTTTAGAGTACGCAGAATTAACTCTCAAACTAGGTAAACTCGAAATGTTGTCTTCTAAATTTGAAGAGGTGCAGGGTGGGATTGAAATTTTGAATTATGCATCCATTGAAGATGAGATTGATGAACGAGACCTCATTGAGAGTGATATTATTCATTTAATGGCAAAAGCTAAAGATATGTTAAATGAAAACAAATTCAATTTAGAAGTTTCTCGAAGGGACTCCCACGCTCACTGCAGTCACGATCATCAAGACCTAGGCATAAAGTTACCTAAGATTGAAATCGCGAGGTTCGATGGTTCCTACTTTCGCTGGCTAGAGTTCCGCGACACATTTACATCTCTCGTACACAACAATGAACGCTTATCCCCAATACAAAAATTTCATTATTTGATTTCTTATCTAGAAGGTGATTCGTCTAGAATAATCTCTAATTTGGAAGTATCTTCTGATAATTACAGGACAGCTTGGAAGTTATTGATGGAGCGATATGACAATAAAAGATTGTTGGTAAACCATCATCTTAAATCATTGTTTAACGTTCAACCGATTAATCGCGAATCGGAAAGCTCATTGCGTTTTCTTGTTGATCACGTGACAAAGAATTTACGAGCGCTGTCTAGTTTGGGTCAGCCTACTTCTCATTGGGACATAATAATTATTTACATGTTATCTTCCAAATTGGACAGTCGTTCTCTTGAGAAGTGGGAAGAGACGCGCAATGGTCTTTCTGATATTCCCTCATTAGAAAATTTTAACAAATTTTTAACAGATCGGGCAGACGTGATTGAAGCTTTGAATCGTAACAAAAACTATAATACAAAATCATTAATTAGCAATTGTAATAAACAAAATACAATCAATCAGGGATCTTTATATAACAACAATCAACAAAATCGCTCCAACAATAATCAACAGTTTCGAAATAACAATTATAACAATCAACAATATCGTGTCAACAATAACAATAATAGTCAAACTAAATCATTTACAACTGCTACGCAAAAGCCAAGTGTGCACTTATGCATAATTTGTAGCGCCAATCACAAAATTTACGATTGCCAAATTTTCAAATCTAAAAACATTCAAGATCGAATGGCTGATGTATCTAAATATAAATTATGTATTAATTGTCTTAGACAGGGCCATCCAGTGAGCGAATGTCGCATGGGGTCGTGTCGTGAGCAAGGTTGCAAAGAAAAACACAACTCGCTGTTGCACAATCGAGCTGAGGTGCAACATACAGTAACAAATTTCTCTACAAAATGCAGTACCAACACAGGTACTAGCCAAGTTATTTTATCTACAGCCATAATTAACGTAATAAATCCTCATACAAATCAAACCGAAAGAGTACGCGCATTGTTAGATTGTGGAAGTCAATCATCATTTGTTACTAAATCGCTACAGGAAAGATTGGCTCTAAAGTGCAATCCTATTAATACTATTAATGTTATCGGAATTGGAAATACTTCAAATAACAAGGTTACCGAAAGCTGTGTAGCTCAGTTAAATTCAATGACCACACAGTATAGTGTAACCTTATCATGTTTTGTACTTGATGAACTGACTGGAGAAATACCAAAGTCTCCAATAGACATCAAGAATATAAAAATACCACAATCAATAAGATTAGCTGACCCTAATTTCGATCTGCCAGGTCCCATCGATATTTTAATTGGCGCAGACATATTTTGGGATATTCTCGGATGTGATCAGCGTTCGTTAGGAGCCAATAATCCAAAACTTAGGTCATCAAAATTTGGTTGGTTAATAACTGGACAAATACTCTCGACAAAATTCAAATTACAAAACATAAATTGTAATCATGTAGTTGTGTCAGATTATACTGCAAACGATAATTTTGACGAAATGCTAACCAAATTCTGGTCGCTTGAAGAGCTACCACAAAGGTCCTTTTTGAGCCCAGAAGACAAGATGTGCGAAGAGCATTTTGTAGCTACTACATTTCGGTTGGAGTCAGGCAGATTCTGCGTGGAGTTACCTCTAAAGGACTCTCCAGACTGTCTCGGTGACTCGTACACTTTGGCTAAAAAACGTTTTTTACATTTAGAAAAAAGGTTTCGAAAAAACCCCTCACTTAAAATAAAATATGTAGACTTTATCCGCGAATATGCTGCACTAGGACATTTAACAGCATCACCAGTTATTAAGCCGGAACAATCATATTTTTTATGCCATCACCCCGTAATAAAAGAATCCAGTGAGTCGACACGTCTTCGTGTTGTGTTCAGCGGTGCAGAACCTACATCATCTGGATTCTCAGTGAACGACCTTTTATTAAAAGGTCCGCATGTTCAGGACTCTCTTTTCTCTATTCTGGTTCGAGCACGTCAGTATCAATATTTACTTACGGGTGACATAGATAAATTCTATCGTCAGGTTTATATTGCAACGAATCAAGATCGAAACCTGCAGCTCATTTTATGGAGAGAAGAAGAGTCGTTTCCACTTCAAACTCTGCAACTAAATACTCTTACTTATGGTACCACAAGTGCGAGCTATTTAAGCACGAGATGCCTCTGGCAGGTTGGGGAAGAATGTGATGATCAATTAATAAAAGGTATAATTCAGCATGACTTTTATGTCGACGATTTGATCACTGGGTGTGATGACGAAATACAGTTACAATTTATTCTAAATTCTGTAACAGAAACTCTAAAATCTGCTTGTTTTAAATTAAGAAAGTTTAAAACGAATGCTCCAGAATTGCTAAAAGAAATTTCACCAAGTAATGATGAATCTCTGTTGCTTAGTGAATCCATTAGCACTCTTGGTCTTGGTTGGAATCCAGCTAATGATTCATTACATTTCCCGTTCGAAATACCTTCTAAAGGTATAGCCGATATAATAACTAAACGCTTTATATTGTCAAATTCCTTTAAAATTTTTGATCCTCTGGGATTATTGAGCCCTTGCATAATACAACCTAAAATATTGCTTCAAAGACTATGGCAGCTTAAAATAGATTGGGATGAGCCGGTGTCAACAAAAATAATAGAATCATGGGGTGAGTTCGCCAGTAATTTGCCTGTTCTTTCAACATTACAGATTCCCAGGAAGGTGCTTTGCAAATCACCTAAAGATTTTGAAATGCACGTTTTCAGTGATGCGGCGCTGTATGCTTACGGTGCTTGTTGCTATATGCGCTCTGTTGATGCAAATAATGACGTCATGGTGAATCTGCTATGTTCGAAATCCAAAGTAAGTCCACTTAAACCTACAACGATTCCTCGCCTGGAGCTTTGCGCTGCATTGCTTGCAGCCAAGCTAGCCAAGACCGTTGTTGACTCTATTAGACACAAACCATCTCGTATAATACACTGGTGCGATTCCAGCGTCGTGTTATCTTGGCTTGCCAGTGACGCTAGCAAGCTGAAAACCTTTGTAGCTAATAGAGTTGGTGAAATCATTGAAATCTCATCTCAAAGCTCGTGGCGATATGTACCAACTAAAGAAAATCCTGCTGACATTATATCTAGAGGTGTAAATGCCAGTCAACTTCGCGATCTAGAGTTGTGGTGGTCAGGCCCCAATTTTTTAAATTATGATGAATCCCAATGGCCAACGCTGACACAGACTTATAATCAGGACTTACCTGAAATTAAAGCGGTGCCTGTATCAATGGTAGATCCTATAGTAAAATTTCGTGACTATTCTAATCTCAATAGAATCCAAAGAATATTTGCCTTTGTAAAAAGGTTTGTATACAACCTAAAAAATCCTAAAACTAAACTATTCGGTCATTTAACTGTAAACGAGCTTAATGATTCATTTAATTATTTGTGCTCTGTTGCGCAAAAAGAATCATTTCCTGATGATTACAAATTACTGTCTAAAGGTAGTTCTCTAAATCACAAGTCTAAGTTGTTGTCTATGTCTCCATTTTTGGATGAGCATGATTTGATCAGAGTCGGTGGTCGCATCAATTCCTCAAATTATTCTTATGAGAGCAAGCACCCAATAGTGCTTGACTCGTCTCATCAATTCACAAAAATTTTATTTGAGCGAGAACATCTACGCACTTTTCATGCTGGACCTCAACTGCTTTTGGCATCTATTCGTCAGTCTGTCTGGCCTATCAACGGGCGTCGACTCGCTCGCCAAATAGTCCATCGATGTGTGCGATGTAGACGCGTGCAAGGTAAAGTCTTGCAACCAAAAATGGGTGATTTACCCACATCACGCGTAAACCCCGATTTCCCTTTTATCTCAGTGGGAGTGGACTACGCCGGTCCCTTCCACATTGTGAATCGTAAAGGACGTGGTGCCAAACTACAAAAGGCTTATCTATGCTTATTTGTGTGCTTGAGATTTAAATGTGTCCAATTGGAGGCCGTGTCTGACCTGTCTAAAAATTCATTTATGATGACTCTGCGTAGATTTGTCGCGCGGCGGGGTAGACCCATCGAAATTTTCAGCGATAATGGAGGTAACTTTATTGCGACCGCTAAAGAGCTAGGTAATTTTTTGAAACTAAATTCGGAATCTCTTGCTGACCTTGCATCTCAGGAAGGCATTAATTTTATTTTCTCACCAAGCTACGCTCCTCATTTTGGCGGTATTTGGGAGGCAGGTATTAAATCGGCAAAGTATTTAATTCGTAGAATAATGGGCAATGCACACTTAACATTTGAAGAGATAGGTACTTTATTTGCGCAAGTGGAGGCAATCTTAAATAGCCGCCCTTTATGTCCGCTCTCCTCCTCTCCAAACGATTTCCTTTTCCTCTCACCAGGGCATTTCCTAATTGGGAGGCAGTTGACCGCAATGCCAACTCCAAATTTGTTGGATTTTAAAGAAGGAAATCTTCAACGTTATAATCGAGTAGAAAGACTAAGACAGCATTTTTGGCAAAGGTGGCAGAAAGAATATATTTCTGAGTTGCAACTCCGCAAAAAATGGAAGACTGATACTAGCACTCTCAATGTTGGCGATTTGGTTTTGCTGCACGAAGACAATGTTCCTGCTTTAAACTGGCGTCTAGGCAGAGTAGCTAGACTGTATACGGGACCAGATGGAATAAATCGTGTTGCTGACGTCAATACTACCCGTGGCTGTCTTCGTAGAGCACTTGTCCGTCTATGCCCATTGATGAACGAAAACGGAGAAGACTTTCGTGGTTGAAAATCAGGATTTTCAACGGGGGGCAAGATGTTGGCGCGCCTACTATTTTACGTATAGCAACTTTAAATGTGTCATGTGACAATTTATTTCATATGTGTTTAATAAAGGGTAGGCTTTTTATAATTCTCTTCTCTAAATTCCACGACCGTGTTCGGTTCATAAAAACTGTAATATTTCTAAATATCGTTATTAAAACACTAGAACTGGACAAAGTCGATTCATTTACAAAATCCATCAATCATATTTCATTAATTCGATAAAGAATTAACAAAATGTATGATAGTAATTAAATGTACACTGAGAAAAATGATTTCCGTCCTTCATTACTTATTGACGTGCAGAATAATGAATAATGCTGATGCCTGTAATAATATCAAGAGTATGATGAAATAGCACGAAGGCAAATATACTTTTGGTTAAATCACTACAAGTTTCAATTTAAATAACAAACAGAAGTCATGACAGCCTTTCATTTAAAAATAAAATAACTAAATATTAAATTATTACGATAAACCTGCTTTCTAACAGGAATTTCATATTAAATTTTCAAGTTTGTCGTGAGTAAAATGTAGCACGACAATTAATCAAGAATTAGTGCGAAACCGAAAATAAAATATTAAGACCGAGCATGACAAAAAAACATAATTTTCTACCCACAAAATGTTATTGTATCATGAGTAGTTAACGGGTTTTTACCAATAATTTAATATGATGTAACGTTCTAATTAATTTGTGAAATAATTATCTGTTGGGAAAAAATAAATGATAGTATGTCATGTTAAATTTTCGTCTCCGGCACGACGTCCCTAGATGTTGTAGTGCATTACGCGAATGCTCGTCTGGCTGACTACCACCTCCAATTGAACTGATTTTATTAAGATACATCTGTTCAGCCATATTCATGTAAAAGAGTTCGAACTGGTGGTTCCTTTTGAACTACCTAGATGGCGCTATCGCTATTTACGCTCTTTCCTATACAAAATGCGTCAGAATGTATGAAATCCTGCATCGCGCAAACGAAATAATCCGACGGTTCCGAAAGATATTCAGCTAACATTATACTAAATATATTGACATCGGCAGCAATCGGCAACACTCGGCAGTCAGTGCAGCAGAATCACCAGGCATTACGCATTAAAAGTTATTACAGGTTCACGATAATAAACGAGAAAGCTCTTTTAAGACTGCTATGATGATATCGAAAATATATCAAAACTTTCCCGTAAAGTTGTTAGGAAAATGTATTCTTATTTTGGTGAATTTCACAAAAATTTATCATTTCATTAATGAAACTATACCATTCATTCTTAAATTTGTATGATTCCCTTCTCGACTTTTTGTCATTACTGTTAGGGATAATTCCGAGTTCGTCATGATATTTTGTTATGACGCGTACTGACAAAACATGAGTATTCAGCACTAAGAAATCTTGTGCTGTTGCCTGATTATTTATCGTAACATCAAACATAATTTGCATGTAAATCAAATTCTTGTGATTTACATGCAAATTATAATTGAATACTCTTGGTCCGTTTTTATTGGGAATACGGATATTTATTTCAAAATTCCTTTACAATTATCATGAATCATGACAGTCATTTTTCTCAGTGTATGATCAAGTAAACGATTCGTTTGAGCAGAGCTTAACTCAGGTACTTCATTTTCGTTATACATTGAGTTTGTGTAGTCAGTTGCATTCGTTGACTGAGCGGAGGTGAAAGTGGTACCTACATACCCACTTCGGTGACCACGTGTGTGTAAGGTACCTACTCGAAATTATAATTTCTCTTGTAATCGTATGCGTAAAAGTATTTTGACCATTATGCTCTTGTCATATGTATATATAGCGTTTTTGGTAAAATGCTAACAACCTCTTAGGGTTGACTTCTGCTAGTCCTAACAAACACGTTGAGATATATTTTTTTGCTTTGGGAAACAATAAAATTGTTTATTATTCTTTTGTACTTTTTTAAGTGTTTTTAACGGAATAAGTTCGAGGACCACCTGATGTTAAAAGTCTCTTGTGCCTGTAATATATTATTTCATATTTTTTTATTACTTTCCTCGATGTAAATATTCAAAACTCAATTCAACGGGAGCACGGTGCGGTCCAGTGTAGCCGCAACGGACGCTCTTGGCTTGGAGTAGGTTTTGATACTTTTTTTGTGTTTCAATGCAAAAAAAAAATTCAAAACAGAAAAAAAACATCTCAAAAGGTTTCTTAGGGCTAGCAGAAGTCAACCCTAAGAGGTTGTTAGCATTTTACCAGTAACCCTGTATACAAATGACGTTTCATGAATATCAATAAAGGGACTAATCAAAAGAAAAAGTTTGTGCTTAAGTATATCAGTACTATATAATAATATTATAAATGCGAAAGTAACTCTGTCTGTCTGTCTGTCTGTTACGCTTTCACGCCAAAACTACTGGACCGATTTGAATTAAATTTGGTATGGAGATAGTTTGAGACCCGGGAAAAAACATAGGATAGTTTTTATCCGACTGCGCAAAAAGAGGTTAATGTTTTCGCGCGATAACCGACATACGCGCGGGCGGAGCCGCGCCCGGAAAGCTAGTTATTATATAAGTGTATTTTGTATATAAGTGTAGTCCTAAATATACTTCACTTTATGCGAATAAAAAATATCAAACCCATATTAACCTTAATTTTGTCAGTCGCCAAGCACCTAACGGTGTGTTCCGGCAGCTGTCCTTGAGAGTCAGTAATTCTAGGTTAGCCTGAACAACATCTTCGACCACATCATCACTTACCATCAGGTGTGATATTTTTTTTTTCATTAAACCTATCAATCCTCGAATGCGGAGACAGATGTGTTTAAACAGTTGTCTTTAAAATGTTTAAAGTTACGTGCTTGAAATCATGCTTAGAGATATATGTTATGTTTACAAAATTACAACGAAAGGGAAAAAAAATGAAAAAAGTACGTCCGGAGATGCTGTTCCGACTGATCTACCGTTCTCGAATTCAGTCGAGATTGTAGTTCAATTTCAGTTTGGCTGCAGTCGTCGCGCCGTTCCATTTTCACAGTTAAAATATATGAGCGAAGGGATAAATTTGAGCTGTGACTTACTTACTATGATAGGTCAGTTGGAAGAACATATCCCGGCTACAGGGACGGATGTTCGTGGGTTCGAATCCCGCATGTATAGTTAAATTTTTTCCCATAGTTGTAATTTTGTAAGCTTATAATTCTTAGCAGGCGTTAAAGCAAAAATTACAATTATATGTGTATTAAGGGGTCATAATTTTCATAGAAAATCATCTCACCTGATAGATATTGATATGAGAACTGTTCATTTTAGACTTGAATACTCCAGATATAATCATATCAGGAAACAAGGACACTCACAAATGGTTCTATTCATTTGCTATTCACATTATAAAAGAACCGGCCAAGTGCGAGTTGGGCTCGCGCACCGAAGGTTCCGTACAAACCTGTAGGTATATGTATATTCGTAAATGTTATGGTATTTTTATTTCTAAACAAAATCAATAATATTTAACTTCTTAAAAATATTTTTATTATATGGTGTAACTAAAAATGTATGCTTTTCGCAATTTTTCCTTTATCTGTGCTATAAAACGTTGACATTGTACCAAATTTTAAGATTCTGAGTTCATGGGAAGTAAGTACCCTGTAGGATTTGATTCGCTTCCGTGTCAAAAATTTGCGGCATAAGCGGCTGCATCTTTTGAATGCGTTGGCTTAGAAGTTTGATTTTTTCACAGCTCCAAGGGACAGTAGACTTGAGTGTTTGATATGAATTTCAGCTTGGTAACTTCACGGGTTCCTGAGAAAAAGGGTCTTGACAGACAGACGGACATCAAAATGATCCTATAAGGGTAACATATGATGCTAAGAATACCTAATTTTTATTGCTGTTTAAAATTTAATTCCTGCAACCGTCCACTACGCAGGTTGGTATTTTGTTACACAAGTCATCAGACGCAGACTGTGCCCGCGTTGGTGTTATGCCATTGTTTTAACACCGACAAATGTGCAACATTTCAAAATGATATCCAGCCTGTCGTAACGAAGCAATGTATACAACAATGCGTAATATCTTTCTAGCTTTTATCTTCGAAGCGTATATCAGTAATAATTCTAATTCAACAGTTTTTTTTTCAAAACGGAACCGACATAAGACACTGCGAAGTATGAAATAACTTGTTGAAGTCAGTATACTATGCGGATTCAAAACACTGACCTCACATTATCCACAATTTGTTTCATCAGTACTTATATTATAAATGCGAAAGTAACTCTGTCTGTCTGTTACGCTTTCACGCCAAAACTACTGGACCGATTTTAATGAAATTTGGTATGGAAATAGTTTGAGACCCGGGAAAAAACATAGGATAGTTTTTATCTAACTGCGCAAAAAGAGGTTAATGTTTTTGCGCGAATACCGACATACGCGCGGGTGGAGCCGCGCCCGGAAAGCTAGTACTATATACATGTTTTCAGTCTCAAACGACGGTCCCGTTTTTGTTTTAACTTTTTGAAGACTCGAGCTACTTTCAAGATTATCTCCTAAAATACTGTTCACCATCGACCACAGTTGCAATTACCATTAAATAACCAGGTATGCAGCTCATTTTTCAATCATCATCTCATTGACTATAGCTTAAAAACTACTCAACCGATTTTGATAAAATTTTAGTGGAACCAATTAGAAAGGTAGGTATAACCAAACAAAAAATAATCATCAAAATCAGTTCATTATTGGCAGAATATCCGCGTAACAAATAGGAATAAAAAAAATAACACGGTCGAATTAAGAATCTCCGCCTTTTTGGAAGTTAATCATTCCCCCCCGTAAATACGCGGAAGAGTTGACTTGTAAGCCAAAGTTGAATTGAGTTTGAGTAATTACGTGCACACGTAATTACCTTAAGTACCTATACGAGTACCTAAGTATGTAGGTATATCTTACTGAGGACAGTTTAATGAAATCATATCATTCAATTCAATTTGCATTTTTTCACATTTTTCTAGTTTAAGTCTCTCATTACTAACCAGAAAGTCTCGAAAATCTGTATATGTTATTTTTTATTTACTTCTAAATAAGTAAGTACTTATTTTTAAAGAAATTTAAATTTGTCTTCTAACAAGCCCAGCCTTAAGTTCAAAAATTAATGGGACAATTATAGCATTTTATGACTCAAATGAGAGTATAATTAAATTCCTGACGACGAAACAGTGTAAGAATTCGGAAATGTCAGTTCACGAGGCCTGTGTATTTTTTCCCAAAAATTTACGCATTAAAAATTTCAAGGGCCTCCGATTATTGTAACGGAGATCTGCGAAGTAGTTTCTAGGGTTCCGTAAAATATCGGAAGAGGGGGGTTGTCTAACAAATTATAATCAAAAGAGAGCTCGGGCGTCCCGCACGTAATAGACCACCGAATGTGATTGAAACTATAGACAGAGGTATCTCACTGATTCACGTGAGTTATACCGTAATATTTTACTAAAATTAAATAAAACCTGTCTTTTATATTATGTTTAATATTTTAGATATGGACAACCTGCGTATCCAGATTAGAGTAGACATTTTAATGGGTGTGTAATGTCCTAGAGGCCTACAGTCAAACTATTTTCTGGTTTAATTCCGAACTGAATTATTGTTTTTGAGGTAACTATAAAATTATATAATATACTTACTTCGTAATTGATATATATCGCGTTACACTAAACTAGGAGTGGGAACCGGCTATAAAAATTAGTAGTATCTATCATAGTTTATTAGAAACATAGATCCTAAGGTCAAGAAGCGCTCGTAGCGAAGTTTCCTTAGCCGTTGTTAATTGATCAGCTAAGTTAAGCAAAGTCCGTTGCGGTCAGGAGTTGGATGGGTGACTGCGAGTGACATTACTACTAAGCGCTTTCGCTCTTCGGATGGCACGTTAAGCCGTTTGTCCCGGTCACCGGTCTTACGATGGCAGTCGTTACAACGTGTGGTAGGCGATTAAGCGTATGCCGCCTGGCTAGCTACCACCCCCTCAAGTAGAAAATCTGTCCCCAAGCTCCTAAGGGTGTGTTTCGGCAGCTGTCCTTGAGAGCCAGTAATTCTAGACTAGCCTGAACAACACCTTCGACCACATCATCACTTACCATCAGGTGAGTGGTCAAAGGTTAGCCTATAAGCTTTAAAAAAAAGTTACATGCATGGTATTTTAAATATGACGAAACAACGTTTGAGTTGACCGCTTTAGGAAGACAGTAACTTTAAAGGACAACGCAAACGTAACATCTCGGCACCGCAACAACATCACCTTACCTTATCTACACGACTAAGCTACACGCAAGCATGTCGCTAGACGAAGCGATACCTAAACGGCGTAAATCAGTGGGCATTGTATAAAATGAATAATTGTGGCGTTGATTGTGGCGATACAGATACGGTGCTGGTGTGGGACAGTGCGCGGGAACCACAAGACAGTAATTTACCTAACGTAATATAATGACCATTGTGGCAACTATCCATTACGTTTATTATTTTCCGCCGACATTAGGTAATAGATGAATATCATAAAATTGCACTATCTACCGCTTTCACCGAAGCCGTGGTAAATATTATTGTGGTGTTTATGTACCCAGTTGCTTATATTCTCCCCGTGGCAATGCCCGCTTTGTTTTCTTTTATTTGGTAAGCAAGCATTTAACCCCAGTCTCATCCGATGGACAGTGACGACACGGTCGACGATGGAATATGCCTGTCTAGCTGATACGTATTCAATCTGTACATGAAGATTTAGTAAACAATATGTCGTCAGGGGTTTGCAACCCTAGGTGCTTGGCGACAGACTATTCCCTCAGCATGGTTAGCTTGAACAACATCTTCGACCACATCATCACTTACCATTAGAGACACTGCGGTATAATTAAGCCGTATGCACCATAAAGAAATAGATTGAAACGTTACTTTGCGGACTTTAATCAGTACTAATATTATATATGCGAAAATAACTCTGTCTGTCTGTTACGCTTTCACGCCAAAACTACTGGACCGATTTGAATGAAATTTGGTATGGAAATAGTTTGAGACCCGGGAAAAAACAAAAGATAGTTTTTATCCAACTGCGCAAAATGAGGTTAATGTTTTTTGCGCGATAACCGACATACGCACGGGCGGAGCCGCGCCCGGAAAGCTAGTATTAAATAAAATATATCCTTTGACAATTCCGCCTAATTTTCTTGCTAAGCCGACGCGACGTGATGTCATAAACGCTGCGTAACCCAACCGGAAGAATTTTCCACGCGGTTCGATTCTTCATAAAGCATCAGGAGGTTTTGACAATCTTATGTTGTATTATCTTAAATATTTGTTATTATTCTATATAATGGATATTGTATTATTCTATATGGATTTGATTAAGTTGTCAATAATATACTAATCATATAGCGCTTCCAATAATAGTAATTTAAATTTATTAATACCTAAAGTTTTTAATTGAAGCATTAATAGCCTATTGACAGCCACACAGGTGTAAATACTTCGAATCCCGTCGATGGTTTGGACATCAACGAATATCGGTAGGGAATTTTGCGAATGCTCGCTTGGCTAGCTACCAACCTTAAGTAGAAAATATGTGGCGATACAAACGGTGAAGTTTCGGCAGGTAAGACAAGTCACATACTGTTACATTTTGATTATATTAGTATTTAAATGAGCTACGTCACTACTATGATATGTTGAAAGGAGCTGTCCACAATGAACAAACTTTGCCCCTCATTGTAAATCAATGAAAAACGAACTTGAGTTTGGTATATCACTGTAAATACAAATAAGCCTACGTATAGTTAATTTATTCAAGTCCCGTCCGCTCCGTATAGCTCCGTAAATATGAGTTTTTCCTATACAGGTTAATTTTTTGAGACGGGACAGTTAGGCCAGGTTCTTTAACCGTTATACATTATGTCGTTATAGGAAAAAGTTTTTGGGAGACTAAATAAATGGTGGATTGAATAAGTTATGATCATAAATAAAAAAATATACATCGACGTTTTGAAGCGCTCGTAGCGAAGTTTGCTTAACCATTCTGAATCGATCAGCAAAGTTAAGCAACGTCCGCCGCGGTCATGACTTGGATGGTTGACCGCTGGTGACATTACTACTGAGCGCTTCCGTGCTTCGGAGGGCACGTTAAGCCGTCGGTCCCGGTTGTTGTCTTAGGATTGCAGTCGTTACAGCATGGTGGTAGGGCACTTTGCTAATGCCCGCCTGGCTAGCTACCACCCTCAAGTTGAAAATCTGTCGCCAAGCACCTAACGGTGTGCTCCGACAGCTGTCCTTGAGAACCAGTAACTCTAGGCTAGCCTGAACAACATCTTCGACCACATCATCACTTACCATCAGGTGAGATAGTGTTCAAAAGCTAACCTAGAAGGTATAAAAAAAAAAAAAAAAAAAAAAAAACTACTGACGAGGTAACAACGAGGTTTTTTTATTGGAACAATTTTCACATTTATTTGAATTCTATCTCTTTGTGTGTAAGTAATTTTATAAATCTCCAAGACATTTAATGTAAAATTGCATAAAGCCGCTTTAAAAAAACTTCCGCGTAGTACTACTACAAAATTTTGTCTATAAAATTTGCGGTTGTTTGAGGATCGTTGCCCAAACACCTTATTACATTTCATTATTTTTAGTGTTGGCAGTCGGTACAGTATTTCTTTAAATATTTTTTACTATTTTATATTGCTTTAAAGATCATTCACTCCCTTAAATATCATCGACAAGATTGCAACTGCCATCCAGGCATGCATATACATTTTCAGTTCATTGACTGTGTCCTAAAAACTGCTCAAACGATTTTAATAAAACTAATATGAGACCAACTTAAAGGTGTACTCTACCAAACAACATTTTCAACAATAAAAAAAACAATAAATAAGTACATCTAGTATCTGTCACAAGACTGTTGTTACGTCGGTGGTGCCCTGCCATTTTTGTTAAATGTGTCGTCTTATCTTTATGGACGTGCCTTAGTCATAAAAATAGTTTATTGATAGTGATACGATTCCGTCGAATGCAACCAAAAACGCGGAGATAACGTGTCTCTACTACGTCTGTAATCAATAACCATATTGGCTTCCTATAGAAAATAAAACGTTCTTGCTAAACACATTTTTTTTTGGACAGAAGAGCAAACGATGTTTCGTCTCACCTGGTACTCAGTGATCACTGTTGCCCGCGGACCATCCGCAAAACCAGAGGCCTCGAAGATTCGCTGCCGTCGTATGAGTATATATTACTAGCTTTCCGGGCGCGGCTCCGCCCGCGCGTATGTCGGTTATCGCGCAAAACCATTAACCTCTTTTTGCGCAGTTGGATAAAAACTATCCTATGTTTTTTTCCGGGTCTCAAACTATTTTCATACCAAATTTCATTCAAATCGGTCCAGTAGTTTTGGCGTGAAAGCGTAACAGACAGACAGAGTTACTTTCGCATTTATACTATTAGTACTGAATAGTACTGATGCTCTTTTTAAAGGCTCCTAAGTCGTATCGGTTCGGAAATACTTCATACTGGCAGTTGGTTCCACATAGCAGTGGTGCTAGACAAAAAATTAAGTAAGAAGTGAACGCTTGTGGACGTCGACATGAAATTGATGGAACATCATGCTTTGTCGGGACGTCCGACGGCGAAATTATTTTCGGATGCTTACAGTTAAACCTTATACACAAAACATTCAGAATACAGCTGTATCTTAAGACCACATTGGTTATATGTTATGGAAGGCTACATAGTTGTTATTTGGCTGAGGAAGCGAACCTCGAGCAAAGCGACTGGTTAACAATTTGACTTATTTGGTTTACAATATAGAATCCTGACCGTACCGAAGGTTTCAAAGGTACAAGACATAAAATAACTATGCTGCCGAGCGCAACACACAATTCTACCTCTTATACCAGCGAGTAAAACTGATCGGTGCAAGAAAAATCACTTAAAGTAAGATTACTTAAATTCATAATATATAATTTTTCTGGAACTTTCGTAGAGGTTCTAATTATAAAATGCATTAAATGCTAGCGGATAGAAAGTACTTTTCCACGCAGATTTCAAATGACAACACCTTTCCGAGCTTGAGAGGTGAAAATCATATTTTTATACTGCAGTTATTTTCGACCACAATCTCACTTCATGGTAAGTGATGATGGGTTCAAGGTCGATTGTTGCTTGCCCTTAATACCATTAGGTTACTATCAGCAAGAGTGGAAATATTACAGGCATATTGACCGTATTTCAGTTAGCTACGTATAACTTAAAAACTAATATTTTACTAAATATAAATTCAAGCATTATCGCATGCTAAGTGAGGATCACATCACCCGAAATATTTTTTGACAATACCTTTATCTTGAGCCGGGAGACGCTAGTTTTGGTATTCTAAAAATTTGTAAATTTGATACCCATATAATGATGTTAATGACATTTAAATGGGCCTAACAAGTTGGTATACTCTCTCCAACAACAAAGTACTTAATAATTCTTGGTCACACATGAAAAATGTATACGCGTTGACTTCAGACCCGAGAATTAGCGTCGATGAAGCAGAATAAGTGATTTTTCTCAATATGATTACAAGCACTATCGCGTGCTAAGCGAAAATCATACCAAACAAATTATTGGAGTACAAAATTTTATGCCCAAGGCGGGAATCGAACCTAATAATGATGCCTATTACCATATAAGCCACCTGGGACTTGGCATTTCTGCCGAAGTTTTGTGCTCCAATTGTATTACTTTAACCATCATAGGGGACGTTGCGTGGCCATCAACCATTTTTATTACCAACCGAAGCGATATCGGAGGACGCGGGTTCGATTCCCGCCTTGGGCATAAAAATTTGTACTACAATAATTTGTTTGATAAGATGAGGTGATCCTTATTTATTTATTTATTTTAGATACACAAAACAAATTACAATCAATTTTATATACTAGAAATATATATACTTTATATATTTATATATATAGTATATATATATATACTATATATACTTTACTATATATACTAGTGTAAAAATATAATATATATAAAAGACTAGTTTTCCAGCCGCGGCTCCACATGCGCGTATTTCGGTTTTCGCGCAAAAAAATTAACCTCTTTTTGCGCAGTTGGATAAAAACTATCATATGTTATTTCCCGTGTCTGAAACTATTTCCATGCCAAATTTCATCCAAATCAGTGTGGTGGTTTTTAAGTTTATTGTTTGCATACAAAAATACAAATCTTTCCTCCTTATAATAATATTGATGTGCTTTTTCATTAGAAGACTCCCTAAACCAATGAGAACAAATCAATTCCATCAAGTTATATTGATATGAAACTACAAACATTGATAAGTCAATATACTAGTTCACCTTATCGCACGTTTAATAATAAACCGGAATAAGTCAAAAATTAAGGATTCCCACTTTTGTTAATAAAACGAACTAACTCCGATTGAAGAATCTATCGGTAAAATCCCGCCATGCTAAACAAACCATAATGGCCGATTTTTAGATCACCCCTCTCTTTATTACAAAAGCACGCGAAAAGTCATTCCATACCATAAAGAATCATTCAGTGATGCGGCAATCGTATTGTGTGAAATGTAGCGTTGTTTTGTGACTATAGTGGAGTAAGGTAAAATAATTCGGTTTATTTTCAAACACAGGTGAAACTATTTTACTTCATTTTTTTTATAGACTGTCATGTTTTCGTTTTACTTCACTTCAGTTGAAAACGGTGTTACAATACAGCATGTACTATTTGGACTTGTTGCAGTTTATTATTAAATTATAATTGTATAGTTAAGAAAAATTGCGTATTAGTGCGTTTTAGCATTAGATTATTACTTTTATTCGAGAATTAATTAATTTTACATCACTTTATTGCCAAAGCTATCGCTACATTTATATAATACTTGTATTTATTTCGGTTTACATTTAAAATGATTCTAAAGTCTAAAAGTACTCTAGCCATTGCTGCAGTTTATTACAAAATGTCCTTTAATTTTATTTTAAATACTGATTAATAAAAGTATTAAATCACTAGTTCCATAGTTTAAATACTGTAGAGGACGCCTGAAAATAGGAACCAGCATCGCCTAAAACTTTTTGTTATAAGTGTTAATGCTTGATGTACTGAAGGATATAATGTTGAATGGACTGTTACGAATAATTCTAAGCCAGCCGAAATATAAATAACGTCGTGATTACGTACTTACGTGTGCATTACCCCTGACTGTAAATTTACAAATTAGTAACCGTACTATCACGTTTGCGTTAAGATTTTTATTACCTTTATGTTTTTAGCATCATGATCTTTGAGTAAAATTTTAACGCAAACGAAATAGTTAAGTTTACTTTCTTTCAATCTTACACTCCTCGGGGTACAGTATCCATAATACATTTTCACGTTATATTCTCTGAATTATTTTAGTAAATAATACGGGATAGCTCACGTGAAACAGTCAGATAGCTCCGACTATAGTTTTAACCACAATAGGTGGTATTTTCCAACGGAAGCTCCGGAAGCCGGCGTTGACATCTCGCTTAGCAGATTAGGTTAGGTTAGGTTAGCTATGCGCCCCCCGACGGTTTTCCGCCCTGTCGTGGCGGTGGGGCTTAGTAGCCGCATAAAAAAAGTTTCTAAGCGAAACGTCAACGCGGGTTCCCCTTGAAAAAGACCACCGCATGTGGTTGAAACTATAGTTAGAGCAGTTTGACTGAATCACGTGAGTTATCCCGTATTATTTTCTAAAATAAGTGTTAACCACGTTAGTTTGTCTGAATTCATTGAAAGTTTTACCTTTTTATTTAATGTTGCGTATAAAGTATTTAAGAGTTTGTTTAATGAAACAAACGATCAAGTCCAACACAGCATACAAAAACACAAGATCTCCAGCTCACGATGGAAGAAATCAAGGCCGCCACGTCAAAATCACCACCATTCAGAAAGTTCAGGTTGCCAGCTACATCATACCACCACGAAAATTAGTAAGCGGTACTTCAAAGTGGAAACAAAAGTTAGCCAAACGTTTACGTAACAATATATCAAAATACAAACGCAGATTAGGTATGTCCGAAAACCCAACCTATTATTTAGCCTATTATTTTATTATTGGTAATTAACAAATTAGATTCTTTAAACTTTTTTTCAAAGCTACCTTGAGCAATTTGATTCGAAAGAGATGTGTGGTGAACACAGCAAAAAACAGCAATAACTTTATAGAACGTGGAAAAAATGGTAATTATAAAAAAAATATCCCAAATTGATAAAAAGTTTATTAAAGAGCAAATAAATATATCTTTCTTCCGATCTAAAAAAATGTATGTATCATCTTTGTTTGTCCTATAAAAATTCAACTTAGGAGCAAGCACATGGGCTTAGCAAAAATATGACCAACATCGTGAGTACAAGATACTGAGTAGAGATGAATAAAAGCTTGATCGAAAAAAAAATCTGATACAAAAATACCGCCTGGTTCATGTTATACCTGTATATCAAGGAAACACAAACTACCATCACGATTTTCTTTAACCGTTACCTATATTTTTGAGTGTGATGAAATTAAATGGGTGTTAAATAACGGCAACTCTTCTTTGGCCATCGAAGACATCATCCACATAATGCCACCAGTAACATGGTTTTTCACTAGCGCTCCTCATGATCTCCCTCTGAAATGTTCCATATAAATATTGGCCACAACTGGCGCTTTAGGAGAGCCTAGGTGGTTCCTTCCATTTGCATGTTATAATTAATTCGCTAAAGAACCGTTTGACACAAAACATTCACTCAGCTCTGAGTAGTCATTGGGCATATCAGCTCCATGGAGTAGGTCAGCAATGATTTTTATAGCTTCTTTCAAGAACACATTTGTGATAAGTGATGTCACATCGAAACTTATAATTATTTCCATCGGCAGTATACGCACATCTGCTAGCAAGTTAACAAAATGTCTGGAATCCTTTACGTAGGATTGGGTTTTGCTTGTAACTGTTGCAGGACATTTGCTAAGTAAAGAGACTGTTTGTATGTAGGTGCATCTATCTGACTGACAATAGGCCTCAGAGGCTAGTTGGTAGTAACTGAGTCGTTTCAAACAGATAAAAAAGGCGCTTTTGAATTTCTAAATATCATTTTTTGGAAGGAATCGGATGAGAAGCTTGATTGAAATAGGCACGTGCATTTGGAAATACTTGGAGCAATTGGTAAGGACGCACAAGAACCATTGAACATTATTTTTGATTCTGATAATGTGCAGGTCAGAATAAATATAATTTTATAATGACAATTTATATGTTTGCTGTGTATCTTTTTAAAATCCATAGGATTTAAATATTTGTACAGACGAAAGCAACCAAAATGTGAACTGCAATGATATAAAAGTATTATTTTACTTAAAGATATCATACAACGACGACAACTTAATAGGCGAAATAAACCAAAGCAGATGAAATCAGTCATAGAAATAACCATGAAGGCAGCATATACGCAAAAACACGAGATAAGTGCTTATAAAAATAAAGACTCAGACTTAATTGCAAAGGGGCTGATTTCATCTTATGTTATGCATGTTTTTACAACTCAATTCTTAAACTTTTTTGATAAGTTTTGATTAATATTTTGAGACGTCACAACTCACGAGACTGATTAAGACGAATAGGTAAAATCTACGACAAATAATTCAAAGTAGACATTTATTGCTATATATATATATTATAGTTTCTAATACGACCGACTGATTATTATAATAATATGATTAGACTAAGAAAGCAGTTACAATGACTTTTAAAATGTATATTACATTATCAAATTATAGGTATATTGCAAAATATTTCTGTATTTTTGTTTCCATTTTAATTTTAAAGTGTAATAAAAATTATACATCTGATACGATTATATTATTTATTAATACTGTACAGAATTATGACATATTAGTTTTCACATTTTTTTAAACTCGATAATTGATTTTTATACTAAACTGACATAAGTCGAAACAGTAGAAAATAAACTTCATTTATTCATTTGATATAAATAAAATAATTATATTGTTATGTCAGCTATATTCGCTATACATCTGGCTTTAATTTAAGACCAAGAAAGTAGAAATAACACTAAAAACACATGAAAACCATCAAAATGTTTTCAACAAGGTAGATACTCAAAACTTTGAACGCGATTTCCCAAAAAAGTGAATTTTTGACTTATTCCGGTTTATTATTAAGCGTGCGTTATGTTTACCACAAATAAATCGTTTAAATATTCCATTAGTAAACAATTATGGATTCCTTAATGCGAACGTGTGCTAAATGTCTTCTTAACTGGTTTTAAGAGAATATTAGTAGATCGGGTTTCTCACTTCCTGCTCGTTGTTATTTTAATGATAAACATTATTGCAGTTGAACATAAAAATGTGGGTTGAATTGGAAATCTTTTGTTAGTATGATTATCAATCACTACATCGAACTAGGTACTTATAAATCAATTGAAAATATAGTCATTTTGCAATTAACTTGTTTATGTACAAATAACAGAAAAGCTTTAAGGTAATGATGTTGTTGACTGCATATTGGACTTCATGAATGATGCCCAATCAATCCTAACCACTTAACAGCATGGTAGTATGAATTTCGTATGCTTGTCTGGTTAGCTATTCCACGTTCAAGAAGAAAATCTGTCAGAAAACACCTAACGGTGTGTCCTAGTAACAGTCGTTAACAATGATCCAGCAATCTTAGATCTAGCCACTTTGCTATCTTCGAACACGCCGTTACTTATCAAAATCCGTTCCCTCGTTACGTGATTTATAACAGACCCACAAATTTTCCGAATAATATCGGTTCCAACTGATTTATTTTTTTATCGTCCAGATTTTTCCCTCAGGGGTCGTCTTGTCTTAATGTTTAGAGCTGTTTGATTAGTCATTGACTACCATCTCTATAATTGGTAATGAATTGAAACGTAAACTTAAATATGTATTTTTATTTTTCAAATAAACAAATTTAAACTTAAATATTTATCAGGAGACATGTCATCGAATGGTCCAAAAATATTTTGTCAACACAAAAAATCCTTAGCAAATATCATAGGTCAAAAAACACATTTTGTAAAACGCAGATAAATTTGTAATAAAACCTTGGTTCAAGGTGGCACTCCGATCGTATCGAAAAAGGAATAAAAATTATAAAAAGGGTCTACCTACAACAACAACAGTGCAAAATTTCCTGTCTGTCGACCTGGTTCACCTTGTTTTCATTTAAGTCGAATTCTATATTATTATAATTATGCAGAGTTTGTGACTCTGATCCTTTGGAATCATCCGAAAATCCAATAAAACTCAAACATATTTTTAACCTTACGGCAGGTAGTTGGCTTGTTTGTGTATTTAAGAGATCAGCAAATCTAATTTTGCATAGAATCCGACAAACGTGCAAGTTCCCAAAATTTCAAGAGTTTCATATAATAGGGAACAGCCTATTGCAATCTACCGGCGCACATCTTTTAATCTCAGTTGCTGATGAATTAACCCAGAACTTACACATTACAAAGTGACGCTTCCTCCAGTCCACGAAAGAGGACTTATGCACTCATAACATTATCTGTTTCGTTAAGATTATATTCAATAATCTTAGCAAATCGGATGAATCCAAATAGAACAACGATCAACGATGATGATACTTTTATTTGTTTCTTGTGTATCTGCATTGGATTTATGTCGATTTATCTCATATTTTCAATGTGATAAGTACAAGCTTGGTATGTAACTCTAAAAAGGATGATATATTCTATCCTATCTAGGAAAGGTTTAAATTTGTTTAACGCAACATAAATACTTCTACTGTAGATATTACTGCCCCGTGGGGTGCCGGGTCTGAATTGCACCTCCCCATATTATCCCATGGGTGTCGTAAGAGGCGACTATGGGAAAAAATACTGGAAGGTGGCCAGCAGCTCCTTTTAAAGAACTGCCAACTTACATTGCGATCCCCAAGACGCCTGCCCAG
The DNA here is from genome assembly GCA_963854805.1 of Plagodis dolabraria. Taxonomy (NCBI): domain Eukaryota; kingdom Metazoa; phylum Arthropoda; class Insecta; order Lepidoptera; family Geometridae; genus Plagodis; species Plagodis dolabraria. Next base: position 17,477,438 of record OY978461.1, read on the forward strand.
CGTGGGGATTATGGCAAATACCCCCTTAATAGGGGAGGCTGTGTTCAGCAGTGGACGATCCGGCTGTTACAGTAAGATATTACAGATGATATGTTATTTATCAATATATACATTTTTAAAGGTTTCATTCAATTTGTTTATGATGTACAAGTTCTTACAAAAATATTGGGAAATTATTTAATTAAACAATCCAGTCCTCAAAATGTATATTTTGTCACAAATGTTTATCCTGTCTGACAAATAACGATGACGTGAATGTTTTTCCCAGTCTACGTATGGACGCTTTTTGGTGTAGTTCCACTTCAGCCACTTTTACTACTAATATTGTGGTCAAATTATAATTTCTATTACTTACTCAAAATATACTTATGCTTTATTCGTAGGTACAATGTAATAAGACTGACAAAGATGCTTTCAGAGCTCTAATTTCTGTATTATTTGGAACTCTATCAATAATATCTGTAATATGATTGCAAATATTTATGTTGACTACTAATAATAGTTTTACGTCATCACGTAAACAGCCATTTACATCTGTTACCCATAGATCTACATCTATAACATTACCTAGTCCTGTAGACACTCTGTTGACTGTTAATGGAAAAACAAGATTTATACTCGTACGTCAATGTGCAGAAAACTTTCACTACTTAAAATATCACTTATGTAGACTGGGATTTGAGACAAACGGTTTATAATATATACAATATTTAATCTTAGCCTTACTTTATCGGAATGGATATAATGTGGATATTTTGCATAAAATATGTCGATCGATACCGAAATTATAAACATGTTTGTTGAATTCTTAATCAATGTCAAAATTAGAATTTGATAGACTTCCGTTCTGTTATATTAGAATATTTTAACAATGTTTGCCGGTGCAATTAACATGTTTCAGAAAATAAAGGATATTTAGCAAATATTAAACATCATTTGCCTTTAAAATAATCAAAGATACGCATTTTTGTTGTTGAGAGTGTAGAGATAAGAAAGCATTTCGTGGATTCACAACGCGCGTGCCGGGTCCATCGCATTATAGGGAAAGCAACCAGTTATGCCTGGGACTGGCAACCCAGTTACAGGCTTAGGTCAGCCTCCTCCATTAGAATACCCATTCTAAGAAAGGTAGATGTGTTGTTCTTGACAGACCCATTTCTTTTAAAAGGTCATAGGCTATGGGCGGCAAAATACTACTCAAAAAACAACAAGGTATAAAAGTGTTACATAAAAATACAATCGTCGATGTCTAAAAATGATTTGATCCAATTAAGTCATAGTATAAAAAAGACGTGCGGCACTCGGAGACTGCCGCGGTAAAACTATTACATAGCATTTTTATCAACTTAGGCAATTATAAAACTCGACACGTTAGTTGTCAAAAACCTTTCTTTCTGCCGTAGAAAGAGTATAGTAATAGAAGCGCTATGAGCGTATATCTAAGGGATAGCAATAGTTTATGACGTTGTTTATGGGAATGCCAGGTGAAAGATTTAACCATCTTGATGGGGTAAAAAGCAGCACCAGATTTAATTTAATTATATTATGATAAACATGAATACCTATCATCACATACTCAAGTTGTTGCCAATCTCATTATAAAACCTAAGGTATTGGTTTTGGATTTTTATGATTGTTTATAGAATTTAAACTAAAGTTGTAAAAATAATTTTACACCCGAAGATATGTTTTCCTTTTGGCTTTCCTATTATAGTCTAATTATGCTAAATTATTACAATCACGTCATCTAAACAACACCCAGTAAACTGGAAGTATAGAACTTATAGGAATAAATAGTGTTGGAATTGAGTCCGTTCTAAAATAAGGTACATTATGTGTTGTCTTGCGAAAGCAATGAGATTCAAATGTTCGGTGCATATTCGAGCATTCCGTACTTTGTACGTTATGTTTACGTTTTTTTTTTGCCTCCGGTAAGCAAAATCCATATAATTATCTGGTATTAATTTTTTTTTAACTGGCAACTTAGAAATAACATAAATCTTATGTACATAATATATTAAGGTAAGTACGAAAGTTTTGACGGAAATTTTTATGGTGCACCATTGTATTATTACTAAAATTTGCGTATTCTCGCATAATTTTCTAGACAACATGCGAGTGAGAAATGCAGTTAATCTTTAGTTACCTTGTTGCCTAAGCTTCTAGTAATGATGATGATTTTGACCTGACTGTGACAGATTTTGACTGTTTCAGCACAGTCATGAATTAATATACTATAGTAAATAATATACTTCAACACTGTTCATACTTGTTCTAAATAGACAAAATGTATGGAGTCAAAATATTAAAAATGTAAACCATTGTTCGTAAACTAAACAACGGTTTAAATGTATTTTTAATGCTACAATAAACTTGGACTGACAATAAAAATGAATTTAAATCCGTTATTTTCCGTAGGGTAAGCTAAGTATAAACTTGTCGAATACATTATGGGCTGTGTATTTCGTGAGATAAATAAAAAAAAAATAGTCTTTTTATGGGAAAACTACTTTCTGGGTAATAGTATCCCAAACTCAATGGAAACCCTAATAATTAATGAAGATGCATGAAAATATTGGGGTCACGTGTAAGCCAAGACTATCTTCTCTAGTCGGTTAAAACATAGATTTTGCATAGATTAAGTAGGGTAGGGGAACCGGTCCACCGGCCGGCACCTATCCATCGGCCATTCCTGATCCTCTTGCAGTATTATTTAGATATTAGCTACTTACTATTGCAATATAGGAACGAAAGTCTTGTAAATACTCTTTGATTGAATCGCCTGATACCCTAAAACATTATTCGGTTGGGTTACTATAACAAACGATTTTTAAAGAATTGTTTAATTTCAAGTTGGCAGATGAGAAAGAGTTACGCACGCAAATACAAAAAAAAAAGTGACTCGCCTCTCGTTCAACCGTAAGTTTTTTACTGTTATACTCAGTAATTGTTGATTGTTAATAGTTTTATAGCTGAAGAGAGAAGCTATAGTCATTCTTTCATAGTTATTTTAATAGTATTTGATTTTAAATAACGATTTTTAAAAATAATGTATAGTGAATTATAGCTGATAGGCTAGCCTTTGACCACCATATCACCTGATAGTAAATTATGATGTGGGCGAAGATGTTGTTCAGGCCACCCTAGAATTACTAGTATTACTATTAAAGTGTAACAAATTAAATCAAACATCAAAGTATAGTTTTAAGAATGTACTGCCAAAACTATGAGGATGTTAGAATAAATGCTTGTTGGGCTAGTAGGATATTTTAAATAGATACATACATACATATTACACATAAAAATATTTTTTTTAAATTAATTGTATGGATACATTAATTTTAAATCAATTTTAAATGTTCCGACCGAAAACTGGGTACTGCTGACCGAAAACTAAAAAAAATGGCCGAAATCCGGCGATTTCGCTATATTTGGATTTATATATTTTTCTATAAAGAAGGAAGCACTTGACGTTCCATTAAATATTAAATACGTAAACTACATTATATAGGGTACATATATCAATAAACAACACAGGGCTCAATCAATTGTAGATTTTTTCTAGCGTCTTAAAGTTGAATGTGCCATTAAATGGCCGTAAACTGAGTATTCTACCCTAGTCATCTTGCATCTGTTGGGAGCCAGTGGAAACTGGCCGATCCAATGCTTGTACAAAATAAGTCAAGGCCAACTCTCTTGTCCATCTCTTTCAAATTTCTGCTCACACGTAACAGGTAAGAATTTTGACTATATTTGTTTTATTTAGATTTTAGAATAATAATAATATCAAATCAAAGAAAATACTGACCATGGGAGTACAACCTGTATATATACTATGTTATTACATTACAAACTCTTTACATAGTACAATAGATATTACGAAATTTTTATTCGATCAATGTATATGCTAGTTATCGTCTCAGGTATAACAGAAAAAAAAGGTCGGCGACTAACGTTTGGGCACAAGAAGGTCTGTTACCTATCTGTCTTTTTCATTGATACAAAATCTGTCAAAACTGTAATTTTTGATTGTTGCAATCAGCATTTCATTGCTACAGAAGATACGTGATCGCCCCGCAGATGTTAAACGGAATAACCTCTGCCTATAGCAGATGCATTTCGTCACAAGTCACGAATTGCACTACGCCCATTACTTTGAGACATAGTTGTTAACTCTCATGTGCCTGTAATTTCACTGGCTCTCAAGGACTGCTGTCGGAACACACCATTAGGTGCTTGGTGACAGATTTTCTACTTGAGGGTGGTCGCTAGCCAGGCGGGCATTCGCAAAATGCCCTTCCACCATGCGGTGAATATCAAGCCCGCGGCGGGATTCGAACCATGGACCTGCTGCGCGGCAGTCCATAGCAAATGCCACTGAGTCATCACTGCTTCAAAATTTTAAAAGTCATACGAATTCCACATTGTATATTGATAACTTTAGTATTAAATAGGTAGTTACAGGAAGTCCGCAACTCTGCACCAAGCGTAAGAAAAATCTTAGCACTAAGCGAGTGTAATTTTATTGTAGCCTAGTTGTGGTGCGCTACCGGAGACGCAACTTTTGATTTGCACGCTATAATACGAAGCAGATTTAACATTGTTAATTTCCGAATATATGATGGGGAGTGGTATAGCTAAGATGAATTTTAGTAGATAAAATTCCAGTATTTTGCGAGGTAGGTAGGTACATACATTGTATGCATAGTATAATTGTGCTATTTTCGTCCATTTCCCTGGCATACTTATCATGTCATCTAATAGTTTAACAAAAGCATTGTAAATGTAGAAATGATTACTTATTATGTCACAGTTATAGGCTAAGTTGGTTGAAGTCAAGACATTCTCAGATTTCATGTGTATACTTACTTATGTATGCAGGTTCAAAAGTTTATATATATATATATACCTTTTTATAAATCAATAAAGTCATTGCTTAAAAACAAAGAAGAGAAAAACTTATGATCCATGTTTGATTAATGTTTAAAATCGTGTCTATATATAGGTAGGTAGGGTAGAATACCTAGTTTGCGGCCATTTAGTGGCACCTTCAACTTTAAGACGCTAGAAAAAATTATACAATTGTTTGAGCCCTGCTCTGTTTATTGATATATGTTCCCTATATAATGTAATTTACGTATTTAATTTTTCAAGGAACGCCAAGTGCTTCCTTATTTTTAGAAAAATATATAAAGCCAAATATAGCGAAATCGCCAGTTTTCGGCCATTTTTTTTAGTTTTCGGTCAGCAGTACCCAGTTTTCGGTCGGTACATTTAATATTGATTTAAAATTAATGTATCCATACAATTAATAAAAAAACAACATTTTTATGTGAAATATGTATGTGGGTATCCATTTAAAATGTCCTACTAGCCCAACACACATTTATTCCAACATCCTCATTGTTTTGGCAGTACATACTTAAAACTATACTTTAATGTTTGATTTAATTTGTTACACTTTAATAGTAATACTAGGGTAGCCTGAACAACATTTTCGCCCACATCATAATTTACTATCAAGTGATATGGTGGTCAAAGGATAGCCTATCAGCTATAATTCACTATAAATTATTTTTATCCGTCTAGGTGAAACTGTACAATCATATTTATCTTACACCTTTTTTTTCATGGGGTAGATGCTTTTAGGCATACCCAACCGTCGAGGAGCAGTTGGGTGATGTCAGGCTCGGGGTTAATAGGGACCCCACTACCGGCTAATAACCCCATGGTGTATCACTGTCCTCAACTAGAAGCAGAGACCGCGGGTTCAGTCGTGCACTCTTCCGCAGCCCCCACCGACGTCGCTGCCCACTTAGGCAGGCCCAGCCTCTGGGGAATACCTCCCCTCTCCCGCCTCGTTGGATGCCCCGGAACACAGGGGGACATCCACACCTTTTGCGGACCTAACCCTGATGGGAGGCGCCGGCTGCCACCACAACCAACGCCCCAGGTCCTATGAGCGGAGACGGCGTGCGAGCTCGATTAGCTCGCCTCTTCAAATCGGGAGGCCGCTCCGCCTCCCTCTGCGAAACTATTATTCCACACGAAAGGCCACCGCCTTCCACGACCTCTCTTCACCGACCATCTTTACTATTATGGCCGACAATGAGAGGTCGGGCCCCATAACTGCGATCAGGGATATATAGGTATATGATATACACTTATACGACCGCTTCTCCTGGGCATGCCTCAAGTGCGAGCTGTCTTCCGCGAACCCAAACTGGGGGTCGGGGAACGCTCCCTTCGTGCGATGTTACACAGGTATCTCCTGAAACAGCCATGTCCGGCGAGAACCTGTGTCAGTCGGAAATAGTGCCTCCCATGCCTTCTTTGGACCCTCTCTCCGAGTACGGGCCGGATCGATTCGTGTCGAGCACCGGCCCCCCCCTCTTGTGTGGGTCCTGCGAAGAGCCTGTCCCATGTGGTGAGAGCTGAGTGTCCGGTAGCCCCGAAACACTCTAACTGCCATTACTCTCTGTACCGCAAGCAAGATGGAGATGCACTCGCGGCGCAGAAAGCCCTCCCCTCTCCTCCTCTGGTGATTGGAAGGAGGCGACTCATATCCCCAGCTGTGTCCATGGGGGACCAGCTGCCACACATGCGCCTCAAACCTCTATTTGCTATCAAGGACAACGCCGAGATATTTCAACGTTGTCCTGACCAGAATGCAGGTTCCGCCCACAACAATGGTAGTCTGCAGATGGCGCCCATCATCGGCCATAAAAATATATGGCTTTAGACTTATGGAGCGCTTTATCCAGGCACAGCATTCTGATTCTGGCCACGACTGTCCCGACACCATCCGTGGCCATCCGATTTCCGCTTCTCTGTAATTATCCCGAACGACGTCAACTCCACGAAGGTTGGCGCCTCAAAGCACCCAAATGCCCGACTTTCCACAAGAAGGGGCCCAAGACTCAGCTCTGCGGAACGCCACGCGCCGCGCGTCACGGGACCTCGAACCTCCACATTTGTTGTCGGGAAGACTTCCTCTCTATCGGTGAGATAGTCCCCGACTAGCCTTCAGAGGCAGTGGGGAACTCGTTGATACTATAGTCCAGCGTGTATTGTGCTCCAGGGCAGCGTGTCGAAAGCGTTGGCAACGTCCAATGACACGACCAACAACACACCACTACTGGAGCACGCCTCCTTGGAGCGGTCGCGGACGCTGGAGATGGCATCCAGGGTCGAGTGACCTCTCGGAAACCCGAACTGGTTGTGTGCTAGGTTGGGCACTGTTCTCTCAAGGTGCATCACGAGGCGGGCAGCCACGATACGCTTCAACAGTTTGCCCACATCGTCAACTACCACAATCGGATAGCTCGAAAGCTCATCCGCGGGACGGCCTTCCTTCCTCAGGAGAAGCTTGCCCCTCTTCCACTGTTTGAGGAATTTGCCCTCCCTGAGACACCTGTCACATAGAGCCTTCAGAGGGTATCAGGTGCTCATTATTAAAACCTTTGTTATTTTAAAAAAAATACAAATAATCCTTAAAAACAATATTAGAGTTCAGTAACTTCGTAAGTAGGTAATGAATATCAATAACTATGTACAAAAACAAGACTTTTTAAGACGAATTTAAGTACATTAATAAAAATGGACGAAGAACTAATACCACCGTCGATACTTCAGTTTTCGGTCGCATTTCTTTCATACAAATATTATGTGACCGAAAACAGAATGTCAGCAAATTACGGCTTATGTTTTCGGCCATCTCTAATATGTGAATATCGTTATTTAATCATACTAATGCAAATTGACGGCCGAATTCTGAAAACTAAAATCTGAACTGTAATTGCAGTTGAATAAAAAGAGTAGTTCCGTACGTGTACTACCACGTTAATAAAAGAGACAAAACTATTTTAGGTTGCATGTCGCTAAAACTCGGCCACCCCGGCCGAAAATAGAATAATTAAAGAAAATTTTGCTTCTGTTTCCGGCCCCTTAAAAAATCGTTATTTAAAATCAAATACTATTAAAATAATTATGAAAGAATGACAATAACTTATTTCTTCAGCTATAAAACTATTAACAATCAACATTTACTTATTATAACAGTAAAAAACTTACGGTTGAACGAGAGGCGAGTCACTTTTTTTTTTGTATTTGCGTGCTAAACTCTTTCTCATCTACCAACGTGAAATTAAACAATTATTTAAAAATCGTTTGTTATAGTAACCCAACCGAATAATGTTTTAGGGTATCAGGCGATTCAATCAAAGAGTACTTACAAGACTTTCGTTCCTATATTGCAATAGTAAGTAGCTAATATCTAAATAATACTGCAAGAGGATCAGGAATGGCCGATGGATAGGTGCCGGCCGGTGGACCGGTTCCCCTACCCTACAAAGTAAATATTCTGCAGCAGTCATGTTAATAATACCTACTTCACATTCGTTCACAGCTGATGATACGACAGTTGCATTCGCACAATCTCTACTTCTTCAATAGGTAGGTAGGTACTATTAGATTACCCTGCTGATACCAGCTAGGTATGTTAAATTCATCACGGGGAGCCAGCTTTGGACTTCTTGTTTATATTTCATGCTTGTTTAACCATGACTCTGCATCAAATAACTAGGTACTATTATCATTATGATAAACTAAGAAGTATAATTGGACAATATAAATTTCCTAAAAAATAAATGTAAAATTTACTAACGTATGTGCCAGTGTTTGCTTGAAGTGACTAGTGTTAAGTTTCTGAGGCCTGGTGGTGATAAAGCGGAAGACTTTTTATGTCAATCGTTATAATTAGAAAAGAAGAAGGCAAGTAAATAAATTGGTCAAATAATATAGGGAAACAAAAAGTATATGACAAACAGTAAAACTTCCTTACTTGCAGAAGATCAGCTCTAGGTTTGAGTAGATTCAAATAGTCGATAAGAATGGACAATCGGTAAACGGGTGTCATACTGAATTTCGACAGTTCAATACATCTACAAGTCGCTAACTTCGAAAAAACATAGGTCGACAAGTTATTGCTTCGACGGAACATATGATATTTTACCCGCGACAATCGAAACTTACGAGTTAAATATGGAATCGTTTTATAAAGCCGTTCATTTTGTTAGGCTATTTGACGAGTTTGAAGTATTTTTTTCTTACAATATGAGGTCTATAATCCACTAGTTTTTATCATTAATCTTTTTATGTAACGAGTGTCACTTGCGCTATCACGACAAACCTAACGATATCTCATACATTTAAATCGGTTAAGCCGAATAGAAGTTATGGTGAAATAAAGAAACTCACAAAAATACATGAACCCTAAAAACATGAAATTCCTTTTTTTGGGCAGTCGTGTAAAAATTAATCATGAATAAATGACTGCTAATCAAATTGTAGGTATACACTAGGCTAATAGGTTAGTACATATTTAAATTGAAGCAAGATGTTAATGCACACTGCACACATGAATTCGACCTCTGAGTTATCACTGGTCAGCATTGCGTGTCATTGTAAATTAACCCATAATACATAACTGTAGAGTACACTTAATTTACGCAACCACAGTCCGAAAGAAGCCGCAACGTGAAATGCGTGCAAAAAAGACACTCAATTCCATAGAAGTTTCATACCTACCAATTACAAAATTAATATTCCATTCCAGAGTTCAGGAATGTTTATGACCTACTTATTTAATTGGGTATAGTTAGGTTAGTAATATTTATAATTTTGGTAAAGCATTACTCCGAAAGTAACTGAACTTGTACCTATCTTAAGAAAATTTAATAAGGCTATTGTTGAGTGAAATTAGCAAATAAATTTACTTACGTGCCCACTTTCCCTTAGATTTGAAGTCCACTCTGTTGACGATAGGGCCGACTGCGTAGGTATACACTACATTCAGTATTAACTTCACAAAATATAACAGAATAGCTACTAGAAACACTAAGGCTAATTTTTCCAGCGACGTAAAAGCCATTTTGTATATTTATTTCTGTCGATTTTTGTAAATTAGGTTATGTGAAAAACAAGCGGTGACCGCTTGACAATGTTGACGCATGCGCACTGGCGGCCGAAGAAAGTAGACTTGCGCAACGAACGAGGGAAGAGCGTAGAACGTGCGGTCGATTGACCGAACGACTGCGAAAGTGCCCGAATTATGACCGATTTTTGACGCATCGTACTATATGAAAGAGATGGTGAACAGTTCCGTCTCGCTCGTTTATGATAACGATAAGGAAGCATTTGTGCCGGTGCCGGTACAGCAGAACAGAAGTCACTATGTTGAAGCTTTATAAACACGTAAATAGATTAGAGGTCAACAGGAATTAGTGAATAGTACAAAATTATGCAGCGGTGTTATTAACAGTTGATGTTGATCCTCAAAAACAAAAGAATAGACCCACTCGACGATGATGAAATAAATGATTGCGTCAGAATACCAATTGGGCATCCTTAATTAGTAATCACGGACGTAGCTATACCTACTATAATTGCTTACAGTGAAATTGCTTTCACTTTGAACGTAACGACTAAATGTCAACCTACACAATATTCGTATGTAACAAGGCGACAGGTATTACAAATAGTACAATCTAAATAGTAGTCACTAAATTAAGAAATAAATGTGGTTGTTTTTTTTTATTGCTGATAGATTAGCCTTTGGCCACAATCTCACCTGGTGGTAAGTGATGATGTGGTCGAAGGTGTTAAGAGGCTTAACCTAGAATTACTGGCTCTCAAGGACAGCTGTCGGAACACACCGTTAGGTGCTTGGCGACTGATTTTCTACTTGAGGGTGGTCGCTAGCCAGGCCTTCCACCATGCAAAATGATTAGGTAGTAGTAATTAAAAGCCCTTATATTTATTTTAACAAAAATGTTCTCAGTTCGGTTCGAGAACTCCTTATATATGGTCTAGAGGAATATTATCAAGAACCAGACCACTATCTTTACAACAGAATTACTCAAATTTTCGGACAAGCATTAAATGTGAATTTAACAGGCTACATTGAAGATACTTATAGAATTGGAAAAAACACAGATAGAACCCGCCCACTTGTAGTTGAACTTATAAGTAAACGCATGACAAAACATATTCTAGACAATAGTTTATGCTTCGATGGATCCAATCTGCGTATCTCAAAATATTTAAATGCACAAGCACGAAAGGACAGACAATTGATGAGAGAAAATATGTTTAACGCTAGAAAACAAGGCTTTCATGCCATAATACGTGATAATCAACTATATATTGACGGAAAACTATTTCATATAAATGATAGAATAAATGAGGCATCATTAATTCGAAACACAGCCGGGATTACTCAAAATGGAAACCGACTTGACTACAGTAGAGACTCTGAAGCAGAGAATTGTTCGTTTCGTCAAAATAGCTCCTTTCGTCGATACTGAACAAGATTTTAAAATTATCTTTTATAATTTCCAAAGTATGTGGAACAAAATTCATCTTTTGGAAGCATATTTGGACAAACATTCAACCTATCAAGCGATATGCATATCTGAAACCTGGCTAACAAAAGCAAAATTAGACATGATTCACTTTAACGGATACAAGACAGCTGCATACTTCTGCAGGAAAAATCGGACCGGCGGAGGAGTTTATATAGCTCTACAAGAGCATATAAATTATACCGAAAAATCTGACATTATGAATTTATCTGAAGAATATCATTTAGAAACATGTGCTATCGAACTAACAAATTTTAACACTTTGATTATAATTATTTATTGGAATAGAAGAGATGAGGAAGCTTTCTATGCAAAACTAAAATTACTTCTAGAATATTTAGGTAAAACCTATAAAAACTATAAAATAGTTTTAGGTGGTGATTTTAATGTAAATGTGTTGCGAAATTGCCCGAAAACCAATGTGTTGCTAGAGTTCATGGCAAACCATAACTTTACACAACGCATAAAACATTTTACACGAGTAACGGATAAGACTGCTACATGTATTGACTTAATATTTACTAATTTCTATGACAGAAGTTCACTTGCTGCAGTTGTAGACTTGGGTTTCTCTGACCATTTAGGAACAACCTACAGTTTATCTTTACCACTTACAGAAAAATGTAATGCCTGGTATGTTGAGAAAAGATTTTTCAATTCTAATAACATGGCTAACTTCAAAAACCAATTGACTAAAATAAACTGGAATAACCTTATTGATTTAAACAAAAGTGTTAATTAAAACTATGATGCGTTTCTCCACATATTAACCAATATTCTAAACGAGATCAACCAAAGCGCAAAGTTAAAATTAAAATAAGTGGTAAAAAACACTGGCTAACAGTAGGCATAAAGAAATCTTGTAAACACAAAAGGTTATTGAAAAAGTTTACTTTAAGAAATAATGTTCCTGTACTTACACAATTTTACAAAAAATACGAAAAACTATTAAAAAAAGCTGTTATCACAGCAAAAAAACTTGAATACATAAAACTGATGAAAAACTCTACCAATAGGTCAAAAACTATGTGGAAAGTGATTAACGAACGATCTAATAAAAATCCTACTAAACGGTTCTCAATATATAAGGTTCAAGGTTCGGTATACTATCGACTACTTACAGAGAAAAAATAAAATTTTATTATGCATTGGTAACGCCCCTGTTGTTGCAAATGTCAATAGGCTACGGTAACCGCTTACCATCAGGTGGGCCGTCTGCTTGTTTGCCGATATATTACTTTTTTTTAAAAGCAGCGATATAAATGAGTTTTAGCTGTGGATTACACACAGTAACCGCCTACTTGAATCGATTTATAATAAGTACTGATAGGTATTTATTATAGGTGTATGTAAATTTTTATCATCGATGTAAGAATAGCACTTCTCGTCTCGACCACTCCACGTAATCAAGTTTTCCTATACTTAACAATACATTAGTTAAACCTTGCCCAAATTCCTCAATACGTGGTCATTTTAGAAAAGACATTTTTTTAATATTTAGTTATAATAGGTATCTAAATCTAGAACGCAATATAAATTTTATTGAATAGAGCAAATTTTATTGATTTGTTTAAGGTATATTATTATATTTTAAGATATACTATTATATTTTGAGATATATTATTATATTTTAAGATATATTATTATATTTAAGATATATTATTATACAGTACTTAATTTGATTTCGTCTTGAAAAGTTTTTCGACAAAGAGTTTGTCGTTTTGGTATCTCTCGGGCAACTGAACCTTTTCTGGGGTTCTTTTGCACGGAGCCTTTGACTATGAAAGTACATTTGTTGCCATTGATTCCGGTGCCTAGTTCTGAGTTTTTCTGGTCCTTCGTTTGCCGATATTTCCGGTATAAAAATGTAAGCTAGTATGAACTTGTATCAACAAGTATTAAATTATTTTTTTTACCATATCGTCATCGTGGTTATCAGCTACATTTTCTTTGCCTTGAATGCTACAAATAATTAGATTTTTAGACGGTGGTCGTCATAGTGACTCGATCTTTTATCTCTAACACTATAATTATTTTACCTACTTAACACATAAGTAACATCACAAACATTTTATGTATATAAGTAGCTACCTATGTTTTTATGAACGTCAAAATTAAAAAATCATGTGAAGTTTGTTGGAATTTATTTGCCTGAAATTAATCATTCCTTTGTTAAAAGGAGTTCACTAAGTTATAATAATTCACAAAAAAAAACATTTATTAAACACAATATTTTTATTTAATAACAGTACCTAAATACCTACTGCATTTTTCTTAATTTTGTCTTTCTTACAGTCAGTCCTCAACGACATTTTAAAAATAATTGTACGACTGTAGCTATTTATATCTACTGATCACACAAATTATTGTTTCTTAAAAACTAACAGATAATAAAAAAATACAATAGTAGTCAATTTACATATACTTTTAAAAAGTCACATAGTAAATAACATCCCGAACCGAAAACTAAACATGAGCTCCTATAGAGCACTCACGGATGATTTTTACGCGACTCTCGTCCACGTATATTGCAACAAAGATTAAAGAAGTGTCCAGCGTGGTAATTATGAACACTTGAACACTTGACACACAAAAAAAAGTGGCTACACTCTAACTGGCAATAAAACTATTTTTAAGCGCGGTCTAAAATTACCACAGAAAAGATTTATATCTCTATGAAAATTACCACTGGATATTACAACTGATAATACAACTTTTGTTGTTTTGTTAAAAACTATTCACAGACGTTGCAAATGAACAAATTAAAGTGTACTAATTATTTTTTTAATTGAAATGAAAATACAAGCTGAAAATATTAATAAGACAACAACTGTTTCACAAATAATGTGCGGTTTGCAAACGAACTACAAGCCCGGAAGGGACTCCGGACATTCTCGTCAACTCAAATATTTTATAATCATAATTATTTTTAATTCCATGGAAGTCTCGATTCAAGGAAAACACTAGATTTACTTCATATTTTTGATTTTGTGAAGTGAACATTTAAATTATTATAAGTATTTTCGGATAGAGGACGTGTTCTCATTATGTACAGTATTACGATAAGGTCTTATGTAATCACGAATCTTCTTAATTTCAGTCTAAAATTATTGAAAAACTAGCCAGATTTTCATTTAGGAGAAGATAATTGTTATATTAAAATATGATAATATTATATTGTGTGATATAAAAAAAAATAAAAAACATTTGACGGACATATTAAATAACCAAATAAAGTAACAGACTTCACAAAAAGAGGATGTTCTCAATTAGTATGTATTTTTTTATGTTTGTTAGTAGCAAAAATGAAGTACAGAAACGTTTAACCTCCATCTGTATACTCTGCCTCAGTCTACACAAACTATAAAATACTCAGAATCACAAAACTTGATAATTCTTTAGAAAACTTGTGTGTACAAGTGAAGATCTTAAAAATTAATATTGTATCAACATGTTTTGACTACAGTGGGAATACGAATTAAAGAGGCGATTGGATTGCTCCATTACATTGGCTTATTATTTAAAGACATAAAGTTAATTTACAAAATTGAAACAGTAATATAGACCAATATTGTTACACAATAATTTTCAACACACTTGTGAAGAAAATACAACCAAAACAATATTTTTTTTTTCCCCTGCTGGGATTTGGCCGTACGTAGTATATATTCTATTTGATCTATGGATTTGGCTTCGCACGTCTTGTGCAGTTTTCTTGTGCATCATTTAATTTCAACAGTGAAAACGAGTTGTGAAACATTTTTCGTAATGGCGGGAAAAAATAATCAGTTTTCTTAGAATCGCGCATGGTGAACGGCCATAGACTAAAGAATGAGGTTTATTTGTTTGGGCTTTTCGCGGATAACGTTTTTGCCACGTACAAGATGGGAAATTTAAAGTTTTCTTTATTACAGGGAAAATAAAAGTCATATTTGAGTTAAAGTTTTATTTATTAGGTGAGCACGTTGAAACTATATATTTAAATACGAAGTTATATGAAATGTGCAAACAATAGGTACGTTAATTTATTTGTTCTGTTGAACACGATCTTTTTTGAACTTTGAAACTTTTTTAACAACAAAGGAACTCAACCCAAAATATATAAAAAAAACTGTGTAACTCACTTGTGATATCAATGAAAAGTCACAGTTTGATTACAGGTGTCATTATATTATGCCTAATTACGGTGAAATTAGAGCCTCCTTATGAGCAAGTGGGTTGAAAAATAATAATTGATTATAATGTACATGTCAGAAGATTATAAAATTGACAGGAAAATATGAATATAAGGCAAATATGTCAACATTTATCCTGTAGGAAGTCATCTATCCTATAGTTAGCACTTAGCAGTCATAATATCTTTAAGTTTATTTTTGTTTTTTGTGATTCGCATTAAGTTGTTATCTACTTTGTGGTATCTCATTATATACTAGTTATTATAACTTTATTTTTAGGTTATACGTTATACTCCAAACGCTAGACTAAGTGCGGGTAGTTTGAACCTCCCGTACTTCACACTCCGTAGCCCCGTGGGGTGCTGGGCTAGAATGTGACCCCCATTGCTACCTGTAGCTGTCGTAAGACGCGACTAAAGGTAATTGCCGAAGGTAAGCAGCAACTCCTTCTGAGGGACTGTTACCTTAAATACTGCGATCCCCAAGACGCTTGCCAAACCTGGGGATTATAGCAAACCCTCACTTTATTTGGGGAACTGTGTCTAGTAGTGATGCAGCTGATGTAGTATTTCACGACGATGACACTGTCGCCGCTGTTCCGGTATCCTCGTGAGTCTCGTGACCAAGGTTGTTCACGTCAAGGTATGAAAACACGATTAATTGGTGAATTGGTGATCGATATAAAGTTCAAAGAACTGTGCGAAAGAGCATTCATTGTCGAAATTTGGCATATATTTTGGTTCATATAGATTTATTTCGTGAGGTTCGAAATTACCAGTCCATAAATCCAAAACATTCCAAAACGTCTGCGGCGCGGGATCACATACCTTTGACGCTGACGAGAAGGTCTTCCTCGCCGTAAACTAGAGCATGTATGCTGGCGTAGTATGGAATCACTTGATAATGCCGGCGATGGCGACTCAACAACATTATGGAAGTCTACACTAGTCGAAGAATCACTAGATTCATACCTTTGACGCACTGGGGTAGTGATTTCTGTGGGCTCAATGAACGTGGGATCTTGATGATCATCATCACTGCTAAAATCGATATCGGATTCTTCCAGAAATGCCAAGATATTCGTGTCAGAACAAGCTGAAAATAACGTTGGTATTATTATAACACATATGCCAAATGTTTGCTCATATGTTAGAAAATAAAAACCGCTTATGATAATCTACATCAGTTATTACATAAACAAAATTTCATATCGAGGCGATCTCTGTAACATTATAGAGTTGTTTTGAAAGGACCTCGCAGATAAAGGTTTTATGAGGTCCCTCGTAACATCAACACTAATAGTTGTTTTATCAAAATATATCTTCTTGTATACGAGAAATATGTTTTGATAATATTGTTACATCCATAATATTGTTTTAGTTGTTATGGAACATACTGTCTATATTTTTATTGAATTCAGACCACCAATAAAATCAAAGTAGACACTGGTAATTTTAAAATTATTTACTATTGAAGTGTCAATAGAACACCCAAACAACATTCTTTACCTGTGCATTTGTGAAACGCACAGATCTTCCATGGGCAGTTATAAGCTTTCACTATGTGTATAATCACTATCTTATTGAAAAATATTATGGCGAAATGAGCAGTTAATACCTTTTTTTAATAATGCAAAATGCGTATGTCAAAAAGCAACGAATACAAGAACTTGCTTATACCTATTTTAATAAATATTTTTTGATCCTGACCAGCTACACACGATTACACTTCGATTATAATTACTATAAAATACATTTAATATATATATATATACATATAATTTAATAGTAGGTATCATTTCGCATAAGCATTGCAGTTCAACGGGGCAGTCTGCTATGACTTATAGGTTGTCTAAATGCTTTTATTGTAGTAGCTGTAGTGTTGTATATAGTCCATTATAAATATAATACCTATATATATTTATATGCAATGGAAATATATATATATATATACATATATATATATATATATATATATATATATATACTATATTATTGTATTATAATATGGTACAATTTATAGGTGAAATCCCTGCCTGCTGCTGTAGTTTTCACTGTGTTGCAGAAGGCAGTTCCTTTCCCACAATTATGGTTATTTAAACAATATAGACATTAATTTAGAATAATTTAGAAAAATAAAAAAAAGCTTAGGTTTATAAAATATTGTGATTTGTGTGTGTGTGTGTGTGTGTGTGTGTGTGTGTGTGTGTGTGTGTGCGTGTGAGGGTGTGTGTGAAGGTGTGTGGTACGAGATGTTGTGTAAGTGGTGTGGATAGATAATCAATGAATGTTTATTCCACTTTTTCTAGTAATTTTTCAGTCATGTCATAATCATGTTCTATATATATATATATTGTTGAATATTATTTATTAAGTATTATGTACATATATTATTACTAGGTTTTTACGACAGACGTCACGATATACCTATAAATCTTTTTGCATGCCTGATAGGAGCTGATAGAAATGAGTCGCAAAGAATATAAGACACTAAGAATACCATGTCGAGAAATAAACGTTTTCAAACCGTGCGTTTGCTATTGACCGTTACCTACTTTTGGTGAAAGGTAATGGTTTCAATAACTCTTCAACTGAAATTGTCTTCATTGCCATCAATTTTCTTTTTTTGGACAGAATGTCACTGTGCCGTCACTTTTGAACTTGCTAAAAGGTTGCGTACAAATTTATAAAAGCTTGGAACGACTTCGATATGAATTAATTACGTGATTGATTTTAATGATACTGACCTTAATACTCCGAAATTAATTTTAATATTGTTAAGTTTGCAATAACGCCTGCTAAGCGAATTACATTACAAAATTACAAATTTACGAGAGAAAAAATTATAGTAATGTGCGGGATTCGAACCCACGTCCATCCACCCCTTTAGCCGGGGTATGCTCTAACCAATTAAGTGTCATGTTAGCTCAATTGGTTAGAGCATACCCCGGCTAAAGGGGTGGATGGACGCGGGTTCGAATCCCGCACATGACTATAATTTTTTCTCTCGTAAATTTGTAATTTTGTAACTCCGAAATTGACTTTTATATTAAATTGTACCTGACTCGTGCACTGAGAATTTCGTAGCAATATTCTGATTTTATTACAAAAGTTTTTTTTATATTTATTCTGGGATGTTGACTTAAGTCATTCTCCATTAGATCGCAACAACCGATTATATTACAAAAAAACATAATTTCATCACTGCCTACAGTATAAATCGGCATTTTTGTATAATTAAATATACTCATGTACAAATTATTTTTAAAATTGGCACTGACGACTGCTCTGACATTGACTTGAGATATTCCTAATTTTTTTGTAAATTGTTGACTCATATAATATGATAACAGACAAATAATTTAGGTTCCTAGTAATTTCAATTATTAATGTATTATTAATGGATAAAAATAGTGTAATAACTGACAACTTTGGTGGGTTTAAATTTTTATTTCATTTTTATTGGATAATACAGAATTAAATATTGTCGAAGTGTAAGAACTTCGCATTATATTTATTTTAAAAGGCGAAGAGAATCCTTCGTCGGTTCAAGTTACGTTCAGGAACGACAAGAGTATAGTGATGGATATTTATTTTTTAAGCCTGATAGGTTAGCCTTTAACCACTTTCTCACCTGATGGTAAGTGATGATGTGGTCGAAGATGTTGTTCAGGCTAACCTAGAATTACTGGCTCTCAAGGACAGCTGCTGGCATACACCGGATAAACTGGATTTGTGCGGTTGATACACTGACAGTTCGATAAAATAGCCAACATAGCATATGAAACATTTCATAGCATAATAATATATAGATATCGAGCACCGTTACATACAACACAATGTAAAAAAAAATGTTTTATATTTTATGGCCAGTCTGACCCTCTTAATTTTATTTCAAATACGATCCAAATTAATTTAATTACAACCAATGTAACTTTGAGCTTGTTTTGTACTCTGCTGTTTTCATATATGGTTGATTAAGTAAGTCTTACTGTTTATTTCCAAAGCTACACTAAAAGTTTCCAATGAAACATAATTTTGAAGCGCTCGTAGCGAAGTTTACTTAGCCATTCATAATCGATCACGTCCGCCGCGGTCAGGAGTTCGATGTGTGAGCGCTAGTGACATTACTACTGAGCGCTACCGTGCTTCGGAGGGCACGTTAAGCCGTCGGTCCAGGTTGTTGTCTTATGATGACAGTCCTTACAGCATGGTGGTAGGGCATTTTGCGAATGCCCGTCTGGCTAGCTACCACCCTCAAGTAGAAAACCTGTCGCCAAGCACCTAACGGTGTGTTCCGGCAGCTGTCCTTGAGAGCCAGTAATTCTAGGCTACCCTGAACAACATCTTCGACCACATCATCACTTACCATCAGGTGAGATAGTGGTCAAAGGCTAGCCTAAAAGCTATAAAAAGCAACTAAACTTAAAAGATAATTTTGCTCAAATAAAGTAAAACCTTTAACAATTTTAAAAACAAAATACTCTCAAACTCTTTAAGGTAATCCACCCCTAGAGCGTACCTAAGTAACTTGAATATGTGGACCAGAAACATTCAAATTCATGAAGCAAAGTTGCAGTTCTCGCTGTGAAAAGTAAAATGCTTACCAGCGCACCCCAGCGGAATGCAATGGAATAAAATGTGGTAAAGTAATACTGCGGTGGTTCCATTCATGTCCTATCATACTGTTTTAATGCTGTCTATTCTGTTGAGAAGGTCTTAGTTGGAAAATTTCATTGTTTTTGGTGAAAACGAGGAAGTTAATGTCTGTTCTAGAGAATGCTGTCCAAAGATTCAGTTTTTACATATGCGTTACCAAATTTAATTTTACACATGGAACACACACTCTATTTTTTTTAATTTTCACTCCTTACGTTTTATGAGAAAAACATCTTGCGCTCATAGCGAAGTTTGCTTAGTAAGATGAGCTACGGTCATGACTTGGATGGGTGACCGCTAGTGACATTACTACCTAGCGCTTCCTTGCTTCTGAGGGCACGTTAATCTGTCGGTTCCGATTGTTGTCTTAGGACGGCAGTCGTTACGGCATGATGGTAGCTCATCCTGCCCATGCCCGCCTGGCTAGCTACTCAAGTAGAAAATCTGTCGCCACCTAACGGTGTCTTCCGACAACTGTCCTTGAGAGCCAGTAATTCTAGGTTAGCCTGAACAACATCTTCGACCATATCATCACTTACCATCAGGTGAGATAATGGTTAAAGGCTAGCCTATAAATTATATATAAAAAATAACGTCATCACACCTATAATTTTCCTTGAGGGATAGGTCGCTATAAACACTTATCTGAGTGTCATTTTAGATATACATTAGTGTTGACCCTATAGTGCAGTCTTGTAATCTAAAACTCAATATTAATTAAATATGAAGTTTAATGTTTGAATACTTACTATATAATGCTCCATTTATTATTAAGTATTTCTTCTTGCAACATAAATGTATGATAATATGATAATAATAATAATGGTATAAAGTTTTGGGGTGATGTATAAGCGGATGTTGGTACAGCCCGTATCACCCTTTGTGTTTATCTTGTACCGTGTTGTTATTAACGTGTGAAAGATGATAGCTCGATGAATGAAATGCCGAAGATTGTTATGAACTATGTAATAGAAAAGTTCTCACAACGTACTTAAAAATATATTAGAATTAATGAGTTTGACACCAGAGTTATGATAATGCACAGTAAAACGGTTAAATTAGAAACATAAGACTGTTTGTGTAAAATACAAAGATTACATGTAAAATACGCAGCGCAATCGTTTTATGTGTAACCGACCGAACGCGTCACTGGCTGTATGTAACTATAGTGGTATGTAACTAACTTAAGTGTTACGTTCGGAAACATAATATAAAATAATACACTGTAAAGGAAAACTAAAATGGTAGGTAAATTTTCTAAATAATCAATTAAAAATACAAAGTGAATTATATAAATAAATGAAAATAAGGTGCGTAATAAACCCAACAAAGTTTTTATTTCAAGAATTTTAGTCTGAGAATGCCACTATAATTTGCAATATAAGAACTTTATTTGACCGGCCTTGATGAATTAAGTTAAATAATTAATTAATTTACGTTTTAGAATTAAGTACATGTGCGAGCCATCGTACCCTTGTTCTGTACGACACTTATGATTCTTAGATTTCCAACAAACACTCTATAATCAACACCATATTTTAATTTTATTTTGCGTTTACTAGCCTTCGATCACACTCTCAATAGAGATAGTGAGTGATAATGTGGTTGAAGGTTTTATTAGATTTAGCTAGGTTCAATGATCCCACCTAATCCAGCTTGCCAGGCATGTGTATTGGCAAATTGCCCTACTACTATGCGGTGAAGTTTAAGACTGAGCGTCGGGATTCGATGTGTTACTAATTGAAGCTGAAAGAGCGGTGCAGGTGAACACCAACGACCAGTTGAAGAGTTAAAATCCTTTACCTTAAATCTTTTACAATAGGAAAAAAGCTTAAGAAAGATGTGGCCATGTTTAATTTATCTTTTTAAATGCAGTGAACACGTTTTACCAGAACGTTCGATAAACTGTTTGAACGCGGGGGTGAAACCGTGGTGTGCAGCTATAGCTGCACTAATATAATGTGGATAATTATACAGTTTGCATAATTAACGATTAAATAATACCGAAAAAAAACAACGACCTTCCGCAATTTTGTGAATAAATTAAAACTAAAATGTTGTATTTTTAATAGAGGTCGCACGAACTTGTAGTCTTCCTTTTTATCTGTGATAATAACTAAAAGAGGAAACGTATAGACTAACTTAATAATTCTATATTAATAAACCCTTTGGGGTGATAATATGCATCCTATCTCTTGTAGTATGAGCCTTAAAAAGCTATAAAAGTTTTGATTTTCTAATGATCGCTTTTAATCATTAGATATCTCACTATGATGGCATGGTGTGGTCGGAGATAATGTAGAAACTAACTTATAGAAGTACTTTCGGAACAAACTCTTAGGTGCTTGGCGACAGGTTTTCTACTTGAAGGATGTAAGTAGACGAACATTAACAAAATGCCCGAAGATATTTTTTATCAAAAGTGTAATGATAGTCCATCACCAGCCCCGTCAGCATTTATATGGGTTTCATATTAATTGGTTCATTGATGTTTTTGTTTCCAGCTGATGTTCCCAACAGAGCAAATGTATCCACTGAGCAATTAAATATCGGCAACACGCGTACCTTTTGATGTCACTGCATAAAACAAAAATACTGTTCTCGGCAATTGATTAAAAAAAATCTATAACAAAAGTACATTACAGAAACATTTCTCTCCATAACAATTTTTGATTAGTGGAGATCCATCTTGAGATATTTATTTTATTTAGGATGGCTACTAGTCAAGCGAACATTCTAGATACCCAAGCTTTAGTTATGAAGCTAAAGTCGCAGTCGTCGAACCCCCTAATATATATTCTCAATTTGTTCTTAAACGATCAACAAACAAAAAAAGCAATGTTTTCTGCGGCCACTACATGCCACTACATGGGTCACTTATCCATGTAGTTGCTAGTGGTATTTACTACTGAGCGCTTCCGTTACCTAGATGTCACTTAAACCGTCAATTCTGACTGTTATCTTGGGATGCCAATCGTTAGGCTAAGTCGAAGACCGTGCTGTAACCAGAAAACTCTAACACATGGCATGGTGTTAGAGCATTTTGCGAATATCGAACCTACAGCCCTTGAGAAGAGAATCTGTCGTCAATTACGTAATAAGAGAGCCTTGTACTGAAAATGCCTCCCCATACTTCACAGTTCTTAGATAAGTCCTTCACAGTCCAAGCTGTGCGATTGTGGAATGCACTACTTGTGCATATACGAGTAAGGCTTGCCAAGTCGCTTTCAACATTTAAGACTTTAGTTAAGAATTATTATTTATCAATTTCTGATGCTCCTTAATATTTGTTTATATTTATATATTAAGGTACTAGTAAACGTCTTATATTGTCAATGATTTCAAGTTACACCAACCGCCTATACCTTTTTTATGTTTCTGTCCATCCAAAGGTTGTCTGGAAGAAATTGCTTTTATAGCGATAAGACTGCCCATTGTAATACCATTTTGTAAGGGTTTTTATTGTTATAATTTAATATATGTAAAATTTGTAAATTGGTTTGCAATAAAGAGTTATTGTATGGTATTGTAATAAGTAGTGGGTTCTGGCAGCTATCCTTGAGGGCTAATTACCATTTTTGAGATGTGCACCATCTTTGAAAGGCAAGCGTATCGGCAACAAAATATGGAATTACCTATATCTTGATAACTAGTTGTGATATAGCTGTTTGTGTTTTTATAAATTCCACCTGGAGTATTTTAAGAAGCGCAGTGATTACGTCACAGGATATAAAATAGAAAATATTGTGAACCTGTTGTATCAACCTCGTTGTAGTAAAGATATTTTTAAAAGAAAGCGTATAATAGGTAGGTATGTGTATATATGTGTATAATAAGCTTCCAAGAGAGTTTTTTACTATAATGACATAACTTTAAGAAATCTATAAGTGACTGGCTTTTCCATAATTGTTCCTCGCGGTGGCGACTGGGAATAAATCAAATAAATCATATTAAGAACTAAGTAAATTATTGTGACAAATTTGTATGAATATTTGCACGCCTGCATGCAGACTAGATATTTGTACCACTGTGTAATGTAATTTTGCAATTTTTTTTTCTTATTCCGATTCTATTCTCATTCTAGTACGTCAAAATAGCTTCAAAAGTACAGTAATGTAGAACCACAATGGATGCTCTACGAGCTCGAGAGATCGCGAATGTAACCTAATCCCGCAAAGACGAAGCTGGGAGCAGCTGCCATATTAATGATTCTCAAGATTGAAGTATTACCGGGGATCCCATTCTCAATCAATAATCTAGAATAGTTCAGCTAGTTTCTAATAGTTGTGACCATAATAAGCGCGATCATATCTCTTGCTTTAGAAGTTTGTATATCTTGCATTCAAAATGACGCCGTACCGTCATAAGGAACTATTTATCTCCGTATAAGTTTATCTACTTTATTATATATAAGTGCTTACAGCGTTGAGATTGTTTCATTGAACTCAATTTGATGCAAGGCTAACGATCAATCTGTATAATTGCTTATCAAACAGGTCTTTATAGGTACTGTGCATTAAATGAAGCGTAAGTAATTAGATAAACACTCAATTTATTTTGTTAGAGTAAAAATACTCATTATCATCACACCTTTACCAAAAAGTTCAGGTAGGAGTGTTCAGGCTTCCACTTTTTTTAGAACTGATAGGAAACGAGGCTGGCCATAAAACTGAAAACAAAACTTTTTGCAATTAGGTGCTTGTCCGAAACAAAGACTATATGCAAAAAGTTGTAGCTCACCTTGAGACGTGTTTAAAAATTCGTGGAATTGAACTGAAACATCAATTCGCGCTAGTAAAAAGTACTTTCATCATAATATTTTATCTTACTATGATTAAGGTAAATCTCTTTACCATTAATCTATGATTAGGGTAAATGTGTCGTACTTCGACATTTTTAAAGATTCTTAAGCTTTTTTTAAATGTTTCTGCTTTTGGTATGATATCATTAACCTTTTGTTTAGATTTTTGTATATTGGTGTTTTGCGAGTAGTAGAGGCACTCGAAGCGTATTTTGCTTAACCAATCAGCTATTTTAAGCCACTTCCGCCGCGATCATTGAGTTGGATGGGTGACCGCTAGTGACATTACAACTGAGAGTGCACGTGCTTCGGAGGGTACGTTAGGCCGTCGGTCCCAGTTGTGGTCTTACGATAGCTGTCGTTATAGCATGGTAGAAGGGCATTCTAGGTTAGCGTGAACCACTGACCACATCATACTTACCATCAGGTGAGATAGTGGTCAAAGGCCTATCAGCTATATAAAAAATAGATTATTCAAGGCAAGTATCATGTACTTTTACTCAAAAATTTTAGTAATTGGCTTTTAAGAAATCACTACAAACTATATAAACAACACTACAACTACAACGATGACAGCTTTATGCAACGTAAAGGCTATATATATAATAAATGCCCCAGTCAAATACCAGTTGGCAGGAAGCCCCGCATGCTGGCATCGTTACCCCGTTGGATTGAGCCAAATACGTGCCAGCATTTTGATCACGCGTCGCATCGACCATTATTATATATTTATATTACGATAAATTGAATTACAAACAAAATTATACTGTGTATAAATGCACAGCAAATACATGGCTAATTTATCAAATTAATGTTGATTTAGGGCACCTACTTCCTAACTCAAAAACTCATTTTACAAGAAATTTAGTCAATAAAGCATAATATACCTACCAAGTTGAAAGATAGAGCTGAACAGATACAAATAATGGAAATAATTATAGTCTATATAAAATAAATTATATATATAATATATATCTAGAATATCTCTAAATTGGTAAAGAGACGAACTGGAGGACACATGGAAAATATTCTATTAACTTGTAATATACGTTACATACTTCATGGATCGATATAATACAATATTAAATGATACCTTTGTTTGCAAGAGCAAAATTTTTCACATTTTATTACCATAAAGCACTATTGTTAATAATGTGTCAAATGAATATAGGTATTCATTTAATAAATAGCCTTACCAAATACTTAAAGCTAAAGTAGACGATCAAACATGTTTTCCAAAATTTAACGTTTGCTTTTTTTAGTGGCACATTAAAGATTTCTATGATAAAGCCTTTGGTGGTTCAATTGGTTTGATGGTTTACGCTCTTGTTGGATAAAACGTTAAGTTTGACAAACCTTTGTAAAAAAGTTTCGATCGTATATAATAATTACCGGGCACTTAGGAAGTACCAAAATGAACGTAACGGTAAAAAATAACACTCGTTAAATTTTAGCACCTGAAGTAAAAGTAACGATATAACATGCTAGCATAGCATCGACCTTACCTATTACCTTAATGCTGTTCAAAACAATATAAAACGATTGTTGATGAATTAATTAACGGTCACATGACCATTTTGGTACTTCTTAACTACCCTGTAATTATAGGTACGGTTAAAAATGTGTGACAAAGGTTTGCCAAACTTCACGTTTTTATATCCAACACGAGCGTCAACCACGTAACGAATTTGTCAATCTTACCCTTGGATTCGGCTTTAACATAGACATCTTTAATCTGCCAAACAAAGAAGCAGACGTTCAGTTTTGACCTTTCTTGTACGAGTTTTTAAATAAATTTCTGAGAGGCGTTTATATATAACATAACGTAGCGTGACTGCATGAACTGTACAAAGCCAAAAGTAAAAACACTTTCCTTTTGTGCGGCGTATATTAGCAGCTGTATAAAACAGAGTATGCGAAAGTAAAGGGTCTCTAGTAAAACGCCGTGACGTAGAGAGCCCTTAAGTCCTGGAGACAGCGAGAAGGAGGGCCTTGAGCACTGGTTGAAAAATATGTCAACTGATTTTGAAAACTATGATTGTTTATCATGAAAAATTACAAGTCATTAAAATCACGAAGGAGTGCCTAACCACGCGTTGTTTGCATTTTTTATATAAGAATATTAATTAATTTATATATATACTTAAAATAAAATGATACGCATATTCAAATATAGATTACAGATAGCGGTGCTCTTAACTAATTCCTATTATAATAAAAAATTGGTATCTAAAAGCTTTAACATTATTCTTACACAAAGTCTAATTGCACGAAATGGTGCCTAAGTATGTAATATAGTATAGTTTATATATGATATAGTTAAATAAGGTTTTTATTGGGGTGCCGGGCTAAAATGTAACTCTCTAGGTACCTATTGCTACCTGTGGGTGTCGTAAGAGGTGACTATAGATAACATTCCGGAAGTTGGGCAGCAACGCAATCCACCCCCCTAAATGGGAAGGCTATGTTCAGTAGTGGACAATAGTAGTTCGTAGTAGTACTAGATCGTAAAAGCAGTTTTATTTTTTCACAACATTGTGGTAGAATGTTTTGCATGTACTGGCTACTATGATCAAGTCGAACGCACTTAGCTCGTGTCTCACCCATTGTCCTAAGTGAACGACGAAAAGCGCCAATTTGCGATAAAATGCCATACGACTTATTACTACACAAACAAATCCACTAATATATCAACACGATAACGTAGACCGAGTATAGGTACACCGCTACTAATTAATATTATTTTGATCCATCGATATCGCCTCGTGTCGCATCGCGTCGCGTTTTCGCGTTAGTTGCTTTCGTAGGGCAATGGGTTACGGTGTGTTTCAGCTGCTGGAGGAGCAAGTAGACAGGATAGCCGGTCAAGGCTTACCTTGCCAGTACTCAAAAACTCTTATAAGTAAATAAAATGTGCAAAAACATATTTTTATGCTTTACGGATTACATTAAAAAGCTACAAATTTACGATAGGAAAAGGAGTTAACGATCGTATAGAAGAGGTGTCACTCCACCCCCATACGATGGTTAAAGAACAAGAGAAAAAATTAGAGTTATGAGTCGGTCAGAGCATACCCTGACCAAAGGGGTGAATGACGCGAGTTCGAATCCCGCACGTGATTATAATTTTTTCTCTTGTAAATTTGTAGTAATAGTTAGGTACATAAACAACATGACGTCGTATTTCAAATTAAGATGTTGTTTTTATTTCTTCTATATCGTCATGGGAGCTGCACACAATAAAATTAAATGTGCTAATTTAAAAATTCTAGGTGTGTAACAAATATTTTACGTAAAAAATAATTTGCAAACAATGTATAATATATTTAATATTTATTTAGGAATTGTCATTTAAAATTATTAGATTAACGCCCCATGAGCCAAATGTGGGTGTCGAAAAAGGCGACTAAAGGTAATATACCGGAAAGTGCAGGTGAAGGTGAAGTGCAACAGCGCTTTCCGAGGAACGCGATCCCCAAGACGCCAACCAAGCGTGGGAATTATGAGAAACTCCCCCATAATGGAGAATGCTGTGTTCAGCAGTGGACAATCTGGCTGATACAGTAGATTAAGGTGCTTGTGGGAATCCGTAAGACACAGTGGGTTCCGTGACTACACAGAATGTACCAAAAAAAAACTTATTTATTTGTACCGAGATTTTTCCGAGCTAAGCGAGACGTCAACGCGGGCGTCCCGAGCTCTCCTTGTAAAAGACCACCGGATGTGGTTGAAACTATAGTCGGAGCTATCTGACTGATTCACGAGAGTTATCCCGTATTATTTACTAAAATGAGTGAAAACCACGTTAGTTTTTATAATAAAATTGTACCGAGATCTTTAGCGAGACCGACTCGCATATTATAGCCGGTTCATTTTATTTATTTGTTGTGTTATACGTTAGATATTCGACTATAAAACGCTGTTATTATATTTAGGTACTACCGTTTTTATTATAGGGGAAAAACAAAAAAACTGACCAAGTGCAAGTCGGGCCTTGCACTTTTAGGAACCGCGTTGTAACAGCCCGAAAAATAAAAAAAAAATCAATAAAAGTAACATTTGTATAAAGCACTGAAACTCTTACCTATTCAGATGTAACAATAATCGCTCAGCACGCGATTCTATTTGTTATCATATTTAGAAATATAGAAGGGTAGCGACATCATTACTAGATTTAAGTTTTTAATAAAGCACTTCTTTCCATCAGATGGAGTCTAGTAGGCTGGTTGATGACCGCGCACCATCCCCTATGACGGTTAAAGTACAACAATTGTAGCATAAAATTTCGGCTCGAAAGAGTAAGGTTCCAGTGGCTGAATGAATTAGTCATCCGGCGCAAAATCGGAGGATGCGTATTCGATTCCCGTCCGTAACAAAACATTTTGTACTCCAATAATTTGTAAATTTGGTTTTAGCTTAGCACGCGATATGCTTGTTATCTGTCATATTTAAAATAATGCTGGGCACGCTGCCAACTGGGAGTGGGCTGGAGCATTTGGACTGCCTATGAGTCTGCTATGACTTGTAGGTTGTCTAAGTGCCTTTATTGTAGTAGCTGTAGTGTTGTATATAGTTCATAGTATTTTGTTTAATAAAGACAAACCGCCGTTTAGAAATAATTGATAGCCTATAAATATTAATACCAGGCAAACATAAGCCTGTAGGACGTTATCAAAATGCAAGAGACTTTAATGTTAGTATCGTAGCAATGACGACCCTGTAAGAATTGGTTATATACAGTACATAAACTGCGAGTCCATGGTTAGAATTCTGTCAAGGCTTGCTTCACTGCATGTAGGTCGCTTTATGCGTATGTTTGCCTGGCTAGCTACCACCTGCATATAGAAAATCATTGCGAAGCTCCCAATGGTGTGTTTCGGCTGCTCATTTAAGTGAAGCCTGTTTAGCATCTTACCACCTAGGTAACCGTATCCCGATTCATGTGTGTGGCTTAAATTATCGGCAAAAAAATGAGACAACCATTTTAAGGCTATATTATGTAGTAGACTCCTTATAAAGTTTAATAGCAACGCCTTGGAATGGGTATAAATATTGTATTTTTTTATTACATACAATAGATCGCACTGAAATATCTACGCCCCTGGCCGCTCGTAAATGTTAAAATTCAGAATGTTATATGCTATTGTAAAACATGATACTCGTACACTGTTTAATTTTTTTGGCGGAAAGTCACGTTTCATTCGTTTATTATCAAACAAAAGAAAAGATTTTGGGATGATGATCCATCCTGCACATTGTCAGGCTTGTCCCACTCCGCGCTTTAGGTAGAAAGCTATACCGTCAGCATGGGATTATTGTACGGTGCGTGCTGCGTTAGAAAACATTAAAGCTATACGTGGCTATGCGATAGAAAGAAAGACACCTTGTAGGAGGACATAAATATTACGAGCTAAAAGGCATGCACTTTATTGCGTCGTAATTAGTTTCAAATTTTTTGAATTGCTTTGCAGTGACCTATTGATCATTTTTATTCTGTGACATTGTCCAGAACTCGTAGCACAAACGCAATTTCGTAATTTCCGAAAAATGAAAATAAAATATTAGAAGTTTCACATTTACGGGACCGGAAAAGGCCGTAATAGCTTTAAACCAGCATGTGAAAAACATGCCCTCACAAAGGGTTTGGTGTGAACGAATGAAAAAGTGTTTTAAACTTTACTTCTTTTTATTTATAAGTTACACGAAACCTCCCGTGTACACTACGTATCTTTTAATATTGAATAATCTCTGGTTATCTAGCTCAGACTCAAGTATTATATTATGTATAAGTGTATTGTGTACGTATGATACACGGCATGGTTTTTGTGGAGGTACATAATTATATGTAAACTCGTATTTCTGTGCATATAGGTTTACATTTCAGTTTATAACCTATCATTACAGAAATTGATCTTATTTACTATTGTATAATTATACTACAAAATTGACTAACTAAAACAACTTGGCAATTGTGTAAAGGTCTGGTGGTAATCTCAGAGAAATGAATAAGAAAGAGGGAGTCTAATGAAAATCAAAAATGAAGCATCAAATTCGGCCAATTTTATGTAAGACACAACTCACTCACACAAACGTATCCAAATTCGGCCAATTTCGTCCTCATTCACGATAGACCATCACGCTATGCACGTCTCACATAACAGAATAAATAAAATAAAATCCATCTTGAGTATTAAAACACACGTAAATATTGAATATAATGTACAACGCAATTTAGGTTATATTTTTTTTTATGCCTGATAGGATAGCCTTTGACCACTATCTCACCTGATGGTAAGTGATGATGTGGTCGAAGATGTTGTTCAGGCTAACCTAGAATTTTGAATAAAAATGTAAACAAAAGTGTTGCCAGACATACATTTTAGATTGTTTCCAAAAGTGTGCAGTTTTCAAAAGTCGGTGTACGTATCGCTACTTACTAAGGTTATATACATTAAATAAACAAGCTAATGTTTATTAGTGAAATCTTAGAGGCTATTGTAAGTTTTGATTTTCTTTAGACTCCCTCTTTCTTACTTATTGCTCTGAGTTAGGGATGTTCAAACAAAAAAAGGATCGATATTTTTTCGATATAATATATCGTAGTGTTATATCGATACTTTGCGATATATCGGAGAAACATATCGATATTTTCGATATATCGTAGAAAATGTTTTTCTTTTTTAATTAATTTAGCTAGTCTATATTATTAAATATTTGACAGGTTGATATAAGTAAAAACAGCTAGGGTAAAGAAACAAATCAACTTTATTTTTTTAATTCGCAATATTTTTTTCTCTACACGTTGGATTAAAAATATAGGATTGCATAAAAAAATGCCGTTACGAAGGTTTTGTTTACAACAAAGTGTGAAGGCTAATTATTTACAATTCGTGGTTTTACTTTTTAAATACGTTGCCAACTGGTAAATCAGTATCTAATTATTTATTTATTTATATTGATACACAAAACAGAATACAATCACTAAAAGAACACATTATGATATAGGTTAACATTTACGAGCCGGACTATACTCCTAAATATGTGTACACATTATGATCAGCATAATTAGTAGTATGCACTTATATTATACTGTTAAAAGTTAATAGAAAATGATAAAATTAAAGTGGTGTTAGCAACGTTTACGATCAATTTGCCATAAAAAACAACTTTGCCAACATCCCTTTTGAAAATGTAAAGGTTTTGATCAAACATGTCAAGTGAGCTATGGTTTTGTATCGGTTGAATAATATCGATTGATGTATTGATATACATTTCGGAAGCGATATATCGTGTTCATATATCGATGTTTTTTGTAATATCGATATATATCGTGCACTCCTACTCTGAGTTCACGATGGACCCTCGCACATTACACACGTCACACAACGTTATAAATAAACTAAAAATGCCCACTTGCGTGTTAAAACACTGCAAAAACAGAACATATTCAGTGAAGAAAAAGTTATCTGAAATTACTTTTAACACATAAGTATTGAATTTAATGTACTTTCTGCTTATTCTGTCAAAAAATATAAAAAAACACACAAATAAAACGGCACCTGCGGCGAAACCATACCATATACGTAACCTAACACGCCTCTGGTCAATTATTTATTGTCCTAGAGAACGTAAAGTCTAGAATATCTTTAAAAAAATGCGGAACATATTAAACGATAATCGTGAAGATTGTGCAATATTACAATAATATTGCACAATATATATATATATATAATATTATGTTATTTCGAAGTATTCTTACGAACAGATTTTGCTGTATATTTATATCTTCTAAAATTTTTCGCCCATAAATCCTACTATTTAGTTATTTTTGCTTTCATATGGCAACACTTCTATCGCACAAATGTATAAAAGTGTGGCTTCAGATTGATGCTTTACGAGCCTCCGTCTTTTCTTCTATTTTGTCAGAGGTGGTAAAGATAAATATTTGATAAAGCTGGTCGTCATTTTTTAATTTTGAATGTAGGTTCTGTTGATATCCGCTTGAAGAAAATATTATTATGTGAACATTCTAGGCTAGCCTGAACAACATCTTCGACCACATCATCACTTACCATCAGGTGAGATAGTGGTCAAAGGCTAGCCTATCGGCAATAAAAAATAAAATAAAAAGAAATCTTGTGGTTTGTACGTTTGATAAACGGTATGCTTTAAACATAATGTAGGTACAGCAACAATTTAAAGATTTATATTAGCTGGCTATAATAATTGTAATACTGTACTTAGTAAATATTGTTTTAGTATATTATGAGCTACATAATTGTGCCGGAACAAGCCCGAGGCCCGCCTGATGTTATGCGGATTAACCTCTGCCTATAACAGATGCATTTCGTCATAAGTCACGAATTGCACTGCGCCCGTCACCTTGAGACATAGTTGTTAAGTCTCGTGACTGTAGGTGTCATGAGAGCCTGCTTATTAGTTGTAACTTATTATAGTAATTAAACAACTTTAAACGGTTTAAATCGCGTATATTTTTAATTATTTTATCCCGACGTTTCAAACACTTTGCAGTGATCGTGGTCACGGGGTGACTCGTGACACGTGAGTCACCCCGATTTAAACCGTTTAAAGTTGTTTAATTACTATGTGCAACAATCGCGAAAACCTAAGACAACATTATGTAACTTATTAGTTGTAATTAATATACCTTTCACTGTATAATTATTACAAATGATGTATGCGCCTGTAAGAGGTGTTCGTATCAGGCCTTGTCATGACTTAATTGTCATGAATTTGTAAGACAATATGATAAAATGTATTTTTAATATGTACACTGTTGGTGCATCTAAATAAATAAATAAATAAATAAAAGTCTCATGTGCCTGTAATTTCACATTACATGTTATAAATGTGAAACTTTTTAGATTATCAGATACCTTTTTACACCGACGAAGGAGGCCCGGAACCAATCGCACGGGTCTTTATGAACATAGTTTAGGAACCAGCTTCTTTTTTATTTGATACTAGCTTTCCGGCCGCGGCTCCACCCGCGGCTTCTTTTTTCGCAGTCGGATAAAAACTATCCCATGTCCTTCCCCGGGTCTCAAACTATTTCAATACCAAATTTCATCAAAATCGGTCCAGTAGTTTTGGCGTGAAAGCGAAACAGGCAGACAGAGTTACTTTCGCAGTTACAATATTATTGTATGGATGTGTTAAATTGCCTATACTAATTTTCTTTTTTTGCTATTATTGATTTGTTATTATTATGTACATATATTCGTATTTCTGTGCTTATGTCAGCGAGCAGTTACATTCATAGAATCTATGGCGAAACCAGACGCACAAGACGTCAAACACTGTAATAGTCACATCAATTCGTAGATCAAGCGAAATATATCGTGGATTCCTCAAAAGCGTTGAGAGGAAGCTCGTGGGTAGTCGCTTGATTTGTCAAAGCAGTTGAGTACGTGATTCGACAGTAGGGTAGAGATTTCGAACATAAAGTTTTACTTGATAGAGCGTAAGTGGCGCTTGTGAAGAATTTATGAAGGATTTATTGTTTGTGTATGTCCGACATTATTGATATACGTAGGTATTGTTTCTACTGTAACTTTTTCCAGAAGCGTTTGCTTTTTTGTTATAGAAGCGCACGTAGCGCAGTTTGCTTAGCCGCTGCATCATGCCTTCTACTCTCCTGATGAATATTTTATTTTTAATACGCATGGTTAGTTATATTCGATTAGAATACAGAAAACTGTTTACCATAAGAATAGGCTATTACTTCTAGAACTACTTACATTTTTATTATAAGTTTTTGGTAAAATGTGTTAGATCTTAAATTGATTTACTTTTAAGAACATATTGTACTTACAATTGAAGCAAATAAATATAATATTAATATATCCTTAACCGAATGGCTTGAATGGGTAACTGCTAGTGGCATTACTACTGAGCGCTTCCGTGCTTTGGAGAGCACGTTAAGAAGTCGGTCCCGGTTGTTGTCCTAAGGTTTGATAAATTTATATTTGAGTTTTATATAATTACTGATGTAATAGGATATAGTTATTTTAAAATAACATTTGATTAAAATTTATTTCATTGCAATAAATTTCCCACAAATAATAAACTATCCATCTCTATTTATTATATAGGTTACTTACTAATTAGTAAAGGTTTAATAAAAATTTAATAATAGTTGTTTTACACTTTTAAGCCTCTAAATATATACATATAATCCGATAGGTAGGACTATATTACCCAAGCACTAGATAAGATTTACTTAATTATAACTTTGAATCAAGTAACCTAGCATTAATAATTGTGGACTGCCCGCAGAGGTCAATTATTCAATTTCTTCCACAGGCTTTACTGTATGCATGATATTTGGCGATTGCACCCCTGGATAGCTTGAGTGCAAGCTTTTTTTCTGCGGTGCAAGTAAAAAAATGTGTCACAACTCGCCAAGAAAACAGTGCATTTCGGCAACTGTCATTGTGATGCACACCACGATCAAATTTTAGCTTGTTCAACATGTTCCATGTTGCCTTACGAAGGCAGTTTATAAAAAACATCTACGCGCCAAATTCCATATAACGTCAGGCCTCTAGAACAAAAATATGTCAGATAGGTATATCACGGAAGCGTTGCCAGTAAACCAGTCGAGTTGCCTAATTTAATTTTGCCAAAGCGAAAGAGGACGTGATCGACAGAATGGTAGAGACATTTTATTGGTAAGCCTAAAAGTAAAATATATTTAGGTTGAAAATAATAATTTAGTATTTGAGATGGTAATGTACGTTTAAGTATTAAATATTGTCCATTTGTACCTACTATTTAGTCAAAAATAAGTTAAATTTTGTAAATTGCATAACCTTTAGCTTCTTTGCTATTTAGCTAGGTTTTGGTACTTGTATTTCTCTTAGATTAGTGTTTATTCGTTTTTTTTTGTAATATTGTTAATGTGCAGGTTTTAGGTTAACATGGTTACTTCAGTGTTCGCATATACCAATTCCATTAAGTTTCTATCAGTGAAAACCTGTAATTGGCTTTCTGTTGTATTCACTTATTGATAGAGATAGTAGTATAGCTGTTGGTTTTCCAAATATAAATAAATAAATAAATTTTGTGGTTTTTCTTTGACCAAGCTTTTTTAAAAATACGTAATTGGTATTTGAGCATGACCACGATGAGTTAATTAAAGGGTGTTTTTTTTTATTTATGGCTACGCTTTGAGTACTATCTCACCTGATGGTTAGTGATGATGTGGTCGAAGATGTTGTTGAGGCTAACCTAGAGAATTACTGGCTCTCAAGGACAGTTGCCGGAACACACCCTTAGGTGCTTGGCGACAGATTTTCTACTTGAGGGTGGTAGCTAGCCAGACGGGCATTCGCAAAATGCCCTACCATGCTATAACGACTGCCATCCTAAGAAAACAACCGGGACCGACGGCTGAACGTGCCCTCAGCAGCAAGGAAGCGCTCAGTAGTAATGTCACTAGCGGTCACCTATCCAAGTCATGACCGCGGCAGACGTTGCTTAACTTAGCGAACGCTACGCTGGAATAAAGCAAACTTCGCTATGAGCGCTTCAAAAAATATTTTGCCCCTATTTACTGAAATACCTTAACTTTTGAACTGCCTACGACTGCGAAGCCTCCATCACCGCATCAGTTTTCTATCACAAGAATTTTGCTATCATTGGTACTTGATAAGAATGTTACATTTCAGTTCGATTGGAAAAGTGGAAGAGTCCGAAATATCAACATGATTGACCCGGAAAGAGAGACATGCGAACAAAGGAAGTCGAAGATAACAAATAATGCCTACCTTAATAAATATTTTTAATACAAAAAATATCATAATCATCATCATCATGACCTCAAACGAAACATCCATCTTTGCACAGGCTTCTCTATTTAAAAATAACATTTTCTATAATCCCCACACTTAGCGTTTTGGGGGTCGTAGTTTCTTGAGAAGGCGCTGCTGCCTGCCAACTGGTATTTTTTCTTTCGTCGCTTTTTACGACTCTTACAGGAAGATCTGGCGGGTTGCATTTCTGCCCTGGCCCCCCACGTGTAAATAAAAATTTATATTCCTGGATTAAAATTTGAAGAAACAGCTCGAACACTGTCATTTATGACCGATGAAAAGCTTGCTACGCAAAATATTACCATTTGCGCCGAAAGCTGCCCGCCCGGGCGATGCGTCTCCCGAACAATTAGTATAACTTCCGACATAATAGAGTTGCTAGACACTGCATTAAATAAAATAAATAATTCTCTTGAAACAAAATAACAGCAACACAAGTGGTATAAAGAATAAGTAAACACCGTAACATACGAGCATCTCGGCAAAGTTTATATCGTCAAAAAACGTTTTACATAATGCCGTAAAACAGTACTTTGAAGTTCTTTACCGTGCATCTTGCCGACATCATCTCTGAAGAGCACAAATGGGAGTTTTTAGAAGCTAGTATCATTCTTGGGAGAAAAAATGCATCTCAGTATGATGAGCATTTCGTAATGGGGATTTATGTTTGTGAGTCATTATTTACAGCTGTTGCACCTATATACATATAGGTGGTATTTCATTGGACATGAACATTTTTGAAAACGTTAGTAAAAAGAGAAACGGTTAAAACAAACAGACCGCTTACTTTAAAGAGAAAGAGTAATAAGTATGCATAAGTTTATTAAAATTAATAGAAAAACCAAAGTGAAAGTGCGCGTTAGTAAATGATTCAACACCCCTGTGGTCCTAGAATTCGTTAAAAGTGAGATAAGTACTTATTTTTTGAATTGTTTGGTCTTCGATCTTTGCTCGTTTTTGAGCGTTTTTGAGGGACAAGCTCAAAGTCGCTATGAGCCTTGGATGGAGCTATGCTCGGAGTTATTTTGCACGATAAAATTCGAAACGAGGAAATTTGCCGAAAGACCAAAATCATCAACAGAGCTTTAAACACTTGCACGCTGGCAATGGACAGGCCACATTAAGTACTTGAGGAACTGATAACCGATAATTATTAAAAAAAAAAGTGAAGTTGTACAGGTAGGCCCCCCAACAGATGACATTATTAGGGTTGCTGGAACCCGTGGATACAAGTGGCTAATAGCCGATTATTATGGTATTCTACGGGACAACAATGTTCATCTTCTGGTTGATGATGTAGATAATGATGATACTCAGATGCGCCACCGCTATATGGTTAATATTCCATTTACCCGAACGAAGCGATCTATTCTTCATTCATATACGAACCGCCAGGGAATGGAACACCCTGCCTGAGTCTAATATGGGGGTCACCAAAACGCGAGTGAATATATTGCTTCTGGGTAAGCGCGCTCCATCATCGAACGCATCATCACTTAACATCAGGTGAGATAGTAGTCAAGTTCTACCCAGGTCAGTATAAAAAAACTTCTTAACCATCACTAATTTACAAAGTGTAGAGAAGGATTAACATGATATAATAATAATTTGAATAGGATCAACATTTTATTATGTACAATTATACTGATATTATATTATATCTATATATACTCGTAGACCTGGTTTTACGTTACAACAGTAAGTCTATTGTCTAAGATTTGTATGATGGGCGACACTTTTCTTATATATTTTTCTATTATTTCTGAATCAATTCCAAGAACCATGACATCGCGGCCGTGGTCTTTTAACATCTGAAATAAAAGAATACATAATTTTTACCACATCTAAGTTAAAATCTGTAGTTTTTTTGTCTCAATACGCAATGCATCATTATATAACAGCCAAAAGCGAGTTTTAAGCGAAGGTTCCGTACCAAGACAGAAGGTACCAAAATATTATTATTTTCTTCATTCAGAGATCCTTAACGGGAGTCCAACCAGCAGTTGGCTGTTTTTAGTGTTATTTCTTGTACGTTAGATATGGAACTATAATTACTACAAGTTTGATGTTTGCATGTACCATTCCGATAGATCGTAAATAAAAAGCGTAAAATAAACACGTTTCTTGTATGGAGGTCCACTTTTATTTTTGATATATGTATTATTATTTTTTAGGGAATTCGCCACACTTAACAAATTTCTGTGAAAATTTCCACGGTGCACCTATTACTGTGCCCAAGATACAGCCCTTTAAAGGTCGGCAGGACGGACTTAGTAATAAGGTCCCGTTTTCGGCAAAACACGCAGAATATAAGAATAATATATTTTTTCATCACAATTTGTAAATAATCCTTCTTCTGGCTGTGAAAATGTGAAATTAATTTTGGAAATGGAGACGATGCATTGATATAACAGTTGGTTGTTGTGAATCGGACGTATGATAAGAATTCCGAAGTTAGTAAATAAAATAAACGATTTTTGTAGTAAATACATACGACCGCAGATACCCGACATACAAACGATCACTATATTGTATATTAGTTTTACATGGCCTGTTTTTAGGATTCCGTAAGGAGTTTTTCGTGTCCCTTTCCAAAAATTTATTTCACATTTTCACTGTCTTCAATCATTCACGTTCAGAAAAACGTTTATATATAAATTCTTATGAAAAAGTATTATTCTTATATTCTGCGTGTTTTACCGCTCTTTAAAATGTAACTCGCTTATAGTAACTAAGAAATATTGTTTAGTAGGTAACTAATAATATACTTGCCTTGAAACCACTTCCGCCTATACTCAAAAAGTCAGTAGTTGTGACCTGGTAAACCTCATCCAACTGTATTGGTTCGAAGGTTTTTCCATTTTTCACCAAAACAGATTCAACCTTTCGCGATGTAGTGTTGAGGGTTACTTGCATCCCTAGAAAAGTACAAAATACATAACCTATAGCAGTACTGTAGTAATAATGAAATTTTTGAGTTGTCCATGATGGGTTTTCGTCTAATCAATTGGCAATAAATACCTACCGGGGTACCTAAAGGGTTGGTTCTCTCTGCTATTCTCTTCTTGCTGCACATAATATTTCAAACCCTATATCATTGGGTATGCAGATGACAGCACAGTTCTAAAGAAGTACTTATATATCCAGTGCACGGGCGAGCAATGTACAAATACAGTCTGGAGTAAAGAGGCGATAGTCGAGTGAATTAATTTGGCCCTACAAGCAGTCTCCGAATGGAGTGATGCATTTGGTCAAATTCAATTATTTGAAGACCCAGGCTTGTAGTGCCAAGCAGAGTCATTTCAACTTCACTCTTGTCCTCCGAAGTATTCCGGTTCCCATAACCGACCAACTCTTCTGGCTTTGATACCCAAATTCAACTTTAGGTTATACATCGAGTCTAGAACTGATTAGCTGTCAAAATAACATTATTTTGTCATTATTTATATTATTACTGACAAAATAAAATCCGCGATGAGTTATTACTATAAGCTATCGATATATGACGCTATTATAAGCGCCATAATCACGATACGATATACACAATACGGGTGATGGCACACTATCAATTAAGTGCAGTTATATTTGTATACACTCTTGCTTTGTCTTTTGCAACGAATACTATTGGAACTCGATGAAAGTCACGACAAAACTTAACAGACGCACTGTACTATCACGTTTTTCGAAGTCAACAGACCGTGAATTGTGCTTTATTACACGATTGCCCACAAAAGGATTGAAATGTTTTCAGGGTTCATGTATGTATATACCTAGGTATGTATGTATGTGAGTTTCTTTATACAGACAGATTTAATTGAATGAGATATCATTAGATTCATCTTGTAATTCAAAAATTTTGTTAAAAAAATGTAATGTAAGAAGTTGTAAATTGTAATAATAAATAAAAAACAATTTGGCGGATTAAATACCTATATACGCCATATCATAAGAGCAAAAAACTTTTTTCTTCCACACCCATCAAGTGGTTAGTCAAAATGAAGCGCTTTTTTATTTTATAAAAACATATAACTTGCAGTTTTAACTTCAATGGAAAGATAGAACGCTTTATGAAAATAAATTAATTATGTTTACTCTATTACCTTATACTTGTTTTACTCTAGATTTAATATGACAATCTAAAGCCATCGTTACCACACAAATCATCGTGGATTTTATCTCGTAAGTAATAATATAAATAACGTTAATGACCGTGACAGGTTAAAATAAGAAATAAATTGCAAATTACCAGCCACTTGAGGCATATGTGGTCCTGAGAAGGGTTTCTCATGCCAGACCGACTGCATGCAATGCTCCATAGCTTCAACTAGATACCTCCCGGGCAGATCAATCGTTACCACCTTGTTGGTGAACGGCATCGCGTTGATAATGGATCCCCGCGTTATGTCTGAAAATCGTTCAGTCAGAGATATAGCTCAACAAAAAACAAATCACATTTCGTAGTAATTGAAAACTGGTTGTAGAAAGCGAGTTCTTATTCTGGGCCTACCCAGACAAACATTTTTTAAGATCAACCAGCCAACAGATAATATAGTTTTTATATAATTTACAAGGCATATCTATACATAAAATTTAAAAAATATACAAATTGAGTCGCTAATAAAATTCATATTTCTTAATCGTTACCGGGTCTATTCACGCACGAATTAATATCAAAATAAACATATTTTGACTAACCTCGACGTTTCGATCAAGTTGCATTGACCGTGGTCACGAGTAGTCTGAAGAAACGGGTGTCATCGTCTTGAGGAGCGGCGGGAGCGATTTAAATCTACCCCCGCTTGGTTTTCGTTAATGTCTTTATCACTGTCACCTCGACACACTACACTAACAGTATCGGAACTTGCACGCGGCGGCAAATTACGACTCAAGCACTTTCTTATTAAAGGATTACACGATGTAGACAATTTAAATCCATCTACCCGATTGAAATTTTTGTATCTACTTCTTGATTTCAACCACTTCACGTACAATCCTTGAGTAGTAATGCCGTTCAGTGTAGAGATTTTTTGGCTCATGTAGCTCGATCCAGTGGTTAGGTCCTGACTCAAGTAAGTGCTCAGCTATCGCTGATTTATGCGTGTCACGATTCTTCACAGGTGCGATATGCTCTTTGACCCTTTCTGCAATAGTAGTGCGTGAATAGACCCGGTAACGATTAAGAAATATGAGTTTAATTCACGAAAGTTCAAAGAAAAGTATTGCAAAGCTAATAAAATTACCTCCTTTAGGCAAAGATCCTCTTATCATGTTTCTGACGAAGAATGCAACCCCAAGAAGGCTGGAAGGTTTTTCTTCCTTGGTCTGAAATTATAGAATGTAAGTTTTTTATGCTTTCGTGTTTTTTTTTGTTGCTGATAGGTAAGCCTTTGACCACGAACTCACCTGATGGTAAGTGATCGAAGGTGTTAACAGGCTTAACTTAGAATTACTGGCTCTCAGGACAGCTGCCGGAACACACCGTTAGGTGCTTGGCGACAGATTTCCTACTTGAGGGTGGTCGCTAGCCAGATGGGCATTCGCAAAATGCCCTTCCACCATGCGGTGAACCTCAAGACCACGGCGGGATTCGAACCATGGACCTGCTGCGCGGCAGTTAAAGCCAAAGCCACTGAGCCATCACTTCT
The DNA here is from genome assembly GCA_963854805.1 of Plagodis dolabraria. NCBI lineage: Eukaryota > Metazoa > Arthropoda > Insecta > Lepidoptera > Geometridae > Plagodis > Plagodis dolabraria. Next base: position 17,519,977 of record OY978461.1, read on the forward strand.
TCAAAAATAGTGATGGAATAAGCACGAGGCCCACCTTGTGTTAAGCAGTAAGCCTTTAACAGATGCAGATCATCACAATTGGTGAACTGCACTGCGCCCATCACCCTGTGACATAAAGTTGTTGAGTCTCAAACTCTTCAAACCGACCACGGCCGCACGGTAATGTGGACTACTACTTGGCGGTAGAAATAGGTATGATAAGGTGAAAGTACTTCCTGAAAGTACTTGCCCAAACAGTTCTACTGCAAATAAAATAGTTAAATAACACAATAAATATAAATCTATTACAAAATGGTTCCATAGGTAGACAGTAGACTAGAGAAATCGCTAGCTCAGTAGAGATACTTCCTCCTAGAGTATCGCATTAAGATATTTCATAGATCCATGAGTAATCGTATGCCTTCTCTCTGTAAGCAGGAGCATAAATTAACTTTGTATATACTGAAAAGCAGGAGTACAACAGCAGTCTATTGTCTAATATTTATGGTTTTGGAGATAAACTTGATTTTGTCATCTGGACCTCCAGAATGGGCATCATTTTCGGAGGAATTGTGTGTGATGGTGATAATGAGCCTGGATAACGAGCAAATGAATATAAATGTTTACTATAAGCATGGCTTAAAAGATTGCATTGCCGTTCTAGTTAGATAATAGGTCAACAGATTCAAAAAAGTGGAATTAACGAACGGAATATTTTAGGAATATTGAGTGCATTAAAACACACAGATCTTTAATAATAATAAAACATTTATTTCAGACTTATGTCCATAGTGTTAGTAACATTTAATATATATTGATGTTAGTTAAATAATAATATTATAATAGTTACATACAATTTACTTAATTAATGTAGAGATCTGATTGAAGTTCGATAAGTTTGTCAATTTGACGTAGATGACGATGATCCGTCAGTTAATTTAATGTTTATCGGATAGCATAAATAATGGTAGAGATGTCCATTGTTATTCAAGTTATATATATGTCGGAGCGTAGTAGTTAGTTTGATACGAGAATGGCAACACTATAGAATAGATTTACCAACGTTATTCTAGTCTTTATTTTACAAAATACTACGAACTATACAGAACACTACAGCTACTACAATAAAAGCATTTACACAACCTACAAGTCATAGCAGACACATAGGCAGTCTAAATGCTCCAGCCCACTCCCAGTTGACAGCATGCCCAGCATGCTGGCAGCACTGCCCCGTTAAATTGCAATGCTTATACGTTGAGGCAAATATGTGCCAGCATTTTGATCACGCGTCGCATCGACCAAGCGCTCAGATAAGTTTTGGAAAATATGATGAGCTCCCGGTCTCCACGGACCCAAGTCTCTACACCAAACGGCTCAAATATGCAACCCATACCGAGGTTAGCATATTTGCGCCGCTTGAGTTGCTCCGCCGAAGTAGCCGCAGTGCCAGCCCTCTGTATGTGGTCACTACTAGTCTTTAGTCATTTGAGAGACTGTGACATAAGCTACGCTCCGAATATTATAGATAACTGCGAAACTCAGATTACTAACTTCACATTCGTAATCTGCCGGCGTACATACCATACATTACTTACATTTATCGAATATAACCATGAACATATGTAAGTACAAACAACACCATGATAAAACACTACGCCTAAAGTTTTATGAAAACTGAACACAAGACGGCCGGTGTTAATGACCAGAGGGACAGCCGTGCTCTATTGCTTGTTATTTGTATATCTTTAAAGTATACAATGTTATCGTCACAATATCAATTTGGTCTCCTTACTATAGATACCATTATGGAAGTATATCTTTCAGGCCAAACTGCGATGTTTACATTATAATTATAGGTAATCATTCTATTTTAATTGTTGGCCAGTTGTACGAGCAACAGAGAGAAAAATTGAATCTTCCATCTGGTTAAAAATATCGGCCAAGTGCGAGTCGGTCTCGCGCACGAAAGGTTCCGTACCATAATAGCTATACAACATTAGACCTCAATTTTTTAACTTTTTTTTGTTTTAACGTGCGCGAGTCCGTCTCGCACTTGGCCAATTTTTTGTATTTGTTGTTATAGCGGCAACAGAAATACATCATCTGTGAAAATTTCTAGCTATCATCGTTCTTGAGATACGGCCTTGTGACAGACGGACGGACGGACAAACAGCGAAGTCTCAGTAATAGGATCCCGTTTTTACCCTTTGGGTACGGAACCCTAAAAACGGGCAAGTCCTTGGAGTGCTCGTATAGTAGCAAGTTCTTTTTCATGAAATGCCTATGGATATTGTATTAGCCAATCAACGTTATATCAAATTTAATCTGCCTACTTTAAAGTGGAATTAGCATGTTCACGCTGGTTTTAAAGCAATTTATATTTGTATTACATTTTATTGAATGTATTTTCTCACTGGTCACTTTCATTTATACTAGGATATCAGCAACGGCAAGCATATACATGTAAAGAGTTACTCAAGCTCATAGAGATATAAAATACTATCCTTTTCTATGGTCAAGCTAGTGTTAAGAATTACGTTACCGTTACGTACAGCTACTATATTCGACAATAAGGAATAATATAATACTCACTGCATTAAGAAAAGCTTCGGCAATCAAACTTCCGAGGTAACATTCTTTAGCACTGCACTGCGTTGTTTCTAGAATATCATTAGACTGGCCAACCACCTCGTCAACAATTTGGTGTAGTTTTTCTGAGTAAGGCTGCAGGAGAGCTTTTATTTCTGGATCTGCAAAAAAATTACAAAAACAATTATGTACTTTACTTTAAATAATTTAAATTAAGTACTTGAAGAGCCAGTAAAAAAATAAGCTAGCTCATATGTTTTTTTTTTATTTTTTAGAGAGGACAATGGTGTTGTTTGTATCTGCAACAATATAACTCCACTCTATAGCCCTGGAGCCTCTGGTCCTCTTCACCCGAGAAGAGCTCAGAAGGTGTGAAGCGCCTTCTATCTCCATCGACAATGGGTGCCGAAAACGCAAAAAGAGAAGTTGATAAAAAACTCAAGGGCACCACCGTGGTACGGACCTCGACTTGAGTTGAGTCGTTGCCGAGAGAAGTTGAGGAGATCGGAAGTAATTTCCCCGGTACAACTGCAGTGTTGTATGGATATATTCTATATGACTATTTGAAAGGATACTTATTGGGACTTTAGTTTTGTCTCAAGGTCGCCAGGTCGCCAGTAAGCTCGTGGTTTGACTGTGTAGCAAGCAAAATTAAAAAAAATACTTAAACGCGTTCTGTCGGTAATCTTTTTTTTTTTTTTTTTTATGCCTGATAGGTTAGCCTTTGACCACTATCTCACCTGATGGTAAGTGATGATGTGGTCGAGGATGTTGTTCAGGCTAACCTAGAGTTACTGGCTCTCAAGGACAGCTGCCGGAACACACCGTTAGGTGCTTGGCGACAGATTTTCAACTTGAGGGTGGTAGCTAGCCAGGCGGGCATTTGCAAAGTGCCTTACCACCATGCTGTAACGACTGCTATCCTAAGACAACAACCGGGACCGACGGCTTAACGTGCCCTCCGAAGCACAGAAGCGCTCAGTAGTAATGTCACCAGCGGTCACCCATCCAAGTCATGACCGCGGCGGACGTTGCTTAACTTTGCTGATCGATTCAGAATGGCTAAGCAAACTTGGCTACGAGCGCTTCACTTGGCTACGAGCGCTTCAAAAATAATCTGTCTGTAGATAAAGAACTAATGTGAAAAAATATTGCTTATTATTCTACATGTTTGTGTAGACTTACGGTAAAAAAAAACACTAATATAATTTTCCCTACAAATTATAATAGAACAAACATCGTTGTACACACTATTTAGAAGTTTGAAACCTATTTAAGGTATTAAAATCAATGTAACTTTAATAGTTCAATTTTAATCTTTTACAAAACAGAATTAAATTGCTGTCTTTGTGTGTGTAATTAGAGATGTAGTTTAATATTATTTTATGAAGAATCGCTTATCCTCATCTTTCTATAAATACTTTGAACCGTATAGCAACAAACAAATGAAATGCAGCATGTACCTTCAGGGATAGATCGGTTCAGAAACACAGGTGTTCCTTCGAAAGACACCAGCTCACCAGAACGGTCAAAGTACGCTGTGATATTACCCAAATACTTGGAAAACGCTGATGCTGTCACTACTAGAACCTAAAAGAAAAGAATGTAATGTAATGTAAATAATAATAAATTATTTAATAATATGCCAATAAAATACAAAGAGCGGAAAATATTATAGTCATGTGCAGTATTCGACCCCGCACCATCCACCCCTATAGCCGAAATATCATCTAACCGCTAAGCCAGTTACATATGACTCATGACTCTAGTTTTCCTTTCTTTCTTAATATATAGGCATGGAGCGACATCTATAATTCAACTTACGTTGTGCTACAAACCAGACTATTTTTTGCAATTATGCAATTTGCAAGAACGAAAGGACAAATTAGAGTCATGATTCAAATGTCATGTTGGCTTAGTGGTTGGAGAATACCCCGGCTATAGGGTGGATGGCGCGGGTTCCATGAGTATAATTTTTCCTCTTTTTAAAAAACGCCAATAACTTTTAAATGTGTTTATACCAATTAGACAAGCCTTTGGCCATGATCAAATTGTATTTGTTTTTGGCCATGATCTATAACTGATGAAAAATGTCGAAATGGTCTTAAAGTTATATACCTGTTCACCGTAGACTTGAAGGCCAACGGGGTAGTCAGAAGACTCAGAAGTCAGAAGTGTCTGAGCACCTCTCTTCACTAGATTAGGTATTAACGTATGGTAAGCGTTCCCATTACCATCTGCCAGGGATAGTTGGAGACTCCGGACTGCGACTTAATATTGAGAGGAAAACTCAAACTCAGGGATCAAAATTCAGGACCGTCCGGAGATTCCATGAGTTGTTTGTCATCCATCCCATCCGTTCTACACAAACAACTGATCAATAACTAAGCCTGGAGGTATCAAGTTCGATCCCCGGGCCCGACAAGGGCATTATTGGTTTTTCCTACAGGACATTTTTCGGGAACAAGCCCTGTAGAAGGCTACAGATCGCCCCCATTACATGAGATCTAAATACATTTATACACTTCTGTGTGTTTTTTTGGGGTACATAGGTATGACGATATTTTTTTATCTGTATTAAGATTAGAACTTTAATCTAAATACATATTTTCTGGCTCTAATTACATTTAATTAAATATAAATGTTCTTATGTCTACCTTTGTTAGCGTGTTTTCATTCTATAGGTAAGATCACGTCACGTCGTCAGAGAAAGGAATGGTTAACCAATCGTTCACAATCGTATCCAATAGAACCGTCTAGACTTTTTAGAAAAACTGTTGAACACTGAAACCTTCAAAACAGCTAACTAAAGCTCAAAAATCTTACCAGAGCTTTCTTTCAAAGGGACAAAGTCTTCGTTCTTATCTTAGGTTTCCAGACTTTTTAAAAGCACTATTTATAGTGATAGCTCCAATTATAGACAGAGATCTTACAACTTTTAAATATTCTGCTGACTTTCACATTTCGTTTCTGATTGTAAGGTTAAAAAAACTCATGCTGAGTATGTTATGTATACCCCTATCCCGTCTACGTTGGGTCGATATAATGTCTTTTCCAACGACACATTGGATACCTAATACAAGAACATATTAAATCCTTCTTTGCGGAATGCTATTCTTGATTTTAGTGTCTGTACGCGCCTGACATAGTGTGTATGCCTCCACCTTTCAGTTAATAAGGGCATTTCATATGGTAAGAGTAGGGCTGCCATCACCTAAACCACCGATGCCGGACAAAATCTTAAAAAACCCGGACATTTGGGTGAAATTGAGTATTTTCCCCGGACACCCATGAAAACAAAGTTCATTATATTTTTTCATTTATATGACTTCTTTGCGCAAAAACTACAGTACTACACACATAATTATTCACTCTTCTTTTTCTGAGGCAATCTGGTGATAAAAATCATGAGGATCAGTGTTATTTGGTATCAAATTGGAAATAAATTATAATTTTTGGTTTAATAAATAATCTTCACTTTGAAAACTATCGCGAATTTTGTCCAAATTAACTTTTTTTTATTAGCTGTTTCCTAATAAGTTAATAAATAATCAATAAATTAGTAACTAGTGAGAAACTATAAAGTAGTATCAAATTTTTTTAAGCCATCTTGTTGTTTTACTTAGATTTAGTACCCAAAACGGTAAACTTTTTTTGTACCTATATTAAAAGTTAGTAACAAGTTTAAATTTTGACAAGCTCAAGATCTTTTTACTTTACAAATTCACAAATATACGGGAGGAATAAATATAGTCATGTGCGGTCCCGCTAATATATATATTAGGTTATATATACCGACTGAGCTAACATGACGGTCAGATCAGAGCATACCTCGGCTAAAGGGGTGGATGACGCGGGATGATTATAATTTTTCCTCTCGTATATTTGTAATATTGGAATGTAATCCGCAAAGGTATTGCAAACATAAAAATATTAAAATCTTTTTATTTATTTCGGTATTTTACAGATGTTCAAATTTTTGTCAAAGTGGTCTTACTTTTAGTAATTAAACTACTTTAAACGGTTTAAATCGCGTATATTTGTCATTATTTTTGTCCCGACGTTTCAAACACTTTGCAGTGATCGTGGTCACGGGGTGACATGTTAAACCGTTTAAAGTTGTTTAATTACTATGTGTAACAATCGCGAAAACCTAAGACAACATGGTCTTAATTTTCCAACAGGAATTCGGAAAAGTCAAAGCCACTCCAGATCCTTATATGTATACCTACTTTATTTCTATCAGAGATGAAACCATGTGCTTTTTAGTGAGTTTTTCTCCTTCGTCCATTGCCGCGGGACTAGCGAATAAACGCACAATGTAACTTGACTTGCCAACTAATATCAAGATATAATGTTTTCCCCAGTTTTCCCCAGATTTCACTAGACGTTTTTAGCGCAGGTAATGAAAAAAAAGCGCTAAAGACCCTAGAAATATTCTAGACCTAGCACCAAATGCGCCAAAACGGCAACACAATGTGTGAATGATCGGGGTCGGCGGCAGTTCTCTATGGTGGGAGCCGGCGCGGCGCGGGCGACGTTCTGTTGTAGATTTTGCAGCGCCGGAGTAAACTTGTATGCAGCTTAAGAATGAATTTTCAATTCAGATTTGTTTCAATTCGATTGCTTATATATCAATCAATCCGGATTCCCCGGACACTAAAAAATCCGGGTTTTCCCCGGACACTATTTGAAAACCTCTCCCGGACGCCCCCCGGACGCCCTCTAAACTAGGACAAATCCGGGGAAACCCGGACGGATGGCAGCCCTAGGTAAGAGCATCATATATTAGGTACAGAAAAATATTTTTGTATGATTTGGACTTCATATTACAAATCCTATAGTTTTGTATTACAATCATGCCCATAACGCGTGTGGCTACAAGTTGTAGACAGACGAGCACATGACGAGTGTGGCTAGAAGTTGTAGACAGTCGTGCCCAAGAAGTGTGTGGCTCGAAGTGGCAGACAGACAAGCCCATAGCGTATGTGGCCAGAAGCTATTTTCAGTCAAGTTCATGATGTGTGAGACTTTGAGTTGTAGACACTCGAGCCCATGAAATGTGTGGCATAATGTTATAGAATAGTTTTAGTCATATGTAATAGAAAGCCAGCCTATTGCCATCAAACAGACCCATTTCCAACTCCGTACTATTAGGGAATTATTTTTATCAGTAAAACCTTATAACTTGTTTGACCCAAGGACCAAGGGCCTTAATATTCCAAAGCGATGACACACCACATCAACGAGGCAGACAAAATTATTATAAATATTATGGCCTGTACAGTCAACCAGAATGTCGACAGCCTCACCCATCAGATATGGGGTTTGTTATAATTCCCAAGCTTAGCAAGCGTCTTGGTTATCGGGTATTAGAAATAAGTTTTTCAGAAGGCACTGCTGCCCACCTTCCGGTATTTTACCCTTAGTCGCCTCATACGACAATCACGAGAAGAGATGGGGGGCTGACATACTAGCCCGCCCGGCACCCCAAGGGATATACCTGGACAGATAGGATAGGGGTACCAAGATAACCTCTATTATTATTATATTTATATAATTTGTTTACCTTATGGCCAGGTTTAGCTTCACTGTCAATTACCACCGGATATGGGCCAGAGATGTGTTCTTTGCTTGGTGATTCTCCGTTCCAAAGGAGACTGTGTGTGTGACCACCAACAATGACATCTACGTTCTCACCTGCAGCTTCGGCTATCTTTCTAATTACAAAAAAATATGTATATAATTTATTGTGTTTATAAACTAATCATACAAGGAAAGATGTTCAAAAGACTCAGCCGTAGGACATCCATACATAAACAAACGCAGTACAAAAGTTGGGTAAAATGTATTTTATAATACAACTAAAACAGGTCTTTGTTTTTCTGCTATAGCGATTGCGTAGCCACAGGTTCGCTTATAAACAAGTGATTGCCGCTTGCAACCACAGTTGCGTGAAACGAAAACAGTGATTGCGACGTGCATCTGTGGTTGCACGGAGATCGTCAGCTTATTTTTATGGATTTTCGTAAATCGGGTCCTTTTTTGCGAGATGGAACGTAGCCATACAATAGAATATACCTACTCTTCGTTTTGATAACCATTTGCAGTAAAATGCACTGAGCAAGGTAAAATGTTTCTATGAAATAAAAATGTTCAGTTGTTTATAGGATCATAATTTGATTTCAGAAAAAATATATGTTATGTTCGAATGTTTTGGCAACAAATCTGTGCTTAAGGTTGTTTATTGTTTGTTTAATAGGTGAAAACAACAACTGAAGTCCTCAATGATAACTAATTTTGAGATATAACTTTCGCTAAATGTGACCACATCATATACAGTGGAATCCGTTTATAATGACATCGCAGGGAAATAACAAACACCTCATACTAAACGGACGTCATACAAATCATTTTATTCCTCTTCTTCGTCGTATTCTTCATGTCTGAAGGTCGTGCCCGTCTTGAAATGTCTCAACAGAGACGTTTACCAGCTGCTTCCACACCATTCTGTCCTCGGCTTGTCTCAGGTCTTTTACCCTCTATTTTTCCTACCTGTTTCCCTGTTATTATAGTAGGAATCATTTTATAGAAAATAGAAAATCATTGAGATTATCGAATTAACAACCCCAAATATATTTACGAGAAATCAGTGGGTTTTTAAATTTTCTAATCTACATATTATTGCAAGTTTCTCTTCAATCGTAAGTGCTTTACGAGGAGGTTGAGATGTCATTTTTTCACAAATCATTAATGATTAATGAACAGTGCGTGACCTTCAACTATCAATTACCCACTGAGGCTAAAAAAAAGCCATGCACGTGCTGAACGTCGTCGGGTATCACGTCACTTGACTCTCCCCGAACACTGCCAAAAGTGATAGGAATCATGTCGGTCACTATAACATGACGATATATTAAAAATGGGTCACATTAAGCGAAGTCCTCATATCCGAGATAGTTATAAAGAATTTTATATGAAAACCAAACATCGCTGTGTATTTTTTTTATTGTTGATAGGTTAGCCTTTGACCACTATCTCACCTGATGGTAAGTGATGATGTGGTCGAAGATGTTATTCAGGCTCACCTAGAATTACTGGCTCTCAAGGACAGCTGCCGGAACATACCGTTAGGTGCTTGGCGACAGATTTTCTACTTGAAGGTGATAGCTAGCCAGACGGGCATTCGCAAAATGCCCTACCACCATGCAAAATAACTCGCTTATTACTTCATAATAAGCGAGTCATAATAAAAGAATTCTACTGTAAGTACTTCAAATTCCTGTGGCCTAAAATCGGACAATCGCATCCATGAGAAATTTATTATTTTCTCATACTTTCGCGAATTTCGGACAAACAAAAGGTTATTTAATTCATTTTTTTATGTAATTTCCATCAAAAGCTCCTAATTGATCTGCCCTGTTAAAGTTTGAGAGTAGTATGTATCGCAATATTACTTTTTTTCGTATGTCGTCATTTTTCTACTGTTATATTATTCTGTTAACAAGAAATAACACATTCTAGATGTTATTTGTATTTTATTCAACCATTTTATAGATCCATCACCCAAATATAATTTATGGGGTCAATATAAACCTTCATCAGGGTCGAAGACTATCTCCATATTTTATCAACACGAAGAGTAAGTATATTGGCCAGCCCTCGGCAATATGCATTTACTTTTTTGAGTCTAGGAGTCACGGGAGAGTATTGTTATAGTAAAAAATCATGTTTTTATTTTTAAGAGAATACATTTTGAAGGTTTTCTTGACTGTACATATTTCTCTTTATTATAAAACCTGTGGTCAACGATGTTAAACAAGCTAAATTTATCACTTGGCCTATTTTTACTGCCCAAAAAAAGGAGTGTTATGTTTTCAAGGTTCATGTATGTATGTTTGTGAGTTTCTTTACTCTACCATAACGTCTAAACGGCTTAACCGATATGTATAAGATATCGTTAGATTTCTCTTGATAGCGGAAGTAACACTAGGTACAAAGAAAACAATAAAATAACAAACTGTCGGATTTTAGATGCCAACAGGAAAAAAATATTTTTTTCCTAAATACTTCAAGTGGGGTATCAAAACGAATAACTTTAAAAATGATTCAATACATATTACTTTGTGGTTTTAATTTCAAGGGAATGATAAAACGCTTAACGAAAATGAATAATTTGCGGTCGGGTCTATTACTCTTTCAATTAATTTACAATTGTTAACTTTAGGAAGATACACTGTCAATCAAAGACGTGTCGTCTGTATTTAACAATTAGGGCACTTAGTGACGCGTGTTGAGTTTAACTGTGTAGATAAAATATGTGGTAACGTGTGTGGCATTTATATTTCATAATGTTACGAGTGATACAATTATACTAGCGTGCACAATGCACACTTATATATTTTGGACATTTTAACGCGTTGAGTACTTGGGGCACTCTGGTATATCACATATGGTAGGTACATTTGTTTTATCCACAATACACCAAGTAGTCACGAAGGAGTGCCTCTCTATTTTTAGTAGTAGTTACAACTACTACTGCCTACCAAAACGATTATATTTTACATTGTATTGTTTTACAGTAGCAGTATGCCCCCACCAAGACGTTGTGTACAAACGAGGTCCACCCGTACAAGTGCTCATCAACTGTGGGGACTGGGGATCGTGCCTTCGTTAGAGAAGAAATCTATACAATAACAGTCACATGACTCCAATATCCGAATTCCGAAACGGGGCGCGCCATCCCTATCTATAATGGATATTTTCGGAAAATGCTCTAAGCAGAGCTTTCTTGGGTACAAGTACAACCCTGCATGATATCACAGTCACCGATATAGTGAGTTAGAGAAAATCATTTTTGAAGTATGACTATATACAGGGTTATTGGTAAAATGCTAACAACCTCTTAGGGTTGACTTATGAACAAACATTTTAAGATTTTGTTTAACTAAAAAAGAAGTCTTTTTAATTTTTATTTTGTCTTGTAATGCCTACTCCGAGCCAAGAGCGTCCGGCGCGGCAACACTGGACCGCGCCATGCTCTCTTTGAATAGAGTTTTGAATATTTACATCGAGCAAAGTAAGTAATGAAAAATATGAAATAATACATTACAGGCACAAGTGACTTTTAACATCAAGTGGGCAACAAACAATTTTACTGTTTTCCAAAGCAAAAAAAAATATCTCAACGTGTTTGTTAGGACTAGCAGAAGTCAATCCTAGGAGTTTGTTAGCATTTTTCCAATACCCACTTCGTATAACGGTTGTTTTTGGAGATCTTACCACTCACACCTAACAGTGAATGAACTACCCCGATGCTCTTTATCTAATACTTAGTATCTTGACAACTTTATTGGAAAATATGGAAGCTGGAACTATCTTTGCATTTAAATCGTCTATATCTTTATCCGTAAAAAGAAGACTGATTCAGATAGATAATCTTGATAGATCGCTTCACTTCAGTACCGATACTGTTTAAAATGTAAATCATGACTAAAACTAAAAAGACGAAGCTTGTTATATAAATGAGGGACCAGTTTGCTTTCAAGGATAAAATAGAGGATAAATTAAATAATGAATTATTATAAAACCAAGTGGTTTTTCTGTTGCACGTGTCTTGGCTCCATAGAATAAAGTCTCAAAATAAAGACACTAAGGGTTCGTTTCAGAATGTCCTAATAAAGTTTCGGGTTGCTAACACATAAAATAACTGAATGACAAAAATGACAGTTAATATGCAGCGCGTTTCAAGCTTTAACCGATGGATAGACTAAATCGATGACTGTGAAACACAAAGATAGTGTTTTATGTATTAAATATGTTCTGGGTAGTAAAACCGGAACTTACTCGAACATTCTAAAACGGGCCCTTAGTATTAAAAAGCTAAAAATATTTTGGAATAGTCACACATCCGCTTTCTTATATTGCTTTTTTAACATTTTCGCGGCAAATTATATTAAACCTGTTTATTTAGATTGAGAACGCAAAATACAAACAGAAAATATCAGTACATAGTCTACTAAAGCGTCACGTTACTGAGATATTCATAGTCAGACATTCGCCATCTTGTTTTTTTTTTACAATTTAGTGGCTTATTATGAAGCTTGTAGATTTAGATTACCGACACAAAATGAAAATAATTTTAAGATGAAAAAAACGATAAAAAAACGTTTCCGTTTATTTGTAACTTTTTGTTTTTATATTATTTGTTAGTTAATCCGCCACATATTCTGTGAAAATTACAACTGGCTACCGCTTACGGTTCCAAAGGTAGGTGCAGCCCTAATAAAAGTGTGACAGACGGACAGAAAACGTTCACATTTTCTGCTTAGGCTAATTTAAAAAAAAAAATTTAGCAAAAAATGGAACCGACTTCAACACTCAAAAGTGTGAAATAACTTGTTGAAGTCGGTACCATGATAGTTCAAAAGTACCTATTATCACAATATTGTGGGCATGGTACCGACTTCGACAAGTTATTTCACACTTTTGGGTGTTGAAGTCGGTTCCATTTTTTGTTAAAAATTTTTTTTCAATCTCTTTAATGTAACTCAGAAACGGCTTGACCAATTTTGATGAAATTTAAAATGGGATCAAACGACAAGCATCAGCTTTCAAACAAAAAAAGAATTTTCAAAAACGATTCACCCAGTCAAGAGATCTGAGGTAACAAACATAAAAAAAAAACAGACGAATTGAGAACCTCCTCCTTTTTTGGAAGTCGGTTAAAAAGGTCCAAATGCAACTTTTGAACCTACACCTTCTTCCAATAAAAAACACAGTGAAGAATCTTTGAAATCATTCACTATATTGTAAAAACTCTTAAAATCTTACAAGCTGCTGAAGCATATTTTCACAAACTAAACATTATTTTAACCGACTTCAAAAAAGTAGGAGGTTCTTTTTTAACGTGTTATCTCTCTTTAGTGACTCTTTACAGGGTAGGTATACCGTATTTTGTAGTTTTTATTTGAAAATCGGAGCACATAACGTGCTCCGATTTAAATTTGAGTGAGATCTGACGAGTAGTATTTGAGTAATCTCTAATAATGCATATTTTAAGTTTGAAGTCGGATTCTTTTTGTTAAAATGTTTTGTAACCAATGATGGCCAAACCTTCAACGGAAAAAAGCTCAAATCTTCTATTTAGCAAGGTTAAATAGAAGATTTGAGCTTCTCCTTGTTAATGAATAATTGCTGGATAATTAGTTTTAATGCCCCGTGGGGTGCCGGGCTAGAATTGCACCTCCCCATATCATCCCGTGGGTGTCGTAAGAGGCGACTAAGGGAAAAATACTGGAAGGTGGGCAGCAACGTCTTCTAAAGAACTGCCAACTTACACTGCAAACCCCAAGACGCCTGCCAAGTGGGCCGCCTGCGGGTATTATGGCAAATAACCCCTTAATAGGGGAGGCTGTGTTCAGCAGTGGATGATCCGGCTGTTACAGTACAGTACAGGATAATTAATTAATTCAATTTTGATCTTTTACAATACCATGAGTGGAGCCAGGTACTCGTGCGAGTTTTCGTAGTTACACGTTTTTACGTCCCCGTTTTTAAAAATAAATAAAATAAAATAAAAATCCATTTATTGCCTTTACCAAATTTATAAGGAATTATACTTAAAAACTATCTTATTAAATTTTAAGGGCAACAGGATTATGCTCAGCTTTTGCAGCTTTAGTCCCTTTTCAAAGGAAAAAAAAAAAAACTGCGCTGATTTTCAGCATAACCCTACTCGGGCAGATGTTTGCCGATATATAAGTAAAAGAGCTGTGTTATGTAGCTTAACAATATAAAAATAAAACAGAAACAGCTTATACAGACAATATAACAGTATGAAAAATGTTTTTTTCCTAATTGGGTTATGAAAAATAAACGTACAGTAAAAATAAAATAAAATACAATACCTGGTGACTATGTGGTAGGTGTGTTTTTTAGCGGTGCCCATAGGGAACTAAAAATATGTATGGCAGAAAACATAAACTTTTACGGTTACCTAAACTGGATATAAAAAGTCATACTAGGGGTACAGATGTAATTTTTGTATAAATGTGCCATATTGTACTAAACTTGTTTTTGGAGGCAAGACATTCTTTTTGCAATTGCAAGTATGAGTTGTGAATATGAGTGGTCAAATGGGCTATGGATATGAAAAAAAATACCTACAAATGGGACCGACTTTAACACACACTACGGTTTAAATCACGGAAACATTGCTGTCACTGCATACATTACAAAAGCTTGGTTCATAACTGAAATACGAGAATATGCACTGTCTGCGCGCAAACGATGTGAACCAATATGTAGCCGCGCTTATAATAATATCTGCTAACTGTCAATTTGCTTTTTGGCAACTGACCCAAAATAACCTTTACGTCAATAATTGATAATAGAAGTATTGCATTTCAACGCATTCTTTTGTGAACAGATGTTTGTACGATCAACATTCTAACCACAACAATAAAAATCTCCTCATCTATCTGTCAAGATTTGAGTTTGACGTTTGTGCATACATTGCACTACCACTTTTCTGTGAGCGTTGTTTGCGGCCGGAGATAACGTCAAAGATGACGTCATTATGCTATCGCAGTCTTATTATATTATCGCAAGTTATGAACCGACCGTTTGCGTGCACACAGTGCAAATAGCGCATGTTTGCGTGACTTGAACCACAGGGTCAGTGTGAAATAAGTTGTTGAAGTTGGTACAATTTCAGGTAAAAAAAAATTCAGACTTTTTATTGACCCTGCTTCTTAGGGGATCGATTGTCATTCACTGTCAAGTACCATATCATCAAGATAGGAAAATATTTTTCAATTATTGGAGTTAAGACAAAAACCGCTTGACCGATTTTGATGAAATAATGGGACCACACAGCATGCAACAGCTTTCAAATAAAAGCAGACGAATTGAGAAACTCCTCCTTTTTTAAAGTCGGTTAAACAAAGTTATTTTCGATGTATAGGATAAGGAGTGTGACCTCAGCGACTGCCAATGAATGTCATTAAAAAAATTACTCGGCGCCTACTAGGCAGGTCTATTTATATAGTAAGAAGCAATGACAACGTAAAAGTAAAGTTGCGTTGGTTTGGATGGATGTAGAATAAACAGATAATAAAAAAATTTAATAAATATATACAATTTTATTTCGGCACAGGCAATTTAATCATATAGACCCGTGCAATAGGTTCAAGGTTTCCTTCGTTAGTGTATAAAGATATCTAGTTATTGTCAAAAAGTTTCACATTTATAACATGTAGTATACAATCAGTACTGATATTATAAATGCGAAAGTAACTCTGTCTGTCTGTCTGTCTGTCTGTTACGCTTACACGCCAAAACTGCTGGACCGATTTGAATGAAATTTAGTATGGATATAGTATGAGACCCGGGAAAAAACATAGGATAGTTTTTATCCAACTACGCAAAAAGAGGTTAATGTTTTTGCGCGATAACCGACATACGCGCCCGGAAAGCTAGTATAATATATATTAGTCCGTAAGGACCGGGAGCTCATAGTATTATCCAAAACTTATATTAAATACTGACTGAGTGCTTGGTCGATGCTACGCTACGTGTGATCAAAATGCTGGCACATATTTGGCTCAACGAATAAGCATTGCAATTCAACGGGGCAATGCTGCCAGCATGCTAGGCACGCTGCCAACTGGTACTGGGCTGGAGCATTTGGACTGCTTGTGAGTCTGCTATGACTTATAGGTTGTGCAAGTGCTTTTATTGTAGTAGCTGTAGAGTTGTATATAGTTCGTAGTATTATGTTAAACAAATGCATACCCCCGGTAAAAAAAATAATATACAATATACTAAATAATATTTTCGTAGTTTCAATAATAATAACATCACACTTTGTGATATTAACGTACCAAAAGCTTAGTATACACCTATTGCCCTTGGATAATCTTGTGATTTAAGCATATAGTAATGATATTTATCAGTATAATAATTAAATAAGGTGTTTATAATCGTTGAGTTATATGTTTAAGATAACTACCTACCAATATGTAACTAATTCTAGGCTAAGCATGTTTTAGGGTATAAGGGCTCTTATCCCTAATAATAATATTTGATGATCGTGGGAAGCTCTTAATAAAACTCGTAAGTGTTGTGTATGGTAATCGATATGGAACGATGATGATTTTATTTAGAAGTGCACCAATATATATACAAAAGCTAGGATAATTATTATTAATAAGAAGTGGCGTGATGTGATGTCGCGTGATGTCGCGTGATGTCGCTCTATCTCCTTTCCGCGCGTCTCGTTGTCCCGCTCCGGCGCTCGCGGGATCTGTTTGATTTGAGACGGCGGCCCGCTCATACCGTTCGCGGCGCTCTCACGGAGCGTGCGTGTGCATCTTTGCCATCGAGACAGTGCGTGTGCGTGTCTGCGTGATGGACGACGACGAGTGGTGAAGATTTGTGCTGTGCTGCCTGGTGAAGAACGGTGATGCTGCTTCGTGTTTCTTCAGCTCAAACCGTTCTTGTCAGAACGACATCCTCCTTGTTTCTAAACTATGACAGTACGTTGCTCTTTTCAGAGCGGCTTTATCTATTGTTTCTGTTACACGACAACATGACAGAATATATATTGTGTGTGCGTTTTATTTAATATCCCTGGTATGTACTGGTACTGGTAATATGGTAATTGGTAAGGTATGGTTGTACTGTGGTATGTGGAGGTAATCGCTCTAAAGTTCTTGTGTGCTTCTGTGCTGCTACAGTACTCACCCCTTAGCGGAAGCGTACCGGAAGTTTGATAGTGCGTCCACTTTGTGTGGTTTTTAATATTGGCTTCGGTAAGGTAACTTTATCTTGTACTTGATCTTGAGGTAAGTTAACCGTAATTTGCTGTGTAGGTTGACTAGTATTAGCATAATCTGTTGACTCGTTGAGTGTGAAAGCTGGCTTGAGTCTGTCGATTGATATGGTAGCCGACCTTCTTTCTGGTAACTGTAGTTTAAATATCTTGCCGTTTCTTTCTAATACTTTGTAGGGTCCATCGTAGGGTGTTTGTAGCGGTTTCTTGACTGCATCGTTGCGAACAAAAACATGCTCGCAGGTTTGTAAATCTTTGTGAATGAAGATAGAACGATTGTTTCCATGTGGTATGGTCGGTTGGCTAGGCTTGACTGAGTTGATAGTAGCACGTAGTTGGTTTACGTAGTCGTAATCCATGTCGGTTTGGTTTGATGAGGATGTGAAAAAGTCGCTAGGTAGACGTAGGTTGTGTCCGTAGGTAAGCTCTGCGGCGCTTATTCCTGTGTCTGTACGTGTAGCGGCGCGTAATCCCATGAGTACAGTAGGTAGCTCGTCAATCCACGTTGTATGTTGTGATAGACGAGTCTTTAGAGATGCTTTGAGACTACGGTGGAAACGTTCAATCATTCCGTTTGATTGGGGATGGTATGGTGTGGTTCGTGTCTTTTTGATTCCCATCATGTGCATTAACTTGGTAAACAGCTGACTTTCGAATTGTCTTCCCTGGTCGCTGGTTAGAGTTGACGGACATCCAAAACGCGTGATCCAGTGCTCATATACTAACTTCGCTACTGTTTCCGCGGTGATGTCTTCCGTAGGTATAGCTTCAGGCCATCTGGTTACTCGGTCAATCATCGTAACTAGGTATCTGTGACCTTGAGGTGAGGTGTTTAGTGGTCCTACGATGTCGACGTGCAGATGTGAGAACCTTTCAGTGGGTGGAAACGTTGCAATGCTGCTCGTCGTGTGTCGCTGTATCTTGCATTGTTGACAACGTGTGCATTGTTTTGCCCAGTTACCTACGTCGCTGTTCATTGATGGCCAGAAGTATTTTTGCGTCATTAGTTTTCGCGTAGTTCGTACGCCTGGGTGACTGATATTGTGTACAGCGTTGAATGCTTCTTTTCGAAATTCTTCTGGTAGGTATGGTCGAACGAATGACGTAGAGGTTTCACAATATATTGCAGTTGTTGAGTTTGGCATAGCGACTTGCTTGAATGATAGGTTGCTTTGCCCCTCAAGTTGCTTTATTATGTCTTTCTCTCGCTCTTGAGCTTCGGCGATCTTCTCGTAGTCGATTGTAGTAGGGCACAGTATACTGTCTACTGGCATTCTGCTCAGACAGTCTGCTACAAAATTTTCGGCTCCAGAGATGAATCTTATGTCGGTAGTGAACTCGCTGATGAACATAAGTTGTCTTGCACGGCGCGGTGTTTCGGTTGCCGATGGTGGCTTTTGTAGGACATATGTCAGTGGCTTGTGATCAGTGAATATAATTAGACTGCGTCCTTCAAACATTTTTCTAAAGTGCTTCACTGCCATGTAGATTGCGAGAAGTTCTCGGTCGAATGTACTGTAGTTACGTTGTGCGTCTGAGAATTTCTTCGAGAAGTAGCCTAGTGGTTGCCATATTCCGTTTATGTGTTGTTGCAGTACAGCTCCTGCAGCTTGGTCTGACGCGTCCGAAAATATCGCCAATGCAGCTTTAGGTACTGGGTGAGCGAGTAATGCTGCATTTTTGAGCGCATTTTTGCAATCTTCAAAAGCTTGTGAAGATTTTTCGTTCCATTCTATTATAGTTTTGTCTCTTTTCTTCACATTGTGTAAGTAACTGTGCAGTGGTTCTTGTATAGACGCGGCTTTCGGAATATGTTCTCTGTAGAAATTAATCATGCCCAGAAAACGTCTCAGTTCTTCAATTGTTTTCGGTCTTGCGTATTCACAGATTGCTGTGACTTTTTCGGCAGGCGGTTTGATTCCATCTTTGTTCACGGTGAATCCGAGAAATTTGACTTCTGTTTGGCCAAATATGCATTTAGATGGGTTGATTGTCACGCCATTGTCTTCTAGTCTTCGTAGTACAGTTCGGATGTGCTCCCTGTGGCTAGATTCGTCAGAACTCGCTAAAAGTAGGTCATCTATGAACGAATGAACGAAGTCTAGGCCACGTAGGACTTGATGTATGAATCGCTGGAAAGTCTGACCAGCATTCCTTAAACCTGGGATCATTTTTGGAAACTCATGTAATCCCAGCGGTGAAACGAGAGCAGATTTCTCTATGTCTTCTTCGCGGATTTTCAGATGATGGTAAGCGCGGTTGAGGTCGATGACGCTAAATATCTTCTTGCCAGACAACTGGAACGTGAAGTCTTTTATTCTGGGTATCGGGTAGCGGTCGGGTATGGTGACAGCATTGAGTCGTCTGTAGTCTCCAACGATGCGTAGATCACCATTTTTCTTGGGTACTATGTGCAGAGGTGATGACCAAGGGCTTTTGCTTGGACGGCAAATACCTTGTTCTATCATTTTCTCGAGTTCTTCTTTGACTTGTTTGTAACGATGAGGTGCGATTGGTCGGGCACGACTGTGTATCGGCGGTCCGGTGGTTTCTATGTAATGCTCAACTTGATGTTGTGGAGTTAGCTTCGTTGAAGTCAATCTTGTGATGCCAGGGAATTCCGCGAGAATATCGTGGTACGTTTGATGTACGTCGATGCTTCGTATTGTCGGAATGTTTGTAGCTCGGACGAATGATTTTGTAGATAAGCTTGTTTTCCCGTCGATTAGTCTTCTGTTCTTGACATCCACGATTAGTTGGTGGTATTGCAGGAAATCAGCTCCGATTATAGGTTTACTGACTTCTGCTACTATGAAAGTCCATTTGAACGGACGGCGAAGGTTGAAATCTATTTCCAACGTTTTCTCGCCATATGTTGGTATTATGGTGTTATTTGCAGCGTAGAGTTGAAAATTTAGTGGCTTGGTGATAACGCCTTTCTTGTTTGGAATGCACGAAATGTTTGCGCCAGTATCGATGAGAAATGTTAGTCCTGTGTTTTTGTCCGTGACAAATAGGCGGTATGAATTTTCTGTTACGCTGGAATCCGCCGCAGCCAACGTATTCTCTAGTTTTCCGAATTTTCAGTCTTGTATGAACATGGCGTCGTACAGCGTCTTGCGTCTTTGCCGAATCGACGGTGGTAATAGCAATATGGCGATGGAGATTTGCTGCGTGAATTTCTGTAGGCGTCGTTGTTGCGGTCCATAGATCGGTTTCGACGGAAATATGGTTGATTTTGCTGTTGATTGTGTTGCGACTGACTATATTGGTGTGCTGACTTGAGTGCGGAAACTTCCAATGACAGTCTTCGGATTTCTTCAATCAGTAATTGAGTTTCTGCTTGTTGATTGCGCAGTGTAGTTGTACCTGTAGATATTGCTGCGATTTGTGAGTTAGAGCTTGAATTTTCGATCATTTTGTCTGCAAGAAGTGATAGCTCATCGAGTGCGGTTTGAGTCTTGAATGTTTCGCTGACAGCGAGGACGGAACGAACGTGAGCTGGTAGATGGTTTGTCCACATGAGCCTTAGTGTTGAGTCTGGTACCTTATCGCGTGCTAGGCTTCGCATTCTTCTAAGCAGCTGTGATGGTTTCTGATCTCCTAGTTCCATATCAGAAAGTAATTTCTGGAACTGCTGGTTATCAGATTCCTCGTAAACGGCGATAAGACGTTTCTTCAACGCGTTGTACTGGTCTGTTTCTGGAGGATTGTAGAGCAGGTCACTTATTTGTTCGATATCCAATTTGTCGAGTTGTGCTATAACCATCTGCGCTAGCTGGGCTTGGCTCTTCTTCAAATCACTTGTGGCGGCTTCAAAACTGATAAACCATAGACGTGGTTTGTCTCGCCAGAATGGTGGAACTCGCAAAGATAAAGCGATTGAGGCGACTTCTTGCTGCTGAGAAAACTGGCTTTCTGAATTTTCTTCTTGCATCCTGACAATAATTTTCGGTATTCGGTATTTACGGGTCACCACTTTAGGGTATAAGGGCTCTTATCCCTAATAATAATATTTGATGATCGTGGGAAGCTCTTAATAAAACTCGTAAGTGTTGTGTATGGTAATCGATATGGAACGATGATGATTTTATTTAGAAGTGCACCAATATATATACAAAAGCTAGGATAATTATTATTAATAAGAAGTGGCGTGATGTGATGTCGCGTGATGTCGCGTGATGTCGCTCTATCTCCTTTCCGCGCGTCTCGTTGTCCCGCTCCGGCGCTCGCGGGATCTGTTTGATTTGAGACGGCGGCCCGCTCATACCGTTCGCGGCGCTCTCACGGAGCGTGCGTGTGCATCTTTGCCATCGAGACAGTGCGTGTGCGTGTCTGCGTGATGGACGACGACGAGTGGTGAAGATTTGTGCTGTGCTGCCTGGTGAAGAACGGTGATGCTGCTTCGTGTTTCTTCAGCTCAAACCGTTCTTGTCAGAACGACATCCTCCTTGTTTCTAAACTATGACAGTACGTTGCTCTTTTCAGAGCGGCTTTATCTATTGTTTCTGTTACACGACAACATGACAGAATATATATTGTGTGTGCGTTTTATTTAATATCCCTGGTATGTACTGGTACTGGTAATATGGTAATTGGTAAGGTATGGTTGTACTGTGGTATGTGGAGGTAATCGCTCTAAAGTTCTTGTGTGCTTCTGTGCTGCTACAATGTTAACACCTTTGACCACATCATCAATTAGCATCAAGTGAGATTACGACATATCAGCAACAACAAATATTCAAAAATAATGTCACCACTCCCGTCCGGGTATATTTATTTTTTAACCGACTTCATAAAAGAAGGAGGTTCTCAATTAGACTCTTTTTTTGTTTTTTTTTATGTTTGTCAGGTCTTTCGACTGTGTGAACCGATTTTTTATGATTCTTTTTTTAAATTGAAAGCTAGTGCTTCCCGTGTGGTACCTACCATTTAAATCTCGTCAAAATCGGTCACGTTGGTTTTGATTAACACTCCAATTACTGAAAAGTGTTTTTCAATCAAATCCTGTAAGTGACACAGGTCACTAAAAAGAGTATAATTTATTTTTACTAAAATATGGAATCGAATTCAACACTCAAAGTGTGAAATAACTTGTCGAAGTCGGTACCATGCGCTCCATATTATGATAAAAAGTACTTTTGAACTATCATGGTATTGACTTAAACAAGTTTTTTCACACTTTTGAGTGTTGAAGTCGGTTCCATCTTTGGTGCAGAGAATTTTGAACTTACTTGTCTGTTGGGAGTCCACAATGCGATAACACTATAATAATATCAACACCTTCGTCCGTCAACAACTGTGCTTCCTTTAGCGTTGCTTTGATTGGATCCAGGAACTTTACCTTGCCCGGTTTTGATGTCGACTGAAATTATATAATTGAAATATAAAATAATGTTAATAATTACATAATTACAAATTTACGAGAGGAAAAATTTAAGTCATGTGCGGGATTCGAACCCGCGTACATCCACCCCTTTAGCCGGGTATGCTCTAATCCAATTGCGCTAACGTGACAATGCGTCATAACCCAAATTTTGCCTATCGTTTTGGGATGGCGCGACATCTATAGTTCAACTTACGTTGTACTACAAACAAAACTAACTTTGCAATTAAGTAGCTTAAGGCCTAATTTCACCATACCATGTTTGTTTACGCTAAATCAGGCATTAGCTAATGGGTCTTTAAAAATAACAGAGCTGTTAAATCAGTCTACGTTCTATGAAGTTAACTGAATTAATCATCCATTAACAGTTGGTGGGACACTCGGTTCAGTTAACAGTCCGTTAAAAGGATAAACAAGGCGTCAAATAAATAACAGAGTATGGTGAAACTAGGCCTTAAACTTGTTAATGATGACGCAACCTTATAACGCGGGTTCGAATCCCGCACATGACTTAAAAAAAAGTGTCCTCTCGTAAATTTGTAATTTTGTAATGTAAACCGCAGAGCATGCGGTATATTATATACTTATTGCAAACATAAAAATATTAAAAATAATGTTAATAATTTTCATCAATCATGCTCGCAAAAGTTATAACGCTCTATAACATTATTACAAAAAGAATTGGTAATATAATAATTTAATTTATTCAATCTCCATATTATGAAGTTCTAGTAATGTATGCTACCATTATAAATCATGGCTTTGACCCGTTTGTGACTTCTTACATGGAATCATAACAAGTTTTACAATTGAATTGATGATTGACAATTGAAAACATACAAGGAAGTCTTAGGTATAAGTACTTCTCTGTTTAATCCAATATATTTCCTCGCATTAGTGTGAAAAGTAGAGTGTTTCACTTCGTTCGTTAGCTTGCTATGCTCGCCTTTCAACCAAAATCCAATTGGCAAAACGTGGGTATTTACACACTTCTGCCTACCCCTTCAGAGAATATGGGCGTGATTGTATGTGTGTATGTAAAGAGTACGGTACCTTTGTACTTGGTGTGACGAGTCCAATGATGCCAATCTTCTTTCCTTTTCTCTCAACGACAATATGCGGTTTATATAAGCCATTGAGAGAAGGTTCTTCGCTAGTGTCAATGTTAGCGATCAACATCGGGGCCCGGAGTGCCGCAAGGTATGGTACCAAACCCTCCAATCCATCGTCAAACTCGTGGTTACCGATTGCCTATAATCATTGTAAAAATTACAATTATTGTTTTTGTTACAATTTCTGGTTATATTGTGGTGGACTGACGACATTAGCCAATGGCTACAAGCGGATAATAGCAGTTCATTGTGGCGCTCTATGGGAGAGGATATATTTTGATCAACAGTGGACGTCTTCCAGCTGATGATGATGGTTATTTTGTATTTATAAATTGCATTAAAATTAATTATATGAACAACGCATCTAACGGTGTTCCGGCAACGCCTTCGATATATATCGAATCTTTAAATCAATTAGGAAAATTAAGTAGGTGTAACCATTAGGTGAGATAGTGGTCAAAGGCTATCAGCAATAAAAAAATGTTTCCACACTTTTATTAATTGATAATAAAAAATATTTTAGGAAAACATTAAGGAACTCTTGACTCTCTCTACGAGCGCACGATCGATAATTACTTCGTAGAAGCGAGACGTTGAAAATTCTTCCGGTTTGGCTGCGTGGCGTTTGTGACGTCGCGTCGGCTTAACAGGAAAATAAGGCGGAATTGTCACTGGATATATTTATTATGTATTTTATTATAATATAAATTTAATGTTTTCTTAAAATATTTGTTATCATTAATGAATATATTTATTATTTATCAATTAATTGAATTATCAATACATTTAACTGTGATGGCATAATAAATGCCGTGATAATAGTTCTTTCCTGAATTAATCATATTCGACATACCTCGATCAAAGTCACCAAGTCAATCAGGGACAATCCCTAATCATGATTACAAGCACTATCGCGTGCTAAGCGTATTATAGCTCATATTTAGAAATATAGAAGGGTAGCGACATCATACCGAGAGTTAAGTGTTTGAAAAAACACTTCTTTCGATCAGATGAAGGCCGCGCACCGTCCCCTATGACGGTTAAAGTAATACAATTGGAGCACAAAGTTTCGGCAGAAATGCCAATGTCCAGGTGGCTGAGATCATCCGACGCGATATCGGAGGACGCGGGTTCGATTCCCGCCTTGGGCAAAAATTTTGTACTCCAATAATTTATTTGATATAATCCCTAATCATATATACATATATAGATAAGGGAGAATGGTCCCCTCAGCTACCGCCCCATCAGCCTCCTCAGTGCCTTAGGCAAACTTTACGAGCGGTTACTTGCAAACCGTCTCCAGTCCCATGCTAAGGAACACCACCTTATTCCAGATGAGCAGTTTGGCTTCAGACCCGGACACTCATGCGTCCAACAGGTGCACCGCCTCACGGAGCACATCATTGAGGGCTTTAACAAGTACCCCAAACCCCAGACAACGCTAGCAGTCTTCCTCGATGTAGCGAAAGCTTTTGACAAAGTCTGGCACAATGGCTTGATTTACAAGCTATACCAACTTGGCGTGCCAGAACGTCTTGTGCTCATCCTACAAGACTTCCTTAAAGCCAGAAGCTTTCGCTATCGCGTGGAAGGCACCCTCTCCTCCCCCCACCCAGTCAGAGCCGGAGTCCCTCAGGGCTCCGTGCTATCACCCATTCTCTTCGCGCTGTATACCAGCGACATCCCACGCTCTCAGCCAGACGTCCTATTAGCCCAATACGCGGATGATACCGCTATTTATACCACTGGGTGGCGTATCAGCAGAAAGTCCATTTTCGCCCTTCAACGGGCCATCACCGAGATCGGTGACTGGTTCCGTAAATGGCGCATCGCGGTCAACCCAGTTAAAAGTGCAGCTATGTACTTTACTGAGAAGACTCGCCCCCGTTACCCGCAACCTTTAACTTTGTTCGACCAACCCATCCCCTGGGTTAGTAAAACAAAATATCTCGGAGTCACCCTTGATCGGAATCTCACCTTTAACGATCATATAACAACCGTCCGTAACAGAGCGGCCTTTGTAATGGGTCGCCTTGGTCCCCTGATTCGCAAAGAGAGTAAAATGTCTCTTAGTAATAAGAAGACACTTTACACTGCCTGCATCCGCCCCATCATGACTTACGCATCAGTAGTGTTTAGTCATGCTAGTGAGGCCCATCTTCATAAGCTTCAAGTCATTCAAAACCGTTTTCTTCGTAGTGCAACCGGCGCTCCGTGGTATATCCGGAACACCGAGTTGCATTGCGACCTAAACCTTCCCTCTTTAGCGCAGTTCAATAAGGACTGCGCCCGCCGATACTTTGATCGAGCGCCCCACCACCCGAACCCATTGGTTGTCCAGGCATCGAACTACTCGACTGCCTCTTCTATTCCATTTTTCAAACCCCCCCGTCGCCGACCACGGCAGGTATTAGACGACCCGGATGACCCCATCGCAGCCATTACATTGGCAGCTTTAGCGTTATCCGCAAGTCGTCGAGGTAAAATCCCCAGGTGTGAGGTAATTAGAGGTCACACAATCAAACACCGAGCTCGCCGGGGAGCTCGAGGCAAAAACAAGGTCACGATAAATTGCTCTCCAAATAGTCAAAGAGTATTATTCAGTAGGGCCCAATTGTGCAACACTGCAGTTGCACAGAGGCATTTTGCTCCGATCCCCCCCATGTCTCTCGACAGCGAGACAAGCCGAGGTCCGAACCACAGTGGTGCCCTTGAGCTCGCTGTCAACCCCTCCTATAATAGCAGTACGTTTTCGGCGTCCGCAGGAGACGGAGGTAGAAAGCGCTTTTCGCCTTCTACGCCCGTCTCGGGAGAAGTGCCTTCGGCGCTTCTCCCTCCCGGGCTATTGTAGGGCCAGGCCCTCGCCCAAAACCCGGTGGAGCTGGACGACCGCACAGGCGGTAGCCAGCATCTATGTCCTCTGTAAAAAAAAAAAATGGTCCCCTCAAAACTAATCCCTAGTACAAACTTCCATACATCCACATTGAACTCATCATTAACCCGGCCCTCGGAACAGCAGTACCTACAGAAGAACCTGACATACTCTTCTTAAAAAAATCTCTTTAGAACACACACCTCCGTTTTCGTTTATGCATTTGATGTTAAAAATATCCCTTATCCTTTTTTTTCTTTCGCCTTCGCGATACATTGAACACAAACTACGTTCCTAATATTTTTCGTATAAATGGGAAAATGAGATTGGTAAAATCTTCCTAACTTTATTAAATTTTTTGTACCCGAAATTTCTTTTATCTTTGATCACTACATTCTTATAGTAAAAACCATTCCATTAATAGTAAAAAATATCTTTTAAATTTTTTTGGAACTAAACAATTAAATTTATTTGATTATAATATATATTAGCATTCTTTTTTGATTTGACAAATTTTGCACGTTATATTTCCACAACCGCATATATATTTTATATTTAATTTTCTAGAAACATCTTAAATAAACCTGTTAATACCTGTTGCCGTTTCATTCGAAAATCCATTCACTACTTTCGCTTTCATGCCCATAATTTCTTATACCTAATATATCTCAACAACTCTCCTTCTGTATTATTCTGCATACCTACTCATCGAGTCATATCTATATGTACGTATGAACCGTTGAAATGAATTGAAGTATATTTGTTGTAAGAAACATATTCAACATACATTAAACAGGAATTTAAAAAAAAATTAGGTTACTTCGCCATTTCTCAACTACACAGCAAAAAAGTACAGTTTATTATATTTTGTTGTCTTAGGTTTTCGCCATTGTTACACATAGTAATTAAACAACTTTAAACGGTTTAAATCGCGTATATTTTTCATTATTTAAAGAAAAAAATATAAGCGATTTAAATCGTTTAAAGTTGTTTAATTATTATTATATTTTTTTCTCCATTACTATTTGTCTTTACATTTAGATACTACAATCGTACAATTAAATATCAATATAATTTAAAACAAAAGCATTTTAATAGTTATACAAAGTACACTTTATATAAATAAGTCAAAAGTTTAACAAACACTGGTGTGTTGCAAGATTGAGTGTGGAATAAGTGAAAGAGACCTTGTCAGGTGTGTATGCGAACTTTAGATGTAGAAATGTTTTTAAAAGTGGATATCTCCTTTTATTACAATCAGTACTATAATAATATTATAAATGCGAAAGTAACTTTGTCTGTCTGTCTGTCTGTTACGCTTTCACGCCAAAACTACTGGACCGATTTGTATGAAATTTGGTATGGAAATAGTTTCAGACCCGGGAAAAAACATAGGATAGTTTTTAGCGCAAAAAGAGGTTAATGCTTTTGCGCGATAACCGACATACGCGCGGGCGGAGCCGCGCCCGGAAAGCTAGTTTGTATATATGATTAACCCCTACCTTATATACGGCTAGCTTTCCGGGCGCGGCCCCGCCCGCGCATATATTAACCTCTTTTTGCGCAGTTGGATAAAAACTATCCTATGTATTTTCCCGGGTCTCAAACTATTTCCATACCAAATTTCATTCAAATCGGTCCAGTAGTTTTGGCGTGAAAGCGTAACAGACAGACAGTCAGACAGACAGAGTTACTTTCGCATTTATAATATTAGTACTGATTTGTAATAAAAGGAGATAATCTCAAATGGTTGGTACAAAAGTTCGTTCGCGACAATATCCAAATTCTCTCTCAAATCATTAAAAAAGTGACTCACATGACCGGTGCCGCCAAGGAATACATATCGCAGATACTATATTAGATACTATGAAGAAGCGTGGTAGTAATGAGAAAAGAGGGTTAGGTAACTAAGAAACATTAAAATAATAAAAAGATTCAGGCGTTTCTTTGCAGAAATCCATCAGTACTAATATTATAAATGCGAAAATAACTCTTCTGTCTGTCTGTTACGCTTTCACGCCAAAACTACTGGACCGATTTGAATGATATTTGGTATGAAAATATTTTGAGACCCGGGAAAAAACATAGGATAGTTTTTATCCAACTGCGCAAAAAGAGGTTAATGGATTTGCGCGACAACCGACACATATTATGTGCGGGCGGAGCTGCGCCCGGAAAGCTTGTCACAAATATTTAGAGAAATCATTTAATTAATATTTTACTAAAATACTATCGAACGACGAATAAAATGAGTTCATAGGTACCAAACGAATTAAAAAAAATTTAAAAAATATATTTTTCTATTGATGGAACTAACTCGAGGCCACTGGTGTTAAGCGGTAACATATGCCTATAACAGATGCAGTTCGTCACAACTGACAAACTGCACTACGTCCTTGAGATATAAATTTGTTAAGTCTCATGTGCCTGTAATTTCACCGGGGCGACATACCTTTCAAACCGGAAAACAGTCATGTGAAAAGTTCTATAGTACTTAGTAGGAAGTACTGCTTAGTAGTAAGTACTTCTTGGCGGTAGTAATAGGTTTAGTTTCAACACTTCCCCGGATGAACTGCCTTAGTGAGTTGTACTCCCACTAAAAAATAGTCTCGATCGTCGGCTCAAAGAGTCAGATGCTTCGTGTGCAAAACGGTCCGAAAACTATTCCGACTTAGCAACGTGGTATTTATGGCGTCACGTCGGCTTAGTTAGAAATTGAGATGGCATTGCCACAAGATATATTTATGGTGTTAGTAAAATATTTTGCATTTAATAATTCCTTAGAGATCCCCGATGTCTGTCTGTATGTCCGTCCGTAAAGTCTTTAGCTCCTTAAACGAAATAAGTAACAAACCTGAAATTTTGATATATTGTGTAGAATGTTTACCGTAACAAAAGACGAATAATGGGCTAGACTTTATTTATTTTATTATTTTTATTACCAATACTTAGTAAAGTAGCTGAAAAATTGCATACTGGCATGTGATCACCTGTAGAGTAAATTAGTATTAGTTAGTATGAAATAACTTGCGGAAGTTGAAAATAGAATATTTTAGATGAGCAAGGTACCGACTTTAACAAGTTATTGCATACTTTTCAATGACTTTAGTTCGGCATAGGTATTATGAAATACAGCAAACTAATCGATGCTAATATTAAAAAAAGGAATTATTTTATTTTGTTATTGTATATAACTGATAAATGAGTTAAAAAAAATCAACACTGTGCCCGTAGAAATACGATTCTAAAATGTAGGGTGAGCACATTTAAGCAGCCATGTAGACCTCTCGGCGCTGTCAAAGTCAAATTTTTATAAAGGATTACGAGTTTTTATCTCGTACTTGCTGTAGCTAATAAATGTTTTTTTTGGACTTATGTCAAAGAAAATCAATGACACGTGGGTCCCAGCGGAGGCTAGTGGTATCAGAAATATGTAGGTGAGTACTAAATATACAATGATTTTACATACTTGCTGATGTATTTATCTCGAATTAATATAATGGCTACAAAAACATGGAAGGTAAATAATTGATTATACGAGAGAGAAAGCCTATCACTTTTAGGCTGTCGTGCGTATCAAGACATGCCATTAAATTAAGGCGTATTGAGTCGCCAATGACCTTGAGCATCTGGGCCTAATCGAGCTTACTTTACCAGCGCATCGCCGCCGGATATCAACGAACGTTATGCGCTCGCTGCACAAATATAGCGGTCTAAGAATATGCAGATGCGCGATACGCTCCGGTAACATGGCACTTTATATGCCTACCGTACGATGCTAGTGAGTATCCACAGTTGCAACTGCGACTGAGATCAGTACGAAAATTCATACCTACCTAGGTTTTTCTGGACGTCTTTATTCCTGGAATTAATTTTTGGACGACGTCATCCAAGTGAATAAAGTTACTCTGATTTGACTGATATTCAAAATCTAGGTTGTTCTTGACGTCTAGGTATATTTCGAATTTAGAATTTATTTTTCGATGACGTCTGCCAAGTGATAAAGTTACTCCAATTTGGCTGAAAATCGACATCTAGGTTTTTCTGGACGTCTGTATTACAAATTTTCAGTTCACTCTTGATTTTTTTCTTTTTCTAAATTACACAAAATACTACTAACTATACGACAGCTACTACAATAAAAGCATTTAGAAAACTGTCATAGCAGACTCATAGGCAGTCCAAATGCTCCAGCCCACTCCCAGTTGGCAGCATTGCCCCGTTGAATTGCAATGCTTATGTGTTGAGCTAAATATGTGCCAGCATTTTGATCACGCGTCGCATCGACTTCGTTTTGGCCTTTTTTTTTGAGCCTTGCGCGATCGTTCAAATTTAGGCATTTATTGAAGCGCGGCGCACATGGGCACACCGTTAGCAAGGATCGAGCGGTCAACGACGATGTCACATGGAATAAAACATTTTGATCATTTTCGCAGTGTTATTTATTTTTGATAAATAATGTGGAATTTTATGTAACTTTGTAAATTCATTTCTCATCTTTACAGTTTACAGACAAAGTAGACTTAAATGAACCTAATAACCTCTCATTGACTAACTACTCATTGACTAACATTAGCACACCTATAACTATAGTCCATTGAAAAGTTACATGAGCTTTGCATTTTTTAGAGCACGCAATTTTATTTTTGAGGCATGTATGGGGGTCTACAGAAGCTTAACCTCAAGTTTGTGGGGTCGCCACCTTTGTCCCCCGGCCATCTTGGAAAAAGGGGTGAAAACATGTATTTTGCGATAACTCAGAAACTATGCGTTTTACAAAAAAAACTTAAGGACATAATTTATAAAAATTGTTTTGCCTATACATATGTCTATATAACTTTATGCCCTAAATTAAATATTAAAGAAGTTATAAGCAAAAATTTATTTTTTTGCTCTATACCTTTTTTTATACCTTTTACAAAAAAATTACCCCAGAACAATCTTGTAGATGCTATTTTGAGGATTTTTTTTCCGAAACTCGCAGTTTAATTGATTAAACTGAAAATGATATGCACAATTTTCAATACGTTTACACGTGACAAAAAACGTAGCAAAACTAAGAGAATAAACTGAGGTAGAAGAAACAGCTAAGCCTGCGTATAATAATAATAGTTGTAGCAGGCAAATGTTCCTTTGTCCCCAAACGGTAACTCAGATCTTTTCTACCTGCTTATCCTTCGGTACGACGAATTGAGAACCTCCTCCTTTTTTGGAAGTCAGTTAAAAATTCAATTCCGATCAGGAAAGAATAAATCCTAGTTAATAATGAAAACAGCATGGTCTCAACAAAGTCTAGTGCATCAGATTTTCATTAAATTATACAGTTTTGAAATTGCTCTAGCTCAAAAACTCATTATTTTAGATAAAAGAAAGACCCAAATTTAAGCATCTCTTTCAAGAAAAATAAGCATGTTTTTAATATTTCTATTGCACCACAAACATGGGGAATATAATGACTTTCTATAATGGGAAGTTATATATACATGTGTACTATACTTTTTAAATAAATCTGGAACTACGAATAACTGGCTCAAACTCTTAAAATCGAGTGCTATATACTAAACGCTATATAATAAAAAAAAATATTATTAGTCCAAAAGAAAAAGGATTTAAGCCAGAAACGATAGGTCTAATAATACACTATATTTACATGCGAGTTTTTTTTTAATAACAAGTTGAGTTTATACAAAAGTTCACGCTTTGGCTGGCGGGTATATGTCCTTAAGAGTCAATAGTCACAAAGTTATAAACATTTTATAGTCGTTCTTTTTCAAAATTTCGTTTATTTTTGTAATTTTAAATTTACTCTCAACCTTTTTAAATAGCTCCACGCATCAAAACACGCGGGCTGCGATCCCCGATCGTTTCCCGTTGGATTGAGCGCGATCGGAGCTATACTTTTTTAAATATCACAAAATCTTTGAATTTTACCAAAACTTAATCTCTATAGTCGTTTTTAGTTATACTTACGTGAGCATCATTTGGCAGCATATTAATAAAGTGCTGGGTGACATTCCACTTCAATAGCGTATACCAATACGTCCCTTGGAAGGTGTCTCCAGCATCCAAGATTAGAGCATCCGGCTTCTCTCGCAGTAGAGCTTGTATTTCATAGTAAAGTCGAGCGAATCCACCAATACAAGAAGTGTCATTTGCTGTGCATATCGGATATTTAGATGAAGTCTCTTCAAATCTGTAAAATTAAGACACCTTTTTTATACTTAATAGGCAATCCTTTGGTCACTATCTCACCTGATGGTTAGTGATGACGTGATCGCAGATGTTGTTCAGGCTAACCTAGAATTACTGGCTCTCAAGAACAGCTGCCCGAACACACTGTTAGGTGCTTGGCTTGAGGGTGGTAGCTGGCCAGACGGACATTTGCAAAATGCCCTATAACTATGCTGTAACGACTGCCAGCCTAAGGCAGTAATCGGGACCGACGGCTTAAAGTGCCCTCCGAAGCATGGAAGCGTTCAGTAATGTCACTAGGGGTCACCCATCCAAGTCATGACCGCGGCGGACGTTGCTTAACTTAGCTGATCGGTTAAGAACGGATAAGCAATCTTCGTAACAAGCGCTTCAAAGGGTATTTAGAAATGAACCGGTTATTAACTAAATATTAATAAACTAATAATTTTGACGTAACTTGATGCTCGATAGTTGAATTTTTGTATTGCCTTTGACCACTCACTTGGTAGTAACAGATAATGATGATGATAAGTCAAAGATGTCGTCAGTAGAAAATCCGTTGCCAAATTACGGTAATTATAATAAAACGGTATTCGGGCAGCTATCTCTCAAAGACAGCTGCAGGAATACACCGTTAGATGTTTGTTGACAGATTTTCTACTTGAGGGTGGTTGCTAGCCAGGCGGGCATTCCTAAAATACCCTACCACCATGCGAAATGTTTAGAATGTTTCCTTTAATGGATTTTCATGACATTCATCGGATGGATATGAAATTTTCCTTAAGCCGAGAACTATAAGCGTATACAACGCTTACAATATATTCGTACACACAATATTTACACCCCGACGACGTTTACAACAATTTGCAGTATTCTTAGCAAAGATTCAAAGGTCTACCTGTAGCTATCATATTTTGAAGCAGTGATAGCCGAGCGGTAATAACTTCTCCTTTCCTTCATCGGACGACAAGACGCACTGGAACACGGCATCCATATATGGTCGATATTCCGAAAATACGCACAAAGCGTTTTAAATCAAGCTTTATAATGCGTACGGCCGAAATATGGAACACCCTACCAGCGTCTCTATTTCCCGATAGATATAATCTGGAAGTCTTCAAGAACAGAGTAAATAGGTATCTGCTAGGCAAGCATGTTCCACCGTCGACTGCGTCGTCACTTTCCATCAGGTGAGGCAGCGGTCAAATGCTTGCTTATCTATTATAAAAAATAAAAAACTGGACTGCTGAGCTGCAAGTTCATGGTACGATCCCCACAGCCGGCTCTAGCTTCACCGCATGGTGGAACTTGCAACGAACGCCTGACTACCACTCTCAAATATAAAATCTGCCGGAACACAATGTTACGCTGATGGCAGCGTAGCATTGTGTTCCGGCAGCAGTTCTTGAGAGCCAGTAACATTGACCTTATTATCTCAATGGCCAGTAAGTAATTATGAAATTACAGGCTCATGAGACTTAACAACTGTATATTACTCGGCGCAGTGCAGTTCGTCGCTTGTGACGAAATGGAACTGTTATAGGAAGAAGTTACCGCATAACATCATTGGTGGGCTTCGAGCAAATTAAATTAAGTAAACTTTATTTATATTCCGACCGGATTGACTCAATCTGTGACCACGATCACATCAATGTTGTTTAAAAAGGGAAGAAAATGCCATAAAAACTCTAATTAGCATAATCATAATACAGTTTAAGCCTGTCAGAGTTATTTGATTGATATTATTTGCTATGCGTATTGTTATGCATTATTTCATAAATTACTCTTCCCACGTTGCCTTTACTTAAGCCACGTGATATGGTCGTTATTGCACTGTGGCCAGTATTACGTTAGATTTAAAGTTCAATTTGGAACGTTTTTGCAGATTTCGATGAATCTGTAATATTCACTGTTCACCCGACTGAGGCGAAGGACTACTCAACGGCTCAACCAATTTTGGTGAATAACACTTCATTACATTCGTTTCGATGGCGCGAGTGTCGCTGGACTCCTACATAAAATGATTAAAAATAAAATGGCAGTTTGTGCACTTTCACGTGCGGGTCTAAACTTTTTTATACATTGAGGGTATTATCAAAAAGCTCTATAAAAAGCGAGTAACAAAATATATAGGTATACAATTATATATACGGGATTTATAGATTTTAAGAAATTTGCATGTTAGGCAACGCAACCTTAACTAGTAGGTACTTTATCGAATATATACGAGTTCAACGATTTATAAGTACTTATTTATGTCAAGGGACTTGTTTTCGTTTCACTTATTGGGTGAATAACCTTCAATTAGAAGAAAAACGCCTGGGGGAATGGAGGAGGCTGTGTTCACCAGTGTATACATCTCCGGCTGATACAGCAACATAATATTATTGAAAAGTTGTGCCATAATTATAATACCAATTTCTAGGATTAATTAATAAATCCTAGCCATCCGCTTGTGTCGAGAAGGCTCCTCTTTAGTGTAACAAATGCACCTAATAAGAATACAGGGTTATTGGTAAAATGCTAACAACCTCTTAGGGTTGACTTCTGCTAGTCCTAAAAACATTTTAAGATTATTATTTTTTTGTTTTAATGCTACTCTGAGCCAAGAGCTCCCGCCGCGGAAACACTGGACCGCGCCGTGCTCCCTTTGAATAGAGTTTTGAATATTTACATCAAGCAAAGTAATAAAAATATGAAATAATACATTACATGCACAAGAGCCCTTTAACGTCAGGTGGTCCTCGCACTTATTCAGTCAAAAAACCATAAAAAAAAAACAAAAAAACTTAACAAAAAAAATCATCTTAAAATTTTTGTTAGGACTATCAAAAGTCATTCTAAAAGGTTGTTTGCATTTTTCCAATAACCCTGTATTTAAATTATATTACCCTTATCTTGATTCTAATTAAAAATCAATACTCAACAAGTCCTTGTTCAAAATGCGTGGACGCAAAATTTACCAAGCTCCTACATATAAGTTTACACAATCAATCACACAATTTAATTAAAAAATTCCACTCACCTGTCATGAAAATCATTGTAATGGACTATGTCCAATCTAAACAAATCATTGTTCCGCAACACTGATGATAAAACTGAATTAACAAAGAAAAACCCACAGAAACACGTTTTCCAAATATACTTGTTTACTAACATTATTAAATATAGTTAAATACTTTTAGATTAAATACTTTTTAATTGTTTTTACATTGATTCTTGAACAGGTCAATGCTGTCTGAGAGTTACACCCATACTAACGTTACCTAATGTTATTAATTTTTTATGCGTATTGCAGTTCTCTTTCAAGGTGAGTCTGCTTTGGTTCGTATAACTTTGGTAAGGTTTTTTTGGTGCTTTTGGTATTTCGGGTGATATTAGATTGCTTTTAACTATTGATGCATGATAAGTTACCAATTAGTTTAACTAAATTTTAATAAATTCAAGCAAAGGATAAAGGTTATTTCCAAAATAATCAATTTTATAGTGTTCGTGAGTCATATAGTGTCAGT
This sequence comes from Plagodis dolabraria, assembly GCA_963854805.1. Lineage (NCBI taxonomy): Eukaryota > Metazoa > Arthropoda > Insecta > Lepidoptera > Geometridae > Plagodis > Plagodis dolabraria. The sequence continues at coordinate 17,556,455 of OY978461.1, forward strand.
GATCTCGGAAACGTCATTCTTGTATCAGGAACCAGTATGATTACCAATATGTGGAATGTATTGAGATTGTTAAGGTTTTTTCATCTTATCCATATATTCATGATGCTATAGGATCAATTTACAAAGTCGACCTTCCCATTACGAATGTCATGTTATGGCCAATAAATGATCGTATCTTTAGATTTCCATAAGCTAACTAAATAACCAGTGCATGACATTATTATGTAAGTGTAAGTGAGTTATGGTATTAATTAGGGATGGGCCGAATATTCGTTTTATATTCGGTATTCGGCATATACGGCAGTTTTGCCGAATATTCGTATTCGGCCGAATATTCGGTCAAATCACCGAATATTCGATAAAAGGGTAGGTACTCAAAGTTAATACGGTATTAAACCGATTGATCATGAGTTGAGTGTTAAATGTGTCCTATATTTTGTTTTTATGTGGTAAGTAATTTGCAGTATTTTTATTTACACTGTAGTTTTATTTCCAATAACAGCAGATAAACAATATGGTTATTAAAAACAATTTATAAGTATGTAGCTGTTTTGGGGTTAAACTACTGTACGGTGCAACCGCATATTCGCCCGCGTAATCATTTTTGGCATCGTTCTAAGTAAATGACCAGTTCGTAATTAGCATCGATTTGATCGTATCTCACGCGGCTCACTATCATAAAATCACTATATTTATTTTACATATCAAATAAACATTTATATCAACTAGCAAATCAAGGATTTATTTCTCATTTTATATCATCTTTAGAATACGGTCTCGGACCGTACAACTACTGTGAACTCTTTATAATAAATAACGTTATTATAATCAGATCTTAATTGTAATAAATTAAGTTTTTTTTTATTTATTAATTTTAAATATAAAAAATCTCATAACAAACTTACGCAGTGAAGTTTTACTGTTTACTTGATGATGCAATAATAACATCGGCGGTACAATGGGGGAGCGGGAGGGAGTGTCCGGCGCATTATTTAAGTAAGGTAATCAATTGTGCCGAACATTCGGCCGAATATTCGGTTCGGTATGAGTTTTACCGAACATTCGGCCGAATGTTCGTATTCGGTAAAACCCATGTTCGGCCCATCTCTAGTATCAATACCATAGGTGGTCGACGTGGGCGATAACGCCTCACGGTGGACGTTTTTTTTCAGTGGTGCCGTAGAATACCCAGAATAACATAAGGGGTGTTATAAAGGCATATTCCCTCCTCAAAGGCCGACAACGTATCCTCGAGACCTCTGGTGTTGGGGATGTTTGTGGGCGACGGTGACACTTACTGCCAGGTGAGCCACCTGCTCGTTTGCCCTCCTATCCCATACAAAAGGCACATTGAGAGCTTGGGCAAAAAAATACAAAAAATAAAAAGTTAATCCCGTACCTAGAAAATTATGTTAACTTTAATATTTGATTCTTTTTGGGGGGCAGTAGAACACCCAGAGTAAAAAGGGGGTGTTGTAAAGGCACACTGTAAGAGCTTAGGCAAAAAAAGATCTAAAACAGACAAAAAATAAAAGGTTAATCCCATACTAATAATGTGAAGTAAACTATAGTATTGGTTATTTTCTGTTATTTTTTGGGGGAGTGGAAGACCCAGTAAAATAGGGGTGTTGTAAAGGCACAGTGAGAGCTTGGGCAAAACTAGTCCAAAAAACACAAAAAATAAAAGGCTAATCCCGCACTAATAAACTGAAGTTATAAAGTGGAGTTAATTTAAATATTGGCTAATTTTTGTTATTGTATGTATTGTTATCATTTTTATCACCGGCGTGGATATTCACATATTTAGGTAAGTACTCGTAGTTCGAGAAGGGGATGAAAAATTAACTAAAACATTCCATTAACATTAAGATCTACATTAAATCAGCTGATATCAAAAATTCTATTTTAATTAAAAAAGAAAAGCTTTGACTGATATATCTCTTAAATTGATATTAATACGGTAAAGTTAATATATGACTGTAAAAAATAGGTTTGTAGCAATTAATTTAGAATTCTGACAAGTTTTCGTTAAATAACGTGATCTTTGCAATCCTGCTAGAAATGACATGGCGATAGCCATTTGGAGGCTGCGCAGCCTTCAAATGGCTAACATCTTTTCACTCATTTTAATATTTTTATGTTTGCAATAACGCTTGCTTTGAGGATTACATTACAAAATTACAAATTTACGAGAGGAAAAATTTAAGTCATGTGCGGTATTCGAACCCGCGTCCATCCACCATTCGAACCCGCGTCCATCCACCATTCGAACCCGCGTCTAAAGCTGCGCAGCCTTCAAATGGCTAACATCTTTTCACTCATTTTAATATTTTTATGTATGCAATAACTTATGCTCTGCGGATTACATTACAAAATTACAAAATTAACGAGAGGAAAAATTTAAGTCATGTGCGGTATTCGAACCCGCGTCAATCCACCATTCGAACCCGCGTCAATCCACCATTCGAACCCGCGTCAATCCACCATTCGAACCCGCGTCTAAAGCTGCGCAGCCTTCAAATGGCTAACATCTTTTCACTCATTTTAATATTTTTATGTATGCAATAACTCATGCTCTGCGGATTACATTACAAAATTACAAAATTAACGCGAGGAAAAATTTAAGTCATGTGCGGTATGCGAACCCGCGTCCATCCACCATTCGAACCTGCGTCTAAAGCTGCGCAGCCTTCAAATGGCTAACATCTTTTCACTCATTTTAATATTTTTATGTATGCAATAACTCATGCTCTGCGGATTACATTACAAAATTACAAAATTAACGAGAGGAAAAATTTAAGTCATGTGCGGTATTCGAACCCGCGTCAATCCACCATTCGAACCCGCGTCAATCCACCATTCGAACCCGCGTCTAAAGCTGCGCAGCCTTCAAATGGCTAACATCTTTTCACTCATTTTAATATTTTTATGTATGCAATAACTTATGCTCTGCGGATTACATTACAAAATTACAAAATTAACGAGAGGAAAAATTTAAGTCATGTGCGGTATTCGAACCCGCGTCAATCCACCATTCGAACCCGCGTCAATCCACCATTCGAACCCGCGTCTAAAGCTGCGCAGCCTTCAAATGGCTAACATCTTTTCACTCATTTTAATATTTTTATGTATGCAATAACGCTTGCTCTGAGGATTACATTACAAAATTACAAATTTACGAGAGGAAAAATTTAAGTCATGTGCGGTATTCGAACCCGCGTCCATCCACCATTCGAACCCGCGTCTAAAGCTGCGCAGCCTTCAAATGGCTAACATCTTTTCACTCATTTTAATATTTTTATGTATGCAATAACTTATGCTCTGCGGATTACATTACAAAATTACAAAATTAACGAGAGGAAAAATTTAAGTCATGTGCGGTATTCGAACCCGCGTCAATCCACCATTCGAACCCGCGTCAATCCACCATTCGAACCCGCGTCAATCCACCATTCGAACCCGCGTCTAAAGCTGCGCAGCCTTCAAATGGCTAACATCTTTTCACTCATTTTAATATTTTTATGTTTGCAATAACGCTTGCTTTGAGGATTACATTACAAAATTACAAAATTAACGAGAGGAAAAATTTAAGTCATATGCGGTATTCGAACCCGCGTCGATCCACATCCTCGTAAAGTAATTTTGCAATCTTTTCACTCAATTTGACTACCATCCGTGGATTTCTGGATTCATATCCTCAAGGAGCTCGTAGCTTCTCACTTATTTTGAGTATCGATGGGTGAGAATCTGCGATGAAATATAGGGATATATTTCATATTGGGATATAAGGATATATTATATTTGATTGAAGGTGAGAATGCTGTAAATAGCTCATATCTTGCTCCAACTGCCTTCTTAGGGGTATGTAGTCTATATGTAAATAATCAGATATGTGGAAAAAAGGCTCTAAAAAATCTTAAAGTGGCCGATGAACAAACTAAGGTTAATAACCTAATATCTATGCTAATCGATGGTTAAGGCATATTTTTATATCAACTGATATTTCTGATCCGATATATAAATAAACTGTGCATTTTCGATTTTTTGCAATAAGTAAAATAAAACAAAAAAATGCATGACCATTTTGTCCCCTGTAATTTAGCCAAACGGTAAGCTATGCGCCTTCAAGAACCACTAAACTATTTGGGATAAAAAAGTTTCTCATACGTTATTCCTAAAAAATAATGAAAAAATGTCATTAAATATGTTTAAAAAGTCGGGTTTAATAATTAATTCCAAAACTATACGCGAATCCAATCATAATCCGTTCAGCGGATATAAAACACACACATATATGTAGTGTACGTTGCCTACCTACATAATATTAGTATGGCGGTAGCCTCAATAAATCAGTTGTGTCGTCGACTTGGTGTTTCATTGTGTGTGCTCCCTTGTAATTACCTAAATACCTAACTGGCGACGAGAAAATCACAAAATAATACTTAATTATAGTGCCGAAAGTGATCATTAATCAAAATGCCAATAGGGAAAATAGAAAACTTCGATCGGTCGGTTATATAACAGTAGATGTGACGGTAGGGACACACACAGCGAGAAATTTGAAATTATTTATTATTAAAAGTGGAGGTCCGCCATTAATGGGTAGGTCCTGGTTGCGCTATTTAAATATTGATAACATACAAATAAACGATTTTTTTTACAATACACCAATTGAGTCAGCTTTAATCAATGAGTTAAGACGCGAAGTTCCCACTGTGTTTGCCCCGGGTCTGGGTACCTGTGCTAAGAAACTATCACTACGTCTAAGTGACACAACTCCTCTGTATGTGAAGGCCCGACCATTACCATTAGCATTACGTAAACCTGTTGAGTTGGAGTTAGATCGGCTCGAGGCAGAGGGAACGATTCAGAAGGTGGATTATTCTGATTACGGAACACCAATAGTACCAGTGATTAAAAAGTCAGGTGATATCAGAATTTGTGGTGACTATAAGGTTACGATTAACCCGAAGTTGATTCGTGAGCCGTACCCTATGCCTCGAATTGAAGAATTATTCGCTGCCCTAAGTGGGGGTGAGCAATACTCAAAAATTGACCTCACACATGCTTACGCCCAATTATTTTTGCAGGAAGACTCACAGGCTTGTACTGCCATCACTACTCATGTAGGGAATATTGTTTACCGACGTACCCCTTACGGATTGTCTTGCGTGCCCGAAAAATTTCAAAAATTCATGGAAGAGACCCTTAAGGGCCTCCCAGTAGTAGCTTACCTTGATGACCTGGCCGTGACGGGTAAAAATCGTACTGATCACATTGCTAACCTCAAAGCTGTATTTAAACGCTTACAAGAGGTCGGTTTGCGAGTTAAAATAGAAAAATGTTCTTTTTTGCAGGATAGTATTAAATATGTTGGTTTCATTATTGATAAACACGGGTTGCATCCAGACCCAAGTAAGGTGCAGGCGATAAACTGCGCCCCAGCACCGGGTGACGTCACTCAACTCAGGTCGTTCTTAGGCTTGATTAATTACTACGCGAAATTTATACCTCGACTCAGTACTATACTGCACCCATTGCATCAGCTGTTACGCAAGCAGGTTTCTTGGGTCTGGTCGACCGAGTGTGTAAAAGCATTCAATGACGTTAAAGAAGCTATACTAAGTAGTAATGTGTTGGTACATTATAATCCTGACCTTCCATTGGTGTTAGCCGTAGTAGCTCGTACGGCATCGGTAGCGTGTTATCGCATCGGTTCGAGAATGGAGACGAACGACCGATATGCTTTGCGTCACGCTCGCTGTCTGCAGCCAAGCGAGCTTACAGCCAGTTTGACAAAGAAGCATTAGCAATTATCGCAGGGGTAATGAAACATCACCAATATCTTTATGGGCGTCATTTTACCATTAAAACTGACCACAAACCCTTAACATTTATCTTTGGGCCAAAATTCGGATTGCCACAAACCGCCGCGAGTAGATTACAAAGATACGCCACAAAGCTAGCTGCCTACGACTTTGACATTTCTTTTGTCAAATCTAAAGATAATGGTAATGTAGTCGCGCTGTCTCGCCTGCCGCTGCCGTATGAGAGACGTGATGAGCGGGAGTCGGTGTCGTACGAACATTATGTTGAGGAATCGTTTCCAGTAAGTGCTAAGGAGGTAGCTTCATGGACACAGAAAGACGCAGTATTGAGTAAAATATTAGTTTACGTCAACTGCGGCTGGCCAAATAAAATTGTAGACGATAAGGAAAAACCTTATTTTAATCGAAAGGATAACTTAAATATTGATAAGGGTTGCATTTTGTATAACCATCGAGTCATAATTCCGGAAGCATTGAGAAAACAAATTTTAACCGAACTACATGAAGGTCATTTAGGTATAGTCAAAATGAAAAGCATAGCTAGAAGTTACGTTTATTGGCCAAATTTGGATGAGCAAATAGAGCGCTTAGGCAGAGAGTGTTCTGCGTGCCAACAACAACGCCAACGCCATTACCTAATCACCGTAGATGCTCACAGTAAATGGATCGAAGTACAAAAAATGACGGGCACCACTGCTAGCGCTACTATATTAAAATTACGCGAGTTATTTGCTCGTTTCGGGCTACCGTCACAAGTAGTGAGCGACGGTGGTCCTCCGTTTGCTTCGGAAAGCTTTGCGAAATTTATGTCAAAAATTTTATAACTCATACAATTAAGAGTCCATATAGGCCGGCGGGAAATGGCGCGGCAGAGAATGCTGTAAAACTCGTTAAACGTTCTATGAAAAAGGCCGCCCACGAAGGAATCGGCATTGAACCGGCGCTGCTCAAATTCTTGCTTCAGTATCGCAACTGTGAGCATGCTACCACGGGCGTAGCCCCCGCCGTTGCAATGCTCGGGCGGCAGCTCCGCACTCGGCTGGACGTGGTGCGCCCTAGCGCGGAGCGCCAGCGCCGCTGTGAGGCCTGTGAGGAGGCAGGCGAGCGCGCCGCGCGCCTGGGCCCCGGCGCGGAGCGCAGCCTCGCCGTCGGCGATCACGTGCTTGCGCGGGACTATCGTGCGAGATCAGATAAATGGGCGCCTAGGGAAGCACCACTCACATATCGGGTGAGGTGTCCGGATGGCAACGAGTGGAAAAGGCATATAGATCAACTGTTGCCTACGCGAAAGTCCCTGACTACTTTGCGTCATTCCGTTGAAATGGGGAATGACAACAATAAAAATGATAGATCATCGGTTGAAATGTTTGATGATGCTTTAGATGTGGAGCCTGCTATAAGTCCGCTATCAGCGTCGTCTGCGTCCATGGAGGATCCTTCCGACCGTACTTACCTACCAGACTCAGACGCCAGTGACGGCAACCCGACACCTCCTCACACTCACACACTTAGGGCTAGACCTATACGTTCATGTGTGCTAAACAAACGCAATTAAATACCTACTTGAGTTACGTGCTAGGTACTTTATAAAATGCAAGTTTATAAGAATACAGCAAATTTTTTTTTTTCATTTATGTATAAGGTATATCTCGTAAGTTTATTGTATACTCTTAGTTTTTTTTTCTATATTATATATTTCTATATTGTAGTATTATCTATATATATATAAGGTCACTTTTAATTCATCAACAATACTGCGGGGGGTGGTGTAGAATCGATAACTGAATGTGATCCACACATTTTTAATTTTCACATAAACAAAATCAATACTAACTATTGCCTAAGCTGTGGCGCGTTGACTTTGAGAATGATAGCGACGACAACACTCGCGGCCGCCGTGGACAAGACTCATTGCCCTCGCAATGCGTAGGTAAACCTACCGAGTTCGTTGCCCTCGCAATGCGTAGGTATACCTACCGAGATACCTACCGAGTTCATTGCCCTCGCAATGCGTAGGTAATCCTACCGAGTTCGTTGCCCTCGCAATGCGTAGGTATACCTACCGAGATACCTACCGAGTTCATTGCCCTCGCAATGCGTAGGTAAACCTACCGAGTTCGTTGCCCTCGCAATGCGTAGGTATACCTACCGAGTTCATTGCCCTCGCAATGCGTTAGAATACCTAGAACGTGTGTGTATGTGTGAGTCTTGTCCACGGCGGCCGCGAGTGTTGTCGTCGCTATCATTCTCAAAGTCAACGCGCCACAGCTTAGGCAATAGTTAGTATTGAATTGTTTATGTGAAAATTAAAAATGTGTGGATCACATTCAGTTATCGATTCTACACCACCCCCCGCAGTATTGTTGATGAATTAAAAGTGACCTTATACCTATATATATAAATCCAAAAACAAAAACTATAATAGAATTGACGACAATGACCACTTTTTTTTTTAAAAGTACGCCATTTGTGAGTCATATCTATTAAACTGTTTTAGTCACTTTCGTCATACATAGTTTTAACCGAATGTTGATGAGTAAACACAAACGTAGTTGGTTAGTGTATCACTTATTGTAGTTCTAGTTCTCTCTAACTAGATACCTATCTTGAACAAATCAAGGTGTTCAACATATATTATAATAATACTACATATATTATATAATAATAATAGTTTATATAATTACCTATACTCATTACTACTCACTTTTAGTATGTGTGTCGAAATTACTACCAATTAGATAAGTACATACGTTTTTTTTTATTAAGGGGAGGGCGCGGCGTCTAGTGTACATTGCCTACCTAGGTACATAATATTAGTATGGCGGTAGCCTCAATAAATCAGTTGTGTCGTCGACTTGGTGTTTCATTGTGTGTGCTCCCTTGTAATTACCTAAATACCTAACTATATACACTGATATTACTTAGTAGGAGTAGGATTTGAACACATTTTTTTCCCCGGGCGGCAATCGATTTAACGTCCCCAGATTTCGCGCCGGGTGCCTATGCAGAAACTTTGTGCTTCAATTGTATTAATTTAAACGTCAAGACACGGTGGGTGGTCATCAACCAGACTACTTGACATTATCTATCATACAGCTGAAACACAGGTGTTGAACCTAGTTCGGCAACAGATGCACAATATATTTTTTGTATTACTTTTTAGCCACATAGGTGTAACCAACTTTGTATTTAACATGAATAAATGATTATTATTATATATTATTATTATTTTTTTTTTTTATCTGATCGAAAGAAGTGTTTTTTCAAACATTTGACTGTTATTTCTAATGTAGTAGGTAATCATGTCGCTACACTTCTATGTTTCTAAATATGTCTATATCACGTGCTGAGCGTAAATCACATTACAAATGATTTGAGCATATTCTTTTGTTTGTTTTTTGCCCGGCCGTGAACTCGACCCGAATGGTTTAGACACCCGTCGCACAATCGGGAGAAAGAATTCAATTCCCACCCGGGGCAAAAAAAATGTGTATTAGTATTTTGTAAAAGTGATTACCTATTTAACATATATTTTTATCATATATCTATGCGGCAAACAAGCGTGCGGCCGACCTGATGGTAAGTGGTTACCGCAGCCTACAGACGAACTTGAACTTGAACCTTCATATACCAAATAAGCACCCTCATAGAGAAACCCATCCAGTAGTCATATTTTCTACCTTATTATTTTGATATAGGTAGGTACTTAGGTAAGTTCTGGTAATACACATTATTTAAACAAATGTAGGCATAACAGGACAAAAATCTTCTTAAAAGAACAATGTAGGCAGGGCTTATTCCAACTTGTCATAACACCCCACAAAAACAGCCAAAAAGGTATTTCTGTGGTAGCCCTCAAAACATCTTTATTCCGAGGGGAAAAGTCGGAATAACACTGCACATTGGCAAGAAAAATATACAAGAGCAAGCTGGACAGAGCTTGAGACAGTTCCGTAGCTGCGAACTATCAATAGGTACATACTGTAACAGCCGGATCGTCCACTGCTGAACACAGCCTTCCCGATAAAGGGGGTATTTGCCATAATCCCCACGCTTGGCAGGCGTCTTGGGGATCGCAGTGTAAGTTGGCAGTTGTTTAGAAGGCGCTGCTGCCCACCTTCCAATATTTTTCACTTAGTCGACTCTTACGACACCCACTGGATGATGTGGGAAGGTGCAATTCTAACCCGGCACCCCACAGGGGATGTATAGGTATATATTTTCTTTTATTTATTTATAATTTTTTGTATGTATCATACATACATATAATCGCACCTGTACCTATTCCCCGAAGAGGTAGGCAGAGGTGTGTAAGCACCAACGTTTCGCTAATAAGGTTTTTGTCCCATGTATATAATAGGAGGCGAGCCTATTGCCATCAACCGGGCACAGTTTCAGGGTCGTACACAATTTTTTTCTAACACACTTGACGAAACACAAGAATATACTCGTATTACGAATAATATGTTTACGCTTACAACATAGAAGACAGGAAAAACAAGAACATATTGTATGAAACCCTGTCAGGGCACTAAATTCAGGTAAGTTTGTCGCCAAGCACCTTAGGGTGTGTCCTAACTCCTAGTCCTTGTGAACAAATTTCGATTAGGGTAAGCATTATTATCACATCACTTGCCATAAGGTGAAATTGTGATCAAAGAATCCTATCGATAATATATATAAAAACATTATCGAATTGAAACCTAAAGGACAAAGCCAACACTCAACGAAATTTTAAGACCGAAAGTAACGTTAGTAGGTACGTAGTTACATATAAAATAATTTCCTTTTTTGTCTACGGACCCCTAAAAAAACACAAAACCGGTGCCATCAGGTAAATGGGGCATGGAACCATGTTTTTAATGAAAGTGAAAATTTGTGCCACGGGCCGCGACCCATTCAGATTCGACGCGCTTGTTTCGTGTCACGGAGAGATTGTGACGAACATTCACTTTTGTGTTATTTGAAGAATAATCATGATTGGGGTTCGCATGGTTTCGTTGAAGATAATTCCACTAGCTCGCCCATACCCAGCCTAACCCATAGTTTAGTAGCAGTAGAACTCTTTGTGAACGAGTTCGTCCAGGGAATTACTGCAACCATAACTAATTAAATCGCTAAGCAGTAATTTTGCTTAGTGTTCCGGGTTGAAGGGACTTAACATGAGACTTGACAACTTTATGTCTTAGAGTGATAGGCGCAAAGCAGTTCATCACTGTTAAATTACATTTTTCTTTTACTTTATTTTTCAATCTATTAATCAATTCATTTATTTGATTTAATACGGGTACAAAAGAGTACGTGAGGACTGGCGCTGCTACTTCAGCGAAGCAACTCAAGCGGCGCAAATATGCTAACCTCGATATGGGTTACTTTGAGGTGTAGAGACGTTGGGTCCGTGCGGACCGGGAGGTCATCGAATTTTCCAAAACTTATCTGAGCGCTTGGTCGATGCGACGCGTGATCAAAATGCTGGCACATATTTGGCTCAACGAATAAGCATTGCAATTCCACGGGGCAATGCTGCCAGCATGCTGGGCACGCTGCTAACTGGTACTGGGCTGGAGCATTTAGATTGTCTATGAGTCTGCTATGACTTATAGGTTGTCTAAATGCTTTTATTGTAGTGGCTGTAGTGTAGTATTTTGTTTAATAAAGGTACAAAAGATATAAAATATGTAGGAAGTAGGTACAACAGTTTCGCCATAAACAACCTCATACGATGTGTGCATATATCAATTATATTAAATACAATGAAATTGAGAAATAATAATAATAACGATGTAATATTTTTTTTTAATTACCGTAATCTATTTAATACTTAATTACAATTATATTTAATTAAATTCCAGTTTGGAACCACTGTATGAGTTCGTTCCTTTTGCCGTGGAGACGTCGGGCCCCTGGGGCTCTGAAGCCAAAAAATTAGTCCGAAACCTCGGCCGCCGTTTAAGAGAGAGAGGGCGGGACCCCCGATCTGGTTGGTTCTTGACCCAACAGATCTCCTTGGCGATACAACGGGGTAATGCGGCGAGTGTGCTGGGTACATTGGGACCAGGTGCCAAGTGCGGGACTTATTTAGAAGTAGAATAGAAGTAGAAATTTGACTCACGGTGTTATATCCGAATGTATATCAATTTCTTTGAAATTGTGTATAAATAGACATTATAGTTCAAACAATAAAATATAATCAATAAATACACTCTAAATGAAGTTAAAATCTATATTATATTTATATAACGTGGTAAATTTAGTATATAAACAATCATCTGCAGAAAATTCTTAACTGTATAGAAACTTTGTTTAACTAACCACTTTTTTAACTCCAGGAAGAACTTATAATTAGGTAACTCTGTTAAAGTTCTATTGATATATTTTTGTGGTAAGTCCGTAATTTTGGGGTTACATTAGTAGCCATTATGACGAGAAAAACTATGTTCGCATGTACTCTCACTTACTTTCCGCGCAATACATTCATCGACAGATGTGTGTTTTGACGCCTTGCATTGCGCTGTTTACCTTTGTCCGTGTCGCAAAAACCGACAGCAAACGGATAATTGCCAGGCGCATCTGCTGACATTTTATACCTCCACAAATCACCAAATACCTCCGTCACACGTCGTCGGCGGACGCATCCGCACATGCAATCGCTACTTTATATATTTATTTGGTATAATAAAAATGCTGGCAATGCAATAAAACTTATAAATTGGCAATTGTGAATATTGTGATAATACTTATTATTGTCATGTTTAGACAATAATAAATATTATAACAATTACACATAATTATATAAAATATTATATATAGTTCACAAAATGTCAAGACCAATTGAAAATATCAGGCTTATTGTCACAAAATATGTCACTATTAGGATATGCGTTAAGGAATACGTTGAGAACTTGAGACCACTCATGATACAGCATATGGGTGTCTTAATTCGGGATACTGTACATATAGGCACGGTAATGTTATCTAAACAGTATTGTAACTCGGCTCTGTATTCGAAATAAGTACCTACAGCCGCGCTGTACGTAAACATGCGATAGGGCTGCCCGCCTCCAGCATTTTAATTACATTTGCCTACTTTGTGTTTCTATTTAGTTTTGTGTAGTATTTTTTTTATATAAACAAATAAAATACTCTGTGAATTGAACAGGAAGTGTTCACTAAAAATGCGTGTTGTTTTCTTGACCAGTTGGTAGATTGAAACAAAAACAATGTTTATGTTTGAATAAAAATAGTTCTTAAAAATTGGCGACCGAAAAATATTTGTGAGACGTACGAAATGCTTTATTATATTAATTAAGGTATTAAAAATCCACATTCTAATAACTACCTGTAATATTATTATAACTTGCTTATAACTACTACCTATTTCACTCGTGTCAATCACTTTCCTTCACTATATTCACTTTTTTTTATTAATTGAGACATTTTTTTCGCGGGATAAAAGGAAATACTTGTCCATTAAAAAGACACACATTATGTACCGTCAACTATATGTAGACTGTAAAATAATGTACTTAATAGTATAATTGTTTTATAGTATTAAGTAAAATTATTTTGTAGTTCAGTTTTCAGGTAATCTAAAAAGTTATCTCTGGATGCGTTTTTGACGAATTCATGTAACTAAAAACAGCACAATATATCTTACTTGTTATATTTAATGTGTAAATATGTACTTGAACTTATTTTTGGTGAGAAAATCGCGCGGTTATAGTTAAAATACAACAAACCATTCGCTCGTCACTGCGGTGTAGTCGCGACACTCGAGACTGTCTGCGGGCCGAGCGCAGGCCGAGATCGAGGCGCGTAGGTATAACTCGCGTTTCGTCCGTTTCTATGAAGTTGAAATACTGTATAGATAACATTACCGTGATATAGGTCAACGTAGAATAACTCGTGTCTGTAATCGGGTCTATGGCGGAATTACATATCTGGCAAATATATAGGTACCACACATAGGTACAATTGTGCAGTGAAGGCGATTAACATCACATCAGGCATATCTTAATATCTTGAGCCCGGTCTTTAGCTGGTCAATACTTTGTATATATGCTTTTTACTGTTGAATACCGCAGGAATCGTGCTCAAATGACATAGTATTATAAACCGCAATGTAAATGCTAGTATAATATGCACAACTTGTTCAGTACATTTTTGGGTGAGAAAAATATTAAATTCAGCTTACCTGCATGTCTTTCAGTAATGCAGCAATATTTTCCTTTAAAAATGTATTATTTTAAAGGAAAATACAGGTAAAATATGTACACTTGTATTAAAGTAACTCCAAAATATGTCTTTCAACACCGAAGTAGTAAAGTTTGATAGCTTTTAAGGCTTTATGAGTAACTGTAGAAATTAACAACTTGTTGCCGGTTTGTGGGTATTTGTTATAAACATGGTATAAATAAATAAAATGTTCATTGACATAACTTATGACAAAACTAACAAATTGAAGATTTTATCACTGGTTTCGCTACAAACGCTCCAAACTCTTTGACTATTTGGTATGAGTAGCTATCTATCGAGATATATTTCATTCCAAAACACAATCCCCGTCATGGTGAAAACCATAGATTGTTTCATCGACATTTTAATTTGGTCGGTTTATATGGCTGCTGAGTTTGGCTGCCAACTTCACACCGGTTAGTAACGGTGCCTTCTTTAGAATAGCCGCAAAATTAAACGTTTTAACTCACCCATGACCCATGACATACGGATGGGCAGAATGCGTAATTAGACCCCCCGTGGGGTGCCGGGTTAGAATTGCACCTCGCCATTTCTTCCCGTGTGGGTGTCGTAAAAGTCGACTAAAGGAAAAATACTAGTAGGTAGGTGGGCAGCAGCGCCTTCGTAAGAACTATGCCATCTTGCACAGCGATCCCCAAGCCGCCTGCCAAGCGTGGGGATTATGGCAAATACCCCCTACATGGGCGAGGCTGTGTTCAGTAGTGGACGATCCGGCTGATACAGTACAGTACAGACCTGCTGGAAAAAGAACTTTAAAATAATCAAACATGTAAGCGTAGGTATAGGTAATTACATACAAATTACCAACAGTACTGATTACGATATGCTTGTGACAAGCTGACAAATTAAATAAACAAGTAGGTACAGTCATCTGCAATAAAAAGTATACAAAAGTTTGGCAAATACTTCTGTTTCTCTCTATGTACACAGAAATATCTTAAAATCAAAGAATAATTTGAATTTTTACTCATGTTTATGTTAACTTCGATAATTAAGAATTTAGTTGTACACGAAGTGTAGGTATACTTGTGCAGGCGACTGTACCTCACTGCCAATGAAGTTATTTAGAACACAGTTTCACTTTTACCTATTACAGTTCAAGGTTCGATTTAAAATAAACGAATGGAAACTGTTTTATTGTTAGATAGGTACTTACAACATATTTATGACAAAGAAATACTAAACCTATGATACTATATAGAAATATACACGTACTTACCTATGTACTTTAATAATAATATCTTCCTACCTTGCCTCACGCTAGAAACAAAACCCCACGTAGCGAAGGTACATAATGTTTAGAGACCCATATTAACACATGCGCATCACAGATAGGTAATTATAATAATAGAATTTCATTCATAAACGAACCACACAATTAAAACATTAAGTATATCGTTCCCCTATCCAAGTTTCTTTGATAACATAAATACCTACATAGAAACCACTTAAAGTTCTGAATCTCTTACATTGATTCTAGATTTTTTGGCGGGAACTTGCGTACCGATTGTTTTCACCATAGAGATATAAATATAGCTTTCTCTTTTCTGTGGTTTTCACAGCTTCAGTAGTTAAAGTTCGACGTCCGTAGCAAAAATTTACCTAATTAACGCGAAAACATTTTATTTCATTTAAGGGCGATGATTTCTTATGATTTTTTATCTACACCCATGCTATAAATACTCTGTAGAGGTTCTGAAACAGCTAGCTTATTTCCAACATTAAAACATTTCATCTGAACGAGTGTTATAATTTACTAAATTTCATAATGCAACTCCTTTTTCAAAAACTAACATTGTCAGGCACGCGCCTTTCACTACCACAGACTCCACAGAGTGCCGTGTTTAAAAAAAGAACTGTTATTCAAATTCACGGAGAATCCCGCCATTTTTGTACGATATAAGTATTGCAAAAATAAAATATTCAATTACATTTCAATAATTGTACGATCCAAAATGTGCCAACATGTTTTATTTCCATTGCTATAAAGTAATGAGGTGTATAGAAGTTACTATTTAATCCCTAGAGATACATGTCACCAATTTGTGAGCTCTCTTACCCCATAACAGATGCTTTGCTTTGAAGCAATGATGGCCGAGGGATAATAGCTATGGCCGGCTTGAGCTTCATCGCATGGTAGAAGGGCATTTTGTGAATACTCACCTGACTAGCTACAACAAGTAGAACATCTGACGCCAAGACAGAGCATGCAGAGGACTTGTTCTGTCACAATGACATAAGTAGATAAAATTATGTCCGTCGCCAGGGTGGGACGTGATCTCCGATTTGGCTCAAAATTTCCAAAAGTTAGTGCTCTATTAACACTAATTTGTGCTAAAAACTAGATTATTGACGGTTGGTTTCAGAATGGAAAATCTATAACGACAATAAGAGACTGAAGGCGTCGACCAATCTTTTTCAAATTTACCAAAAAACTTTAAGAGCCATTTCACAAAATCACGCTACTGACGTTTAGGTAAATGCCAGCGCATCGCTTACACAAGCGAAAGAAGTGAGGACGGAATAGCATGACTGTGAGTAACTTATTTTTATAATAAATATAAGTTGTGATATTAAAAATTATTTAATTGGTAGTAAATCATGATAATTTAGAGTTATTTTAAATATTTTCCTGACCAAGAAAACAGAGTTAGTATCACAGTTAATTGCGATTAGATTAATTGGAGAATGCACTTTCTTCTGATATAATATCTGTTTGGAATTACTCTTTATTTAACGCAATAAATCGTGTTAAAATGCGTATATAATTCGTGAAAATTGGCGCAAGGTCTTTAATTATTATTCCATAATTATGATAAATTATCGATATTCTAGTACACTATGTGTCAACAAGATTATATGCCTGATGTATCGATTTTTTTTAAAGTTTATTTGATGAAATTTTATACAAGAGATGGAGCTCAGAAGATGGCTATGCGTACGTTAATTCGTAAAACAAGGTGCGGGAGATTGGTGACTACAAAATACTTAAAGTAATATTTGTAAATGTGGTACATTAACTGAAAAGGGAACAGATTATTCTATTTTTATCAATTATTCATCAATTTGTAGCACTTTCCTATGATAGTAAATTAAGCGCTTAAAATCTTCGATATACGCATCAAAATGTGAAATGCCTCTTAATGCCTCAGTTTGTGCCATTTGTGCCAAAATATCATTCGTCTATGTACAGTAAATTTTGTTCGATGAAAAACTCAAAACTCAAACAAAAAAACTCGATGCGGTTGCGTCGTTTCATTACACAATTCCTATGAGCACCTTCCAGCTCCATCATCAGATCCTGGTTACCATTGAAAGATAAACTACTCCTCAAGACGATTCAAATGAGCACAAACTGGATTAGGTTGTGTGTTATATTGCGAAGTTCCTTGGGCTATCTTCCAGCTCCATCATCAGATCATCACATGTCATCACATCAAAATATTGCATTGTCAAGCGATTTACATAAGGAAGTGAATCAAATTTTATTTACAAGATTTTATGACTTAAATCGGGACAGGTGAAACTGAATAAAAGCTTGTAAAAAAGTACATAAGATCTTACAAAACTGGACATAACTAGGTACTACAAGTAAAACAGTAAATAGCCCATTCGAAAACGTTTATTTTTTCTTAAAATAATACATTATTTTTAGGTAACTCTAGGTATTGGTGTCGATACTTTATAAATTCTCTAAACTTAAAATTCTTTAAATTACTCTTATTTCAAACACTACTACAGTAGTTCTTATTCTGTTCATGTTAAATACAAATTCGTACAATAATTACGAATGAAGTTCTTATTCCGTTTAAGTTAAAATCTAAATTCGTATAACGCTAGCGGATGACAGTCTTTTGTGTTCAATTTTGGTATGTTTTACGCAAATTATATTAAACGATAATAACTCGCCACACTTACATAACACACCCCCTCACACACCCTCTCACATATATTCACAGCCACACACAAACAAAAGAAAATAAAAATGTATTTGGATAAAAAATATTATGTATTGGCATAATTTCTGTTTTTTTATACACATTGAAGAAGGATCTGGTCTTCGCAAAACCAGCAGAGGCTTCAAAATTAACATTGTACACGATATTATGTCAATTATTTCTTTTAATTAATACAAATGATTTTTATGTTTTTTAAATTTAGTCGTCATGTAACTTGGTGCTCTCTACAGTGATGCAAAAATGCCGATAATTGAATAGGATAATCCTATTTTTAGAATTGCCATTTTAAGGGCCTGTTTCAGAATGTTCGAGTAAGTTCCGGTTTTATTACCCAGAACATATTTATTAAACAAAACACTATCTTTGCGTTTCACTGTCATCGATGTGGCCTTGTCACCTTCCTGAACGGTGAACAAATATTACTTAATTTACTACTAGCGCCATCTAACCATGTATCTACCATTAGGAGCAGAATAGAATATCTATCCGTTCTCAAAGAGATCTCAATACAATTGTGAACGCCTTGCTCGCTGAAGTAGTACATCAATGATCCGAGAGAGGTCGCCTATTCTTAAACCAAAAATCTGGTGATGTGTTGCAATAAGTAAAATAATATTTTCATATTAAGTATATCTTGCTAAATAAATAATAATAATATCTTAAAATAAATAACGAATTTTAATAGGTCTAAATTACAATAAAATAACTATAGGTCCATATATAGTAACTGACAGAACTGGCTTGTTACAGCTGTCAAGTGTCAACATGGCCACCGTCATAGTTTTTACTTCCGATTTTCTAATGCAGAAGCACGTTGTAATTTTAAATTAGTAAAATAAAAGTGAAGCCATTGGTGGATTCAATTCTAAACGGTCTAGTCACCACTAGCATTACCATATTTGGTAATGGATTACGGAGCAAACTTCCGGGGGTTGAGTGGCTAGGCGCCAAAACGGCAAACTAGCTTCACTTTACATGAGACCTCCAGAAGATAAACTTAACTGAGATCCTTACAATTTGTTGAGCTCAGACTTTATTATACCAGTTCTAAATAATTTAAACCTCAATCCAAGCTATAAGAAACCCCATTTAACGGGTAAGTGAATATGTGCTTAACCAATAATTACCACAAAACTAACCTCTAACTTGTGTATTTAATTCTTGCTATGTTATCCCATTGTATTTACTGTGTTTCCCTATGTTCTAACCTTGCTAATAGCTATTCGAGCTATAAGCATATATCATCTTGTGTAACCTATCTCTATTTATCTATGTTTTTCTGTATTTTCTTGGTTGCTTCACAACACACAATTTTACTTAAGCCCTTCAGGCATCTGTTGTTTGCGGGCGGGTCACATCCTTGAGACCTCTGCGTTCCTAGCCATGCTCAGTAGCAGAGGAACAATGGACCCACCAGCTCAACACCTTTACTGATAGGATTCTGACCTGAGCACATCCTTTCAGGGTTCTTCCAGTACCGGGTTTCCAACTCCAGGCTTCCTGTACCAGGCTTCCACTACCAGGCCCAGTACCTAACGAGGCTGATCCCCTGACTCCGGCCGTCCCCTGAACTCCTGCGCAGACCGCTGCCAAACTCCACGTCTCTACAGCGCCTAGCTGGGACAGCCTACCGGCGCGGCAGTGTTGGAGCTGAGCCACTGCACGGCAGACCTGCTGCTGAGCATTAACTCAGTTGCTAGCGGACCGGAGATAAGTTCTCAAACAAGGAAGCTCGCTATTGCCACACCTGTCTGTAATCCACGACCCTTTTTCTCTACCCAATATAATTCTAAATCTTTCCTTCTTGTTTTCTTTTATGCTCCCTTCTACCAACCGTAGGTAGGTAGGTGACATTGGCGCCCATACTAAATAGGATCAGACAGGTTGGTGTGGCAAACTTTCTTGGGTGTGGCTCTGCCACATATTTTCTGTACTCTCTAAACTGTATTTTATTGTGTTCTTCTTGTGTGTGTGTTAATTATAAGTTGGCAAGCCCTGTGTAGGCTCGGGGTACTATTTAGAATAGGCCTGCTGCAGAGCTGCATGTCGTAAGAGGCGACTAATAGCCAACGGGTAACACCCTCTGGCGGCATAGAACCAGCCATATAGCCCTGTGTAGGCTCGGGGTACTATTTAGAATAGGCCTGCTGCAGAGCTGCATGTCGTAAGAGGCGACTAATAGCCAACGGGTAACACCCTCTGGCGGCATAGAACCAGCCATATCGTCTTCAACGAGAAATTTTAAATATTTTTTTTCTAAAATTAAATTTTAGTTTTTTTTTTAATATATTTTATCTTACACATATCTCCTTCTAATTTAATAACTTGCACTTAATATAATTGAATCTGTAAAACAGCTTATAAATAGCACACATACCATATTTCTATGTACCCACATTTTTTTTCTGAAATATTTTGTACTTACTAACTAACCTTCATTGACCTTGTATGACACTGTTGTCATTGGGTATAGGTCAAGTACATATTCACTCCAATAATCATGGGTCTGCACATTTACTTTCTATCTATGCAAAAAGCTGAATTTGCATATGAAGTGGCACTATCTTATAACTTGAAATTTTCTAAAAACTTGCAACGGAGAATACTATACTCAAATGTTCAACTGAACTGTAAATTTTGTAAATGTCGTTATAAATCTAAACTCTTACTTGCTGTCTCTGAACTTATTGATATACATAGATTATACTTATGACATATCAAAGTTTCTTAGTTAATACTTATCTCAGTATTTAACTTCTTTTATTTTAACGACTGACTAAATACAAAATTTTACTAAGTAATGTCTCAAATGCAATCTAAATTGACATAAATATATTGAATAAAACTACAGTCATACTATGACTTTCTATCACAGTTATATAGATAATAGCTATTCTAATAAATTTAACTAAATACAATGTGTTGCAAATAAAACTAAATTTTCTCTTTTTGTTTCTGAATTGACTGATAGGCAAGACAATAAACTTAGGTTCTTGGCATATCAGGGATGATAATAAATACATATTCTAGTAATTACTTCACCTTACTTAACAATTATTATATGCAAATCCTTCTACTGAATAGATTGTTGATAACCTAAAATTTAAATAAATCTCAAATAAAACCAAATTCATACTTTGAATTAATTTAATAAAACTTTACTTATACAACCTTACAACTAAAATACATATTCTGAATATCATAAATAACTAAATTATGGTAGGTAAATAAAACCAAACTCATAGAATATTTTTATAGAATAAGAAAAAACGTGCAGGCGTCTGACCTGATAGTAAGTCATCACTTTAGCCCACTTATAGAATAAACTGTTTTAATAAATTCTAATATAACCTTATCTTGATAGGAAAAATAAATCCTTATATAAAACTGATCAGGCGGCTCACCTGATAGTAAGTCATCACCTTAGCCCACTTATAGAATAAATTGTTTTAATAAATTCTAATATAACCTTAACTATATAGGATAAATAAATCCTTATATACTACTGATCTACTATGTAACAGTATCTTATATACTTCTGAAATTCAAATAACTTGTGATCTTTTCTTATATTGATCCTTGTTTATAGATATATCTTATATACAACTGTAATGGCATAAGATATATTATAACTTAACTCAAGTGCCTATAATGTACTACAAACTAAACATCTTAACTTATATACTAAATTAATTGTAACTTCCTTAAATACTCTTTGTCACTATCCAGTTTGAATGGAATAGTGTTGTAACATTGCTAAATTCATTCTTTCACATACCATATGGTAATTCTTCCATTGAGAGCGGTTGTTCAAACTCTTTAAATTAAGCCTTATTGTTCAGAGCGGTTGTTCAAACTCTTTAACTTAGCCTTATTGTCCTGAGCGGTACATAACTCAAAAAATAAGCCATTATGTATTTCCTTTTGATTAACTTCTATCTGTCATAATATTTTATTTAACTTAGGCAATCATGGAACCTATAATAAAATTAATTCCATGAATGCTTACTTTATGTACTTAAATTAACTATTGTTCTAGTGTGTTCTTTATACCTATAATGTAGCTAGGCTGTTTTTCAGCCCTACAATCTTCCATTTCTCCCAATATTGCTGTCAATAATCGTTTCTTGGGATGTCTGAATCCAAACGATGGGGAGGAATTCTAGGGAGTTCTTATATATGTATATGCACATCGCTATGGCGGCTAGACAATGTTAATACTTAAGACCATATGCTGGAGCTTCTATAGTGTATATATGTAACTCAAGTAATGTCTTAAGTGAGGTATTTTTCTTAGATCTGCTTGAGGCTAGTGAATTTTTTGTTTCTAGTAAAACAAAAAATTCTTCTCGCCGAAAGGGGATATGTCACCTTCCTGAACGGTGAACAAATATTACTTAATTTACTACTAGCGCCATCTAACCATGTATCTACCATTAGGAGCAGAATAGAATATCTATCCGTTCTCAAAGAGATCTCAATACAATTGTGAACGCCTTGCTCGCTGAAGTAGTACATCAATGATCCGAGAGAGGTCGCCTATTCTTAAACCAAAAATCTGGTGATGTGTTGCAATAAGTAAAATAATATTTTCATATTAAGTATATCTTGCTAAATAAATAATAATAATATCTTAAAATAAATAACGAATTTTAATAGGTCTAAATTACAATAAAATAACTATAGGTCCATATATAGTAACTGACAGAACTGGCTTGTTACAGCTGTCAAGTGTCAACATGGCCACCGTCATAGTTTTTACTTCCGATTTTCTAATGCAGAAGCACGTTGTAATTTTAAATTAGTAAAATAAAAGTGAAGCCATTGGTGGATTCAATTCTAAACGGTCTAGTCACCACTAGCATTACCATATTTGGTAATGGATTACGGAGCAAACTTCCGGGGGTTGAGTGGCTAGGCGCCAAAACGGCAAACTAGCTTCACTTTACATGAGACCTCCAGAAGATAAACTTAACTGAGATCCTTACAATTTGTTGAGCTCAGACTTTATTATACCAGTTCTAAATAATTTAAACCTCAATCCAAGCTATAAGAAACCCCATTTAACGGGTAAGTGAATATGTGCTTAACCAATAATTACCACAAAACTAACCTCTAACTTGTGTATTTAATTCTTGCTATGTTATCCCATTGTATTTACTGTGTTTCCCTATGTTCTAACCTTGCTAATAGCTATTCGAGCTATAAGCATATATCATCTTGTGTAACCTATCTCTATTTATCTATGTTTTTCTGTATTTTCTTGGTTGCTTCACAACACACAATTTTACTTAAGCCCTTCAGGCATCTGTTGTTTGCGGGCGGGTCACATCCTTGAGACCTCTGCGTTCCTAGCCATGCTCAGTAGCAGAGGAACAATGGACCCACCAGCTCAACACCTTTACTGATAGGATTCTGACCTGAGCACATCCTTTCAGGGTTCTTCCAGTACCGGGTTTCCAACTCCAGGCTTCCTGTACCAGGCTTCCACTACCAGGCCCAGTACCTAACGAGGCTGATCCCCTGACTCCGGCCGTCCCCTGAACTCCTGCGCAGACCGCTGCCAAACTCCACGTCTCTACAGCGCCTAGCTGGGACAGCCTACCGGCGCGGCAGTGTTGGAGCTGAGCCACTGCACGGCAGACCTGCTGCTGAGCATTAACTCAGTTGCTAGCGGACCGGAGATAAGTTCTCAAACAAGGAAGCTCGCTATTGCCACACCTGTCTGTAATCCACGACCCTTTTTCTCTACCCAATATAATTCTAAATCTTTCCTTCTTGTTTTCTTTTATGCTCCCTTCTACCAACCGTAGGTAGGTAGGTGACAGCCTATCTATCGGTTAAAGCTTGAAACGTGCTGCATGTCAACTGTCATTTTTATCATTCAGTTATTTTATGTGTTGCGTAGCAACCCGAAACTTTATTAGGACATTCTGAAACGGGCCCTAAGTGTTACACGAATGTGGATTTTATTTTGAAAACAATAAGAACTACCATAATATATATAATTATAATATTACAGAATTTGTGTAGAATGGACACAATTCAATACCAAATAACTGCGCTACGAGATCAGAACTAATGCATAACTTTTGCATCTCATTCATTTAATAACTTTACATGTTAACGAGCGTGCCGAAAGTCCCTGCGCTAGGTAGCAAATGGAAATAATTAATTATATATTCCGTATTTGATTGGAAATTTCTACATATATCCCTGTAGTAAATAATACTCTTATCGTAACGTTATATCGTATCGTACTATCATATTGAAAGTCTAGTTTCTTTTTATGCACCTATGTACTATCTTTTGCAGAGCTAGTTGCAGAACGAGATTGGTCCAAAGAGACTCCCTCTGTTAAGATAGTATTATTGTATGCCTTCTGCAAGTTTTAAAACATACAAGATTTACAGGTATAAGTATCATCGTTCAAGTGATCTCGATTGGTATAATATGCCTAAAATTTGGGAAGAAAAATTTAAATAGAGATCAAGTTAAATTGTTTTTATAATTTAATTAATTTTTCATTTCAAAACAATGATTTGGTTTAACTTTAGGCCCCTAATTGTTTTAAATAATTATAAGCCAATATACGCAATAATCGCTAATGCACCCTTTTCTCCTCATCTCCATTCAGTTCAAAATATATTTCCGTTCATCTTGTAATTATTCTTTGTTTTCAGAATTCTTCTTATTTTAAATTATGATTTAATATAATGAAGAGAAAAGTCAATAATAAATTAATTGTTATAACCCTGAAACTGGGTAGCGAGTCATGGCGCATCTCGGTACACCTGCCCTGTACGGTACACATCTCAATACCCAGGTTGATTTAACGAGATAGAAGAAACCTTTAACCTTTACCTAATCTGTTATTTATTTGCCCAGAAATGATACCACATGTAAAATATGTAGAAATTATGGCATCACTCCGCATTAATAACAATTCTTCCTTGAACGGTAGGATTCACTGGGTTGTGGTCTTCGATGTAACTCCTCAGCATTTCTTGATCACGACCGATGACTTGAACATCCTGCTTATTTTCGTTAAACATCTGAAAAATATAAAATATTTTTCAAGGTACCAATTGATATGTCGGTAATATTATTTGTTAATGTTAGAAAAAAAATGTTATATCAGATATACCTACTGCCTCGAATATAGTCTTCAAACACTGCTGTCTTTAGGCGTAAACGGCTGTGTAGCAGTGAAATTACTGGGCACATGAGATGTAAGAATTAACAGCTCAAAGTGACGAGCGCAGTGCATTGTCAAGCAGAACAAGAACAATGACAGTGCAACTGTATAAGTAAAAGATAGGCGTGCTAATGTTTCGTCCTGCCCATATAATGGTAACATAAAAAGAGAGATAACAAAGCGAGGCTGATGGCTGAACAAAAACAAAAATGTGAGATTGTAAATCCTAGAATGGTTAAACTACAATATGGCTAAGCACTCAGTAGGATGACCATCGTGGAATTATCAAACCTGCATACATTATCTCGAAGAAAGTTGCCCATATAATCAAAACAAAACACTTAGGGATAGGGTTACCACGTTTTAGAACTTGGTCTGTTTCTAAGTCATGCTTGTTTACCACCTTCGACCACATCATCTCTTCTTACCATTGGGTAAGGATTCAAAATATTCATACAGCAGTATCTAACAAAAATAGAATTCATTTTCATTTTAGAGTTCGTACGGGACATCATACCAAGAAGTTTTTTTTCATTCCTGATAGGTAAGCCTTTAACCACAATCTCACCTGATGGTAGGTAAGTGATGATGTGGTCGAAGGTGTTAACAGGCTTAACCTATAATTACTGGCTGTCAAAGACACACCGTTAGGTGCTTGGTGACAGATTTTCTACTTGAGGCAGGTCGCTAGCGAGGCGAGCATTCGCAAATTTCATGAGCATCAGCTCAAGTAAGGGATTCGAACCATGGACCTGCTGCGCAGCAGTCCATAGCCAATGCCACTGAGCCATCACTGCTCTATATACTATGTCAGGCCTGGCTAGGTACGTAGCTACAAGTACATCGGCGTATCCAGTCCGTCCGGACGGGTTGGTTTATGGACTACGGTGCGTGCCGCGTCAGAAGAGATCAGAGCTATGAGTGGCTATGCGAGGCTATGCGATAGAAAGAGAAACGCATTGTAGGCGAATATAGATATAAGGTACTCCGTGCTTTGTGGAGCTGAAGTGCACTTTGTTGCTTCGTAGCTAGAGTCCCTTATCTATTGGAATGGCTTTGCGCAGTGATCCTTCTGTTCATTTCTATTCTGTGCCTATGTTTATAGTTAAAAGTCTTACCGTGAAACCGTCTCCGCCGTCAGCTAGGTAAGTAGGTGCGACGACGTGATATAACTTATCAGGGATTATTGGTAATCCATCCCAGTCTGTAGTAACGCTGATAATGTAACTTTCCTGCTCGGATATGTTGTATCTGACATAAAGACCTGAAAGGTAAATTTAAATAGTTTATTTTTTAGCCAAAACTAACGCCTTAAACGTCTGATTGATCTTGGAGAACAATACTAAGGAGCATTTTTTTCAGATGAAAAATGGGTTTTTAATTTTCCACCTTACAAGCTCGGAAAAGTGTAGTTTAGGTATCCTTCAAAATTTGCGTGTAAAATGCTTTTTACCCGCTAGCATGGATAAGGTTTTTGAATTTCGAACATCAATAAAAGCTCCAGAAAAAATAACTTACTTTCAATATTACCAATTTTAGTAGATTACTTTTAATTATTAGTATATAATACCGCAAATTTGCTACAATGTTTTTCTTGCACATAGCATTTTCCTCGCTGTATCTCAATACTCGCGCTAAACAACAACTTTGCAGTCTTGATAACAAAATAACTATTGTCATTGAAAATGTACCAACAAAGTATGTAACTAAGTGAGATCAAACATCTATTATTTTTTGTTACTAAACTACATCAATCAATATAAAAACCACCTACCAGTACATCTAAACACAGCGCGTTTTATTCTGATTTATAGGAGAACTCGACGATACTTAGAGTATTCTAACGTTGGACAATGTGTCAGTCCCAAAAAGTCATCTCATCATTTTACTCAAAAGAGTTACAGAGGCAATAATAATAATAGGATACTCTCTACGAAACAATATGTAAAGAAGTGTAACTCTAATACAGTTAGTTACCACTTTGATTTCGGACTTCGGACTCATGAATTTCACAATTAACACCACACGCACAATCTTCCAAATTCAAATAAATTGCATAATTTACTTCGCGCTTAGAAATGTTCGCATCGTGTTGGTCGCGTCAAGGTAATGTTTGCAACATTACATTACCGCACGGTACACTTTTTAAACCACGCCCGCCGCAGTAAGATTTGCGTTCTTCTGTTTTTGAACTTGAATACATAATTACAGTTCAACCAATCTCTCTGTGAAGTGGCAGAAAAAGGAACTACGAAATTGCTTACGAAAATTAGAAAAATAATTTGGTGTTTCTCAACCGACAGCGCCCTCTTCACACATAAGTTGGTCGAACTGTGATTGCAGGATACCCAATTAAATTTTGTTTATTATCTCATCTCGTTACCGGCCAGTACGAAAATCAACGTATAGAACCCAATATTGTAAAAGAAGGTTCATATTCAGCAACCTCTGCAACGAGGCGATCGCGGTTTTTACCACGTCTGATACAATATCATGTAAGACGTATTGTATAATCTTGAATGAAACTTTTGTAGTAAAAGTTTCATTTAAGATTATACCATCGTAGTTTTTGCATTTTCGCTTGTTATTTAACAATTTTACAAAATAACAAAAGAAAAAATGGTAGCCGCCTCGATTTAAATGACGTCGAACGTCTTACCTGCCACCTGTAATAGCCAAGGTCCTTTAAAAGGATCATAATTCCAAGCCTCGCTTACACTTCTTTCCAAAGCATCAAGTATATACTGCCCGTGTATTTGAAATATTTCAACACGATCGTTGTACGGAAGAAGCTCAAATAACATTCCTTGTGTTATATCTGAAACCAAATAACAACGATTACAAATCTTACCCACAAAGCACGCCCCTCCATATTTATGATGATCATATTAATTTACATTTTATTGTTTTATACTTTACACCCATTCTGAAATGCTCGTTGTGAAGTTTGCTTAGCTGTTCTTAACCGATCAGTAAAGTTAAGCAACGTCCGCCGCGGTCATGAGTAGGATGCGAGACCGCTAGTGACATTGCTACTGAGCGCTTCTGAGCTTCGGAGGGCACGTTAAGTCATCGGTACCGGCTGTTGTCTTAGGATGGCAGTCGTTATAGAATGGTGGTAAGGCATTTTGCGAATGCCCGCCTCACCAGCTACCACCTTCAAGTAGAATAATTCAAGTAAATCTGTCGCCAAGCACCTAAAAGTGAGTTCAGGCATCTGTTCTTGAGAGCCACTAACTCTAGGTTAGTTTGAACAACATTTCAACCACATCATCACTTGTCATTAGGTTAGATAGTGAAAAGCTAACCTACAAGGCATAAAAAAACACCCATACTACATACTACATCCACCAATATTACATAAAGACTTACTAGACACGGGTCTACCCGTGCAAATGAGCGTCGATAGTTTACTGTGAAGGGTACGCCATCGTGATTCAACAGGTTTGTAATCGGACTTCAAAAATAAGAAAGTCCCACTTTTAATCGGCCATCTGGCAAAATAGTACATTGGGTATTAAGGGCTGTAAGTAAGGAATTACGATCCAGGTTCTAGTAGAAGCCCGAAGTCGAAGACTGAGAGCTATTCGAATCGAGGTTCTTAACTCCCGTACCGCCCGTGATACATGCAATGTTTTTCATCACATTTGCGAGTAAATAATTATGAATTATAGCTTTAATACAAAAGTCAGCACAACTATTATTACGAAATACGTGAACTATTTTTAAGTGGATTACGGGCATTTTGCCTACTCCACCGAGTATACAAATGTTTCGTTCAGAAACTTTAAGGGCAAAATATGCTTACGTAGGTTCAGAGCCATGACGGAAAGTAAAAAAAAAATAATTTCGACTTTTCGATACAATAGTTATTTGTTATACACGAGTGCAAAGTTGCTTTTTAACCGCGTGTTCAATTTTGATGACCGAGCAAGCGAAGGATACTAAAATTGAATCACGAGCGCAGCGAGTGATTCAAAATTAGAATCCTGAGCGTTAGCGAGGGAATCAAAAGAGCACGAGGTGAAAAATCTTTGCACTCGAGTGCAACACGTAACTTTTCATTCCACCTCAGCGAGGAAACCGCGTAAAGAACCGCTTACAAAGCAAATTGAAAAAAGAACACCAAGAAGGTTCCGAGTCTGAGTTTTTAACAAATTAAAAAAAAGTTGTATGATATATTCGGCACCATAGAGGTAGCAGTAAATAGGTTTAAAGTTTTTTTTAATTCACAAACTTAGTGCACACGATGTTCTAAATTCAATTTACTTTATCCTCTAGAGAATAAAAACGGCTTTTCCACTCAGATATTGAAGATTAAAAATACTCTTTCCCAGATGGTGGGATGAAAAAAATATTAAAATCGATTATTAAGAACATTAGTTGAGCAGTTATATAAGGAACATGTAGCGATATTGCAATGAAATTCCTGTTTAGATAACATTTTAAGACATTTATTCAATTGCGTGTAAACTCCTTGCTTGAACTGGCATGACCTGTGTGCTGTGCTTATTAAAATATATAATTAAAATAAAAAATACTTACCTACCTTTGGATTTTTTTTTTTTTATTTATGCCTGATAGGTTATCCTTTGACCACTGTCTTACCTGATGGTAAGTGATGATGTGGTCGAAGATGTTGTACAGACTAACCTAGAATTACTGGCTCTCAAGGACAGCTGCCGGAACACACCGTTAGGTGCTTGGCGACAGATTTTCAACTTCAACTTGAGGGTGGTACCTAGCCAGGCGGGCTTCGCAAAGTGCCCTACCACCATGCTTTAACGACTGCCATCTTAAGACAACAACCGGGACCGACGGCTTAACGTGCCCTCCGAAGCACGGAAGCGCTCAGTAGTAATGTCACCAGCGGTCACCCATCCAACTCCTGACCGCGGCGGACGTTGCTTAACTTTGCTGATCGATTCAGAATGGCTAAGCAAACTTCGCTACGAGCGCTTCAAAATATATAATTTATGCCAAAAAGAAAGTTCGAGGGTTTTATATGGGACATAAACCAAGTTAACCTGTATGTTTAGATACTGTTTACGTGCAATTGTGATGAAATATATGTTTTGTATATATATATACAACTGATTATTATAAAATCTAACCTCTAGAGAGTATGTTAGGAACTTACTTCCCTCGGGAATTGAAGATTTAATATTGCCTCTTTGGATGAATGCCAGATAATGATGTTCTGGTGATATTTGTTTCTTAGCCTGAAAATATAAATATTTATTAATATGTTTTTAATACATACCAACCCAAATAACTAGTCAGTTATTTGGGTTATTACTTATTTTTATATCATCAAACATAGTTTTTACGTTTTCTAATACCAAATATCAGTTTTAAACTAAGTATTTCCGAATCGAAGTCTTTATGAAGTGAGCATATTCCCTCCTCAAGGATTGGCACGCATTTTCAAGACTTCTGGTGTTGAGGATGGCTTTAGGCGAGGATGACTTATCACCAGGTGAGCAATTTACTCGATTGTCCTAATAAAAAACAAAAGAAAATATAGGACAGTTGGAAGAGGACGACCGTGACAAACATAACGATTTGCCTAAAGCTATTTATCATCCCATGGTTATTTTTATTTACGATAGCACTGTCATATTCGTTGGTGAAAAAGAAAAAAGTCTTGTCGCCGAAGTTAATACAACTCTGGAAACTGAATTTGATAGTTCTTACAGATTATACATAGAATTATTCAATGTAGTAATCGAGCAGATTCTATATGTGCAAAACTAAATATTTACTCCTATTCTTTAGATATGTTGTTTAAAATCCTAATCAAACCTGCAATACTTACGTCCTATCATGCATGCAACATGTGCCTCCCGATATAGAATTATGTTGTGTCGATTATTCTGACCGCGAAAAGTATTTAAAGCATAAAAGAAATGAGTACGACCCGTCCATCATATTCGAACGACCGAATCTTGTAAGCCTTATTTTTTAAACATTTTTACTTCTAAATATTGCCTTTCCCAAGCTTATATCTATATGCAAATGCATTGTTTACCAGACATACTCTCAAACTTTTCGAAGCAAACGTTACAAACACAAAGTTTTTATGCCTTGTGATAATAAGGATAAGGATAGGGATAGGGATAGGGATAGGGATAGGGATAGGGATAGGGATAGGGATAGGGATAGGGATAGGGATAGGGATAGGGATAGGGATAGGGATAGGGATAGGGATAGGGATAGGGATAGGGATAGGGATAGGGATAGGGATAGGGATAGGGATAGGGATAGGGATAGGGATAGGGATAGGGATAGGGATAGGGATAGGGTTAGGGTTAGGGTTAGGGTTAGGGAAAGGGATAGGGATAGGGATAGGGATAGGGATAGGGATAGGGATAGGGATAGGGATAGGGATAGGGATAGGGATAGGGATAGGGATAGGTATAGGGATAGGGATAGGGATAGGGATAGGGATAGGGATAGGGATAGGGATAGGGATAGGGATAGGGATAGGGATAGGGATAGGGATAGGGATAGGGATAGGGATAGGGATAGGGATAGGGATAGGGATAGGGATAGGGATAGGGATAGGGATAGGGATAGGGATAGGGATAGGGATAGGGATAGGGATAGGGATAGGGATAGGGATAGGGATAGGGATAGGGATAGGGATAGGGATAGGGATAGGGATAGGGATAGGGATAGGGATAGGGATAGGGATAGGGATAGGGATAGGGATAGGGATAGGGATAGGGATAGGGATAGGGATAGGGATATGGATAGGGATAGGGATAGGGATAGGGATAGGGATAGGGATAGGGATGGGGATGGGGATGGGGATGGGGATGGGGATGGGGATGGGGAAGGGGACAGGGACGGGGACGGGGACGGGGACGGGGACGGGGACGGGGACGGGGACGGGGACGGGGACGGGGACGGGGACGGGGACGGGGACGGGGACGGGGACGGGGACGGGGACGGGGACGGGGACGGGGACGGGGACGGGGACGGGGACGGGGACGGGGACGGGGACGGGGACGGGGACGGGGACGGGGACGGGGACGGGGACGGGGACGGGGACGGGGACGGGGACAGGGACAGGGACAGGGACAGGGACAGGGACAGGGACAGGGACAGGGACAGGGACAGGGACAGGGACAGGGACAGGGACAGGGACAGGGACAGGGACAGGGACAGGGATAATTTATTGGCCACAACATAACATACGTTACAGACAGTAACTTTGGTAAAGCGTTTTAGTATGATTCCGAGATTGTATAATCGTTTACCAATTATTACTACGCTAGAATCAGAATCTCTCTCCCCATTCAAATGAAAATTATTTTCCTTACTTGTAGAAAAATAATATGATTAGCTCACGGAATATTTAGAGGAGAAATATATTTTAAATTTCAATGTAGTATGTAATTTACGTGGCGTATTTTTTAATGCTGTATAATGTATCATCATTGTAAATATTAACTAGAAAAATTACGTTTTATAATTTGACTATAACATAAAAACTACTCCACTGATAGTGTAAAAAAATATTGGGACTATCATGGAGGTACTCTACCCAATAAAAAAATAAACATCAAAGTGATATGCCAAGATCGTACTAAGTAGAATTGGTAGTCTCCGCCTACCTGGAGGAGTATCAGACGTGGTGTTATTTAATAAGGGGTAAACAATACCCTTTACCTTTCGTCGCCTACCTTTCGGTTGACACTTATAAAGTTATCAAGTCTTCATGTAAATCAACTCACATAATATACTAAAGCATCCGTAAGCAGATTTCCAAGAGCGCACTCTCCATATACGCATTCCTCAAAGTTGAGTGTATAAAGACTCTCGCCGATCACGTCATTTTGTTTCTGGTGCACTACCTCTGCCCAAGGCTGAAGCTGCTTCTTGATTTCTTCATCTGGAAATAAAATATAGTCTTGAATAAATTTGAAGGTGGAAGAAGAAAGTCCACTGACACAATACCAAGTCTGAACGTAAGCTCTCGGAACTTGTATGCGAGTCAACCAAATTATTGCAGTACAAAATTTTATGCCCAAGGCGGGAATCGAACCAGCGTCCTCCAATATCGCGTCGGATGCCTAATACCATCTCGGCCACCTGGGACTTGGCATTTCTGCCGAATTTTTGTGCTCCAATTGTATTACTTAACCGTCATAGGGGACGGTGCGCGGCTATCAACCAGACTACTAGACTTCATCTGATCGAAAGAAGTGTTTTTCAAACACTTAACTCTCGGTATGATGTCGCTACCCTATATATTCTAAATATGATTACAAGCACGATCGCGTGCTAAGCGGAAATCATATCAAATAAATTGTATGCGAGTACTGGAATTCTTTGGCCACAAGTGATTAAATACAATCCTTCACTGATTTTGGTCACTTTGAAGGTAAACTTCTCTTTCTTCTCCTCGGAGAATCATTGTTTGGATTCATAAAAAATATATACTATATACGAACATTTTGGCAACAAACCTGATTTGAAGGTTATGGAATTTTCACATCTAAGTAGCTCTTAAATGTGACCAATTATAACCTTAAATATTCCGTACTGAAAATTTTCGAATCGGGCAACCGCAACAAATGATACTCATCAAATCGGATCCATGTGATAAGTATAATTTTCTCTAATTTTCGCATGTTTTGGATAAACAATAGATCGTAGCCACCTCGAGCAGCAAGCATTGAAATTGAACTTTGATTAATTTTCCTTTACAAGCTAAAATGTAAACAAACATCGCTGTGTTCAAAGTCACAAGTTATCGTCATAATCACTCTAATTTGGCCGTGCACAATTGTCTAGGGCTATTAAAAAAACACATGTTGAATGACGAATTCATTTGTAAAATAATTTCTGTCATAAATTATGAAATAACATATATCCATATACACCGGAAGACATAGAGTTGGTAGGCCCCCACTAGGTGGACTGACGACATCGTGAAAGTCGCTGGTAGCCAATGGTTACAAGCGGTTAATAGGCGTTCTTTGTGGCGCTCTGTGGTGAGGCCTTTGTTCAACAGTGGACGTTTTCCGGCTAATGATGATGATGATATTCGTTTTATTTTTAAAATATTTTTATGAATTTGTACTTTTTTCATTGTTAATTGTTAGACTACACCCGCCCCAACTGTTTTGTTTATTCAACTCCATCCTAAGGTTGCCTGGTAGAGATCACTTTTAGTGATAAGGCCGCCCATTGTAACACTATGTTATTATTATTAAATTTAATGTTATGATGTAAACTTTAATATTTTATATGTGGTGTAACAATAAAGAGTTTTCTATCTATCTAACTATCTATGATATATCCATTTTTAAAATAATGTATATAATTATATTCCAAAAAATGTTCCTTATTAGTATTAGACAACGCGCCAATCAACTCAAGATTAGTGAAAAAAATGCCAAATATGAGTTGATATAAGGAAGATTCAAGTACAAAACTGGTTATAAGAAATAGAAGATAGTTATGCAAGGGTCGAAAGGAATCAATTCCCATACGAGAATCTTAGACCTGCGGCCGTAGTTCGAGCTGGAATTGATTACTTTTACCCATTTTAAACACTACTTTTAATTACAAATAAAAATATTAAGCAGTTTTTCTAGAGTTAAGTTAATTTACTCTCACAAGGATCCAGCTGCATTATTTATAAAGTTATTAAAATCCACATGCATTAATACAAATAATAGTTATAATTATATTGAAAACTTTCTGTTAATTAAATTTAATTTGTTTACGTTAAATTAAATATTTAAATAACAGTCAAAAAATAAGCAGCCACTAAATAAACTAAATACTTTATGAAATTGTAACGGAGGAAAAAACTGTACTGTCCAGCACATACTTCTGGAGCATATAACAGCATATAGTTATAAGTATTTAACGGGACTTAATCGCGGTTAAAACTTTTATATTTTTATTTATTACCTCGACGTTTCGATCAAGTTGCATTGGTCGTGGTCACGAGCGGACTAAAGAGGCGGGTGTCAGCGTCTTGAAGGGCGGGTATTTTCTCCAACTACCCGCATTTGATTTAGAAATGTATCGTCTCGACACATAACACTGACAAGTCCCGTTAAATACTTATAACTATGTGTACAAGTCGCGAAAGCCTTAAAGTTACTATAACAGCATAGTAAAAAATGCTGGTATTAATAGTAATTAAACAACTTTAAGCGGTTTAAATCGCGTATATTTTTCATTATTTCATCCCACCATATGACGTGACCACGATCACTGCAAAGTGTTTGAAACGTCGGGATAAAATAATGAAAAATATATGCGATTTAAACCATTTAAAGTTGTTTAATTACTATGTGTAACAATCGCGAAAACCTAACATAACATTATGGTGGTATTAAGCTTACGGGTTCAATGCCCACTAAAGTTTAAATATTTCCTATGGAAAAATAAATATATTTAGCATGATGTTTTAAATATAACTTTGTGCAGAAAATTATCGTCATTCACCATCGGGCAATTAACGTTAATATAGGCAGACATGTAAGTGTGACCATTGTGTGTATTGTGGCAATTTGTATGAAAGATGCGCGTTAACGTTAATGTTGCCAGGGTAAAAGCACGAGGGCTTACCACATGTATAATAAAAATATTAGTTAAAACAACCTTTCCAATTAAGTTCCATGAAAGTATGCAGCGGTTTTGAAGCGCTCGTAGCGTAGTTAGCTTGGCCGTTCTGAATCGATCAGCAAAGTTAAGCAACGTCCGCCTCGGTCATGACTTGGATGGGTGACCGGTGGTGACATACTACTGAGTGTTTCCGTGCTTCGGAGGGCACGTTAAGCCGTCGGTCCCGGTTGTTGTCTTAGGATGGCAGTCGTTATAGCATGGTGGTAGGGCATTTTGCGAATGCCCGCCTGGCTAGCTACCACCCTCAAGTTGAAAATCTGTCGCCAAGCACCTAACGGTGTGTTCCGGCAGCTATCCTTGAGAGCCAGTCATTCTAGGCTAGCCTGAACAACATCTTCGACCACATCATCACTTACCATCAGGTGAGATAGTGGTCAAAGGCTAGCCTATAGGCAATAAAAAAAAAAAAAAAAATAGCGGTGTTAAGGTCGGTCAAGATGAAAAACTGGTAGCAGTTTCGTCAGGTCCATTTTACTTTACTTTTCAATGTCTTTGAATTTATATACAATTCATTATTTTAGTGTTGTTTCTTGCCAATAATCTATTTTGATTGATATCTACAGTTGCAGTACCAAATTATTACATAGTTGCCATTATGAGCTTTTTATGTGACTATGAAGGAACAAGCACGAGACCCACCTGCTGTTAAGCGATGCATGTAAAAGATACATTTCATCACAAGTGACGAACTGCACTGCGCCCGTCACTTTGAGAAATACAGTCGTTGAGTCTCATGTGCCTTTAATTTTACTGGCTCTCAAGGACTGCTGCCGGAACACACTGTTAGGTGCTTGGCGACAGATTTTCAACTTGACGGCGGTAGCTAGGCGAGCATTCGCAAAATAAAGGGTATTCTCCATGCGGTGAAGCTCAAGCCGGGGCGGGCGGTGGAAATCGAACCATGGACCTCCTTCAAAATGTGTAATTTAAAGCGGATAGAGTTTTAATATATATCTATCTTACCTTCTGGTATAGACCTGTTGAGAAAAATGGGGTCCCCCTCCCATTTGACATAGTTGCCGAAAGGGTCGAAGAAGATGGACATGTTGCCTATGTATTTGGTGAAAGCTGAAGCTTGGACTATCAGCACCTGAAAGTAGAAAAATAGAATGGTGTGTGTATTTAATTCCCTTTAACAGAATTGCCATGCTAGATTAGATAAAGCTGCGTGATCACTGAATGTTACTAGGAAATTGGCCTCATCACAGTTTTACAGGTCAGAGGGACTCAAATTAAAAATTCAGATTCAAAATCATTTATTCAATTTAGACGTCTACGACGATCTTATGAAGGTCAATTACAAATTTTAATATTGAAATATTCTACATTGTACTGCCACGTTCAGCAAAAAAAATATAGAGCCACTGCGAGAAGAACGGGCAAGAAACTCGGGGCGAAACTCGGAATGTGACTATTGTGACCAATGTGTTCTCGACTTAAGACTATGAGTTAAAATCATTATTATTAGACCAGGGGGCCCACTCCTGTCTCTTAAATCAGTCATATTTTACCCTTAAATTAACAATTTTAATTCGCCCTACCACATTTCACTATAGTAATCTTACATTATTACATAACTTCAACGTAAGAGCGGGCTGCATGCATTGAATCAAGTCATTTGAGCGGTAGAGATAGCGTTATATGCGCATTAGTGTTTAGGCACAAATCTTAGTATCAATATTTTAAACTTGGAATAACGACGTTGGTGTTCTATAATAGTTTTTAAAAGGTGGGAGTTGGGCCCCAGGAAATCCTTCAACTCCCTTCACCACATTTACATCTGCCCCTGGTAGAGTCTATTGTAACCGAGGTGGACTAATATTAAACTGTTTGTATTGCGTTATTACTGCACATTGCACACATTTAAAGCTATGTTGATCAACATCAACATTATTTATTTTAATGTATTGCTTATAGCGCTAGAACAAATAGTTTTGATGATATGAACAACTGAAGAAAAAATGTTACAACAGTTCTCAGGCTACCCTAGGTCGAAAAAGATAGTTGTAAAAGCTAACTTCTTAGGATTAAAGCGGTATATTCCGGTACATATTAAATTGCTCTGAGAACGTGTAACACTATTTATTATTTATATGTGTCTAACAATGCTGTACATTTTCTCTTGTTTATCAATGCTCTAAAGTTTTTGCATACCTTATGTTTATTGTCAGAAGCAGTTTCAACAAAGACAGGGTATGGTCCAACAACAGTCTCCCCGCTGGGTGCATCGCCATTCCATAGGAGAGAGTGACTGTGTCCCCCAACGATAACGTCTATGTACTGGCCGTAGTCACGAGCTAGTTGTCTGCAATCAATAACAATAAAAAATATTACTACTGTACTGTATTAGCCAGATTGTCTACTGCCGAATACCGCCTCCTTCATCAAAGGGAGGTCCGTGTCTCCAGACTTGGCGTCTTGGGGATCGCAGTGTAAGATAGTAGTTCTTAAGAATGCACTGCTGCACTACTTCCGTCCTTCACTATTTTACGTTTAGTCGCCTCTTTCGACCTCCTCGTTTAGAGGTGGGGAGGTGACATTATAGACTGGAATCCCATGGCGCAGCAAATCATTTAATCATATATCATTGTTAAAAGACGTTTAAAAAGTATTAACTCAATTTTTTGCGTGCGCCTAAATTGAATACATGATTTAGAGCTATAAATCAGTCATTGTTTTGGCTTACTTTGACCACAAACCTGATTTTATTAGTTGAACAGGCGTAACCTATAATAGAAACTGACAATCAAGGACAGCTGTCGAAACACACCGCTATACCTAAGTGCGACAGATTTGGCGAAAACTTGAGGGCTGCAGCTAGCCACCTGATAATGCCCTACCACCATACAAAATATTGAAGTTTTCATTCGACTTAACCGGGACCAACGACGCACGCTGTGAAGCACGGAAGCGCTAGCTAACTAGTCACCTCGAAGAAAGTTGAACGCAAGCTACGCAAGCTTCGCTACAAACGCTTCATCCGGTGTTATTGGCGTGGGATAGGAAAGTGCAAAGGGTATAGAGCCGTCTTTATTATTAGCCAAAGATTACAGATTTTAGGTTTCACACTACGAATAAATATTTACATATTAGAAATGTAAGTCAAGCTCATAAACAGAAAAACGCGAACGTTACCGCGGCGGGTGTGGTTTAAAAAGTGTACCGTGATGCGCAACAACATTACTTTGACGGGGCCAATCGGATGGAATGATTATTAACCCATTATGAGCTAGGGGTGCCGTTTGGCACCGCTTCAATCCGGTTTGAACTTTCGCGCTTTTCGCAGCTGTCATCGTACATATTGAATTCACCAATGGCTCAATCACAGGACAAAACACGTCTGTGTCACGTGGCACCTAATTTTATAACTGTGAAGTAGACGAGTACACAGAGCCACAAAAAACAGTGTCGAGAAAGCTTCACCAAAATGGACGTCCGATTCAAGTTAGTATTCAATATCTTTTTATTTTGGTGTAAAGTGGTAGAGTTATATATGTAATCGCTTTCATAAATGATGCCTTAAACATATTATTAGTAAACAATTTACCAAATGGTTTCAGTTATCATTATATTACGTGTTTTATGTTACCGGTGCCAAACGGCACCGCTAGCTCGATCACGTGTCTCTTCACCGAACATTACTATTTTCAGTTTTTTTGATGAATTGCTATACTTTTTCAAATTATATTTAATTTTATGAAAATAATAGTAACTTTAGAAATTTTAAAAATGCTTAAATATTTTGTTGTTGCAGAAACTGTACTCTTCATGAAGTTCTAGAGTACCTGGAGGCTGATGACGACTTGGATCCTACTGCGATATACATTGAACCACCTGATGCAGCAATTTTAACTGACGAAGATTCTGCCGATGAGGATGGTGGCCATAGCAACAATTTAACAAGAAGACAATTGAATTCCAACTGCGAAGTAGTATTAGCTTCAAGGCCGCAGACTCGTAAAAGTCCCGTTAGCTGCAATCTTCAAGCGGGGCCATCTAATCTACCATCGTTACCTCAAATTAGTGGTGCTTCTCGTGGTCGACAACTAGCCCGTGGTGGTAAAAGTAGCCGACACCAATCCCGTGGCCGTTCTCGTGGTAGGTACAATAACCGTGGCCGGTCTAGAAGAATTAGCAGTCGAGGCACGGGTGTTGAAACATCTGATAATTCCACAAATTGCTCCAGTTCTAGCGATGATTCGGCTGATGAAGTTGGCCCAGCACCAAAAAAATCAAAGGTAAGATACAACTGGATACACGATGATTTGAACCATTCTGAACCGTCATTTCCTGAAGGAGATTAGAATTACAGGAAGTTTAGAGACAAAACACCAGTTCAAATATTAGAACTATTTCTGGATGAGAAATTCTTCAAGTTACTAGTTGAAGAGTCAACAAAATATGCTGGTTATTTGAATTGCCCTAACCCAAAAATAGATGTAGATGATATGGTTGCATTCATTGCAATACTTATAAATTCAGGGTATAATACTGTTCCTTCTAAGGCTCATTATTGGGATCAAAATGATGATATGCGGAATAATTTGATTTACAATAGCATGAGGAGGGACAAATTCAAAACAATAATGCGATTTTTGCACTGCGCTGACAGTACTCAAATGTATTCAGGGGATAAAATGTGAAAACTGAGACCTATAATAAACATTCTAAAAAAAAATTTCACGAAAACTATATCGCGGAACAACATCTCAATTATGACGAGTCAATGATAGAATACTTTGGGTGACATGGGTGTAAGCAATTCATTCGAGGAAAACCCATTAGATTTGGGTTCACGAACTGGTGCCTAAATACACCCTCCGGTTATCTTGTTGATTTTGAAGTGTATCAAGGTAAGAGTGTTAACGAAATTTCTGGTTATAGTAAAGACTTCGGTAAAGCTGCTGCACCGTTAGTCCAAATGATTGATGATTTGCCATATTCAAGCCATGCCTCTGCGGTTTTACTTTGACAACTTATTTACAAGCTTCCAATTGCTTGGAGAACTAAAGCGAAGGGGCTACGAAGGTACTGGGACAGTTCGAGACAACCGCATACCTAAAAATATACCCTTGACACAAAAAAAACACGAATGTTACGCGTTATTCTGTTGCTGAGAAAAAAAAGATACAGGTACAGAGACCAGCCATATTTTCCATTTATAACAAATTCATGGGAGGAACCGATTTAATGGATCAGAACGTCAATACCTATCGTATTGGAATTCGTGGGAAAAAATGGTGGTGGCCTATTTTCACTTATTTGATTGACGTAGCTGTCTGTAATGCTTGGATAGTATCAAAGAAAGCAGGCACCACGATGAGCCAACTGAATTTTCGAAGGCAAATTGTTCAGACTTATCTCCTAAGATATAGAACGCTCTCTCAAACTGGCGGCCGCCCAGTTGTATCCTCGATGTCAAAAACAGGAAGCAGAGTGTCAGATGAAATTCGTTATGATGGATTTGGTCATTTTTTAGTACCCTGTAAGGAAGGGAGTCGCCGCAAATGTGCTTTTGAATCTTGCAAAAGTCAGACTAGATCTGAATGTAACAAATGCAACGTAGGGTTATGTCTTTCCTGTAATTTACAGTTCCATTCTTAAGTGTCCTTATGGTAATAAAATGTAACTTTTAACATAGTTTTTAATTTTTAGATACATATATTCACCTTCTACATCTCTTTTTAGCAGAAAATGGTCGTTTTTAAGGTCATCATCAATTTATGAAATGCTACGATAGGAGGCTAGCGGTGCAATTTGGCACCCACCAATATTTCAAAATGTAAAAAAAAAAAAAATTTTTTTCTTGTTCTGTGCTTGTTGAGTCACTGGCAATAATATATATAAAAATCAAACCAATCCGCGGCTTCATATAAACTCAGCCTATAATGGGCTAAGCGCCAAATCAATTTACCAATCCAATTGAATTTGGAAGATTATGCGTGTTTTGTTAGTTGTGAACTTGTTGAATCCGAAATCAAAACGGTAACTATATGTGAGATATACTTATTTAAATATTCATTAGGTATAGCATGTTGTTCTACATTTGCTCTCTAATTTAATTGGGCTTAGGAATGCATGTTATATTCAAGTTTATGGCAAATGGAAGGGAAAAACACAAAAACGAGATGTTTTAGGAACGTTTCCAGGCGAAAATATAGCGTGTTAAGTTTTGAAATAAACAGGTATATCCTGTAACACGTATCTTAAAGTTTGATCCAGAATTCAAATGCATTTTGTTAGCTATACTAGGATAGAATTAGCACCCGGAACTATTCGAAAATGTTGAACTACGAAGATTTCAGACAATTTTTTAGAGGTATATCAAATTCGTTTGATACCAAACTTTTGTCAGTTAATCTGTAAGTTGACAATGGTCCATTCCTTCGAACGGTAACTAAAAATAAATATCATAAGAATAAAAGCCATTTATATCTACTAAAACTAAGATAACTACCAACTTCATTTGCTCGCAATATGATCAGGCAATACTTAATAGTAAGGCAAGGCAGCGTGCCGTTAGTTCGAACTCGTGCACTTGTTGCTAACTAGATGACGCGCGAGCGACCGCTAAATGCATAAAATCAACTGGCCTTATTTTTTACCTTAAATGGATAAATGTTAGTAGATAAATGGGGAAAATATGCCAAGGTATTAATTTAGGGCAATAACGACTCTTTTGTCCAAGATAGTCACAACAATCTCGTTGTATTGAATAATAGATAGCGAGAATGACTTTCTAGTAAATTTACTGATTGCAGACAATAAAAACAGGACGAGCCCATTATCCACTTGTAAACACAAATGACGCAATTGAGAGTTATTGTTGTATACTCAATACAATCCTACTTAGTAATTAAACAACTTTAAACGGTTTAAATCGCGTATATTTGTCATTATTTTTGTCCCGACGTTTCAAACACTTTGCAGTGATCGTGGTCACGGGGTGACTAATTGGTTTTATTTGTCACATGAGTTATTAAGAAATTATTTGGTCTACCGTCAGAAATTTTTATATTAATCATAACGTTCCCTATTCACGCAGTATTCGCTCACGGTGTCCAGAGGTCTTGCAGATTTGTGTCGGCCATGAGATTTAATTAATTTAATAACAGGATCCCAAGCAGGTGGTACTTGCCAACCATCATCTCTATTGAAATTTGGGTACTTTTTGATTTCAATAGCCTCGCGTAACATTCTTGGCATAAACCGGGTCTCTCTGGCAAGGATTTGTGGGTTGTCGAACCGAATGTAGTGGTTGGGTTTGTCCTGGGCATGTTCACAAACTGCAGACTTGGTCGAGCGTCTGTTCTTCATGTCAGCAATGTGTTCTTTTACCCGGATACCAACGCTCCTCTTTGTTTGCCCAATGTATGACAGCCCACATTCACAATCAAGTTTGTAAACACCTGCATCTTGTAGGGGAATATTGCACTTAACAGGTCTTAAAAATTGGTTGATCTTCTTGTGCGGCTTGAAGTAAGTTTTTATTGAAGCTCGTCTTAAGATATTACCAATTTTGTCCGTGACACCCTTGATGTAAGGTAAGATGGCAGGTTGTCGCTCAACTGTGGAAGGCTTGGGCCGGCTTCTGTGACGCATACGTGGGAGCTTGTGATTATTGCTTCGCAGTACTTGTTTTACATACTGAAGCTCCTCCTTGAGATGGTCAGTGTCACAGATGCCATGTGCTCTCTGTAACAAAGATTTGCCTACGGTAGCCAACTGACATGGATGGTGATGGGAGTTACCATTGAGATATTTAT
Organism: Plagodis dolabraria; assembly: GCA_963854805.1. Taxonomy (NCBI): domain Eukaryota; kingdom Metazoa; phylum Arthropoda; class Insecta; order Lepidoptera; family Geometridae; genus Plagodis; species Plagodis dolabraria. The sequence goes on from OY978461.1 coordinate 17,600,118, forward strand.
CTGTATGGGTGGGTTTCCTATACACTGTATGACTTAGGGAGTTGTCAGGATTCCTGATGACTAAAACATCAAGAAAAGCTAAGCATTTATTGACCTCAGGCTCCATTGTAAATTGAATTTTGTTATGTAAAGAGTTTAGATGGTTAAGAAATGCAGAAACTTTATTACTGGGGAGGATGGTAAAAGTATCATCTACGTACCGTTTATAGATCTTCGGCATAGCCACAGCTGTGGAAAGAGCTCTCTCCTCGAAGTCCTCCATGAAAATATCGGCAACAACGGGGGAGACTGGAGAGCCCATAGCTACACCATCAATCTGTATGTAGAACTTATTTTCCCAGAATAGATAGCCAGATGTTAGGCAATGTTCCAGTAATTCTGCATATTCCATGGGAAGGTCATTCTCACTAAGTCTTTTCTTGACAATTTCAATGCAATCATGTACAGGTAGGCTGGTGAATAACGACTGTACATCAAAGCTGACCATAACTTCATCATCAGTCAGTTGTAGATTTTTCATTTGACTGACAAAGTGGTTAGAATCCTTGACATGCGCACTAGTTTGACCGCGAAGTGGAGACAGTATCTTAGCAAGGTGTTGAGCTAGTTTGTATGTTGGTGAGTCAATTTGGCTTACTATTGGGCGCAAAGGAACGTCTGTCTTGTGTATTTTTGGTAATCCATACAGTTTTGGTGGTTTCACACACGAAGGTACCAGTGCCGTGACGTCTAACCCAAGAGTATCGGAGTATTTACAAATTATTTCCTTAGTTTTTGTTACCATTTTAGCTGTTGGATCGCTTTTTACTGGTTTATATGTGCTTTCGTCCGACAAAAGTTCTTTTATTTTTAGGTTATAATCCGACGTATCCATGATTACAGTGGAATTACCTTTATCTGCTCGAATAATGGTTATGTCTTGGTTCTTGCGTAGGTTGGTAAGTTCAAGATATTGTTCACGAGGTAGATTCGGTGTGGGCGCTTTACTTCGACGCAAAACAGCAGAGATATCTTGGCGTAACGCTTCCAAATCTTCCTTTTTTATACTGTTTTTGGCAAGACAATGTTCCACAGAGCAGATTATCTCTTCAAAAGGCACTGATCTTGGGGAAACCGCGTAGTTCAATCCATTTTCGAGGGCCTGAACTACGCGGTTTCCCCAAGATCAGTGCCTTTTGAAGAGATAATCTGCTCTGTGGAACATTGTCTTGCCAAAAACAGTATAAAAAAGGAAGATTTGGAAGCGTTACGCCAAGATATCTCTGCTGTTTTGCGTCGAAGTAAAGCGCCCACACCGAATCTACCTCGTGAACAATATCTTGAACTTACCAACCTACGCAAGAACCAAGACATAACCATTATTCGAGCAGATAAAGGTAATTCCACTGTAATCATGGATACGTCGGATTATAACCTAAAAATAAAAGAACTTTTGTCGGACGAAAGCACATATAAACCAGTAAAAAGCGATCCAACAGCTAAAATGGTAACAAAAACTAAGGAAATAATTTGTAAATACTCCGATACTCTTGGGTTAGACGTCACGGCACTGGTACCTTCGTGTGTGAAACCACCAAAACTGTATGGATTACCAAAAATACACAAGACAGACGTTCCTTTGCGCCCAATCGTAAGCCAAATTGACTCACCAACATACAAACTAGCTCAACACCTTGCTAAGATACTGTCTCCACTTCGCGGTCAAACTAGTGCGCATGTCAAGGATTCTTACCACTTTGTCAGTCAAATGAAAAATCTACAACTGACTGATGATGAAGTTATGGTCAGCTTTGATGTACAGTCGTTATTCACCAGCCTACCTGTACATGATTGCATTGAAATTGTCAAGAAAAGACTTAGTGAGAATGACCTTCCCATGGAATATGCAGAATTACTGGAACATTGCCTAACATCTGGCTATCTATTCTGGGAAAATAAGTTCTACATACAGATTGATGGTGTAGCTATGGGCTCTCCAGTCTCCCCCGTTGTTGCCGATATTTTCATGGAGGACTTCGAGGAGAGAGCTCTTTCCACAGCTGTGGCTATGCCGAAGATCTATAAACGGTACGTAGATGATACTTTTACCATCCTCCCCAGTAATAAAGTTTCTGCATTTCTTAACCATCTAAACTCTTTACATAACAAAATTCAATTTACAATGGAGCCTGAGGTCAATAAATGCTTAGCTTTTCTTGATGTTTTAGTCATCAGGAATCCTGACAACTCCCTAAGTCATACAGTGTATAGGAAACCCACCCATACAGATAAATATCTCAATGGTAACTCCCATCACCATCCATGTCAGTTGGCTACCGTAGGCAAATCTTTGTTACAGAGAGCACATGGCATCTGTGACACTGACCATCTCAAGGAGGAGCTTCAGTATGTAAAACAAGTACTGCGAAGCAATAATCACAAGCTCCCACGTATGCGTCACAGAAGCCGGCCCAAGCCTTCCACAGTTGAGCGACAACCTGCCATCTTACCTTACATCAAGGGTGTCACGGACAAAATTGGTAATATCTTAAGACGAGCTTCAATAAAAACTTACTTCAAGCCGCACAAGAAGATCAACCAATTTTTAAGACCTGTTAAGTGCAATATTCCCCTACAAGATGCAGGTGTTTACAAACTTGATTGTGAATGTGGGCTGTCATACATTGGGCAAACAAAGAGGAGCGTTGGTATCCGGGTAAAAGAACACATTGCTGACATGAAGAACAGACGCTCGACCAAGTCTGCAGTTTGTGAACATGCCCAGGACAAACCCAACCACTACATTCGGTTCGACAACCCACAAATCCTTGCCAGAGAGACCCGGTTTATGCCAAGAATGTTACGCGAGGCTATTGAAATCAAAAAGTACCCAAATTTCAATAGAGATGATGGTTGGCAAGTACCACCTGCTTGGGATCCTGTTATTAAATTAATTAAATCTCATGGCCGACACAAATCTGCAAGACCTCTGGACACCGTGAGCGAATACTGCGTGAATAGGGAACGTTATGATTAATATAAAAATTTCTGACGGTAGACCAAATAATTTCTTAATAACTCATGTGACAAATAAAACCAATTAGTCACCCCGTGACCACGATCACTGCAAAGTGTTTGAAACGTCGGGACAAAAATAATGACAAATATACGCGATTTAAACCGTTTAAAGTTGTTTAATTACTATGTGTAACAATCGCGAAAACCTAAGACAACATTACAATCCTACTTCCTTCATATATAAAGCAATGATAGCTGAGCGGAATTAGCTAAGGAGTGCAGTGCTGTAGGTCCGTGGTTCTATTACCACCGCCGGCTTGACTTTCACCATGGTGGAAGGGCATTTTGTGAATGCTCGCTTGGCTAGCTACCACCCTCAAGTAGAAAATCTGTTGCCCAACACCTAACAGTGTTTCCCGGAAGCAGTTTATGTCAGCCAGTAAAATAACAGGCACATGAGACTTTACGAATGTATGTCTCAGGCTCACGGGCGAAGTTATAGACAGAGGTATCACTTAACATCAGGTGAGCCAGTTCTTCCATCACAATCCCATTTAAAAATACAGAAGTTTGTGTGAGTGTGTTCAGTATCTCAATCATCTCCGAAATCCGGTTGTATAGAATTTGAAAGTTTAGCGTTGTATAGTAAGACATAGGATGATTATCATCATGATATATTTAGTTGTTTATTCCCCGTGGGGTGCCGGGTAAGAAATGCACCCCCCATATTTTCCTTTGGGAGTCTTAAGAAGTGATAAAAGGCAAATACTTGAAAGTAGCAGGCTCTTCTGCAGAACTGTTATCTTAGACAGCGATACCCAAGACGCCTGCCAAGCTTGGGGATTATGGCCCCCTAACAACAAGCCTTCCCTTGTGTACGACAAAAAAAAATTAACCCATATTAACCTCTTATTCCCGGTCAATGTAAAATTCAAACAAACCGCACTGCTTAAATAAGATGTACCTGTAGCGCTCGAAAGCAAACAAAGCTCTCGCTCGTCAGAAATGCGAGAATTTTAGATTCCAGACCTCGTTTTAAAACACTATTTATCTACTGACAAAGTTTTGGAGAAATAGAATAAGTTGTTTAGAAGGAGGTAAGAGTTTTGTTCCTTACTTAGACAAAACTTCCTTACTGAAACATTTTTACACGTATGTTAAGAAGGTTAGGTGCTACTGAGAAAGTATAGTCAATATTGAAGCCAGTTACACTTAACCCTACTAGTTATCCCTGCTGGGGCTACGTATAGTGTTATTTATAATTATCCCAATCGATAGACAAGATTCTAACAAATCTTGACATAGAAATATTTTATTTTTCTGAAACTCAGTTCATCTCTAGTTAAGGACACTGAGGATATGTATGAACTCTGTAACAACTCACTTATCCACTTCAAGTCCACAATGAGATAGAAGGATGATGATATCAACTCCAAGATCAGCCAGAGCCTGAGATTGGCGCTTTGTCGCTTCACCAGGGTCCGTGAATATCACATTACCAGGAGTCGCTAGGTTCTGAAAACAATGGAAAAACATTTTAAACTTTTAAATAAAGAAATATAAAATTCAGGCTTAGTATATAAGGCTAGTGCCTAGGCTATGATTAAGGTATACTAGATAATTTATGGTTAGTCTTTTTAAAAGGTGTATCCTACCAGTATAAATTATTTATTATGAGCTTGCGACGGAACAAACAAGATTCAACTCATACAAAAATGGACTAACCTCTGCCTATAACAGATTCATTTCGACACAAATGAAAAATTCCACTGCGCCCGTCACCCTGAGACAAACAGTGTAAAGTCTCATGTGCTTGTAATTTTATTAGCTCGGACTGTTGCCGGAACACACTGCTAGGTACTTGGCGACAGATTTTCTACCTGAGGGTGGTAGCTAGTAAGGCGAACATTCGCAAAAAACCCAAGCCAAAGCCGGCGTTTGGGATCAAACCATGGATCTGCAGCACGGCAGTCCATAGCCAATACCGCTCAGCCATCATTGCTTCAAAACTATGGCTATGTTTAGCAAACCAAAATGATATTCGAATAAAAAGTACCAGGCAAACATGACTCCAAAGGATGTTACCCATATGCCTGCTACCTAAAAGCAACTGAGAAAGCGTCGACGCGGGACAATCATGCAAGTAGTCGTGAGAATTAGGCAAGGTGATGTTGACACGGTGTCGAGTTGATGCCTTACCTTAGTCTCGGTAGTAATCAACCCAATGATGCCAATCTTCCTCTTCCTCCGTTCCACTATAATGTACGGCTTGAATAGGTCTTGTAATGATGGTTCTTTGGAGACGTCCATGTTGGCTGCAATGACTGGTGCCTTAAGAGCCTTGAGGTATGGAGCTAGACCTGCAGGGCCATCGTCAAATTCGTGGTTGCCCAGCGCCTGAAATATTTAGTATCAATATTTAGTAGAATTAATTTAGAAGTTAGTGAATATTGTCCTAAATATATCAGGAATGAATAAATTGGAAGGAAAAGTAAAAAGGTCTTGACACCATTATATCAAGTGATGGTAAGTGATGATGTGATCGAAGCTAGAATTATTGACTCACGAAAAATTGCTGAGTAGTGCTTGCTTTGCACTCAACCGGCTACCACGGTTCCTTCTGACTAAGGTAGTTTGATGGTCTTGTAACTTTGCCACTGTCCTGTCAAAGCGCTAGCAAGTCTCCCTCTCTAGTTAAAAGGCTCAACTTACACTGACGCAGAGTCGAAACGAAGCGTCGCCGCGACATATACATACTCTTTAATAGTCAAAGATTATAATTTAAATACCAGTTATATTTACTGTGAAAATAATATTGATAAACCTGCAGCACCTAATGTGCAAGCACAATCGATAACCAATGGTTGCAAGCGGCTAAATTACCGTTCTTTGTGGCGCTCTATGGGGGAGGGAATTGTTCAGCAGTGGACGTCTTCCAGCTGATGATGATGGATGTATTAACAAAATACTACGAGCTATATACAATACTACAGCTACTAAAATAAAAGCATTTAGACAACCTGTCATTGCAGACTCACAAGTAGTCCAAATGCTCCAGCTCCAGCCTATGTACCTATGTGTACTACGAAATAGTACACCTTTTTTATGGAACTAAATTGTATTGTATTAGTTTCTAATAAAGCCTAGCGCTTCTGGCGTATATATATTATTGAACTACAAATAATGTAATTTTTTTTTCCGGTATGCCTTTATGAAACAAAATACTATGAACTATATACAACACTACAGCTACTACAATAAAAGCATTTAGACAACCTATAAGTCATAGCAGACTCATAGGCAGTCCAAATGCTCCAGCCCACTCCCAGTTGGCAGCGTGCCCAGCATGCCGGCAGCATTGCCCCGTTGAATTGCAATGCTTAATAATGACAATGTTTAAAAGATAGGGAGACTTAGCCTCTTAATTGAGCAATTTGATTTGTTTAGCGTATTTTTGTGTCTTAGTTTCGATTAGTGTAAGTATATTTTTATTAAGGCGCTGATAAGTGCTAAATAGCCTTTTTGAACAGATTTTTAGCAAAATATAACTTTGTAGCAATTAAAAAAATATATGTTACTTTTGATCATATTTTCATAAGCCAAGAAAAGTCTGAAACACGTTTTGTTAACTATTCCCGATTGACATAAATTTAAAAGTTGACTCTAAATTACGCTTGTAACGTTAATATCTTAATTATTTATTTCTTAATGTGTCTGTAAATATAATAACTTATCAAGAGGGAAGAGAAAAGTAAAATTTTCGATTTACGTTCATTGACCTATATATACTAGACGCGACATCTCAAACGATAGTCGACAGGTGAAAGTATGCTGGCCGGCATACTCTCCCCCACAGGTAGCTGGGGACTCGTAAAAATTACACGCGCTTTACGTTCGAATATTTGTATATTATCAATTGTGTATTTTGAATACACCATTTTTGAACGTAAAGCGCGTGTAATCTCTACGAGTGCCCATCTGCGTGTGGGGGAAAGTATGCCGGCCAGCATCTCAACTGGTGCAACCAGTTGACTATCCTCGTTTAAGATGTCGCGTCTAGTATGTAAAGGTCAATGTTTACGTTATTACTTTTGGGTTATCGCAACTTCACCATCGCTCCCTATCTTTCACTCATACGCAGTTCGATAGTATAAAATTTAGCTTATGACAGCATCTTAACTTTATATACAATCTTATAAACTTTGCGTTATTACTCCCTAATATTTATAATGCCAAGACAGAATACATACAAAAATAAATATTTAAAAAATATAATTTTAAGTATTTACAAATGCTGGCTTTAATATGGCTCACTGCGTTAGAAATAAAATGCAGACCAAGTGTCATTACGTCATCCATGCGTAAATCGTATTAGATCGTATGGGCAAGCCTCTATCGTGAAGATAATATTGACAATATTGTCTATCGCTGTGGCACCTAAAAACGTAGGTAAGGTCAATGTGGGGAAGTCCGGCATACTTTTCTATAATTTAAGTTCAATTTGACTTAATTAATTGAGATACACTTTCTAAAGAAACTTGTGTAGTCGGTAAAGACGGGTAATATATTCGTTTACATATTATGTTTTAAAAATAAGATTAAATACAATAATCTTTTGATTTATATATATTTTTTTAAAACTCAGCTTCTAGACGGACTTCCCATGCAGTTTGAGGTAAGTCCGTCTAGCAGCAATATAACCATAATTTGTGATGCAATATGTATGAAAACAGTTCCTAACAGTGATGAAAAACTGGCGTTGAAATATGTGTTTTATGTCTTTGACCAGAAAGTTTACATTTCAAAGATAATGATTTTTATTTTACTTTAAGGTAAGTCCGGCATATTTTTGGTGACAGTGGTTGAAAACATTTCCTTAAAAATTGAAGCTATTTTTCGTAAATCAAAACACAAATAATAGAACGAAGATCTTTATTTCTAAATAACAAATTATAAGTAATGACTTCAAAATCAACAACAAACTTCCTTCATTTTCATTAAAGGTGGTTTTTTTGTTCGGAGCCTGGAATATCTGTCAAATATCTTTTTTTTAACTTAAAATGATGGGTTTGTGTCAAAATCCCCTTTATGGCGCATCAAACATAAAATTATAAAACATTCGGTTTTATCGAGCGAAAATATGAAATTTACAAACTAAGTAAGTATTGTATGCTAAAAGATTCAAACCCGTATTGGAAAAGACATTATCTTAAACTATTAAAATATTAAGAGATCAGTCTCATTAGTTTGCATTTAGTCTTTGAGTAATTAATATTATTTATACTTACCTATACCTAACTAGATAATATTCTTTTTATTTCGTATTTATTATATTTAAAAAACCTTATCAGAAAAAATATCCGTAAGTATACAAAAATAGTGTAATTTTTTCCTTAAACGAAATCAATCTTAAATCTTATAAAAAATACCGTCTTTCCTAGTAAAGGTAACAAACGTAACATGCATACATAAGTGTATGCATCATAATTAAAATAAGGAGTATTTAGTAACAATAGCTACAATCAACTTTATGACATTGGCTTAATCTAAAAAATACATAGCATCTTCATGGTTAGACAATAACAATTCTTTGGGATTGCTTGGATTTTGACTCAAACTTATTTTTTTTACAATAGATAGGCTTGGTACATCATCGTGATCTTTCTTTTTTGTTAATATAAACTTTAATGGTTTTTTAACAGTCTTATAAAATCTTATCGAGTAATATATTTCATCGTCTCCAGGTTTTACTTCTTCTACATAACCTGCATAGTATGTCCATTTTCTCCGGAGAAAGTATCGTACGAGGACAATGTCGTTAATGCCATAATCCTGTAGTTCTTTTTTTTCTGAAATAACGTTATTTGATTCGGATCCATTTTCATAGTTTGCTGTTTCGAACTTACATTTTTCTTCTTTACTCCCTTTAGCTAGTTTGCTGCAAACTCCCTCAGGTTTATTTTTTTCCGCATTTGAGCTAATCAAGTCATTTTGCAATTTTACCATGTCATCTGGAGTTAACATATATTCTTCAAAATCTTGTTCACTTTCGCAAATATCAGAATCATTGTATTCACTTATGCAATCCGAAACACTTGTCGAGTCCTCTAAAAACATTTCAGATCGCTTTTTCTTTTCAGATTTTATAATTGTTTTTTGTTGTTTTTGATTGCTACAACTTTTTTTACCAATACCTTTTCCTTTTTTTGTCCTAGCTGTTTGTTGTTGTCTACAAGCAGACTTTTTTATTGAACTTGACGGACCAGGTTCCATTGATATTTTTGTTTTTTGTGTTTTTGTCTCAATTTCTTTTGGTTTTTTCTTAATATTTTTAATTTTTTCTTCCATTTTACGCTTAAGAACATCCTCATGAGTTATGACCTCGGCTCCTGGTCCCATTCTTTGTCGTTTAAGTTTTTTGTTGTTTCCAGCTTTAACTTTCATCAAGAGAAGTTCTTCAAAAGTGACAATTTTGTCCTCTAATACTTGGATCTTCTTATTATTACTGCAACTTGAAAAGTCTTTTTTTGTGGATTTGAACGCCTCATGTACTTGAAGTTTTAAGAGGTTTACATTTTTCAATTCAGTTTCATTCTGTATGTTTGGGTCATGAACATAACTCACAGTAGGAGAACTATTTGAAGGAATGTTCTGATTTTCATGGCTATCACGCAAAACGGGACATTTTGTTTCGCAGTTATCCAAATGCTGTTGGTAGTCACGCTCTTCACAACTTGCTATTTGTGCTACTTTTAAAATGCAGTTAAGTGCTAATGAAAGAAGGGTTTTTGGGTCGCTTTTAGTAGAACAATTCTCAATTTTGTCATCACTATTAGGAAATTCTTCTACAGAACTGTGCGTAACATGTTCAAGCTTATTTTGGGACTCAAGTTCTTGGAGATTTTTCCATTGTTCTAGCTTCAACGAGTCAAATAGCTTTTCTTCAACCGCTTTAGGATTGAAAGGAAAAATTCCTGTTTTGCGAAAACCATTTTTTAAGACTTGACTGTCGATTTGAGTCCAAACCACTCCGATTAGCCTGGCAAACTCTTTTTTTGGCAATGCAACTCCAATATTTAAGCGCTGCCATTTGACAAGTAGTTGATCCCAACGATCTTTGAACGATTTCATTACTGCCACGTCAAGTGGTTGCAAAACGTGGCTGGTATGTGCTGGCAATTTCAATATTGTTATGTTGGATTTACGAGCTTCTTCTATTATATTCAAACCAACATGGGTCGCGTGGCCATCATATGTGAGCAGAACTGGACGTTCATCCCCAATAGTTGGCAAAAAAGCTTTTTTGAAATACAGCTCGAATACGTCGCTTTCCATCCACCCATTCTTAGTAGCAGCATAAGTAGTACCTGGGTAAGCCTCTGGAGATGTCCACTCGTCCAACATATGTTTGCCTTTAAAAATGATCAGTGGAGGCATTTTTTCCCCAAGCGCGTTGATCCCTAGTAAAACTGTCGTATTATCTTTTCCTGGCGAGGAAATGACTCTAGTAGCCGCATGTCCTTTAAGACCAACGATTTTAGTTTTTTCTGGGTCTTTCGAGAAGCTTGTTTCATCCAGATTCCAAATTGCGAATGGTTTTTCCAATAGATTCAAATCGTTTAATGTCTTTTCGAGTAAATCGAAGTATGGGTGTACAATAAAAGGATTCACAGCCTTTTTTTCTCGCGTATTCAACCGCTTGAGGTTTTTTCACTGATAAGTTATGTCGCTTTTTAAACGCAGTGAACCACGAATTACCTGGTATTCCATTTTTAAATGGTGTTGGTATTTCGTTTCTTTGCACATATTGTGCCACCATTTCTAGCATTTCTGCTTTGCTTAATCCAAAGCCATGCTTTTCCATTAGGTGAAGACATGAAGCTAACTTCTTTTCGACTTGTAATGACAATGCCGTATTTCTTCCTAGTGAATTTGATTTGGTCCTCTTATTGTGGACGTGGTATGGACCACGTCCAGCAGCAATAGTCATTCTAGGAATCTTATATGTTTGTGCAGCCTTGTAGCCACTCAGCTCCCCATTTTGGACAGATTTTACTGCTGCTTTAAGCGTTTCTTTTGAATACGATGCTTTGTCCGTTTTTCTTCTGTAATTGCTGACCATATTTACAAGGGAAACTAACCTGGTTAATTAAATTAGCAATATTGACACTCATCGTCGGGATAATGGTCGTAAATGGTATAATTTAAACATCCTTGACACCAGAAAAAATTAAATTCTAGTAAAACTTGTATATTTGATGTATGGATCTTGAAGTGGCGTGGCAGGCTACCATCAGGTCTGTAGCTACAATTATTACAACTTTTTGCCAGTATGAAGTGGGTTACTAACCAAGGCCAATTTTGTTGGTATACACTTTCAAAATCGGCTCTTTGCAAAAAACGATCGATATTTATAAAATCTGGCATAATGGGCACAGCTGCATGACGTGTAATATTCCTGGAAAAAAAAAATTGGTGGGATGTTTTCATGCTTTCAAACATTAACAGTATGTATACCTGTACAGTAACAGTAAGAGTATATAGGACAGTTATAAGTTGGGCTAGTCCCACTGCTGAGCATACCTTGTTCTTCTAATCGTCTCGTGTATACCTACAATTAATTATTTCATTGTTGAATGCTTGATAGGGCAAACTGATGTGACTGAATTGCATGAAGACCTAGCTTATTATAATGTTATCAGTTATTGAATAAATGATTCTAATTCTGATTTGTATACAGGGGGATAATACATATTCAATATCAAAAACCTAAAATTCAATGTCTAAGTAGGTAGTAGCCAGCAAATAGTAATAATATATACAGTAGAATCCGTTAATAATGACTCCGCCTATATTGATCAACCGCTTAATACGAAGTAATTACACGAAGTTCCTATAACATTATTTATAACTAAGTCGGATATAATGACTTCGCTTAAAGTAACATGTCGCTTATTGTGACCCATTTTTAATAAATTGCGTCCTGTTATAGTGACCGACATGATTCCTAACACCTTCGGTAGTGTTCGGGAGAGTCACGTGATACCTGACGACGCACGTGCATGACTCTTTTGTTTTGAGTCTCAGTGGGTACCTAATTGATAATTGTAGGTCACGCATTGTTCATTAGTGATTTGAGAAAAGAATGACATCTCAACCTCGTCATAAAGCATTTACAATTGGAGAGAAAGGTGCAATAATATGCAGATTAGATTACATTTTTGTATCTCTTTTTTGTTTCTATATATTAAAATAAATACATATGTACTAACAAAAACACGACATTGTTTATTTTCTACAAAATGGTTTGTATGACGTCCGCTTAGTATGACGTGTTTGTTATTTCCCTACGATGTCATTATAAACGGATTCCACTGAATCGTATTCATTCATAAAATATATGCTGCTGAAAAGGTTGACAATATCTGCCATCGAGGCAAGACCGGCATATGACGGACTTTCCTTATTTATACAGACGGTCTTCCCAACTATTACATTTTTAGGTTAGAAATGTTATGTAAGTAATAATTACTAAATTCAAGCGTTAATAATGAATTTAAAACCAGAAATAGTTTAATTGGATATTAAAGAACTTACGTTATCACAGAGAATCCAAAAACTCCTTTGATTTTTCTTTTATTTTTTGAAGAGACGTTACACTCCAACTTCAAGTACAAAAATCGAAACAAAATGGTCGACGAATTTCTTTCAACATAATGATATTAGCGACATCTATGATTCTCAGTTCGAACTAGCTCCATAATACTGTTTTACCGATCGAGCTTTAAGGACCTAGTTATTCAAAATTGAAAGTTATTGCCGCTAGACGGACTTGCCGCCTAGACGGACTTCCCAACACTGACCTTAAGTCTCATAAGACTTACCTACGTTATTAGCTGTGGCACCTAATAACGTAGGTGAGTCTTATGAGACTTACCTTAGCGATAGACAATATTAAATATGTATTGAGTAATACATAAGGTTTCAAATGCAAGCTTAATATTTACAATAATAATAATAAGTTTATTTCACAAAAACATATACAAACCTAATAAAACATTTTATCTTGGCTTAGGTTTTTTAAAATATAAGTAAGTAATATAACATAGTACAGATTACAACTAATAATAACTGAACAGAAAGTATATATAAATTGTTGCAAACAAAATAAAATATTTTTGAAAAATAGACTATATATTGATCACTATAAGCCCTCATACTAGGATTGCCTGTGTTATGAGGGCTAGTTCACCCAATCACAAGCTTATAGTATTAAATGATAAGATAGCAATAGTACTCAGTATAATAAACTAAAAAACTATATTATTATGTACTTTTGTATCGCTGCAAATAAATATATATTCATTTTCATTTCAATCTGTCTGGTAACATACATACAGCGCCCTCTGCGAGCCAGCCCTCTGCGATAATGTTTTCAGTTATCGACATCACTGTCATCAACAAATTTCTAATAATTTACTTTATCTTTCTTGTATAGGCTTTTACAATTTATTATATGCAATCTAGGAGGAAGGCAGAAGATAAGAGACATCGTCGAGTGGCTATGTCACAAATACTCACATATAAAATTGATGTATATATCTATAATCTCTAGATAACATGTAGACAAGTTACTTTCAAACAAAAAAATATGGTTCGATTCACATCTCTAGAACGGTTTGATTCAGATAACTACTCGTAGTATTTAGGGTTTCGTGCCTAAGGTTAATAATAGGATACCACCCTATTACCAAGACTACACTGTCCTTTATGAGTTTTTAAACTGTCACATTCATTAACACTGTAGTTATTAATAGAAACGCTATATTTACCTACTGTGTTTTCGATTGTTTTTGAGCTCTCGATATTTCGGCACTGTTGCAAGCACCATGATCACGACTAAACTGAAGTCTAAAAGTCTGTGCGAGTGGATGGTAGGCACTAAGAGCAGACGAACCGGTCTACCCTCTTTATAGTACGTTTTTTTATGTTAATATATGACGAGACCGACAAGTAGCCAGCCTAATAATATAAACGTCACGATACTAAGGGCCTGTTTCAGAATGTTCGAGTAAGTTCCGGTTTTACTACCCAGAACATTTTTAATAAATACGAGTAAAACACTATCTTTGCGTTTCACAGTCATCGATTTAGTCTATCCATCGGTTAAAGCTTGAAACGCGCTGCATGTTAACTGTCATTTGTATCATTCAGCTATTTTATGTGTTGCATAGCAACCCGAAACTTTATTAGGACATTCTGAAACGGACACTAAATGACATTTCAAGTTTAATCAATAGTAAAGTAGATACACTAGTAACGTTATTTTTATATACATTTTTTATATTAAATGGCATTTCAAGTTTAATCAATGATAAGGCAAACCAGTGGGAACTTACATGAGCGTCATGTGGCAGCAGATTCATGAACTCCTGGGTAACATTCCACTTAAACCAAGTATACCAGAAGGTGCCCTGGAAACTGTCCCCAGCATTTACTAGCACAGCGTCAGGCTTGTCTTTCAGCAGTTCTGTGATGACGTGGTAGAGTCTCGGGAAACCTCCGAGGCAGGAGGCATTGTTGTAATGGCAGGTGGATGTTTGGAGGGAGGTTTCTTCGAATCTGCAAGAAACCAGTTAATTATCAGTTGCAGATTTCGAAGCGCTCGTACCGGAACTTATGCTAATGAGATGAAACAAGTACAAGGCGCAGCTGGGGGGCCGTCCATTTGTGTCCACATGTTTTTTTAGCATTTTTAACTCCCCCTCCCTCTCCGTTGGTGATGCATGGTAAGGTTTAAGACTAACCCCCGCCCCCACCCAAAATCACGTGTATTTTAAGTACCTACAGAAAATATTTTTTTTTAGAATATTATCTTTAAATACAGGTATAAAGTTTAATTTTACTGGACTTCGTTCGTTTCCTGGTAACGGCGAGTCAAGATCTTACAACAAGCCGCTTTTCAGTTACAATTGCGTGTTTGACGAAATAATACGAGTAAATAAACGTATAATACAAAAAAAAACACGTGATATTTTACTACACTCCCCTCCCCCTTGTGATATTTATTGATTTTTGCTAAACCCCCTTCCCCCTTTCAAGCCTCGGACTCAAGCAAGGACGGTCCGTGGTGTTAAGTCGCAACATCTACCTATAACAGATGCAGTTAATCACAAGTAAACCACAGTAACGCAAACATTACTGCATGTTGGTAGAAATAGGCATGGTAGCATGGTATTTTCTCTGACGAACTCGCCCAAAGAGTTCTACTGCAACTTACTTCCGCTGCAGTCATTACTTAGATGGACTTTAGGGGCATCAGAAGTGAGCGCTTCCGTGCTTCTGAGGGCATGTCCCAGTTGTTTCTTATGATAGGTCTATGCCAGTTTCGCACCCAAAAGAGTTGTGTTATTACTGACCCTATAAATAAGTCTCCACTCTCTGTCTGTTTTTCTTTCCGTGTAAATATATTGTCTGGGTCGTTAGCCGAGTATGTTACGAACAAAGGACATTGTTCTAGGTTCATACTGTTTTGCCTACCTATATACTACAAGTAATGAAAAAGTACTCTTCTAACAACTGACATTAAATACATTTGATTTTCAAACAAAATCAATACGGTAATACAAATATAATAGTGTAGAAACCGCATGTGGCCTTCTTGCAACGGCAACAATACCTTGTTGTTTAAATGTTCATGCACTAAAAATCGTATTGAATCTTCGAAGTATATGTTATGACCATCGAAATATAACGCTCAGAACCCGTGTAGGCCCAAGCGGCGTGAAGCCATTTCAAGTTAGCCTTATAAGGCTAACTACGAATCTCGTCGCGTCAGTGGTCATGGTAATGTCTCACTGCGAGCAGCTCGCGTTATTTATTTAAAAATGACTTACTGCACGGTTAAAGGGTGCCACAACGCATCTCAAAACCACCATAAGGCTACGAAGATCATATTTCATTCGTAATTACAACTTAGCAACTTATAATTTTGAGTTACACCTTCGTTTAAACAGAAAAGTTAATCGTAAACAAACTAGACGCCATAACAATATAAATGTTGCCAGCTATGGAAAAAATATTTGCCCTAACTGCCGGTTTTTAGGGTTTCGTAATCTGTAGTGTACTACAAGGAACCCTTATAAGTTCATCATATGCTTTCTGTCTGTCTGTCACTCTTGTCTTAATTCCTTATAGACTTCTAACTTATGCGTTATATCTGTACCTATATAAAAGGGAAAGTACATCACTCAATCTCGAAGATCATTTGACCTATGATGCTGAAATTTGGCATGTAGGTATTTTAAAGGTAAGAAAGTCGGCTAACGACGGAATAAGCCACAGTTGCGAAGTAAAGCGAATCTAAAAAAAATTCATCAAAGCGGCAAAAATTTGTAAAACTTTTGCAGTTTCAAGGAAATTAAAATGTTACATTTGAGTTCGACTATAATATTAGGTAGTATTTATTTTGTTGTTATTATTAAAGTTGAAATTTATATCGTCTTTCTACGAAAATATCCGGTTCTAATTCCAAACAAATCATCACAATATCTATATTTCTATATAAATTTACTGTCCGAAAACCTTGTAGGCTGGTTTGCTTAAATATAATCATAAATGCATAATGTGATAAAAATATAAGCATGAATGTCCAATATTACTGCCTGGCGACTGCCATAATGCTGAATAACATCTTCACAATAATCCTAAGTTATTCTACTTTTTGGGGAAACCGTCTATCAACTTGCAACATTATTCGACCGTGAGTGTGCGTACCGGCGAATGTAATTACGTGACGCTTACGCACACATTCATTGTATTTATGCTTCAAGATTGAGCGGAACTTTGTACGAAACTATCGTTCTGAGCGTTATATTTCGATGGTTATGACATAATATTGATATGTTGAAAAGTCGTTAAATGTGATTTTTTATGCAAAAACAGCACGGCACGTCTTGACTACTAGTGAATATAAATAATAAACTGATAGTTAAAACGTGCCATTGTGTTTTCCTCAATTTGCACTGACAACAAAATACACGTGAAGCAAAATAACAATGTTGAGCATGGGTGCTTGCTCATCTTAATAGGTTGAACTTATTTTTACAAGGCGACATACATCCGTTTATCATAAGTAACATTCGCAGTAATTAAGGATAGGAATCGTATAATAAAGAAGGAAATTCAGAAAGCATTTTATTTCGCTAATTTCGTATAACAATATAAGCGCTACTAACAACGGAAACACTTAATCTATTGTTTATTGTTCTCGATTACCAATGCATTAATTTATTCCCTACTGACCAACCAGATGGACAGGTGGTGGGTTGACAATGGGCCACGGTATGGACGAGCAATTTAATTGTAGCTCAGATTTAGTGGTAATTACTGGAATGGTTTTTAATAGAAATCCAAGTTCGGCTGCAACTATGATTGTTTAAAATTTCAAAAAACTATCGATAAGCAATCCAGCATGTTGGGCGACCATCACACGACATATTTTAGACCAGAGAGTTGAAATACTAGAGTAGTTATATCCGAACACCACTAATGACAAGGAAAGAACGTTCAAATATTATGCGTCGTATCTGTTGTAATAAATAAGCAATTCGTGTAACCACCGAACCGTCACGAGACGTTCCGATCACCATTACACTGCGATCTCTTTCACTCTCTCACACCAAACGATACACATATCTCGCTCATCCATTTCATTGAAATTAGTTCCTAAGATAAAACAAAATGACGATATTTTCTATTTCATCAATAAAAGCAATAATTACGCGAGAAATGAAACAGTTTTCTTATCTTTACACAGTGCTTGTATGATTGGTGCAGAGTCTAAAGACACAAGGAAGGCATATTGTTCACAGATTATTCCTAAAAATCACGATTAGCGGCGATGTATTCACCTGACGCTCGGAAGTGCAAGACTGGTAGTGACTAAGGTAATTACCCTGAATTCATCTAGTAAATATGGAGGGCACACAACTCATCTACAGGTAAAAAAACCTTAGTTTTAGACTTAATTGTGATATATTGTTGGTCTTCACGCTCGGAAGTGCAAGACTGGTAGTGACTAAGGTAATTACCCTGAATTCATCTAGTAAATATGGAGGGCACACAACTCATCTACAGGTAAAAAAACCTTAGTTTTAGACTTAATTGTGATATATTGTTGGTCTTCAATAAAACAATCACTTTAAAGTTTTTACTGCTTATTTACTACTTTGAATGTAATTATACTCAACACTGAGTAAGGATCTAACGAAAGAGAATACAATTGTTGCCACTTGCCAGTATTAGCAAATAGGTAAGAGTAAAACGATAGTATAATTATAAATTTTAGTAATTTTGCTTCTAAGTTTTATTATAAATTAATGCAAATTTACTACATTACTTATTAAAGCTGTTTTCCTTACTCATTTTAGTGAGGTGAAAAACTGTGTGTTACGCTCAGCAACAAAGTTATTTTGCATCTCGTACCTTTGAAACATTCGGTACGGTCAGGATAAAGGGACACTGCCTACGGGGACAACGGAACTATATCTTTAAAAGAGGGTCCCAAATCCAGGAAATGTATCTTACCTAGATTAAGTTTACTAGACCAAAATATTTGTATTCGTTATTAGGACCTCTCGCTTTGCTCGTAGAATCCTAGAATCCTTCGCTTCCTCAGGTTTCAATACAAGTACTCGCCCAAAATAACAACTTTGCAGACGAGTATAATAGATAACAATTTTTATTGTGGTATAATCCTCAATTTACTTGTTTTAAGTGTTATTAGTTGTTATCAAGTATAGATTATTAACCGGTAATTGGCAGTGAACGTACGCTTAAAGGCAAAAAACCTTCATTGATAAGAATGTTACTTATCTTGACTTAGGCTAAGCATTAATGAAAATTCATTGACTTTCAAAAAAGGAGGAAGTTCTATGTTCGACTGTATTTTTATGTATGTTCACCGATTTCTCCCCAATTATGGACCTATTCTGAAAATTCTTTAAAAGTGTATACTTCCGAGGTGGTCACATATAAATTACATGCAAATCTTCTAAGTAGTTAATAAGTAACATCTGAGTATACTGTGTAAATGATATGGATTTTATCTGAAATAAATGATTATTATTAAGTCAATTAACTGAAAAATGTATTCGCATATCTGGATAATGTAATAGTATTTGGTGTGGTCGACGATGAACGCTCTTTGAGGCGAGTTTAAATGATCTTTATCACTAAAAAGAGTAAAAACAAATATTTTTCAAATAAATCCGGAACTGACTTCTAACGCTGAAAAGTATTAAAATGACTTGTGTAAGTCGGATCTTACTAATGTCAGGTCGGTGTTCCTTAAATCAGCATGGTACCTGGTATTGTTGTAAGTCGGTCCCGTCTTTTATAACATAATTGCGTTCTCATTCGATGGCAAATAATAGTAAGTACCTAATTAGAAAACGTAGAGTACAAACATCGTCGTTGTGCCCTTATACAATTCATTTGCGGTCGACAGATAAAAAAAACAAATATGTGTTTTCTTTAAGAACACAAGGGATATCACAAGAACATATTTTAGCTTCGGTTAAATTATGATCAGCCGCCTTACTGACGGTAATCAATTCAAATTCAAATTCAAAATCATCTATTCAATTTAGGCGTCTACGACGCTCTTATTAAATTTTAATTCAATTGCAAATTTTAATATTGATATATTCTAAATTGTACTGCCACATTCAGCAAAAAAAATGTATAGAGCCACTGCGAGAAGAACGGGCAAGAAATTCGGGGCCATTATTTTAAACGTCTTTTAACAATGTGTTACATACAATATTATACAATAACTACAATATTTGTTTAAGGGCCTGTTTCAGAATGTCCTAATAAAGTTTCAGGTTGCTATGCAACACATAAAATAACTGAATGATAAAAATGACAGTTAACATGCAGCGCGTTTCAAGCTTTAACTGATGGATAGGCTAAATTGATGACTGTGAAACGCAAAGATAGTGTTTTGTTTAATAAATATGTTCTGGGTAGTAAAACCGGATCTTACTAGAACATTCTGAAACAGGCCCTAAATTACGTAGGTGACAGGCTCGTAGCTTGGCAGAGGCGGAATTTCCCAAGCATTTTTTTTTTTTTTTTTACACAGATGAATGTAAGTTACCTAGCTCCAATGTTTAACGATGTAGGTAAAATATGATCGTTAATTTAGCAATTAAGTAATACACTACGCCCCGTGGGGTGCCGGGTTAGAATTGCACCTCCCCATATCATCCCATGGGTGTCGTAAGAGGCGACTAAGGGAAAAATACTGGAAGGGGGGCAGCAGCGCCTTCTAAAGAACTGCCAACTTACACTGCGATCCCCAAGACGCCTGCCAAGCGTGGGCATTATGGCTAATACCCCCTTAATAGGAGAGGCTGTGTTCAGCAGTGGACGATCCGGCTCTTACAGTTACAGTACTGTAATACACTACAATTATAAAATATATACAGGGTTGTTGGTAAATGGCTAACAACCTCTTAGGGTTGACTGCTAGTCCTAACTAGAGTTTTGAATATTTACATCGAGAAAAGTAATAAAAAATATGAAATACATTACAGGCACCAGAGACTTTTAACATTAGGTGAGTCGTACTTAATCCGTCATAAACACATAACAAAACACAAAAAAAAAATATACATACCTAAGTACTTTTGTAAAACGAAAAATATTTAAAACAAAAAAATCCTCTAAAAATGTTTGTTAGGAATGACTAGCAGAAGTCAACCCTAAGAGGTTGTTAGCATTTTACCAATAACCCTGTATATAAAAAAACAGGATATCTTTAGTAAGTACTGAAAATATGAATAAAATGTACTTAACGCCGTACGGCGAGGTCATTGATTCCATTTTTGCGTCAGGTAATTCAAAATGTCAACTTTTGTCTTAGTTCTTAATAAAGCTACTGAAATACAATATTATAATTTAATATTGGTGATAACCATGTACTGTCGTGCTGCAGGTACATAGTTCGATCCCCACCAGCACCTTGAGCTTCATTTTGCGAATGCCCTACCACCAAGCATTTTTGCGAATTCTCGCCTGGCCACCATTCAGTAGAAAATCTGTTACCAAACACCTAACAGTGTGTTCCAGCAACAGTAAATTAGACTACACTCACGGGCGCAATGCAGTTCGTCACTTGTGAAGATATGTATTGTTATAGTCAGAGGTTACCGTTTAATATCATGTGGAGGTCATGCTTGTTCCATCAGAGGTCCATAAATAAAATATTTACATATCTCATTCAATGTCTTTTCTTACAACACAAGAACAAAATTGAAACTGTTATGAATTTTGTTTTATGGCCGGGCCAACGTATCCCTATTTGCGGATGTTTTTGATAGCAGTATAGTAGTATTCTCACTACCCTTTTCAGGGTTCCGTAGTCCTGACAAGGAACCCTTATAGTTTCGTCATGTCTGTCTGTCTGACCGTCTGTCCGAAGTTTTGCTAAAAGACTGTTAGTACTAGGAAGCTGTAAATTCGTATGGATATGTAAATCAATTACGCCGACAAAGTGGTAAAATAAAATTTTGAAAAATATTTTTTTTCAGGGTATATCCCACACATGTGATGTGGGGATGAATTTTTTTTTCGTCGTCTATCTCATCGTGTGTAGTATAGTTGAATAGGTCTTTAAAATGACTTAGGGGTTGCTAATACTGTTTTTCGATTTAATGCTCCATTTACGAAATATTAAACTTTAAAGTGCAAATTTTTGTTCCAGCAGGGCGTCCCCCCCCCGGGGGCTCTAAAAGCTAAACGGCTGGCCTGAAAAATCTGAAAAAATTAAAACGTCGTTGAACTTGGTTATTGGATAATTTTATACCAAATAAAAAATCTATAGAATAAATCCTTTAAAGTAACTAAGATGAAGTAGTTGGTTGTTTATAAGGGGTAAAGACTGGCATTGAAAACTTAATCTAAAATAAAAAAATCTTAAAACTATAACTATGCCCTATGTCATACATAATAGACTACCTTTCCAGCCGCGGCTCCACCCGCGCGTTTTGCGGTTATCGCGCAAAACCATTAACATCTTTTTGCGCAGTTGGATAAAAACTATCCTATGTCCTTTCCCGGGTCTCAAACTATTTCCATTAGTATAGATATAGATATCACAGTACAAAGATTCGACTTATATAGGTATAAAGTAATTTTTGGACCTCATCCTCGCCGTACACTAGAAGTGTTTGCTGTCTGTACCTGTCGTACCAAAGTCGATCACTTCATTTCACACATCATCAATTTGCTGATTGTAGTGCTCTTCAATAGCGTAATTTTTTTCATCGGTAAAGAGAATATTTCTGTGCCCTTCACTTGCGTATCGAAGGCACTCTATTTAATTTTAAAGACTGATTTAGGGCATATACTGTATATCGACGATAAGCACCGAGCTTCAGGTCTTGTTTTATAATACGCGACATTTACCTAGCGGGAATTCATTTTTCGCAATAAGATTATTGTTGAGTTATCATAATATTTTTACTTCCTAATGGGATTTCGACCAATTCTGGCTTTAAAAGTTTGTTAATTTGTAGTTCTAAGACACGCGGCTGCCCTGATCGTTTATGGTCTTCGACAGAAGAAGTGTTGTTGTATCTGTTGATATTACGATATACGAACATACCTACGGCTGATACCAAGCTTTTGAAGTGTCTGGAATATGACCGACGAGACAGCTCAATACCTACTACGCACAAGGGGAATACTGCTATTGTTACCGTTGGAATGGTGAAAACTTTATAGAAAAACGAAAAACTATATACGTTTAAGCACTTCACTTTTATTGAAGTAGGAAGGTAGACGATACATTTAAAAAATATAGGCAACGTGCGTGGTGCGTGGAGGCGGCGCAATCACGACTGAGCTCATCTAGCTTACCCTCCACCTCAGCACGCACCCCGCCCATCCCCTTTGACAAAACCAGTAAATAAAGTTGCTACGCAGGTGGCGCGTCGCTAACATATCCGACCCTTAGTGTTGCGTTAGCATCACTCATTTTCCATAGGTATTCGAGCGACGCGCGCGACCGACCTCACTAGGGTACCAGACTTTGTCTTCACCTTTGCTGCCCTTACTCGACCATCGGTGCCCGTAAACACTTCTTCGACGAATCCTTTAGGCCATAAGCCACGAGGGCCATTCGGGTCCACCACGAGCACAACGTCACCCACCTGCAGATTTCTGCGCTCTTCTTGCCACTTCGGGCGCGGTAGCAGTTCCGGTAGTATCTCTTTTACCCACCGGTGCCAGTACATATCTGCTAGTCTCTGTGAGATACGCAATTGCTTTCGTAGGTAAAAGTCTGAATCTTCGAATAGCCCAATAATAGGTAAAGTGGATTTTGATCCTACCAGAAAATGGTTTGGGGTCAGAGTCTCAAGGCTAGTTGGGTCTACAGACGTGAGTCAGTGGTCGGCTGTTGACTATATTTTCAACTTCTGCTAAGAGCGTATTCAGGGTCTCGTCTCTGGGTGCGCGTTCATTGAGTACTACTTTCAGGCTAGTCTTAACACTCTTGATCAGCCGTTCCCACGCTCCTCCCCAATGGGGACTGGCAGGGGGAATGAAGGTCCACTGAGTACCATGGTTAAGGGCTTCATTTTTCAGGTAATTTTGATCTAGATCTTGAATTGACCTCTTTAGTTCTGTATGAGCACCCCTTAGGTTCGTCCCGTTGTCCGAGTATAGGAACTTTGGCCAAATACGTCTTGCAGCCATCCTTCGCAGCGCCATGATCAGTGAGTCCGAGGTAAGTGAGGGTATGACTTCAATATGGATGCTACGTACGGTCATGCAAGTGAAGAGGACACCATATCTTTTTTCCCGGCGTCTTCCAACTGTCACTTCTATGGGGCCAAATAGGTGTAAACCACAGTGGGTAAAGGGAGGCTGATGATGGGCTACCCTGGCGGGAGGGAGGTTGCCCATTCTGGGTACTTCCGGTTTGCACTTCCTGATTCTACAGAACATGCATTGAGTCATCACAGTCTTGGTTACTGGTCTCAATCTTGTGATCCAGTATTTTTGCTTCACTTCGTTCACTACCGTCTCTTGGTTTCCATGAGCAAAACAGTGGTGATAATATTTTACTATCAATTTAGCCGTGTGATTTCGTCCGTCTAATATTATGGGATTTTTTGTTTTAGGTAGGACTTCCGCAGCAGCTCCGGTGCGGCCATCAACGCGCATCACTCCGTGTTCATCAAGGTAAGGCGACAATGTAAGTAGCTTACTAGTTTTTGGTACACTTCTATTGTTTTGAATTTCGAATATCTCCTTCTCAAATGATTCTGCTTGTGATTGTTTCAGAAGCAGCACTTCGGCTCGTTCCATGGTGTCATCAAAGGAGTGAGTACGCTTTTTACATTTATTTATAAATTTCAGGACCATGGAAGCAGCTCGAAGCAAACGAAGCCAAGAAGAGAACCGAGTTGCTTCAGGTACAGGTAAGTTAATTTTTTTTCTTTCTGCCTGTATAATATTATTTATGCATTCTGCATCTAATTTTATTTGTAATCTTTCAGTTTCCAGCATCAAAAAGTCTCGAGGCCACTGATTTTCATCACTGCGG
Source organism: Plagodis dolabraria (assembly GCA_963854805.1). Taxonomy (NCBI): domain Eukaryota; kingdom Metazoa; phylum Arthropoda; class Insecta; order Lepidoptera; family Geometridae; genus Plagodis; species Plagodis dolabraria. The sequence continues at coordinate 17,624,737 of OY978461.1, forward strand.
AGGAAGGCAGGTCCGTGCATCCATTCCTTTTCCAGTACAGTGCAGTCATAGCATGGCCTTGTGGCAACGTCAGCCACGTTCAAACTTGTGTTGATATATCTCCATTCAGATATCTTGGATAGTTCTTCTATTTCTCCGAGTCGGTGTGCGACGTACTGTTTGTAGTTGCGCGTGTCGTTTCTTATCCAAGTTAACACTGTACTGGAGTCACACCAAAAGAATTTTCTTTCCGGTTTCATCTTATGTTCATCTATGATCGTATTAGACAGTCTAGCCGCCATCACGGCTGCTTGAAGTTCCAGCCGCGGCACGGTGACAGGTTTCACGGGCGCAACACGGCAGCGGCTGGTTATGAACGCAACGCGTACGCTATTGTTATATTTCCAACGCCAATATGCGACGGTACACATCGCTTGTAAGCTAGCATCGCAAAATATATGTAATTGTAAGCACGTATAGTCGTCCTGCTGCGGAGCTCTGCGTTCGGACTCTTGCGGCGGCTGACTGGGGACCGGTTTTATTTCCGTCTCGCTCACGCTCGCGCGCTCTGTCGCATTCTGATAGTACCGGGGTACGCTTACGTAACGAATCGATGGCAGCATTGTTATCCATTTGACCCACTTATCAAATATTAATTCAGGTACAGGTTCATCCCAGCTGATCTTTGTTTTCCATGTTTCTTGCATTATTAATTTTCCGGTAATAGTAAATGGCGATAAGACTCCATAGACGTCGAAGATAGACATTATAACTCTTATCATGTCTCTTTTGTTAGGTATCTGCGTTCCATTCATTATGCGTTTAGGAATCTTCTTAAACGATACGTCGAAACTTAACATATCATTACTCGGGTTCCAGATAAGAACGAGTGTTCGTTCGCCCTCGTATTGTTCTCCGACTTTGAAGTTTACAGCCGCATCTCCCTGTGTATTTTTAGGTAGACTGTCAAGCACTTGTTTACTGTTGCTGTTCCAGTTGCAAATTTCAAATCCACCCTTATTATGAATAGTTGTTATATCTTGGACCAGTTTTATAGCGGTTTCATCATTAGGTAAACTGTCTATATAATCATCCATATAATGTTGTGTGTATATAGCAGCGGTTGCAGCCTGCATCGATGACTCATACAGCTGAGCGTTCTTGTTTTTAATATATTGAGCTATGAATGGACTACAGTTCGCACCAAATATCAATGACGTCATAGCGCAGGTATTTAGGGGTCCTTCTGGTTTGTCTCTGTATAAGAATCGAAGAGCGTTTTGGTCTTCTGGCCTTATTTTTATTCTTAAGAACATGTCTTTTATGTCTCCTTTTACGGCTATTGGGTTTTCTCTAAACCTCAACATAATACCAAATAATGACGTAAGAAGATCAGGTCCCTTTAATAAATAGTCATTGATACATAATCCATTTGTTTTTGCAGCTGCATCGAATACTAGACGTAGCTTCTTTTTGTGTGGGTTGTCGACGCCGAAATGTGGTAAGTACCAAGTCTTTGGCGTTGGTAAGTCCAAGTCGCTAAGTTTTTTTGCGTAATCGTTATCAAACAAATGGTGTATACGATCCATATATCTCTGTCTATACTCTTCATTGTTTTTCATCTTCTGTTCGACTCCCTTAAGTCGGGATATGGCCGTCGGAAAGGAATCAGGCATCACACTCCCTTCATCCTTCCAGGGTAAGCCGACATGCCATCGACCATCAATTAGTGTAGCCGTTTCTTCTAGAATTTTTTCGGCGCGTAGATCTTCAGAGTTTTGCCTGGGCTTAGACAAAATGCCCATGGAGTCGATGGAGAACGACCTTCGTACTTCTTCTTGGATTTCTCACAAAATACTTTCAGTCTCCAGTGGCTCTTCGTGACTGGTAACGAACAGCGTGGAATTACACCGCAAACCAGGTGAGTCGGCAGGTACCCTTCCATGCAGGCACCATCCCAGAGGAGTCCGGGTGGCACAGGGTTCGTTCGGTTGAACCATCTTCGTCTCGAGAGGTACAAGTAAGTGATAACTATCTTGGCCGATTAAAATCTGCGGTTTCAGTTGCTCCGTACATAATTCATGACTGATAGAAAGTAAGTGTTTAAAGTTCTTCACATTTACTTTAGTTAAGTTCTGCTTAGGTAAGTTAAGTTCGTCAATCACGCGCGCACTGATTGTAAATAAGTTGTTATCAGCACCGGACAAAGACAGGTTCACCAGCTGAGCATCGCACACTAGCTCAGTGCTGTCCCACGCGCTACGCACACGTGTGAGACACTCACGGCGGCCGCTTAATCCGATCCGTGCGGCGAGTGAAGCGCCTATGAGTGACACAGTCGAACCATCATCGAGCAGAGCGGTCGTATTTTGTATTCCATTAGGGCCGTGAATGCTCACCGGCAGCACTTTTAATAATGTCGAACTGTTCATGCTTATATTATGATTTACATTTTCAGTTTCTAACATCGCCACTGGTACGGATTCACTGGTGTCCTTTCGCGGTTCATAGTGAAGCAAGCGGTGGTGAGCCTGACCACAATTGTTCACGTCACACGTAACTGCAGGACAAGTTTCCCGCCTATGTTGCGCTATTAGACACTTATAACAAATGCCGAAACGTTTCACATATGTCCATCTGTCTTTACGTAATGATTTTTTAAATTTTTTACACTCAGTTAGTTTGTGAATATGCGTACGGCAATAACGGCACTTTTGTTCACTTTGTTCGTTTACATTGGAAACTGTTTGTATATTATTCACTTTATCACAGCAATGTTTACGTTTAAAAATGTCCAATTTAGGTTGAATTAAAGTAGCACTACACGTAGATATCTTCACAGCTTCTTCGGTGAGAAAATCAGATAAAACTTCTAGTCTAGGCTTAGGTGAGCGGGCGGTGATAAACGGATAGCTATAGTCGCTCCACTTGGATAACAAAGTAGTAGGTAGCTTAGATAACACAATGGTAGCTACTTCAACACCTTGTAGGTACTCTTGTCGACCAAGGGCTTGTACTGCCGCCACGTAATTCTTCACTTTGATCGAGAATTGTACTATATCTCGATAGTAATCAACTGACAAATTACTCAACCTCTTTATATCTGTCATAATGTGAGACAGGATGACGTCAGCGTTTCCAAATTGTAGTTCTAATGTAGCCATAATGGCTGCAGGCGAAGTTCCACTGACCAGTAGCGCTGATACAGCTTCCTGAGCTGCACCACGGAGACACTTTCTTAAACGCCATAGGTTTTCTTTTTCCGTGAAAGTGCACACTTCTGTGGATTCCTGGTACGCCTGTTTGAACTGGAGCCACTCCATTGGGTTCCCATTAAAAACAGGAAGTTCTCGTGGTGTGCTGAGACGGCTGAGCAAGTGAGTGTTATGCTGGACGGTCGAAGAGGTGACCAAATGTTTGAGTGCGCTGGCGAGTTGCTGAACTGGACCATCCGTGTCAGTGTGACCCGACGCTTGCGGCATGTCGTTGTGTTCTCCAATCATAGTGGCATGCTGCAACTCCAGTTCTTGTTTACTGCGCTCCACCCACTTCTCAATATCAATACTGCGATCGTTACGCTCCGATTCCGATTTTTCTGATGGTGGACTGTATTCTTCATCTAGGTTAGCAAGGTCCGCCGCTAATTGTTTATCTATGAGTTCCATTTCAATTCGTGCTTTCGCCTTGGCTGCCTCTAGTTCCAGCTTCTTTTTCTGGGCATTTTTAGTAGATGAAGAAGTTTTTTTCGTTAAGGCGGCAGAGTGACGCGAGATTTGTGAAGGCGGTTTCGTGACTTATTGTTCCGACTTCACAATACTGCCAGTGCATGACTTTGCCAAATTTGTTTCATCATCTATCTTTGTTGAAGGTCCAGGCGTAGGCAATGGAGTTATTTGTGCCTCGGTAATCGTTTGTGGCTTTGCCTGTTTTTCTTTTTCCAACTTCCTTGTAGTACTGCGGGTATACACCATTGTATTTTTATTCTGCGGCGGAGTATCAAACATTTATCCGGCTCGAAGGACCAGATGTTACCGTTGGAATGGTGAAAACTTTATAGAAAAACGAAAAACTATATACGTTTAAGCACTTCACTTTTATGGTGGTAGACGATACATTTAAAAAATATAGGCAACGCGCGTGGTGCGTGGAGGCGGCGCAATCACGACTGAGCTCATCTAGCTTACCCTCCACCTCAGCACGCACCCCGCGCATCCCCTTTGACAAAACCAGTAAATAAAGTTGCTACGCAGGTGGCGCGTCGCTAACAGCTATCATATTTTTTTTAACACCTCATTTCATATTGTTGTTTGATAATGAACACGAAATAATATATGAAATGGCGCGAAATCGAAAGAAAATTTTAAAGTAATAAACGCGTTCCAAATTCTATATAATTCTTAAGTTTTTATGTTACAGTATTTATGGCCAGACTAGTCATATAGTATAATAGCCCATTTATAAGCTTACTTGCATATATAAATTTACACTTTTTATTTTTCTTTTGTATATATCAACTATTTTACAATAAAATAATTATTTATGCTACAGCAAATAAATTGAATGACATTCAAATTCTTACAATGTACCAACGGATTCTGAATCGCGCTATCGTTACGTTTTCATTCGAGTATCTACCTATAGAATTCACAAACGAATTTTGTTTAATTTTCGAATTACAATTGAAATAATAACTTGGCGGCAATCGTACTCTAATTTCTTATATTTAGCAGGAAGAAAGTGGAGGAGAATTAAGAACTACAGAATTGTTCCACATTATGATAACGGGCTTCTACGGAACCCTACATTGTGCGTGTATCGACACGCATTTGACCGTTTATTGAGATTATCAATTTAAAGTAAAGAGCCGTACCGCTGCGACGCCACTTGCAACCGTGGTTGCATGCGGCACTCACTACTTTTTACCGGACGAACTTTTTGTTGTATTAGCATTTGCCGGCCGTGCGTTAAGCGCAGCGTAATGTAAACAATTGTCTCTTGTGACTGAAGTATTTACCTTGGAAGGACAAATATTCTTGTACAAGATAGCTAAATAAACAATTAATACGAAATATAAACATTTATGATGTATTCATAATGATACCTAAACGTTCGGAGGTGTACTACGAAAGTACTAAATTCCATTGATTTTAAGAAATATACTACTGTTTTATTATTGAATTATATAGAAAAGACAAATGTCAAGCATATGTGACGAATGTGCAGTAAGTAACACCCCACTGTCGTGAGAGGTTAGCCTAAACGCATTTTATCACAAAGACACCTTTTGTGACAGGAGGGTATAAAACAGATTTTAGATGATTATGCCCAAAGTAGTACGGATCACCTGAAATTTTGTACTTTAAATGGCAAAGCTTACAAGAGTCAAAATATAATTGTCGCAATATACTATTATTAACAACATTAACAACGATTATATGACAACTAAGAAAAAATTTCGAAAAGGATCACCAAAACTATAGGCATCGCTATTTTGATAGAGTTTTAAAATGACAATTTACAAAAGCATATAGGTAATTCTATTAACAATTTTTTAGAGTACAAAATTTGAAGGTGTGCCAGTGGCTAAAGCACTCGGTGTGTAAAATAGGACGACGTGGGTTCGACTCCCAATCCAAACTCCCAAAGTAAAAAATGTTGTACTCCAAAAATTTGTAAATGAGATTTTCGCTTATCACGCAATTGTGCTTGTAATCATATTGAAAACAATTTTTTTTTTATGTAATAGCAGTACTCAACCGCTCTAGGTTTGGTTCGATCCAAAAACATTCAAATGTATTATTTCTTTTTTGAATCTCTTGTGTTCGGTCTGTGGCAAACCCAATCCAATCAAGAAGAAATATGGCAATATTACTCCAAGAGGGTACCGACTGCGTAAGTGCTGGACAATCCCTCACATTCACTACCTAAGTACAGACCTAAGGTGGATGCCCGGCCTGCCCTGCGTATTCAGGAGGGGGCAAACCCGTGCTCAATTATTTACCAGCTGCTTACTCGATGAATTGACGAAACATTGATCAGCATTCATGCTTGAATGACGATGTGACAATGGATGACCATGAAGTTTCAGTCTAGACAACGTATTGAGTTTGCATTATTGTTTTGTGAGTTTCTTTGGGTGCGACTCATTTGTTCAAAATTCATATTTTAATTTCATTCACAGAATACAATTGACTTTTTCATAGTGGAACTCTAAATTGTCAAAAATTAATCTCCTAGAAAACAATCTCGAAAAAAAATTTTTTTTTTTTACGATTTTTTCTTTACAAGCATGTCAGTTTTTGCGCTTATCGTCCGAAATCTTACAATTTTACAAATCCACTGTCAATTCCGTATCACAGCATTGGGGAAATTATGCGAAATTTGCTTGTCGGACATCCCGCACAGACTGGGGACCAATGCCTGTGTATGTTGCCAGTGATCTGAGAGGTGGCCGTTTTAAACAAGCTCAGAGTCACTGGACGAGCTATGGAGAGAGCTGAGCTTAGCTGCCGAGCAGCAACCTGCACACCATGGGGCTTTACGCCTCTAGTGGGTATGCGTATAAACCTTGCGGTTTCCATTACACTAAAAGCATACAAGTGCCGATTCGACACATACTGCTGTTCTATACCAACACAGTATACAAAAAAATCGTCATGTTTTTCATAAAGATCGAGATTCTTAGCGAAAGGCAGACCCACACTTGAGCAATTTTTATTATAAGTTGCTATACGGTAGATATTGGACTACAACCAACAAAACTTGACGCTTGTATTACTTTAACGATAAAACAATAACAAAAAACGGTAATAAGAAAACGTTTCTTATACAGGCTCTTTTTTTACTTTTTTGAGAGGCAATTCGGCATAACCACCTATAAGTACATATTCTGTGAAAACTTCAATCAGCTACCAATTACAATTCCAAATTCCATTGATAAAGTTCTAAGGTTGCACTGAGGAACGGATAGACGAGGTTTAAAATTGAGTCCCGTTTTCTAACCTGAAAACAGCAGTCACAAGTTTTCACAAGGTCACTACAAACCCACTTAGCTGATGTTCAGTATAAAGGCGGAAATGGCACAAAGATCTGAGATACTCGAACAATACGCATTTAATCCGGTAGTTGAGATAACTCGGGCCACTTCTGATAAGTGGATAAGTATGCACGATGTTATTTAGTGCTTTGTCTCGTTGAAGTACATCTGTTTTTCTTGGAATTTAAACCTACGATGTAGGTACTTGTATTTAGGTAGTTTTTGAGGCCGATGCCATTAAATTCATTAAAATCGGCCGAATGTGAGTCGCACATCAAGAGCGCTCAAACACTTACATTTTATTCAGTTAGAAATCCATGCGGGAGTCCGGATCGTACTCCTACAGTTCAAATATTACACCTGGTCGTTCACCTGTATTCGGACGTCTATGAAATTTAGGTACAAAAAACCAAGTTCCAAAGAACGATGTAGAGTAGATATGCTCTGCTTCGGATACCCAACATTAGCTTTACTTTCACATTATGTACGAGTATATATACCAGCGCAGCGCTTCACTAGGCATCACAATTTTAGTACCTAGCGTTGCGCTTCAAATAAGTATAGGGATTATTTTTGTGAATTTAAACGAGAGAATTATGTCTTAGTTAAAAGAAGAGTTTGGGCACAAACTTATCTATCAGGGTTTAAAGTGATTTTTCAATGGTAAAACATATTTTGGCCATATTTTTATTTAGTACATAGCCACGACGCAACCTACTCGCCGTCCTCAGAATGAATTATTTTTTGGGTCGTTCATAATACATATATGAATAGCTCGCAGTGAATGATTGTTTCTTATGTTTTATAGATTGTTGTTACACGTTAGATAAATGTACTATAACCATATCAAGATGGATGCTATATTGTATGCATTACCGTTTTAACGATAGAGCAAAAAACAAAAACATTGAATTGAAATAAGAAATTTCTTGAGTATCCCCTTTTATTTTGAATTTTATGTTATTACTATTTTTGTTATGCAATCCGCTATACCAACACTTATTATAATATATATAAAACTTTTAACTATCTATTAATTACGGGGGTCTGTCTAAATCAAAAAAAAAAAAAAAAACAAGCCCCGTGGGGTGCCGGGTTAGAATTGCACCTCCCATATCATCCCGTGGTTGTCGTAAGCGGCGACTAAGGGAAAAATACTGGAAGGTGGGCAGCAGCGCCTTCTGAAGAACTGCCAACTTACACTGCGATCCCCAAGACGCCTGCCAAGCGTGGGGATTATGGCAAATACCCCCTTAATAGGGGAGGCTGTGTTCAGCAGTGGACGATCCGTCTGTTACAGTAGAGTTCAAATCAAAAGTATAGATAATACTCGCACAAATTCCTCAGTCCTAATAGTTATTTGTTATACAAGAGTGCAAAGTTGCTTTTTAACCGCGTGTTCAATTTTGATGACCGAGCAAGTGAAGGAATCTAAAATTGAATCACGAGCGCAGCGAGTGATTCAAAATTAAAATCCTAAGCGTTAGCGAGGGAATCAAAAGAGCACGAGGTGAAAAATCTTTGCACTCGAGTGCAACACGTAACTTTTCATTCCACCTCAGCGAGGAAATAAAGAACCGCGTACAAAGCAAATTGAAAAAAGAACACCAAGAAGGTTCCGAGTCTGAGTTTTTAACAAATTAAAAAAAAGTTGTATGATATATTCGGCACCATAGAGGTAGCAGTAAATAGGTTTAATGTTTTTTTTAATTCAAAAACTTAGTGCACACGATGTTCTAAATTCAATTTACTTTATCCTCTAGAGAATAAAAACGGCTTTTCCACTCAGATATTGAAGATTAAAAATACTCTTTCCGAGATGGTGGGATGAAAAAAATATTATGCTCAAAAAGAGCTACTAAACTCTTAAAGAATGTTTTAAGGATGCCTCAATTATAGAATAGATCGGCCCCCTCTGCTACATATTGCTATAGGTACCCTATCAGGGTCATTTTATACCATTTCACCTGATTTTGGATTTGTTTATATATCTGCATGTAAACCACATTTGTATTTATCTAATGATTGCAATAAATAATAGAGTATCGAGTTCAAAGATAAAACGCTTTTCTTCAACGGACAAACGGACAGTCGTAGCTTAGTAATAGGTCCCATTTTCTAGTACTGACCTAAAATATAATTAACACTCCATAATAGCATAGGTAATCTATGAAAATGTTAGACAACAATCTATTATGGTTCAAAAGGTTCAACTTTCAGTTCAGCGTAGGTTTTGAAAAAGGATCCTGTATCTTCTAATATTTTGAAGCAATGATGGCCGAGCGGTTATAGTTATGGACTGCCGTGCCGCAGGTCCTTGGTTCAATGCCCAACGCCGGCTTGAGCTTCACCGCATGGTGGAAGGGCATTTGCGAATGCCCGCCTTGCTAGCTACCACCCTCAAGTAGAAAATTTTTCGCCAAGCACTTAACAGTTTGTTCTGGCAGCAGCCCTTGAGAGCCAAAAAAATTACAGGCACATGAGACTTAACAACTGTCACATTTAAAAAAATGAAATTCTCCTGTCACAGTGTTTGTATCAAATTTGATACAGATTTGTAACAACAAAGAGGTTTAAGCTTGGTATATCTAATTAATCACCATACATTTGCCGCGCAAAAAAAAAAAACATGCGCGCTATTTTCCATAATTTTCGTATGTAGTTTGTATAGCATTAGTGCAATTTTTGTTTTCCTCGTAAGGGTGTTCAAATAGTGCGTATGAAACTTGTGAGCAACTTGTTCATTATACACTCGGCTGATTTACGCCCTCGGCTACGGCTCGGGCTGCAACCCACAGCCTCGTGTATAATGAGCAACTTAGCTCACTTGTATCATAATACACTATTATAGAACCCTAAAAAAGTCACTGGCTATATCTTGCACCACAACATAAGTAAACTGTGCAAGCACAAACATCAATTGCAATGGTAGGTATTGCTGTAACACTGTGATTGCCTAATTGGTTGTCATAATATATTTTATCTAAATTGGTATTTTATTCATTCTATCTTTGCACTGATTATTTATGAGTGATATGATAACGGTAAAGCAATAAAACATTATTAATTTATTTAGGTAATAGTTTATGAAGCAATAATGATAGGTGAGCGGTAATCTAAGGACTGCGGTGCTGTAGGTCGATTCCCACCGCGCCGGCTTTAGCTTCACCGCATGGTAGAAGAGCATTTTACGGATACTCACCTGGCTACTAGCCTTCACAAGTAGAAAATCTGTCACCAAACACCTAGTGTGTTCTGGCAGCATTTCTTGAGAGCCAGTAAATTAAGGGCTGTAGAGCTGTTCGTCACTTGTGACGAAATACATCTGTTAAATGCATGGGCAATGGGTCCCCGTGGAGTTCCGGGTCAGAATTGCACCTCCCATATCATCCCATGGGTGTCGTAAGAGGCGAATAAGGGAATAATACTGGAAGGTGGGCAGCAGCGCCTTCTAAAGAACTGCCAACTTATACTGCGATCCCCAAGACGCCTGCCAAGCGTGGGGATTATGGCAAATTCCCCGTTAATAGGGGAGGCTGTGTTCAGCAGTGGACGATCCGGCTGTTACAGTACACAGTACAGTACAGTATATTATATGCATGGGTTATATCACGTTTGACATCAGGTGGACCATGAGCGTGTTTCGTCACAATATCATAAAAAAAAGTAAGAACGTATACTGAAACAAGACCACAGATTACAGTAGTAGTTACTACGTAAACTGCACTACGACCTCTTCTTACACTTTCACTTTTATGCACTGAACTCTATGTGCGAACCAGATTGTGAGAGTGAATGTTGACAGAAACTTTGAGAAAGGGCAAATTATTTTAGATTTTTTTTTGTATCGTGTGTTTCTAAATAGCTCCATCTAAGAGTCGAGACCTCCTGAGGATGCTTTGGGTAGAAGCGAATAGCGACACGCGTCTAAACGAAAAATAAAAACTGTAAAAACATACATCTATAATATAGAAAGAATTAGCACGGTGCGTGCTATATTCGTTTAAATTTTGTTTGTAAAATTTTGGACCCTGATTTGTCATATTATTATTTCTAACACACATAATATTATATATCATTTCAGAAAGTGGGTTTCATGCAGAATCGAATCATATGCTACAAATGTACATACTAATGTAGTTTTTATTGATAATAGAGCCTGCAAAATGTTTAGGTCATTGAATTCAAATTCTTTCTAAAGAATCCTGAACCTTTGTTTTTAAAGAACCCTGAGGGAAAGTATAATAATTATTCATATATAAAACTCATATGACATGCCAAATTATTATCATTATGGGGAAAGTAGGGCCGACTGAGCAATATTAGTTATTTGTAATAGTTGTACGTAGATACATACAAGATGTACCCTTCAACTAACGCATACAGCCATTGAATATTTTCTATTGAACCAAACTACCTAATATTATGTACTCGGTATGATTTGTTTGTATTACAAGTTCTTGCAATCCTTTTGTCGATGGACCTATTGACGTTTCAAATTAAGATTCATTTATTATTATACTGTGTTACATTGGGTTCTTAAATTATAAGCGAACTTACAATATTTTAAGTAAATGATAAATAAAATAAATTTTAAATTCTTGTCAGTGAAATGATAAATTATTGTGAGGTTTATGATGTCAATTTTACATAGAAAATATTATATATTTAGAAAATGTCAATTAAAATACTCGTACAACAAAGCAACAGTTAGAGTTTGAAATTTTATCATGCAAATAAATATTAATTTTATGTGTAGTATGTCTTCAATATAAGAAAATTGAACAATTTATCCTTTTATTTTAATTACACTCTCCGATTCCAGTATTATTCTTGGCAGATGATTATATTTTGGGAGCCATACCACATACACTCCTATTAAAACCTGCGGTTCTATCTGGGAGGATCTTTATTTTATTATTGTGTCTCTCTTTTACTGAACTCAAATAAATGCAAATTATTTCTAACGAATAGTGTCATCTCAAAAATGTACTGACATGGGTATGTCAGTATTTTTAATTTCAAGTAATTTGTGTCACACGAATCTGTAGATTTCAGATGACACACAGACCTTATTTCTTTTGTGCCTTAATCAGAGTTTCACGTTCCGTACATTTTCCCAAAAAAATTGTACCATAAAGTAGATATGATATAGGTAGATGTGACATATGCATGATAAGAGGTAATTGCAGCTGGTTGACTAACCACTTTTGATAGCAAGTAAAGAGCATATGAGTAACTATTAAGTTTTGCACGTATTGACTCGGCGTGCATTTTCCAATTCAGGTCAGTATCTACAAGGACCCAAAACCATCGTTACAGAAATGTCCTGAATGTCATTATTTTGATAAGATATTTAGATATCAATTTTATATTCCTAGTGAATGTCATTATTGGTTTTGTTTCCTGATAATCATCGTATTTTACACTTACATATTACACGGAATGAGAAGTATATAATATAAAAAAATAAGTAGGTAAATGAGTCTTTTTGACCGTTCATCTGTTTAAACAAACACTTTATATACTCATTTAATTCGTAAAAAATGTATAACAGTACACAAATTAGGTACACATACGTCTTATTAGTCCTAGCACAGAATAAAAATGACGTTCTGGTAACGAACTACAGCGAAGTATTCGTTTTTTTCGCTTGCACTCATAGTTTTCGTCTTGTGCGCGAGTAGGAAAAACAAATAGCAACATATAGTTGGTTTTGCTTGAACACATTTTTTTTTTTTGCTTCTATTCAAAGACAGTCGACTTTAATACCTTATTTCTTTTTGTTAGCAATACTGATACAAATATATTCACAATATTGTTCACCAAAAAACAAGTAGTAGTTAGTAACCTAGTCATTTGTTTTATTTACTTCCGAATTTAGAAAAGTTTACGAATTTATACTAACCGTAATAACGGTCAAGCTTTTTTAATAACTTTTTGATAAAATTAATAAATAGACTATAATATACTGCAACAAAAACAATTTATGACAATGAATGTGTTTCTGGCTAAGCTTTTTATATAAAATTGATCTGCTATTAATCGTTACCACGTTTTTCATGAACGGTATATAGTGTTAACATATGAATTGAAGTGTGTATTTAACTTATATCAGCAAAAATTTGCATTTAGTCGGTACTCGGTATTGCCTTTACGGTGACGATATATTATAAATGTTTGTTATCTTCACATATGGATTACGGCAACGTCTAACTTATATATTTCTATATATTATGATTACAAGCACTACCGCGTACTAAGCGAAAACCATAAATTAACAAATTATTGGAGTACAAAATGTTTTGCCCTGAGCGGGAATTGAATCCGCGTCCTTCTAAAAATTTGTTTATTTATTATTTTCGCTTAGTACGCGGTAGTGCTTGTAATCATAATATTTAGAAATATAGAAGGGTAACGACATCATTCCGAGAGTTAAGTTTTTCGGCACGGCACGGTCGCATGGAACTGATGGAACTCGAGCGAGTATTGCCGGCTAGTTCCAAAGCAAAAACACCTAAAAAATGGCACAATAAATGTACGTTAGTGCCGAAAATTTTTAAATTTCTGTGAAACTAATAATTATGTCCCCTGTGACGGAAAATACTGCATTATTCTTTCCAGTATCCACTTACACGATGATCAAATTAATCAAGCAACCATTCAATGCATTTTCATCTAAGGTATTATGATATCAGCTAATGTATTATATAAAACAATGTTCTACCTTGCATGAAAATCATTATAATGAATTAGATCCAGCCGGTACAGTCCTTCATACGGCAGAGTAAAACTATAAACACCACCACAGATTACACTAATAAAAAATAATCGATTCATCTTGCAATCGACCGTATAAAAACACTGGTTTTAAACAACCATTGTTAAAAAATGATATCCGCGGGAAATTTTCGCGCGCTCTGCCGCTGTCTCTAGAGCCGCAAGAATAACGACTGGCATTGAAGACAGCCACTTGGGTACCTTCGAACTACAAAGGTAATCGTAGATAGCAATTTATTGCTCCGTTCACGGTGACGGCGACGTACTGTGATAATGAACCGTGAATTAGCACGAACACCATAAAAAGTTATTGTGTAAAATTATCGTTATTTTCCTTCCCTTGTTCCGCTATGTCGGCAGCTTACAATAATTATGTTTTTTCAACTGCACAAGAACCGAAATAAAAGTAAATATAAAAATAGTTCAAAACCTACGTTTTATACTAATAAACTAATCAATTCACTGATCGGGAAGTACTCGTAGTATTAAATTTTGAGTTACTAAATTCGAACCGGAACGATAAACAGACAAACAGGAAAATAACCTAATAAAACATGGTAAAATCTGTTTTCGCTTATATACAATACACATGACATAATTGTAAAAAAATGGTTCCGATGTTTAATATATCCGGTCGCCGCATTGTTTGTCTGAAGCCAATGAACTCCGCTTGGATGCGGTTAGTAAGCCCGGTACACTTCAAAACAACTACAAAAATCCAGGAAGCACAACGTGAATTACGCATTTTACGTCAAACAGATAAATTGATCATTCCATTTGTAGGTACGGCACAAAAACATATTATAAAGGAAAAAGAGTGGTTTAAACGAAATATGCAGCTGAAAATGAGCTCAACAAGTTACTTACTAGTACAGATTTTCTGGGCAAATAAAGAATTTCCTGATTTATTTATTTGGCCCAAGGCAAGTAAAACTCAAAACTTAATGAAGTAGGCACCTAATTATATTAAATGGTGAGGAATTTATAGTTAAGTGAGTACTTAAGAGTTATTTATTTATTTGATCCCCAACATAATGTACCCACACCTTTTGAGCGCTTGGTCGATGCGACGCGTGATCAAAATGCTAATGGCACCTATTCGGATCAAGGAATATAAATCATTACAATTCAACGGGGCAATACTGCCAGCATTCTAGCCACGCTGCCAACTGGTAACCTAGTGGGCTGGAGCATTTGGACTGCCTGTGATTCTGCAATGACTTATACGTTGTCTTAATGCTTTTATTGTAGTAAGTAGATAAAAACGTAGTTACATCGTTTCAAACTATCAGTAAAGTACAATATAGAAAATGTTAATTGCCATTACAATTATAGAGAAGGCTCCAAGCAAAAATGAACAAAAATAAAAGAAAACAGAATTAAAGGTGAAATATATAAAACAGAATTACAAAATATTCAACTCGAATACACACACTAGTATATACATTCCTTGTGACTGTACACTACTACTGAAGTGTACAGTCACAAGGAATGATTAAGGATAACTGCAAACACCTCCAGTAAAAATATCCATGAAATCGTTCTTCGAAATGTAATTGTATTGTTTAATCATTCTATTGAAATGGTATGGGTGTGGTGAAATTGTTTTATTGGAGTGGCGCATTATGGACTACGAGTAAATTAAAACTTGATCCTTTTTGACCTTAATGGGGCAGAGAAAGTTAACACAGACAACAATTCAGGCACGGTAATATTACCGTGATTCAGGTGTATCCAACAAACCATTATGAGAGGTCAAGATTCACATGCATTAGTTATGTCGTCGTGATATTAGAGCGTATGCTATCTTCCTTTTTAATATAAATCGATGGTAAAAACCTGTTTAGGCAACTGTATATCAAATTGAAAAACGAACCCTTATTAGATCACTTTGCTGCCTGTCTGTCTGTCTGTCAGTCAAGAACTTTTGTTCTCCGGAGTGCGTCAAGTATCAAGTTGATTTTATATCAATACTCGAGTCGGTAAGATAATACCGTTTACGTCGCATATTCTCGCATACTTTGCAATTTCACAAGGAAATCAAAACCTATGGGTGTGTTGTATTTTTTATCCCTTGACCTAGAATCATGAAATTTGGCAATATCTTACAGCACATGTAAAGGGAGCAATCTGAAATCCTTAAATATGCATTTTATAACAACAAAAAAACGAATTTACTATTAAAAACTTCTTTTCTTTTTTAACCGACATCTAATAAAGGAGGAGGTTCCAAATTGGACTGTTTCTTTTGTATCTCTTTTTAGTGGATTTACCAATTTTGATGATATTTTTATATTCGAAAGCTGGTGCTTGTTATGAGGTCCCATTGAAATTGATTAAGATCCGACGAGTAGTATTTGAGTTATCCCTAATTATGCGTATTTGATGTTTGAAATCGTTTCTTTTGTTTACCTACATTTTTCTTTATCTTCTATCGTAACAAAAGTTATAGGTATGAAGTGTCAAACATGGTGCACTTATAGTCGAAAATCTAACTTAAAAAACAAATAAAATAGCTGGATTTGACTATCATTAATCATCTCGAATAGTGAGAAAAAAATAAAGTTTTTGGTACATTCTGTGTTCCTATGGAACCCTCAGTGTACGAGTGCACTGCGAACTTAGGTAGGAAGTAGCCAATCAGCCGTTGTCGTCTTTTCCTCGTAAGATACTGGTACTTAGCCAGTACTTGAATTATTGCTTTTATACTTTCTCGGTGTTTTCCGGTGGCGTTTGCTTGTTGATTACAAAAGTTTTTAAAACATACTGATGACATATGGGAGTATAAAAATATATTTTTATATTCATAGGTACCAAGTTTGACGCTGGTTTGTTTATTTTATAACTAGCTTTCCGGGCGCGGCTCCGCCCGCGCCTATGTCGGTTATCGCGTAAACACATTAACCTCTTTTTGCGCAGTTGGATAAAAAATATCCTATGTTTTTTCCCGGGTCTCAAACTATTTCCATACCAAATTGCATTCAAATCGATCCAGTAGTATAGCGTGAAAGCGTAACAGACAGACAGACAGACATAGTTACTTCCGCATTTATAATATTATTACTGAAGTACTGATTGTTAAGATGGAGCAAAATTAAAAAACATTGACAAATTATGTTTCTAATTAATATAGGTAGACACAGGTATTACTCAAATAGATATTTTTGTTTTTCGCATTGCGTTACTTTGCGAAAATCCATTATTATTAATACAAACACTTTAAAATATTTTAAGAAACTGGTTACGCCGTTTTATCATCCCTTTGTCACGCATGTTGAGATATGCGCCATCTAGGGGGGTGGGCGCATCAGGTTAAGTGACCACGGCGACCACGCGAACCCAACGATGTGGCAACAGCCAACCACCAAGCCGCGACCCCTACCTTGACATTGAACGTTACTCTGTCGAATCGCAACGCTTACGCACCCCCGCATCAGCTGTTTTACCTGCTCCCGCGCAATCTCTGAACTTTTACCAATTTATTAGAGCTTACATGACTTCCCGCGCGGTGTCACTGTAGCCTAGC
Organism: Plagodis dolabraria; assembly: GCA_963854805.1. Taxonomy (NCBI): domain Eukaryota; kingdom Metazoa; phylum Arthropoda; class Insecta; order Lepidoptera; family Geometridae; genus Plagodis; species Plagodis dolabraria. Next base: position 17,642,058 of record OY978461.1, read on the forward strand.
AGCTGTGGACGCTTGCTATAGTAATAAGTTGCTTGGATTTCACCCCGCCTTCGCGCCATTGCCTAGATGCTTATGCTGAACCCGCCAAACGGAAAGCAAGTTAGCAACGCGAGGTTAGTGATCATTCCCTATTTTGGTTTATTTTCTTTTCTTGTGTGACACAGCATTTATTTCTCGTAGATACCACCCGCATCCGCATTTAACGTTGTGATCTTTACATCTGCGTCAACAAAAACATTAAATTAATATTTACGTACTACATTTAAAATGCGTAGAGATCTTTCAGTCTCAAAATGCACTCCCGTCCTATGTAAAATAATGTATAGACGCAATACACGTTACCACATTCATGACCAATCCGTATAATATATGTCGGGGATATTGCGTAAGGCTTTCTTCTCGACATCATCAGGTTTAATGGCAAAGCTCTCAGAACCTGTCTCGGCTATGGGGGTGGATAGCGCGGGTTCGAATCCTGTACTTTTCCTCTAGTAAATTTGTAATTTTGTAAAGCATCTTCAGTATTCTATCAGCCGTATCTTTTGTTGCCCAATCCATACATCACGTCAGTATTGGTTATGCTGGCCTTACCAACCTTCTCTCGATCTTTGTGGGCCCAGGGACCTGTAGCCATTCCATCCATTCTGCGTTTATGCTGTTGTATGAGTATCATCTAGCTAGATTTATCCAGCATTTCACAATGAATAATATATTATTTGTAATATCGATGAAGCAGTGGATTTGGTTCCAACTCTAGTGCAGTGGGTGGACGGGGAAACTTGAATTCCGCGTCCACCCACCAGTGGGAAAGTCCAGTGGGTGGACGGGGTGAATAGATGCCTACCTAAGTTGTATAAATTTAACCGCAGATTTTAGTACATCTTTACAAATTCGTAAATATCATTGAATACAGTTTGCAATCAATATCATGATAATTCGGTGTGACTCGATTTAATAAGAACTTACATCGGAGTAGGAAAACATGATATGTTTAAATTAAAAAACCAAATTTATAATAGCAGATGTTATAATTAGTAATTGAAGTTGTTGACTATTGTGATTTTAATAATAAACTTATATCCTTTGCTACTTTTTATATAATTTTTTTTTTCATATGAGTATAATCATAGGCATGCACACTTCTTTCATCCAAGCATTCATAGATAAGCAATATTTAACTTTTATTGATAACTATTCGTCCAGAAGTGCTGATATTCAGAGGAGAGTGTTTCTTGACATAAGCCTCCAACGTGCGCTGATCACGCCCTATTTCTCGAACATTTCTGCTGAATTTGTAAACACCCTGAAAAACCATTGTAATTATTATATATTGATAAGAAAAATCTTAAATAGATAAGTATGATATCATATATTTGTTATGATACGCTTAAGCATAAAAAAATTTACAGTAATTTCTCCTTAGTGAAAAGTCAACGCCATCTCTTGAATTTCGTGGTCACTACCTACAGCGTCAGTAACGCTTGGTCTACGAAATCGTACGATCTATAGTCTATTTTTTTTAACAAACGAATACTGAAAATTTTTTTGCGTTGCTATTGGCCAACGTAATCAACATAAAGTCCGTTCCACACGAACTCTGTAGTTACATGTAGGTACATTAAGTTAAGTCTTCGATTACCTACGCTTCGATAAATATTGCTTGCAACGAATCAATACTAAAGTTGCAACTTTTGAATTAGGGTAAGCAAAACAAAGATCGTTTAGAATAAAATGTTGTAGCTAAGTTAACAAATCGTCTCGTCATACGTTTGCCGACATATCACTGTGAGCTCAATACAATTGAACTCGTCTGGTCTCAAGTGATGGGCTATGCCAGGAAATAACAAAAGTTATAAAATGTATGAATTGTGAACTCTTTTGTTACAAGGAGTAGCTAAAGTGGATAGATAAAAATGGTGGTTATGTCTCAATCATGTGATAACCAAGATAGAAACAAAAATGTACTGAGTCGACAATCATGTACAAAATATGTTAGAGCAATTTATTATTGACGTATCTGCAGAGAGTTCATCAGAAGAATGAAGATAATTTTTAAGATTACAAGAATTGTAAAAGAATTATTTGATTTATATGTTCTAATGCATAATATAATTATATACTATTACAATATTGTTTTATATCATAAACACGAACAGAAAATTTTGTTACGAATATACTAGGTATGTATGAAAGTTAAATTTAAAAATAATAACGTAATTTTTTTTTTCAGTAAATTTAAGTATGCAATAAGAACGGGCCTTAACAATTTCAAAACAAGAACAAAGGCATTGACCAATGACGGCAATGACCCATCTCACTCTGTCAATATCGGAAATGTGTGAGAGACATACTCAGTACTCGTTTGTTAAACAAGAATAAATTAATGAAAAAATTAAAAAACCCGACTGCAAATAATATATTTTTGTAAAGCGATTTAATCGTTCCATGGAAATTAAAACTGCAAGTTATATACATACATGGAATCGTTTTTACAGCTCTTCATTTTGATACCCCACTCGATGAGTTTGGAAGAAAAATATTTTTTTTTTACCTCACAATATGGTCTAAAATCCGCCAGTTTGTTTTTCTATTTTTTTTATGTACTTAGTGTCACTTGGGATATCAAGACAAATCTAATGATATCTCTTATGTCAAAATCGATTAAGGCGTTTAAAAGTTATGGCGGAATAAAGAAACTCACAAACATACATACATACATGAACCCTGAAAACATAACTCTCCTTTTTTTGGGCAGTCGTGAAAAAAAACAGACTATAGTAACTATTATCAGGCCTGGCTCACTCCACACTTTAGGCAGAAAACTACAGGTACATCGACATATCTGTTCAGACGGGATTATTCTGCGGTGCGTACCGAGTCAGAAGAGATCAGAGCTATGTTTGACCATACGATAGAAAGAGAGACCCCTTGTAGGTGAATATAAATATTAGATAATCCATGCTTTGCGAGCTGAAGTGCACTTTATTGCTTCGTACTTTATCGCTTATTTATTGGAATGTTTTAGCGGATAAATTCTTCTGGTTCTTTTTACTCTGTGTTGTTATCTGAAATGTGGCTATGTTATGTTATATACACTGATATATTATTGCACCTCTAAGATTTATCACGCAAAATATTGTTTTTAAATAAAAGTTTAATTTTTAAAAGCGATGAAAAGAAATGACACCTTTTTTACTGCTGTTTGAAATTAACTGCGTTCAACCGTTCACCCTACAGTTTGGCATTTGTACACAAGTGATCACATCGGATTTATATCAACGGTCATATCGTCCACCGACCACCTCTTCCATTAGGGGAGTTTGTTTACACTTGGCAGGCGTCTTGGGGGTCACAATGTAACAAGTTAGTTCTTCAGAAGGTGCCGTTGCCCAGCATCTGGTATTTTCCTTTTTTTCGCCTCTTAATACTCCCACAGAAAGATATGGTAGGGCGGAATTCTAGCTCAGCACGTTTCTAAATAGCAAATATCTTACCAGAAATCCCTTTTCCAAAAACGTAGCAAATTTAGCAGTAAGCACGTGATAGTACTTGTCGTTTTCTAACGGGACTAAAGACTTTCCGTCGCCGATTTTAACTGTAGTGACTCTTTGTCCAGTTGGTAGAGACACGTCGTATGTCACTTGGAGACCTGCAAAAAAAATCAGATGTATAATAAGAACGTTTACAGCATACAATTTTATCTAGGGCGGGATTCTAGCCCACGTCTCCCAGTTTTAACCGTATAGCCAGAGTTGGGAACAGTGAAGGAGGTGCAGCTAACCATAATAGGACCGTGCTGTCATCAAGACTACTGGACTTTGTATTACTGAAACAGGTTATCTTTAAAACACTGTATGAAGCAAGGCTTTTTTGCGAATGGCCGCCTGGCCAGTTGATATATTATTACAAAATTGTTGATGTCGTATTCAGGATACTTCTAACATAACCGTTTATAAATTACCGCTCAACATCAGGTGGGCCTCGAGCGTGTTCCGCCACATCACAACCCCATATAAAATACCCTATAATAGCTGGAACATTTGTGAGTTGATATTTGAGCTACAATTGGTTCATACCCAACTCAGTTGGTTGGTACTAGTTAAATCCTCTAAACAGGGCCTCCGATGGTATCCGATGGCAACACCACCACCATCGATGAACAATGAGACCACCAACGACGAATCGCGAAATGAAGATCTATAAGGAAACTGGTAGTCTAACATCAACAATTCCAAAGATAAAGCTCTTATAGGTATGCGAATCCCCGCCTGGCTATCTACAACCTCAAGTATATATCTGTCACCTAGTACGTAGGGGTGGGTTCCCGCAGCTGCCCGTGTGCCAGTAATTCTAGGTTAGCCTGAACAACATCTTTGACTGCATAATGACTTACCATCACGTGAGATAGAAGTAATAAAAACAAGACAGTTGTCACAGAAAATAATAATCCACATATACTGTCACTTTGGTCACAACATCCTGTTTCCTCGTAATTTTTAAGTCACTTCTAAACATTAAAACAAAACCGAATAATACTACGTTAGGTCACTTTGACAGCTGTCACACAAAACTTAGAAGGAGCCTAATTGTGCGCCAAATTTGCTGCAACACCTCATTCACATCGAGGTGGGTGGCACACAACTCATTAGTCACGTTTTACTCTAGGAATCCTTAAATTTTTATGCCATGCCTTGTACGGCATATCTAAGGTCAGCATACATAGAAGATACTTAGATATAACATTACGTACCAGCAACTTGCTGCAACCACGGCCCATCGAACGGTTCCAAAGAGGTCGCTTCGCTTACTGCATCTTCTAACACTTGCTTCACGTGCTCTCCTTTCAACTCAAATAGTAATATTCTATCCATAAAAGGGTACATATTGAAGATGTCTACTTGAGTTATTGCTGAAAGAGATTATGATACACTCAAATTAATATAAATGCGAAATATTTCTAAATATGATTACAAGCACTATGGCGTGCAAAATTATTGGAGCACAAGATTTTACCGCGCGCACCTTCCCCTATGACGGTTAAAGTTAATTAAGTAAGTTAATTTAAAATACAATTGGACCACGAAATTTCGGCTCGAAAGAACGGGCCCAGGTGGCTGAGTAGATTAGGCATCCGGCGCGAAATTGGAGGACGCTGGTTCGATTCCCGCCCGGGGCATAAAGTTTGTGCTCCAATAATTTGTAAAATATAAATGCGAAAGTTTGCGAGTGTGTTTTTGTTACTCCTTGACGCTAAAACGTCAACCGATTTGGATGAAACTTGGAACAGATAGTTTAAGATTTCATTTTATTTTGTAGGTTTCTTTTATGAAAGCTAGTAACTTCTTTCCATACAAATGTAGTTTTATCACATTTTAAATACCATGTGTTCAATACAAAATTACAAATTTACGAGAGAAAAAAATGTGCGGGATTCGAACCCGCGTCCATCCACCCCTTTAGCCGGGGTATGCTCTAACCAATTGAGCTAACATGACAGAATGACTCATAACTTTAATTCTTGCTCTCGTTCTTCAACCATCGTATCGGGATGGAGCGACACCTATAGTCCAACTTGCGTTGTACTACAAACAAAACGAATTTTGCAATTGGTTTTAAACTTGTAAATGATGACGCAACCTTATTTTATTATTTATTTATCTCTTAATCGACAAAAACTGTGAAACTGTCGATCAGCCCCGGCTTCGCACGAGTGCAATGCTGACACTAAATTATCAGTAATAACTTCGTAAATATCATTTGAGCTACATGCTGTAAAGGGCCATATTGACCTATATTAAATTCACAATGTATTTAAGGTACTTAATTAGATAAGGATTAACGCTTTATTGCTTAAAATAGCTTCGTTAATAAGCCATTGTTAAATGGTTATTGTGGGTTATTCCTAATAGATAGACATATACGATTGCCTACTTTATTGTGCACCTTTATAAGGTATGAAATACTGTACTACATTATTTTGTTATTTTGATCTATATCGTAAGGTTCAGCAAGCTAAGTGATTTAACGCAAAAAATGTGTTTATTTACGACATAACAATAGTAACCTCTAAAATTATCAGTGTTTCTCTAATATATTATGCACGTATTATACATAATTATAAACCTTTATATTTTATCACTTTATCTATTAAAAAACCGCATGATAATCCGTTGTGTAGTTGTAAAGATCTAAGCATACATAGGGACAGACAGCGGGAGCCACTTTGTTTTATACTATATAGTGTTTTTTCCCATACAAAACAATTTTTACAAATAGTTTTGAAAATACACTTTTTAGGGTTCCGTACCCAAAGGGTAAAAACGGGACCCTATTACTGAGACTTCGCCGTCCGTCCCTCCGTCTGTCACCAGTATCTCAAGAACGGTTATAGCTAGACAGTCTAAATTTTCACAGGTGATGTATTTCTGTTGCCGATATAACAATAAATACAAAAAGTTGGCCAAGTGCGAGTCGGACTCGCACACGTTAAAACAAAAAGGTTAAAATATGAAGTCTAATGTTGTATAGCTAATGGTATGGAACCCTTCGTGCGCGAGTCTGACTCGCACTTGGCCAACTTTTTACGGAATAACGACAAACTAGAAGCATAGATTTTATGCTATCCGCGGAGTATGCGTCGTTGCAAAAAATATAGAAATGTTAAAATTATAGTGTTGCGTCATCGTTACAAGTTTAAAGATAATTGCTACAATTAGTGTCCGTTTCAGAATGTCCTAATAAAGTTTCGGATTGCTATGCAACACATAAAATAACTGAATGATACAAATGACAGTTAACATGCAGCGCGTTTCAAGCGTTAACCGATGGATAGGATAAACCGATGGCTGTGAAACGCAAAGATAGTGTTTTATTTATTAAATATGATCTGGGTAGTAAAACCGGAACTTACTCGAACATTCTCAAACAGGCCCTTAGTCTTGTTTGTAGTACCACGTAAGTTGAACATCTACAACGGTGCCTTCAGAAGAACTGTCATTTTACACTGCGAGCCCCAAGACGGCTGCTAAGCGGATCTTCGATTATGGCCCCCTAATGGTGGAGGCTTTTGTGCATCAATGGCCGTTATGGCGTTTGATGTGTTACCGGACACATTAACCGTTGGTCCTATTAACATCAACTTTGGTTTTAACTCATTTTCAAATTTTAGCTAACTTACTGCCTTTCTCCAATTTCTTCGAACGAAGGTTCCTTCGCTGAACGAAAGCCAAATAATGAAGAGACGTATTTACCCTTTCCTTTGCCTGAAATATAAGAAATTATAAATTAAAATTTACTTTTGACAGTGTCAACTACCTCAATAACAGACAGACAACACGCATTTTGTTTATGCCTAAAATTAAAATTGATTTATTCAATTTAGGCGTCTACGACGATATTATAACTGCATATTTTATATAGATATGCTATAGTAAACTGAAGGTCTCTGACTTATGAGCAGGTATTATAGTATTAGTGACCAGAACATGACTTTAGTGTATTGTTTTAATGAGAAATAACTAGTTTACTAACCGACTTCCTAAAAAGAAGGAGGTTCTCATTGTGGTGTGATGTCTGTGTTACCTTGCAACCAATGTCTTGTACTGATTTCATTTTTTTTTTATTCGAAAGCTCGCTCTGGTCATGTTGTCCCATTTAAATTTAAGTGAGATCTGGCGTGGTTTTTGAGTTATCCCTAATAATGCGTGTATTATGTTAGAAATCGTATGTTTTTTGTTAATCAATTTTTTTTACTATTTCAGTTAAAGTTTGATTACCGATTGAATTCCGCTAATGAATACCGGAATCATTCAATTTCAAACCTTTGGAATCTCGAGCGATTTGATCCCCGGGTTGAATAATCCATTATGTTTTTATACCAAAGAAATGTTGCTAGTAACAGTCTGGTACGGTGCCAAGTCATTGGTAATAGGCTAGAATCCTATAACATGATACCAAAACATGTTTGGCGAATCTTAGTTATTAAGACTCCTTCAGGGAATACAAGCTTGACGGTATGTTTTCTTAATCAATTTTCTCACCGCTTTATTAGATTACTTACATATTCAACTAACGCATCAGTCAAAAGATTGCCAAGAGCGCATTCGCCAGAACCGCAATCTGTGGAGTCCAATGTCACTAAGCTTTGTCCCACGGGTTTTTTTTCAGCTTCGTGAACTAGTTTTGCGTACGGCTCAAGTTTTTTCTTTATTGTAAGATCTGTAAATTTGCCAAAAGTAATTAATTAAACAAGTATTTAATAAATTAAAAAAACCGTTCAAAAATGTTCAACAATTTGTTCATAGTTAAAGATCCGATTTATATATACGCTTACTCTATTGGGGATGCTCTTGGTAGTAGGTATACACCCGCTGCCTTTCAGTTAGTAAGCTTGGCTGAATTTCTCTATAGGCGAAATTTACGTGGCGTCAAAACTTGTTGGTATTTTTAATAACGCCCTCTGTTAACCCACACGTCAACGATTGTAGTCATCGTGAGAGGTCGTGCGTTAGGATGAGGATTGAGTTGAAATATTAGTTTTCTGTGGTTGTAAACTTATTACTATATTTATAAATATTTAGTGCACACTTATTTAATTGCATTTATAATATCATATTAGCGTGTCCAACATTTTAATCTTAATCGAGACACGATGAAGGACCACAAGCTAATAAAATTTCATTTCATTTCAAAAAATTGATCTTTAGGCAAAGGCACAGAGTTGAAAACATCTGACGCCGGGGCAACTGGATCGGGTTGCAACCTAACTGTTTGCGGCGATGGATAGCGTTAGAACCTCGGCATTAGTCACGCCCCTACCGGCCGGTAGCTTGCTTACTGCACTTGCTGACCGGGCAGAATCGCGCGTGTATGAGGCCAGCACATATTATGTACGTGTGCAAGACCAGCAATATTGGATTCTGACCTCCAGGTAACCTGATTCTTAGGTAATAAGAATCGCACCAGACCGAAAGGCTTGAGTTGTCACTAACTTCGACGGCGTGTCCGATCGAGATCTACCGGTACAAATGGGCATCAATAATTATTGACTATAGAGGCGCGCGCCTTCGTGAATGAACACTTCTGTAAGAGTATATCACTTTTATTATGCTTAGTTACAGACTACAGAGATTAGTACTGGGTTATCTAGTATTTTCGTGCTTCATAGCAAGTAAGGGAGCGGTAACCTTCCATAGGCCTACGCAGCCGCGGTATCTAACGCCCCTGTTAGTGTCTTCGTGGCGTGTTCAATACAAACGTAGTTTTGTCATATTTTAAATAGCAATTGTTCAAACTCGGTTGAATTTTCCATACAGTTGGTTTGGGTCTGTTTTATTTTATATCTTATCTCTAAATGTAAAAATAAAAACTCCGACATATAGCGATTTTTCCGAATAATTTTAAAACTAGGTACCATTTTTTTTTAGTTTTTTTTTTATGTCTGATAGGTTAGCCTTTGACCACTATCTCACCTGATGGTAAGTGATGATGTGGTCGAGGATGTTGTTCAGGCTAACCTAGAGTTACTGGCTCTCAAGGACAGCTGCCGGAACACACCGTTAGGTGCTTGGCGACAGATTTCCAACTTGAGGGTGGTAGCTAGCCAGGCGGGCATTCGCAAAGTGCCCTACCACCATGCTGTAACGACTGCTATCCTAAGACACCGGGACCGACGGCTTAACGTGGCCTCCGAAGCACGGAAGCGCTCAGTAGTAATGTCACCAACGGTCACCCATCCAAGTCATGACCGCGGCGGACGTTGCTTAACTTTGCTGATCGATTCAGAAGGCGTCACGAATTCACTTCCCTGTATCAGTCGGATTTTCCACTGCTGCGGACATAGTCTACCCCATTTGCCTCAAACCCCACGGTTGGCATGCGTCTTGGGGATCGCAATATAAGATAGCTGTTCCTCATAAGGCGATGCTGCCTTCCAGTATTTCACCCTTAGTCGCCTTTTACGACACCCACGGGCAGAGATGGGTAGATATTGACTTTCTAGCCCGGGACCCCATGTTCACCCAGAGCTTTTTACCTTCTTTAAAGTAAACAGTGTGTCCATTGCACTTTTCAGCACATTTAGGTGCCTTCCCTACACCGAATAGGAGCATATTGGACAGCCCTTATGTTCTAAAGTTGGGAAATAGTTTTGTATTTTATAGAAGAGATATTACTGTTATCAAAAACGTAAAAGCGAGTTAGCAGTCATGCTATAATTAACACAAGAGTAAACTGATAAGTCATGTAGACATAATTTTTCACTTATTTCTACAAATAACAGATAATGAAATCTACAGTTTGTTTATTGCGTATAGGATTGTCATTGATTACGACCTCTCCTGCTGGTAAGTGATAATGTGATCAAACATGGTAAAAAATTACCTAAAATGACATTTCTCATCTTAAGTAAATTTTTCAGCTTTAAAGATATGCTGCAGTAAACAAAACTACTATCTCAACTCTTAATAAGTGCTGAATGCATATCAGGCTTTGAAAAGGAAATATGGCTTCAAGAAGCATTTTTAGTGTAACGATTCAGTACCACGGTTAATAGAAAAGACTACCGTGCTACCGTCAAAAGAACCAATAAATGGAAAAAGCAACGCATACCACCCTCAAGTAAAAAGTATGTCACCAAGCGCCTAACTCCTTCTGTGCGCTTTATCAACCAACCATCCAATCCAGGATAAGTCTGTTGTCCATCTTCGATCACATCATCACTTACCATCAGGTGAGACGGTGATCAAAAGACTATGCGATATTCGAAATTCTAGGAAACTACTTACTTTTAAATTTGTTCGTAAAATGCTTAGTATTACAGATCTACAATCTGATGGACTATGCTTATTGTTTTGTTTCTTTTGGACCACAACTTATGTTGTCAATGGTAATTCAAAATAAACAACAGTTTTTTGTATAATATCAAACGAAATGGAGTTTTATTTTTGCTCGCCGAATTATAATAAAATAGAATAGTAGAATCTGTAGTAAATCAAATAAGGATAGTGATACCAGGTCACCTAGTAAATGGTGAAAGCCGTAACGAATTAGCTGTTAAAAACATTATAGAAAGCTTTCGGACCTACGATTCTAGAAAATTACGTAGTCACGTTTTTCATCTTTTAAAATATATACTCGTACTATATGCACGTGCATTTTTGACGAAGAGACTTTGAACCAGTGCGCTGTGGATGAATCATGGGTCGTTAAGCACGTTAACTACACATTGACATTTGAATTCGAAAATTATACATCTTGGCCAATAATTCCCATCCATTTTCACCCGTGGGGTACCGCGCTAGAATTGCATTCCCCTCATATCACTGTGCGAGTCGCAAGAGAAGACGAAGCGGAGAATATCAGAAGGCAGCTCCTGCTGAAGAACTGCAATTTTACACAGCGTTCCCCAAGACCCCTGCCAACCATGAGAATTACGACAAACCCTACCTGGGGAGGCTTTTCTTTAACAGTGGACTTCTAGGCTATAAAAGATAATATAAATAAAGTATAATTATAATTCTTGTCTCTAATTACCTTCAGGTATGGATCTATCGAGGAATATGGGTCCACCTTCCCATTTTACGTAATCGCCGTGGCTGTCAAAGTAAACGGACAGGTTGCCCATATACTTAGTGAATGAAGACGCCTGGACTATCAACACCTGTAATATAAAGTTTTATTGTTATTTGTACTGAAATTAGAGTGTCACAGAAGTAGACGAAGAAGGTAGCTGGCCTGGACGGACAATATTAAACGCTGGACAAATATCAATGACATTGCCAACCTGAGTAGTGTGGCACATGATAGAAAGAAGTTCCGAAAGATATTCGCTGACGTCCGATGAGGACAGATCACACAAAGAAGAAGAAGCGTCTTGCTTGTGCCTAACTATCCTTGTACTTGAGAGCCAGTAATGCTAGGTTAGCCTGAACAACATCTTCGGCCAAATAATCACTTACCATCAGGTGAGATAGTAGTCAAAGGCTAACCTATCAAGAAAAAAATACCTTAATATCTATCACTATCCTTGCATAGCACTGTCTCTGGTGTGTCAACATATCGATGTAAAGACGCAACAATACGCCTTCTTAATTTGTAGGAAAAGAAAGGCAGGCAAGAAACACTACTGGTTGGTAAAACTTTACTCGTCTTGTTAAAAACACAGTAAGCTGGACAAAGACTACGAGTCTTTCTCAGTTGTTACTGAGCAGTCTCTTTTTTTTCACCACTAAAACTGCTGGGTATGTAGGCTATAACTGTTACGTAGCTATCACCGCGGGGTGCCAGACAAGTATTGCACCACTTAATTCTGTGCGAGTGTGGAATCGTGTGGGAGTCGTAAAAGGCGATAAAAGGAAAAAATATCAGAAGGTAGGCAGTAGTGCCTTTTGAAGAACTGCTATCTTACACTGCGATCCCAAAGACGCCTGTCAAGCATAGGAATTATGGTAAACAAACTTTATTTATTTGGTGGTTGTGTTCAGCAGTTGATTATGTAACAAATAGGCAAACATCCTACGTGAAATATATTACAAACTGAACCTCTTTGAACAATTGAACTAAAATGATATTTTTTATGCCTTGCGCTCTTTAATCAAACATACTAATTTAATAGCAGCTTGCGCTTAAAAAGAAGGTTTGTTTTTTAAGGCACTAGAGCTTAAAAAGCCGATTGTGTCCGCTGAAACCGGGCATAAACAGCAACTTTAGTAGTATGAGAAGTGAAAAATATAGTACTAGTAGTCTACTAAATAAGCTCAAGACGACGACACCCCACATGCTAGAGTGAAAAAGGCCACTTTCTCATGTATGGACACATCTAAATTTAATTGATTCCCTGAAAAGTAGTTTATTTGAATTTCCCTACAAATATTATCTACTGAAATAGTCCAATATGTTTCTGGGTCAACGTTCTCCACAAATTATGCAAATTTCGGATTAACTGATCCCATTTACCAACTAAAGACCCTTGACATACGGGTGGACGGACAAACACACAGACAGCGGGTTCTCATTAATAGAGCTCCGTTTTGCTCTTTCAAGCCACGACACAAGAAGCTAGTAAGCTAAAACCAGAGAAAACAGGGTATCATTATATAGATGTTACTCGCAAGGAAACATAGATTCAGAGTTCCCGAGACGCAGTAGACCGCAACAAATGGAGACGCATCGCAAGGACTGTTTTACCCAATGAAAATGCAGCATCATTACCCACGACCACTCTGTCAATAGTGAATGGATAAATAGGAGGAGGTCAATGGAATATTGAGCGTGAATGTACCTTATGTTTACTATCAGCAGCACTCTCAACGAAGACCGGGTATGTCCCAGCCACGGACTCACCGCTCGGCGCGACCCCGTTCCAAAGCAAGGAGTGCGTATGTCCACCCACGATGATGTCTATGTACTGCCCGTAGTCACGGGCTAGTTGCCTGGAAACGTATAATAAATGACGTAAATAAATATCGTTGTCCACAAGCACTTCGCAAGGGTTAAAAGTATCGCGAGAGGCACATACACACCCAAAAAGTCTTAAGGTTAGGGTGCTCGTAGCACTGTCCATACAAGCGTAGTTTTATCACATTTAAAATACCAGAGTTCAAATTATTTTTTTCTTGATGTTTCATAATTGAAGCGTTGGGACAACTAGAAATAATTTTCCTTTGTGGTTCTCAGTGAAAGGTGGCAGTTCTTCAGGTGGCGCTGCCATGAAAGCCATCATTTGATCCCCTGCCGCCGCGCCGGCTTGAGCTTCACCGCATGGTGGAAGGGCATTTTGCGAATGCTCGTCTGGCTAGCTACGACACTCAAGTAGAAAACCTATCGCCAAGCACCTACTAGTGTGTTCCAAGCACCAGCATCACATGCACATGAGACTTAACATGTATGTCTCTGAGTAATGGGCGCAGTGCAGTTCGTCAGTTGTGACGCATCTGTTATAGGCAGAGGTTACGCCGGTGGGACATGTGCATATGTGCATGTTCTGTCACGACCCCATAAAAAACAACACTTAATCGCCGGAAAAACATAATTCAGTATATGAACTATCCTTTACATATATACAGTTAAGAATAACTAAGCGACAGCTAGTGTCATTCAGAAGCAAACTTGACATTACTTGAACTACTTATCTTGTCAATTATAGCTTTATTAGCAATTTCACAGCAACTATAGCAAATAAGTCTGGGTCCATATCTACTGATAAAATATGTAGGTAAGCTAAAACATGTTTTAGCTTTTAGTTATTTGATTGTGACGGCACAGAATAAAATGGACAGAAGGATCACTCTTCAAAGCCATTTAAATCAATAAGCGACTCTAGCTATTAAGCAATAAAGTGCACTTCAGCTCGCAAAGCACGGAGTACCTAACATTTAGGTACTCCGTGCTTTGCGTGCACCTAACATTTCTCAACAAGCTCTGGAATATTTATTTACCACAGAATAAAAATTAGTATTACTTCGCAAAGCCATTCCAGTAAACAAGCGACTCCAGCTACGAAGCATCAAAGTGCACTTCAGCTCGCAAAGCACGGTGTACCCAATATTTATATTCACCTACAAGGCGTCTCTCTTTCTATCGCATAGCCACGCATCACAAGTGAAGAATTGCACTGCGCCCGTCACCCTGAGACATACAGTTTTTTTTTTTTTTTATGGCATAGGAGGGCAATCGAGCATGCGGCTCACCTGATGGTAAGTGATCACCGTCACCCACAAACATCCGCAACACCAGAGGTCTCGAGGATGCGTTGCCGGCCTTTAAGGAGGGAATATGCTCTCTTCTTGAAGGTTCCTAAGTCGTAACTGTTCGGAAATACTTCACCAGGCAGCTGGTTCCATAATATGGCAGTGCGAGATAAAAAATGCCGTGAAAATTGTCGCAAGGTTGTGGACTGCCAGACGTCGACATGAAATTGATGAAACATCATGCTTTGTCGGGAAGTCCGGTTTCGAAATTGAGCTGCAGGTAGTAAATCGAACAGTTCCTCAGAACACTCCCCGTGATATATGCGGTAAAAGATGCAGAGTGATCCAACATCTCTACGCAAAGCCAAAGGGTCGAGCCGACCGGAGAGAACTTGATCGTCGACGATTCGAGTCGCTCTGCGTTGAATGCGGTCAAATGGAAGAAGCTGGTACTGGGGAGCTCCCGCCCAGAGGTGAGAGCAGTACTCCATGTGAGGTCGAACCTGAGCCTTATAAAGTTGCAGGCGATGGGCCGACGTGAAGTACCGCCTCGCCTTTCCGAGCACACCAAGCTTCTTAGAGGCTAACTTAGCCTTATCTTCCAAGTGACAGCGAAATTGAACAACGTTCGATATGTCGACGCCAAGTACTCCGATGCTGGCTGAGGTAGCAAGGGGAGTGTCTTCAAAACGGAGGGATACGACAAAGGGGGATATCTTGGCGGTAAACGCACAAACTTGTGTCTTCTTGGGGTTAAATTGGACTAAGTTCAATTGGCCCCATTTCGAAACATTTGACAACATGGTCTCGACTGAAGACACAAGTTTGTTCCGACTCTCGACAACGTTTTCCCGAGAAATTTTAGCGCGGCCGGTGTATGAGGCATCTCCGGTACTGTCATCTGCATAACAATGAATATCGCTGAGTTGCAGCATGTCATTGATGTGCAAGAGAAACAGAGTCGGAGATAGCACACAGCCTTGCGGAACGCCAGCATTAATCGGCTTTAGGTCGGAGCATGCACCGTCGACAACGACCTTAATGCTCCGATCTGCCAAAAAACTGGAGATCCATTCGCACAATTTCTCGGGAAGCCCATAGGAAGGAAGCTTCGATAGAAGCGCTTTATGCCACACCCGATCAAAGGCCTTCGCTATGTCCAAACTAGCCGCCAACGCCTCACCCTTGGAATCCACCACCTCCGCCCATCGGTGCGTAAGATATACTAAAAGATCACCAGCTGAGCGACCACGACGAAAACCGTACTGGCGATCGCTAATCAGCTGGTGCTCCTCTAGATACTGCAGGAGCTGGTTGTTGATAATGGATTCCATTATCTTGGAGAACAGAGACGTTATGGCTATAGGGCGGTAATTGGACGGATCTGAGCGGTCACCTTTTTTAGGGATCGGGTGCACCAAAGCCGTCTTCCATGTTTTCGGGACAACGCCTGATGAGTAGCAGAGCCAGAAAAGACGCGTTAGAACCGGTGTCAACTCTGGAGCACAAGTCCGCAGCACTATCGGAGGGATGCCATCTGGCCCACTCGACTTATGAATGTCCAAGGAGAACAGTGCTTTACGTACTGCACATTGCCGGAAAATTATATCCGGCATCGAAGTATCACACCGTTGTATAGTCGGTGGTGAGTTCCCTTGGTCATCGAGTTAGACGCAAAGAGAGAGCCCAGAAGATCGGCCTTCTCCTTTGCGGTGTGGGCCAGTGTGTCATTCTCTCTGTGCAAGGGCGGTAGGGATGACTGACAAAAATTCCCCTGGACAGCCCTGGCAAGAGACCAGAACGCACGTGTTCCCGAAGGAAGGCGGGCTAATCTCTCGCCAATTCTGCCGATATGCTCCGACTTCGCTCTTGCGATTACTCTTTTGAAGGACCTGGAGGCAAAGTTATATTTCTTTTTGAGATCGCTGGTATTTAAATCCTTAGATGCCACTGAAGCGGCCCAAGCTTGGTAACGCGCTCGGTTATGGCCAGAGGCCATTTTACAAGAGCGACCAAACCAGGGCTGTGACCTGCCACCGATGGGCACTGTAGAATATGGAATAAAGAGTTCCATACCCTGAAGCACCACGTCAGCAACATAGTCAGCAGTGACATCTGGATCATCCGGCAAGAAGCAAACTTGTCCCCATGGGTAGGATGCAAAAAAGGACCGCATCCCGTCCCAATCTGCTGACCTATAGTGCCACACGCGACGACAACCTACAAAACGGGGTCGAGTTGGGCGTGTAACCGGCACTGAACTCCGGATCAGGCAGTGGTCCGACGATCCGAGGGGAGCGTTAACGGATACTGTGTAGTTGTCCGGGTGAGAGGTCAGCAGAAGGTCCAACAGGGAAGGTGTATGATCATCCACATCTGGGATTCGCGTAGGCGAGGTGACCAGTTGTGTCAGATCATACGCTAAAGCGAAGTCGTGATCAGATCTCCCCGCATGATCGGTGGTGCGCGAACCGAGCCATTCGGCGTGGTGGGCGTTGAAATCGCCAAGTATCACGATCTCTGCGGTGGGGATCTGCTCAAGCACGGAATCTGTAGCCATCTGTAGGTGCTCCACGAATCGATCTATTTCGGCATTACCGTTGATATGGGACCTATAAAGGCACGTGTAGATACGCGGATGGTCATCGCAGTCTACGCGCAACCAAATGTCAGATAGGCCCCGTCCTTCAAGGGTGCTGAGACGACGAGCACAGATATCCTCTCTGACGTAAAGACATACCCCCGCCCGCGGCAAAAAGGAATGTTCCAGTTTGTACCCAGGGTATGTGAGGAATGAAGTGTCTGCCGGAGAGCATATCTGTGTTTCGGTCAAAAAGAGCAAGGCCGGCTTAGCAGTCTCCAGATGGTAGTGGACATCGTTCAGGTTAGAACGGAGACCCCGTATGTTGCAAAAGTCCACGGCTAGCGTGGTGTGGGGTGACTTAAGCCTCCTGCTTCGTTTACCTCGAGCAGCAGAAATAGGGTTGAGCACGGTTTTGCCCCCTCCAGAATACGCAGGGCAGCCCGAGCATCCACCTTCAGGTTCAGGTCCTGGAGGTGGATGCTCGGAGAGGGATTCTCCAGCGATTTCACGGCTGGTACCCTCCTGGAGTAATGTCTCTTGAAACTGTGCCGCCATATTCCTTGGGGGGGGGGGGGGGATCGGGCCTCCGGGTCTCCCACAAATCGATCGAAACGCAATGGCAAAGTCGTCCTACTTCACGTCGATATCATGTGGGAGAGTGGTACTGCCCCGGTCGTGCCGGCCCATTCAGCTGTAACCCGTAGAGCTACAGCGTGGCACTACCACTAGGGCAAACAGTTGTTAAGACTCATGTGCCTGTTATCTTACTGGCTCCAGGCTCTCCAGGACCGCTGTCGGAACACACTGTTAGGTGCTGGGCGACATATTTTCTACTTGAGGGTGGCCAGGCGTACATTCGTAAAATTCCCTTCCACCATGCAAAGCTCAAGCCGGCGCGCGGCGGTGGGAATCGAACTATGGAGCTGTGGCACGGCAGTCTATAGCTATAACCGCTCGGCCATCATTGCTTCAAAATGCGATAATTTGTGTTTTTATTTTACCACTCACTTGGATGTATTGATTTATTGGTTCATGGAATATTGTTTGACACTTTTGATAATGACTACATTTTACATGTCATGCGAGAAAACGATGTTTGGAACTTCGCTTTTCCGGCGCTTCAGTTAGCGGTTCATCGGCTCGTCCATGTTTATGAAGTTAAATACTCACTTATCAACGTTCAGTCCGCAATGCGAGAGAAGCACGATGATATCGACACCTTGCCTTTTCAGTGCTTCGGCTTCTCGTTTCGTCGCTTCGCCCGGGTCTGTGAATTTTACGTTGCCTACGCTTGCAAACATCTAGAAATTATCAATATTATATTACTGGTACATCCTACGAATAAAATATGTAAAGACGTGTAACTCTCGTACAGTTATCGCTTTGATTTCGGACTCGTAGAGTTCATGATAACACGAACAATCTTCCGAATTCAATTGGTTAATTGATTTGGCGCTTAGAAATGATCGCATCCGATTGGTCGCGTCAATGTTATGTTGTTGCACAGCAAGGTACACTTTTTAAACCACGACCGCCGCGGTAAGGTTTATGATCTGCCAATTTTTGTAGGGTGCGACGCTTTATGCCCAAGCAAATTTAGTAATCTCTCGCATTGTAGAACGGGGCATATTAAGCTCAAATACAGCCATACGTCAACCGTTGAAAACTGGACCTCTCAGATTTGAAGGAGTTTTCCCTAGTTGACACGCTTGGCAGGCGTCTTAGGGAAAAAGATGGCAGTTCTCCAGAAAACGCTGATGCCTATCTTCTGGTATATCTCCCATTGTCGTCTTTTACGACTTCCACAGGAAGATGGCTGGGGTGCAATTCTAAAATGGCTCGTGTATAAATTTATATAACTGAATTCTTTGATTAATTTCTCTCTTAGTTTACGTTTCATCACTGCAAAAAGAATATTTAGTTACGCGATAACTGCGCCAATTATGAACTGATTTTGACGAAATTTTTTTATATTTCCAAAGTCCAGTTTTTTATAGTTCCGAGTATATTTCAAAATAAGTCCCATTTAAATTTCATGAGCATGGGTTAAGTATCTTTTAAGTTATAAAAAAATATTTGAACACCTAGATGATTTAATTGCAAGTGAAGTTAAAAAGGCAAAGTAACTTAAAAACCACTTGACCGTTAAAGATGAAATGTAAATGGGACCAACTCTTAAGTAAGTGCGACCTACCAAACAAAAATCACAGAAAAATTGATCATCAAATCAATACATAAAATGCGGAGTAATCGCTTAACAATCATACAATAAAAGTCATACAGTCCCATTGAGATTGGGAACCTACTCCTTTGAGAAGACGCTTAAAAAAACCTATACCTCACCTCGGTATCAACGGTAATCAGGCCTATGATGCCGATTTTCCTCCCATGCCTTTCCACAACAATAGACGGCTTGTAAGTTCCTTGAAAAGTCGGTTCTTTAGACGTATCCATATTGGCTACCAACACTGGAGCTTTCAGAGCTTTGAGGTATGGGACCAGGCCTTCAGGACCGTCATCGAACTCATGATTGCCGATTGCCTGAAAAAGACGATAAACTTTGATACAGCGAGGCTTACGACGATTTGATAAAAATCGCTGGTAAATCTGAAAACGCGTGCGTTCACGCTGTTGTGGGATCCTTTCCAGTCAATCTTACTCTTGTCCCATGTATGTCAAGTTGATGAATAGTTTTCCACTCACGAAGTCATGCCCATCGTTTTTTTTTTTAATTTACTGCAACTGCTACTGCCAAAATTTTTGCATGGTATTCTGCGAATGCCCGCCTGGCTAGCTACAACCCTCAAGTAGAAATTATGTCGCCAATTTAACGGTGTGTTCCGACAGTTGTCTGAAAACCAGTCATTCTAGGTTAGCCTGAACAACATCTTAAAAAGCTAGCCTATAAGGTACAAAAACCCATGTGATTATATTTTACTAATTATTCTTTAACTGTACCTATGTAACATTAGCATTTATATCCTCACTAAAACTAGGTGTACAAACGGGGCCTCCCCATACAAATGCGCATCAATAATTCACTGCGCAGTGGCGTGCCTTCATAAGTGTAAATGTCTGTACTATATTTATCACCACATTTGCACGTAAACAGTATCTAAACATACAGGTAAACTTGGCCGTAATGCCCCATATAAAACCCTCGAGCTTTCTTTTGGTCGTGAAACCCAAGGTCGGTAGGTAGTAATGTTTTTTATTATTAGCACATCACACATGTCATGCAAGTACTTGCCCTTAACGTTTCTGAACGAAACATTGTATAATCTGTGGGGTGGGCAAAGAGCCCGCCATCCGTTTAAAAAAAGATCACGTATTTCGTAATACTATTGGTGCTGACTTGATAATTATTTACTCGCAAATGTGATTAAAAACATTGTACGTTTCACGGGCGGTACGGGAATCACGAACCTCGACTCAGAAAGTTTCTACTAAAGCCCTTAATACATAATGTACTATTATGTAGTATTATTATACCTATTTATAAAAAATGTTTACTCAGATAACACACAAGGTGACACTAGAATATACAGTAGATGTGATGATGTGTGCATTTGTGTACTTTTTTTCTGATACCAGCCTTTTACAACTATCTCACCTGATTGTAAGTGTTGATGTGGTCGAAGATGTTGTTCCGGCTAACGTAGAATTACTGGCTCTCAAGAACAGATGTTTGGTCACCGTCAGGGCTTGGCGACAGATTTTCTACTTGAGGATGGTAGCTAGCCAGGCGAGCATTCGCAAAATGCCCTACCAACATGCTGTAACGACTGCCATCGTAAGAGAACAACAGGGACCCACGGCTTAACGTGCCCTGCGAAACTCGGAAGATTTTAGTTAAAGACAACTGAGTACCAATGTCGATCTTGCAAGTCCTAACTCCTCTTATAATTTGTGCAATACCAAAGGGTGGTTCAAGACATTTCAATGTCTTGAACCACCCTTTGGTATTGCACTTTATCTTATCCTGATCCAGAGATAGGACCATCCTTTATTAATATTGTCTATGTTTACAATAACGCATGCTCTGCGGATTATATTACAAAATTACAAATATACGAGAGGAAAAGTTTAAGTCATGTGCGGGATTCGAACCCATGTCCATCCATTCTTTTAGTCGGGGTATCCAATTGAGCTAACATGACAATGTGTCATAACTCAATTTTTCCCTATCGTTCTTTAACCATCGTATTGGGATGGTGCGACATCTATAGTTCAAGTTACGTTGTACTACAAACAAGACTAATTTTGCAATTAACTTTAAACTTGTTAATGATGACGCAACCCTATAATTTTAATATTTTTTAGTTTGCAATAACGCATGCTCTGCGGATTACATTACAAAATTACAAATTTACTAGAGGAAATCAATAATCAAATCATAAAATCCAATTGAGCTAACATGGGGTGGATGGACGTGGGTTAGAATCCCGCACATGACTTAAACTTTTCCTATCGTAAATTTGTAATGTTGTAATAGGACCATCCTCTTCCTTATGTGGCAAAGAAGACAGATAACGATTATCGACTGCAAAAGTACATGTACCTCGTAAACATGTACCTATAATAGATGATAACAATTCGTTACGGGTCTAAGCCTGCACTTTAAGTAAGTACCAGTTTAAGGAAAACATATTATTTTTTCTTTTTGCAAGGATTTTGTCTTACTGTTTCTTACTGTGACTATGAACATAAAAATTTCCTTATTAGATACATCTTGTACGTTAATCCTGTTGCTACTAGAAAGTAAACGGTAGTTTCTGTGAGCAACAAAATTGCATCAAAATTACGCTATACCGTGGTTTCTATATAAGTATGTAAAAAAATATTGTTTTTTTAACATTAAGTTGGCATACAACTCGCTTTTCCTAATTTGGTGTGATCAGTTAAAAATAAAACCTTAATTTTGGACTTATTTGGCGCACTTTTACCCTTATTACACATAATAACTTCAATGGTTTTAAGTAAATTTTAATCAAATGCTTAATTACTGTACTAAACATAGTTCGTTACCACTTACATGAGCATCATGAGGCAACAAATTCATGAACTCCTGAGCAATATTCCACTTCAGCAGCGTATACCAATAAGTTCCTTGGAATGTGTCCCCCACGTTCAAGAGTAGAGCATCCGGCTTTTCAGCTAGGAGCGTGCGGATGTGGTGGTACAGACGAGGGAAGCCTCCTAGGCAGGAGCCGTTGTTGAAGCGACATACAGCATCGGTTACTGAAGTTTCTTCATATCTGTTCAGGTACAAGAAATTTAATAGATTCAATCAGGCTCAGACCTATGAGCTATTTTCAAGTTTGGGTTCATGCTATAAATCCTAGTGTGGGCTTGATTTTCATTGTGTAATGGTAGGGTAGAGCATTTTGTAAATGTTCCTACCACCCACAAGTAGAATATATGCCGCCAAGCAACTATATTGGTAAGTCCCGACAACCCATTAGAGCCAGTTCCCATTCTAGTTTGATTGTGTACCATTTTCGACATTGTCATTACATATCAACGATAAGTTAATTGTCAAAGTTATAATACTTAAGGTGGAAACACACGCCTCCACTGTAATAGTAATAAGTTGAATGTAAGTCAATTGTAATAAGTTTGAATTAAAATGTACTGCCATCTAGCCATTAAATTCATTAAAATTAATAACATAAATATGAATAGTACCTAGTTGTGGTTAGGTTTTCAATTTCTATACCTAGAAGTGCTCCCTGTGCTCATCCCATCCCTAAGGTATAAAGGATTAACATTCAATAAATAATTATTACAATAATGAACAAATTTTTACAGCACGGGAGTAAAATTTTAAAATTGGGGAATATTTATAATACTTTTTTGTCTCTAGCATTACGGGCTGTCATGACATCCATCATTTAGAGCACATGAAGTAGAGAAAAAGAACATATAATTCTATATTTTCTTTCACAGCTTCAACACTACATAAAAACTCAGCGTATTCAGTATTTGTTGTGTACCTACTTACTGATATTTGGTTTGTCTTATCGTCCCACCAACGTTGATAAAACCACTCTTAGAAACAAAAGTTTACACATACCTTGCATGAAAATCGTTGTAGTGAATGATATTCAGTTTGTAATAATCTTCATTGTTCGATATCACTGCACCGAATACACAAATGTAGTGTAATAGCACCACAATAATTCCAATCAAAAACATTATTTTTATTATTTTTTTGAGTTCGTCGATAATATTTAAAGATGCACTAGGATAACATCACAACGATATCAATATATACCAAAGTAATAAGCCTTAGTTGCACCATTATGGCTCGTCAAGTCAATTGTAATAAGTTTGGATTTATGTAGGTTTTCGCACATTTAACTTTATAGTAAAATTTTGCCAGATCTAGCAATTACCTAACTCCATTAAAATTCATAATATTGTTATGTAAAAGCATTTAAGTATGTACTATAACTAGTCGATATCCATAGAAAAGTTGAAATATCACAAAGGATGTATATTATATTAGATATATGTACTAAAACTACAAACTACAAAATTAAAAAAAACGACAGAAACAAAACTTTTTATGGGTCTATTGAACATAAAACTACAAGTTATCAGTACTAATATTATAAATGCGAAAGTAACTCTGTCTGTTACGCTTTCACGCCAAAACTACTGGCCCGATTCGAATGAAATTTGGTATGGAAATAGTTTGAGTCCCGGGAAAAAACATAGGATAGTTTTTATCCAACTGCGCAAAAAGAGGTTAATGGTTTTGCGCGATAACCGACATACGCGCGGGCGGAGCCGCGCCCGGAAAGCTAGTATAATATATTTATGGAATCGTGTTTTAAAGCCCTTCATTTTGATACCACAATCTAAAGGTTTCGAAGAAAAAAAATTTTATCTCACAATTTGGCGTCTAAATTCCGCCAGTTGGAGTTTTTATTTATTTTTATGTAGGTACTTAGTATCACTTGCACTATCAAGACAATAAATTTCTATATTAGTCTACGATATCCCTTATAAATGGGTTAGACCGTTTAGATGTTATGGTGGGATAAAGAAACTCACAAACATACATACATACTTGAACCCTGAAAACATTACCAATAGATACGAGTACCATATATATTATTACGTAGGTATATATATAGTAGGTTGGTACATTAAATTAACTTTGCTATTTTCAAACAACTTTACGAATCACTAAGGCACTATGAGTATAGAAGTACTTATATTTATCTTTATCGAAAAAACAATTAGAACGAACAAGTCAAGCTGTGTATCTCGTTCGGCGAGTAAATATGTACTGAGAAATTAATACGCATGCTTATGAATACATAATATGATTGATATTCGTGCTAACTATTATATAATCTGTGTAACACGTCTTGCTGACTTAACTGTGATGCTGTCTGTGTGTAAATGACACATTCACCTCCGCCAGTATTGTATCCAATATACTGTATCAGCCATAGACTTATTCGCTACGTACATCCTAAGTCTATGGTATCAGCCGGGTTGTCCATTGATGAACAAAGCTTCCGGTTTTGCTGCGTGGCGTTTGTGACGTCGAATCGGCTTAGCAGGAAAATTAGGCGGAATCGTCACTGTTTTAGTTAACAATTTACAAGTGGTCTATATATTTTACCGGACTTTAAAAAATGAGGGGGTTCTGAATTCGACAGTTTTT
The DNA here is from genome assembly GCA_963854805.1 of Plagodis dolabraria. NCBI lineage: Eukaryota > Metazoa > Arthropoda > Insecta > Lepidoptera > Geometridae > Plagodis > Plagodis dolabraria. The sequence continues at coordinate 17,667,013 of OY978461.1, forward strand.
TTGTATGTTTCTTACCTCAGAAGTTTTTACTGGGTGAACCGATTTTGTTGTTTTTTTTTTTATTTGAAAGCTGATGCTTGTCGTGTGATCCCATTTAAATTCATCAAAATCAGTCAAGCCGTTTTTGAGTTATACTCCAATAGCTGAAAAGTTTTTTCCTATCTTGATGATATAGTCATTACTAATGAATGACAACCGATCCCGTAAGTAGCAAGAGACACTAAAAAGGGTAAAAATTCAAGATTTTTATTAAGTAAAATATTAATTTGATGTTTTCTTACACTATATTTATGTTAGAAACAGTCGCATCTAGTTTCGCTTAGAGCGTGTCCGTTGAATTTGGAAGGTTTTTGTTTACAAGAAGAAATAATTCTTGCCAAGTGCGTATTCTCCATAGTTCCAGAACACAGAATGTTCAAATAAATCGTGCAGTTCGAGATCTTTCGCGGGATAACACGGCCGGTTTTTAGGGTTCCGTACCCAAAGGGTAAAAACGGAACCCCATTACTAATACTCCACTGTCCGTCTTTCTGACTGCACAAAGCTGTACCGGATGAACCGTGATCTCTAGACAGTGGACATTTTCACAGATGACATATTTCTGTAGCCGCTATAAACAATAAAAAAAGGCCAAGATAGTCAAGTGGAAACTAAAAAAGGTTTTAATATAGTGTCTAAAGTTATAAGTATAGATAATGGTATAAAACAGTTCGTGCGCGAGACCGACCCGCACTTGGCCGATTTTTAATATACTTACCATTCGTTACATACAAACAAATAACATCACAAATCTATTATCAGACTAGGTTTGAAGGTTGTTTGTATTAACTATCATTTTACGATAAAGTAAAAACAAATAACGTTAATCATACACATTTCCGGAATGAGGACCCATTAACTTTAATTATTTTGTAGTTTTTATTTGTTTGAATATGCATACTAACACATATTCTGCAAAAAATCAAACTGGCTACCTACCTCTAAAAAACAGACGAACGGACGGACAGACCAACAACATTTTCTAGTACTGAACCCTAAAAACATTAAAGATAGCAATGTTTATTGTTTAATCAATGATACACGTTTCCATCTTTCACATCATAAGACACGTTTCAATCTTTCAAAATTCAGCCCCATCGCATTGTTTAATGTTTTACCGATTACTGTGATAGAAGCTCTGACAAAATAGAAGAATTATTAATCTTATTCATTTCTCTGAGGATAGAAGATACAAAAAGTACGAGAGTAAAAGAGATAGCTGTTTCAAAACAACCACACTTTAAGGGTGCGTCCCACTTGAGAGCTAAGTTCGCCAAAACGAGAATAACGATCACACTCCTAATAATCCGTTTCACTTGGGACAGTAGCAAAATAATAGTTATTTGTTATACAAGAGTGCAAAGTTGCTTTTTAACCGCGTGTTCAATTTTGATGACCGAGCAAGTGAAGGAATCTAAAATTGAATCACGAGCGCAGCGAGTGACTCCTACTTAGAATCCTGAGCGTTAGCGAGGGAATCAAAAGAGCACGAGGTGAAAAATCTTTGCACTCGAGTGCAACACGTAACTTTTCATTCCACCTCAGCGAGGAAATGAAGAACTGCGTACAAAGCAAATTGAAAAAAGAACACCAAGAAGGTTCCGAGTCTGAGTTTTTAACAAATTAAAAAAAAGTTGTATGATATATTCGGCACCATAGAGGTAGCAGTAAATAGGTTTAACGTTTTTTTTAAATTCACAAACTTAGTGCACACGATGTTCTAAATTCAATTTACTTTATCCTTTAGAGAATAAAAACGGCTTTTCCACTCAGATATTGAAGATTAAAAATACTCTTTCCGAGATGGTGGGATGAAATAGTACATTGTTCACCGAGAGGAGAAAGTGACCGATTACCGTCGAGGGTGTCGTTTGAAAATCGCACTTTCTCTCGAGTGCTACATAGTGCTTTATACTACACCTACCTTTTATTTTACTTTTCTACGAAAACTGAATCCTCAAACAACACACAAATTGAAAATGGCGCCAATGGCGTCTGCAATTTTCACATGCTCAATTTTCATGCACTTTTCTCTCCCGCTCAGATGCGTTTTCTCGCCGCATATTTGTTCGATATGCAATGACGTACTTTCTACCGTAAATTTGATAAAGTATCAAGGTACTTTCCGAGCAGGTGTAGTACAAACATTATTTTCGCCCAGAACGTTTTCATGCTACAGAAACAGCCAATGAGTAAGACGTTTGAATGTGCAACTGAGTGCAGGGTCATGTCGAGCATATCTGTATGACATTGCGGTGTCAATTGGAGTGCATATACAGATCATAACTTGTATATTTTAATACTGCTATAAGAAAACAAATGCTTCGACCACTATCACACCTGATGGTAAGTGATGATGTAGTCGAAGATGTTGTTAAGAATAGAATTAATGGCCCTCAAGGACAGCTGCCGGAACACGACGTTAGGTGCTTGACGACAGATTTGAGGGTCTCCTCTGGTTTTGAGGGCGGTAGCTATTTTTTTTATGTGGTTGTGAACAAGCACGAGGCCCACCTGATGTTAAGCGGAACCTCTGTCTATAACAGATGTTATAGGCAGAACTAATTTTATATACTTATGATATCGTTGTAGGTATATAATGTGCCCATTACTCATAATATAGATATGTAGTGAGTGATTGTTAATTAATTAGGCTTAGCAGTGGCATATACATACACAGATCTTTTGCTCTGCGCTGATAACAATTAAGATAACATTCCTTAATATGTTACTCCTACCATTATCCCGCTCAAATGGGGTCTTCGTGTATGTATTATCCGCCTATTGTTACATCATATTTTGTATTGTTATCTTTATAAGTTATTTTTAAATGGTGTCTTAATAAAGTGTTATCTATCTATCTATCTATTCTTTAACAACACAAGAATATTTTCATTGCATGGCGTGAATACTTGTATAGAGAGTTTCATTACAAGTTGAAACCGAAAGCCAAAATATTTTTAAGATAACGAATGGATTCAGATGTTACTTTGCGAAATACATTTTTAATAATAACTTATATCTTAAAGATATTCTAAGAAAACATCAAATTAATATTTTTATTTTTCGAGGCTTTTCACTTCTACACGAAGCATCCTCAGAAGGTCTTGACTCTACGAGCGCACGATCGAGAAATTTCTCGTTAAAAAAATTGCGGTTTGGCTTCGTGGCGTTTGTGACGTCACGCCGGCTTAACAGAAAAATTAGGCGGAAATGTTATTAGATTAAATTTTTAAGTGTTTATTAAAATATAAATTTGATGTTTTTTTTTAATATTTGTAATTACAAAACATTCTTGGTTTGATATCGAAACCTGTGCACGAGGATTTCAACATTGCTACAGACCGTAATTAGTAATTTGTAATGCAATGGTCCAAAGTTGTTATTTGGCACGAGTACTTTGTTGAAACCTTTAAAGCGAACGATTCTAGGAATGAACCGTGAGCTGACGATAAGTAACGTACTTGATAATAAAGGTTATTTTGCTCGTACGTTCACTTATAATTGCCTATTAAACACTTGATAACAGCTAATGACCCTTTACATAAATAAATTGAGAAAAACAACACAATAAAAATAGTTATTTGTTATACACGGCTGAGACACCGTAGTATTCAAGGTTTGAATATATGATATTTGATTCAAAATATAGAATCCTGAGCGTGCCGAAGGTTTCAAAGGGACGAGACGCAAAATAACTTTGCTGCCGAGCGCAACACACAACTTTCAAATCATTTCTTAGAAAATGCTAAAATTGAAAGGACTAAAATTGGTAATATTTAAAGTAAATTATTTTTTCTGCAAGTTTTATAGACGTTTGAATTTCAAAAAACTTTTCAAACCGAGACCAGTTTTGGAAAATATACTAGGTCTTGGATCATTTACCAAAGGATATGTCAACACAACAACACAAACATATTATAATAGTACATATTGAAGAGCCACTTTTTGAGGGGGACGCGGTAAACAGTCATAACACACATCAAAAGAATAACAGTCACACGTTCATATCAAAATCTCATCCTTAACGCACACTAATACAAAACATTCTACTCAAACACCAAAGTTAAACAAAATTGTATACACAAAATGTACTTGTCAACTAGGAAAGAACTTAGAAATGGGCATGCTAAAGGATATACGTCACTATATAGCAGAACCTTTAGCCTATATCATAAACTTGTCGATGGAAGAAGGTTGTTTCCCTGAAAGATTGAAACTTTCAATTATAAAACCTTTACACAAGCGGGGATCTAAATTTAATAAGGATAACTATCGTCCAATCTCTTTGGTGCCAGTTCTTTCTAAAGTATTTGAAAAAGTACTATTTAAAAGATTAATATCTTTTCTTAATCGTTATGATGTGTTGGCAGAGGAACAGTATGGCTTTAGAAAGGGCAAATCAACCACACTAGCCAATTTTAATTTGTTTCGACTTCTATCGAATTATTTGAATGAAGAAAGAAATTGCTCTGTTCTATTTCTAGACTTGAGTAGTGCTTTTGACCATGTAAACCATACTATCCTTTTAGCTAAATTGGAGAAATACGGTATAAGAGGGGCAGCACAAAAGTGGTTCAATTCGTATTTGGATAATAGAAAGCAGATGACCAGGATTACGAAACTACTTAAAGATTCAAATAGTCTAAAACATTTTGACTCTGATAGTTAGTTCAATAACTGTGGAGTTCCTCAAGGGAGTATCTTAGGTCCCTTACTATTCCTCATTTACGTGAATGATATGCCGTCGGCTGTTGGACATAGAAGTATATTATTTGCTGATGACACTACAATAATTATAAAATATAATAAATTTATTGATCACGAAAATGACATTAATAATTGTTTGAATAATGTAATTGCATGGCTAAATAATAATAAATTAAAAATATATATAAATAAAACTAAAATCATAAATTTTAAAACATATCAAAGGGAATTCAGGCCTTTAAACATAACATTTGACAATAACAAAATAGATCAAGTAAACAGTTGTAAGTTTTTAGGGATCTCTATAGATGCACATCTGTCATGGATTCAACATATTGATGATATATGTGGGAAATTGAATAAATTTGTATTTGCATTGAAAAAACTCAGACAGTGTACTCCGGTGTCTACAATCTTAATGGTGTATCATGCATATGTATGTTCCATTATTCGATATAACATAATAATGTGGGGAAATTCTACAGAGATACTCAGAGTATTTATTGCCCATAAAAGTGTATTCGTTCTATGTTCGGTATGCAATGGACTGATTCTTGTAAACCAGTGTTTAAATTAAAAAAACTGCTAACGGTTTCCTGTATATATATTTATGAAATGTCTAAGTTTGTAAGGAGCAATATGTATCTCTTTGAAAGTAACGACAATGAGAATAAAAGAACCACTACTCATGTGCGTCTTAAGATGCCTATTCCTTCCCTACAAGTATTTAGGAATAACTGCTGCTACATGGCCCCATTAATTTACAATTCCCTGCCCCATCACATAGTAAACCTCCCTTATAATAGGCTTTGTTCTAATTTAAAGAACTGGCTGGTTGAGGAAAATTTTTACACAATCTAAGATTTTCTAAATAAAATGTCATGTCGTTTTTACGTCTACGGAAGTGCATTGTAGTATTCGTAATATCTATTCAAATTTTATGGGATGTAGATATTATTATGATTATGTATTGCATGTTATAGTAAACAATATGAAATATTGAACCTAGATTTGCATATCAGGATTCTGATTGAATATAGAGAGACTTGTTTTATAATATAAAACCACAATTGTACCTATTTCAGCAAATAAATAAAAAGTCCGATAAAACTGAACAATTGATACAACGAATAAACTGATTGTCATGGTATACAAATAAGTGCTTATATAATTGTTTTTATTTTTGCTATAAGATTTTATTTTTAATCGTACATATGTTAACATTGCCTTTGGGGTGTCGTAAGAGGTAACGAAGGGAAAAATACTAGAAGGTGGGTAGCAGTGCCTTCTGAAGGACTGCGATCCCCGAGACGCCTGCCAAGCGTGTGGATTTTATGGCAAAAATTACTCTTCGTAGTGGAGGCTGTGTTCAACAGTGGACAATCCGACTGGTACAGTAATGTTAACATTTCTTTCTATGGTTAAAAATATATCATTAAAACTAACCTTTTTTCTACTATTTCATCAAGCTGGTAATTGCAAAGCATGTTACCATTAAGATGAGATCCAGAAGATAATTACAGGAGCATAAACAGTGGCATAGTTTTAAATAACTAAATAATAAATGGAGAGTAAGTAAATGGACGTATTTCATTCGTCTCCGAAGATATGTCATAATATTTAACTACTTAATCTAGTTAGTGGTAGCTATACCCAGGCGGATATACTCAAAATGCCCTACCACTATGCTATAACTGACTGATATCCTAAGACAACAACCGGCATCGACGGCTTAACTTGCCCGCCAAAGCACGGAAGCGCTCAGTAGCAATGTCACTAGCGGTCACTCATCCAAGTCATAACCGCAGCGGACGTTGCTTAACTTTTTTGAGTAAATAAGCTACTAGTTCAATGACTAAGGGCTTGTTTCAGAATGTTCGAGTAAGCTCTGGTTTTACTACCCAGAACATATTTATTAAACAAAACACTATCTTTGCGTTTCACAGTCATCGATTTAGCCTATCCATCGGTTAAAGCTTGAAACGCGCTGCATGTTAACTGTCATTTTTATCATTCAGTTATTTTATGTGTTGCATAGCAACCCCAAACTTTATTAGGACATTCTGAAACGGGCCCTACGTAAGCTACGATACTAGCGCTTCAAAATGTGTGTAGGTAATTCTGCTATGTAGTGTCTAGGTTCTACAATGTTCAAACGAATAATACCTCAAAGTTACCAGTCTGCGAAAATTGTAAATAAAAATGTAAACTGACTCACGTCTTGATAATGTTTATTTACAGTATTTACATTTGTATGTTATTATTCTTGTCTATAATGGCGGCCAGTACACTGTGACTTCATTATGTGCAGATTCTGGTACCCATTTCAAATACTCGTCCAAAAGATCTGAAACAAAGAGTCTAATGTATTCGTAATAATAAATAGTACGAATTTTATTTAAACAACTACATTCAGGCATCACTTTATGAAAATATATAATTAATAATATACAAAAAAATATTTTCAGAAATCAAAGTTAATATTTTAGAAAAACATTTCAAAATATATTCAGCGACCATTCAGCCTAATGTTGCTGCTCAGCCGACTTAACTCGTAAACGCATTTCAATTCTACATGAAGCATCATTAGGAGGTCTTGAGTCTTGTAAGCGCATAAACGAGAATTTATTCACTTTATAGAAGTATTTAGTAGTATTTTATATTACTGGGCAGCATTCGCTAGATATATAGTTTTAAATGTTTTTCTAGAACATTACTTTAGTCAGATGTTTTTTTAATAAGGATCAAATGTATTTTTTGGTCTCCAGAATAGAATATGGATTATTATCTACGAGTATAATATGTACATATTTATTCGAAGATTTGACGAATGCTCAAAAGACTAATTTTGCCATTAGCTTTAAACTTTATTTTGTAAAATTAAATTCACTTCATACTATAGCGTGTAATTTCGATTGCGCGCTCGTAGAGTCAAGACCTCCTGAGGATGCTTCGTGCAGAAGCGAAACGCGTCGAAAAATTCTTCCGGTTTAGCTGCGTGGCGTTTGTTACATCACATCGGCTTCGCAGGAAAATTAGGCGGAATTGTCACTAGATATATTTTTGTATTTTTTTAAGTGTTTTATTAAAATATTAATGTGATGTTTTCTTAAAATAATTAAAAAATATTTGTTATTACGAGTATGTAACATACCATATAATTGCGTCAAATCTACAGTTTATTTTAAAAATTTACTGTTAATTTGAAGAAAAATCAGTTTTTTGCCGTCAGGTGCAAAAATGTTGCACTAAGCTAGTGTCATTATATATTTACACGCTATGCTACGTCGTGGATTTGACTTTGTATTTGGTATCGTAAGAATCATAACATCCTCTCAAGTGACACTGACAATAATTATTGAGACAGGGCAGTCGTATTTTTTTAATTTTTAATAAATTAGCATAAGCATTAAAGATGTTGTTAATTAGTATAGCCTAACGTAATCATTACTATAATGAGCTACGATAGTTCTCACTCTCTCTCTCTCTCTTGCTAACCCTATGATATCTTCTATAAGACTCAAAATTTCCTATGTAAACAAATTCCTTAATTTTATCCTTTTAAAACTTAACGATTTTAAGCTTCACTCTTTTTCTGTATTTCACTTTACATCTAATTTTTGTTTAGTTTTCTCTTCCAACATTATTGATTAGGCAAACAAGTTTGTATTTTAGTTGCAATATGCGGTAACATGTAAATGGTGTTTAGATGTTTATTTCTTAAGTAATTAAGTAATTATATCACTGTTTGTTTTCCAAAGAAAATAAAATAAATAAAATTTATGTTGCAACTTCGTTCACTAGAAAATAAGATCCTAAGAATTAATGTTTATGTATTACAGGTCTAGCTCTCTGTGCACTTTAGGTACAAAGCTGCAGGTACATCGGCGTACCCGTCCGGACTTATTGTACTGTGCGTGCCGCGTCAGAAGAGGTCAGAGATATGCGTGGCTATGCGATAGAAAGAGACGCCTTGTAGGCGAATATAAATATTGGGTACACCGTGCTTTGCGACCTGAAGTGCACATTATTGCTTAGTAGCTAGAGTCGCTACGTCGAGTTATTTATTGGAATGGCTTTGCGAAGTAATCCTCCTTTTTATTCTGTGGTAATTAATTATTCTAGACATTCTAGAGCTTGTTGGGCACCTAAGCGTCACGTCTGTCCATTACAGTAAATGTTTGCACACTACGGCGTCGAGGCAGAATACCTGACAGCAAGAGTCAACGAAGTATTATGCAGATTCTCAGTTTCGTTATGATCTCTCATCTCCATCATCGATCGGATCATTACTTAACATCAGGTGAGATAGTGGTCAAGTGCTACCCAGTTCGGTATAAAAAAAAATCTCCTTACTCTTTGAATTTATTCCCAAAGTAAGCGATATTATTTAAATTCATATTTATGAATATACGTGCATATAGGAAGTTTAGCGCAATCCTACTACTTTATATTTATGCTACTTTATTTTCTAAAAGAGTTAAGGTTTCCCTTGGGTTGAGGAAGGATTTGGTAATATATTTGTTTACTAGCTTCCAAGGCAAGGCTTAACTAATTATAGTGAAATTTGGTACGAAGGTACCTTACACTCTGGATTAATACTCGGGTTACTTATTTTGGAAAAAAAAATATGATTTTTCCGTGGGTTGAGCAAGGAAACCTACTACCCTACTTATCCTACTAATATTATAAATGCGAAAGTTTGTGAGTGTGTGTGAACATCCCTACTTATCCTACTAATATTATAAATGCGAAAGTTTGTGGCTGAGTCTATTTGGATGAAATTTGGTATGAAGGTAGATAACACCCTGGAATAACACATAGGCTACTTTATTTTCTAAAAAAGTTAAGGGTTCCCTTGGGATGAGGAAGAATTTGGTTATATATTTGTTTACTAGCTTTCCAAGGCAAGGTTTAACTAATTATAGTGAAATTTGGTTCGGAGGTACCTTACACTCTGGATTCTTAATTGATTATTAAAATCAATTAATAATCACTTATTTTATGGTACTTCCGTGGGTTTAGCATGGAACCGCACTGCCCTATTTAAAATCAGTGTCCCCATGAGTGCGATAAAATCTTTGAAGAACTACCTAGCTCTAGCTGCAGTATTTTGTCCGAAATATGGCCATATAGAGCAAGTCATTTTTAATGATAAAATCAGCAGGCCGATTTTACCTTTTCAAGATGGAGAACATTTCAACAATACGGTATACAAAAAAAAGGCTATGGTTGTTGTTGGTTGGTTAGTTGTTATGGTTGGTGGTTGGTATGTGGTTTTAAAAATGCCCACGAACACACATGTTCTATTCCATTCAACTTGGATATCATTTATGTAAAACAGCGGGTAACACCGCGGGGCGCAGCTAGTAATATATAAACAGGAAGTAAGCTTTTACATCGACGCAGTATAACTTTACGTTTTTCTGAAGCGGCAGGAAAAACAACCATATATAATAGAAAATAAGACACCAAATCCCATACTCACATGTACTTTTTTCCTTCCAAGCTTGTTCCAGGGCCTGTTTACAGCCAACTCTCCTCATCAGCAACGCTTTGAGTAACGTCTCCGTCCGCGGTTGAAGTTTAGCCCAAGACTTGACCATGGTTGACGGTGGGGAGAGAAGTGAACTGTTGTATTTACGTAGCTTCGGAAATACTGATCCCTCGAGAAGGAACCGGGCAAACCATCTAAAACAAAGTTAAGGATGTTATAGATTGGAATCACATACATATTTTGTAACGGGGCAAACTCGAAATTAGCTGTCGTAGGTCAAATCGGTATATCGTTTTTTAGTATATATATATATATTAGGTTGGGGAAAAAGTCTTTTCGCATTATAGTATGTATGAACTTGTAATAAAAATCTCTTTGGCTATACTATTGGTGTCTGGCTGGTTTTGGTATCATTGAAAGTTTAAATTTTAAAGAACATAATTCCAAATTCAAATTAGGAAAATATGTGATTTTCATTTGTTTTTCGTACTGACAAGATGAGTGAATATAATGAAGAAATTCGATACATTTTAAAATTTTACTACAAAAAAGGTAAAAATGCAACGCAAGCCGTGAAAAAAATTTGCGATGTTTATGGACCTAGTGCAGTGTCTGTGAGAGTAGCACAAAAATGGCTTTAAGCGTTTTCAATCCGGAAATTTAGATATCAAAGATGCACGTCGCTCTGGTCGCCCTATTACGGATAAAATGGATGCCATTTATGAAAAAGTGGAGCAAGATCTCGACGTAGCTGAAGAACTGGGAATTGACCACAAAACAGTTTTGGCGCATTTGAAAAAAACAGTCCTGACCTTGCACCTTCAGATTTCTACCTATTTCGATCTCTTCAGAATTCTTTAGGCAGTGTCAGGTTAACATCACGAGAGGACTGCCAAAACCACTTGTAGCGGCATTTTGATCAGAAGTCCCAAAATTTCTATAGCAATGGGATAATGTCCTTACCTGCAAGACGGCAAAAAGTTATCGAACAAAATGTTATCTACATACTTTAGTTAAATGTAAATAAACTATATTAAAAAATGTTTTGAATTTTCTTAAAAAATGCGAAGAAACTTTTTCCCCAACCTATTATATTTTATAGGAAAATGGCGGAACAAGCACGAGGCCCACCTGGTGTCAGGCGGCCTCTCTATAGCTCTTTTTTTCGTCACAAGTGACGGATAGCATTGCGCTCATCACTATTAGACATAATATACAGTAATTAAGTCACATGTGCCTGTAATTTAATAATGCCTTACTGGCTCTCAAGTACTGGTGCCGGAAGGCACTGTTTGGCGATAGATTTTCTATCTGAGGGTGGTAGCTAGCCAGACGAGCATTCACAAAATGCCCGTCCACCACGCGGTGCAGCTGAAGCCTGCGGTGGGCATCGAACCAAGTACCTGCGTCACGGCAGTAAGGCAAAATCGTATGTGCCTCTAATTTTTTCGGCACCCACACACTTCAAACAAGAATAAGGTAATATGAACATAACTTCGTGACGGTAAAAATATGTACTTACTACCGTCAAAAATAAAATCAAAGACAAGAATTTACATGTGGTAGGAGAGTATTTTGCGAATGCTCGCCCGGTTAGTCACCACCTTCAAGTAGAAACTCTGTCGCAAAGCACCCACTAATTCGCTGCAGCCACTGACTTCAACATACGTTTTCACGTCAACTTGACCAACAGGTGATATGGTAATCAAAAGCCAAAGCTACCAGATATATTGAAATTTTAACTTTACCAAGTCTGTACATTACAGTCACAAGACACTTAACATCAGGTGTTCTTCGTACTTATAACGTTAAAAACACATAAACAAACACAAAAAAATATTAATAAAATGTTTTTATTGAAAACAAAAAAAACTCAAATTGTTTGTCAGGACTAGCAGAAGTCAACCCTTAGAGGTTGTTAGTATTTAACCAATAAAAATATTATGTATGTTCGTAAAAATTAAAGTAAAATTAAATTAAACAGTGACAATCACGATTATAACACTAGGAATAAAGATAAAATAGCGGTGCCAGGTTTGAGATTAGCAAAGACGAATAAAAGGTCCTTCTTAGGCAATTGTGTGCGGTTTTATATAATAAAGTGCCCAAACATTTTACAACGCTCACAGATGAAAAATTCAAGTACACGTGAAAAAGATATTGATTAAGAAATCTTACTACACAGTTTGTGATTACTTAAACGACAAAATGCTTGGAGTGGTTCGCCTCTTCCAAGCTAGCACCTGTCACCTACGTAATGTAAACAAATATTGTAATAATTTTACTATATGGTATGTAATGCAGCACGTTATTAAAAACGTTTAAAAGAATGGCCTCGAGTTTCTTGCCCGTTCTTCTCGCAGTGGCTCTATAATTTTTTTTGCTGAATGTGGCAGTACAATATAGAATATTTCAAAAATAAAACTTGCGATTGACCTTCATAGGCATCGTAGACGCCTGAATTTAATAAATTATTTTGACTTGCGACTTTGACTTTAACAGATGTACTTATAAAAAAAACAGCTTACCTATAGCGTTCAATTTTGTCAGGATATTCCACTTCTACAGTCGGCAATTCCCATCCTGACATTCCAAACGTTCCTTTGAAATGACACTTGACTCTACCTGACTTCTCGTCGTACCTCGGTTCTGGGTCCTCAAGTGGCTCCCCTGTAAAATTATATATTATTAGAACAATAATCTTTATTTGAGTTTAATACACTATCAGAAAGAAAAGGCAAGATAACGCGAGTCAAGCCAGCAAGTTAAATTTAAACTCACTTCAAAAAAGTAGGAGGTCCTAAATTCAAATGTACTTTTTCGTGTGTTACCTCATAACCCTTTACAGGCTGTTCCGATTTCGATGATTTATATAAATTCGAAAGCTGGCGCTTGTCATGTGATTGCCAGAGTTATCCCTAATAATGCGTAATTTATGTTTGCAGGTTTTTTGATATATTTTTTTAAATATATTACTAACTTCAGTTGCTCACATATTATACAATATGCACATATTATACAAGTTGCACACTCACAACGTAAGAAGGATAAACAAAATAATTATGGAAAAATTGTTTTAATAAAAAAACAACTCCTTAAACAATAAATGTTGAACTAAAGACTCCATACGCATGGACGGACTGACAGACAAATAGACAGCATGGTCTCATTAGTAGAGCTCCTTCGTCTTTTGGGTACCATTATACCCTAAAAAGATGAAATAGTTCTTAGAACAGTTCCCTGTATCTCATACAGTTCTCTATACTCTCCCCATAAATTGGTTAAAGATTTAGCTTCCGTTTTATGGCCGGCTGCTAACCTGACTGGGAGGGAACTGGGAGGGTGGCCGCCCTACGATTACTCTTGTAAATCAATCAATTCCGCAATACCTAGTGCCAAAATTCTCTTTATCAATCAAAGCGCTAAAAGGAATTTTGCTACTAAAAGTCCTCCAAGTACCGAGCGCTCGTTATTAGTATAACCTATGCCTCTCGGGTAATCAGATCGTTATCGCAGCCCGGTTGTGCGCTTAGTGATAACCATATGAATTAGATAATAGAAGGAAAAGAATAGTGATGAAATATACTGCAACAGCCGTTTGCCATAATCCCAAGACTTGGCGGCCGTCTTGGTTATTGCAAGGGAAGGATAGCAGTTCCTCAGAAGGCGCTGTTGCCCAATTTCCAGTATTTCACCGTCGTCCTTTTATATGTCCTTCTTCTTTCATTCATGCTTACTACTACCCCCAGCTAGGTAGGAAGGACTCTCCTCTTACGACACCCATGGGAATAGATTGGGGGGCGAGAGATGGTGACATTCTAGCCCAGTAGAAAGATGATGATGAACAACTAGTTATATTTACCTAAGTTACACATCTGCGGTACGTAGACTGGCAGCCACTCCGGCTCGATGGCTGTAACGTTACGCATCACCATTTTGCGACTGGATTCAGATCCCGTTTCATACAGCTAGAAAAGAAGAATACGTGATTTCGTTAAAACCTTTATGGTGAATGCTGATTGCTGTGGCGGGAATTTCTAAATTCAACGTTCTTTTTTTTATTAGTCTATTAAATAGATAGAGAATGTCGAATGAATTGAAAATTGAATGTCGTCTAAAATCCTCACTAGATAGATTCTGGTCGCGGGCCGTATTGAGATGACTTACGGGCCGGGTGCGGCCCGCGGTCTGAATTTTTGACATCCCTTGTCTATTATACGTCTTGATCTCGTATTACGGAAGACTCGGAGAAGATTATTGACGATGTTTAACATATTTTTCTAATACTTATTGATTCGTTTAGGCTTTTTGTAACAGTCAACGTATTTTTAACCGACTTGAAAAAGGGGAAGGTTCTCAATAAGACTGTATTTTTTTGTGTTTGTGACCTCACATTTCATTACAGGCTGTACCGACTTGAACGTGTTTTTTACACTCGAAATCTGGGTACTTGTCATGTCATACCATTTAAATTTGAGTGAGATCTGATGTGTATTTGAGTTATCCCTAATAATGAGTACCTATTTTATGTTTGAACTCGGTTTCTTTTTGTAAAAGTTTTAATTATTCTAATGATGATTGATTTCATTAGTTATTTTTGTAAAAGGTAACGTTATTTTTAATATTTTTGTCGCTTTAATGGGTGTGCAATAACTTTTCAAGATACAAGATAATATAAATTTAAACTCCCGAATCAATGATCGTGTCGAGAATAGTTACCAAACCTAACAATGTACAACGGCGATAAAAAAAAAAAATTTTACGCCATAGACGTGAGATTCCTCCGCACAAAATCTGTCGCCAATCTGTGTTCCGGAAGCTATCTTTGACATGCATTGGCTCATTTTTGGTTTAACCTACTAAATATCTTTGAACACATCATCACTTACCAACAGTTGAGATACTAGTCAAAGATTACCTTTGTCTAGCTAAAATAAAGAAACAAAGCCACCAAATACCAAATGGATTCGCACAAGGAAGGTTCCGCACTAATAAGAATTTACCAAAAACGCGTTATTTTTTTATACGGTTAGAAGTCCTTAGCGGGAGTCGCATGGCCAAATTTTGTTACTCATTATACATTAGTAATTGGACTATATTTATGACTGAACTGAGCTATATGCACGTTCAAATCTAATAATTATATACATCATCATCCGAATTATATATACATCACTATGATATTTACCTAGGACGGCGCACTTAATTATATTTTATATCACTACAATATGTACTTGTTGCTTCAACAGTTTTCTTAGATCTGTGTACATACTGTAAGCGTAAGCTGTCGTCTAAGCTATATGAAAGCATGCGATATTACAAGGTGCAACGTTTTAATTTTTTTATTCAAGTTTTTCTACCCCATTCTCACTAAAAACAGGTACACGCAAGTTTGATACGAAACTCACTTCGCGGTCACTACATTTTATGGATATAAATTACAGATTAATTTTAGTTTATTATATGGTGTCATTATACCAGTTATTAATATAATTACAATATAATAACAAATCCTATTTATTTACATTATTCTATTATTTATTTATATAATTGACCTTCACGATTTCATGAAGGTCGTATTTAATAGACTCTGCCTAACTTAGATACTATTTGTTCCATTCATTATGGCTTGCATGCGCTATATGTGAGCGCGGAAACGACGCACGCCCTAAATTTTTACAAAGTATGCATTTTAAAATTTTCTTGCTACTGATTCTCACACTTCTAAGATTGATTTCACAAAACTTCTAAGCTTCGTCATTATCATTGTGCTTCAGTATTAGTTTGAAAAATTACTTCTGACTCAGAAATGTAAATAGATCTGATTTCGCCAGACAATAGAGGAAGCAGCAAGCGTTTAATCTAGAGTTATGTGTTTTATTTCCTTATATTTGACTTTTAATTTTCACACAAACGTTGCATAACGTCCTCCGAAACACGAGCATGATTGTTATTGTAAACTAAGTACTGGTAACATTTTCCTTTTGTTTACAATAACCTTGTTTCTGCACTTAAATCGCAAAGTAAACTTTCAAATCTGATAATGTTATCATTAAATTAATACCATCCTTTTTTTTCTTTTTCTACATAATTTTTTGTAACTTTATTTTGTTGTTAATAAATGATTATTTATTTATTTAAGGAGATATTATCAAAATATAACTAACGACAAAAGACCCGCCGAAGTAGCTACTTAAATTGTTTATAACCTATATCTTTACAAGGCTATATGCAGACTGGTTCGATTTCAATTAAAATCATATAACAGCATTTTAACTGATTTAGCGATATTAATATTAAATATAATATTATGTTTTACATTTATAGTTTTTAAACCGTTCGAAAATTTCTTACAGTAGGCATATAAGACATATGTAACTAAGTATTGTATACAGTTAGTAGTATTTTGTTAATAAAGGCGGTCGGTAAAAATAAATGTATAATATGTAGCATTATCAGAATATATACAAGTTCATTTTTAAATTACCAAAAAAAAATTAATAGTAATATCTACTGCTGGTACTAAACAAGTACAACTAGTCAAATTTATTTATTACTTTTCACTAAAAAAGTTACACGAAGTTGAAATTTTCAAAAATTCCTTCTAAAATTATGGTCACTAAATAAACAAAACTACCACACACAAAAGTACAATTAATGAATGGAAACACATGATGCGCGGAAGTTACACATAATATTCATCTCTCTTTCTTATTTTCTGCATTGCGCGTGTCTGTTTCGGTAGGTACCTAATCCAAACATCTGTTACGTACTAGTAAGTATTTTTAGCATTAAATGAAAGATCGAATCTAACTTTCCTTTCCCTTCATACTTTGATCTTAGATTACATTACTTGTAGGTACCTAGTGAATTGTTTTGATTTAAATAACAATCGGATATTTAGGTATCTGCTTTAAGCTTAATAAGATAAACATCATAGCGTGTCAACTTTGTAGTAATAACTCACCCGCTTGTTTACACTGAGCTAAATAACTAGCTATCAGTTCGATGCTTACATTATTATTATATCACTTGTTTATTGTCAATTGCACGTTTCAAAAAATTGTTTCGTAGTGACATTAACGCATCAATAATGTACAGCTTTATTAACACTTTCACTTAAGTTTCATCCACTGTTTACCACATCCACTGATTTAGGAAGGGAGTCCTCCCTTCCTAAATCCGTGGTTTACACAGTTATTACCGACATAAATAAGTAAACACATAAATTTTTTTCAATTCATAGAAGTCCTTAATCGTTTCATCCGAATTGATATGCCGCGGTAGGTACTTACTTACATCGTCTTATTCTTTAGATGAAAAACTATCATGGCGGTTATCAAATCGCGGCGTGCTATAAAGAGAAACAAATTATACTTTATTAACGACGCATCATCGGCGCGTGCGGTACGCGACTGAAATCTGAACTTTCGGCGTTTTCTTTCGGCAGGATCATTTGCAAGGTCAAGGTGTATGACGTGAGAAGCGAGATGACCTCGACGAGTTTTGTTTATGAATGACACATTTTTATGTAGGGGTAATTACGTATGTATAAACCGCGTGCATGTAGTATTTCTTAATGAAGTAGAGGAAACTGTGTGAATTAAATGCTTGGGTGTGTTAATCAATGAAGAGGTTTGACCAAATATTTATGTATATGTTGGATATTTTTTTTTATACGTAACTCATGTTTTTTTCTGTCTGTATGTTTTTAGTACCAGCAGCAGATGGACCAGTTTTTTTTTTTGGTAGTTTCAAAATATTGTTGTATATATATATTATATATATAAAATATATATATGATATTATATTGTCAAAGTCAGATTTGACTTTGACAATATCATAACAATCCTCACCTCTTGATATATGACCCATTCCGGTATGACTTTCCTCAGTATAGACTCTGAGTGTAAATGCACTGGTTCCTCCAAATCGCCGCAGTGATACGCGTATTTGAACTTACGTTTGTCTTCACCTGTAACATTAAATTAATACTATAATTTAACCGGACAAGTGTGAGTCTGACTCACACTAGTTAGTTGTGAAGCAGTGATAGCTCAGTGGCTTTGGCTATGAACTGCCGCGCAGCAGGTCCATGGTTCGAATCCCGCCGCGGGCTTGAGCTTCTCCGCATGGTGTAAGGGCATTTTTGCGAATACCCGCCAGGCTAGCGACCACCCTCAAGTAGAAAATCTGTCGCCAAGCACCTAACGGTGTGTTCCGGCAGCTGTCTTTGAGAGCCAGTATTTCTAGGTTAAGCCATTTAACACCTTCGACCACATCATCACTTACCATCAGGTGAGATTGTGGTCGAAGGCTTACCTATCAGCAATAAAAAAAAACACCGAGGGATCCGAGCCAGCATAATATATTTAGGGTGAGCGAAGCGAGCCTACAAAGCACACATTATGAAGGGATGGCAGCTATTGGAGCCACCAAATGAGAGATGAGTATATCCTTTAACGTTTCATCGTGCATTGAGACTGTATTTAGACCTCTTTAACTAACATCATTCATACCTTATATACTACAAAAATTTGTTCTTATCTTAGTATGTGCTTGATACATGTAACATAGGTTATCAGTAGAGACGTGCTGGTCTATATGTATATCTATCATCGTTTATCTTATCTATCTACGACTGCATAGTCTCATGTAGGTACGTATCACATCCTGTACCTACATGACTGCTTGGGTAGGCAATAGTAGTTGCAGCTACAGTCAACAAAATATGGATGCACTACTCCATATTTTGTTGACTGTCTTCATGCGTGGTGTAGAATATCTAAGTGTCATGGGACGTGATAACATTCACTCTTCCATGTTCACTCTCTTTGCTTTGAGCTGTTTAAATGCTAACATTCTGACCGTGTTACTTCATTGGAAACAAATAAATAAACATGTCTTTTGAAGTACAGTGTGTATCAATTAATTACCTACGCTGCAGGACATCTCAATATAGGACATGTAGAAAGGTTATAATAGGTATATTACCTTGTTTGACCTCATCCAATCCAATTTTCCTGCCAACCTGGTCGCCCAATCCGCTCAGAAGTAATTGCCTCAGCAACCTTGCCTGGTTGTCGTCTGGAGGTTTCATTTCTGGGTCTATAGTAGCATCTACACTTGCAACGCTTAGGTTGATCTCGGAGGTGAGCTGTTTGCGGAGTTTCCTAATTTCTTTGACTGCCTAAAAATAAAAGAAATTAATTATTCCCACATTTCCACTACGTCGCTTCGCTTATATAAGTTCTCCAAATGGTTCGCCGCTAAAAATCTTTCAGAAATTCAATAAAGACCAAAAGTTTTTTAATTTTATTTACCAAATGTGACTTATGTTGAACCATCATTAAGCTTGGCCTAGATAATTTTTCTATTGACAATGTGACAGTTTTCCTGGGAATCAAAATGGATTCATCTTTACAGTGGAATCCACATATAAATTATCTATCCGGAAGACTTCGTTATGCTGCATATGCAGTTCATAAGATAAGAGAGTTAACAGACGTAGCTACTGCACGGCTAGTTTATTTCGCCTACTTCCAAGTATTACGTCGCAGTAATACACCATACGTATTACTGCCGGGAGCTGCTGCTGAGATAGAGACATTCTTTATCTTACAATAGCGTGCAAAAGAAGCCATATATGAAAAGATCCTAGAAAATCTATGAAGGATCCTTTTAAAGAAATTTATATTTTAACTTTACCGAGTGTATAAATAAATAATAACGTACATAAAATTTACAAATCTATAATATTTGAAAATATTATGTATGTTCGTAAAAATCAGAGTAAATTCAAATTAAACAGAGACAATCAAGATAGACACACATAGATAATATAACCTACCTTATCCCTAAGTCCGTATTTAGCGCAGAACAAATCGTGTTCTCCCTTGACATGTGCATACTCCGCGGCTCCGACCGCACGCAACAACACTCCGGGATCGCCCAGCAGTAGCGTATGTCCAGTCGCCGGCCAACTCTCCGGTTTGCCACTCATCACCTGAAATAAGAGATTTTATATTACTTTACATATCTCTTGCTCTGTAAGTACACCCTTACACCCCTGAATGCCGGGGTGTATGACTATCATTACAGCATAGGTTTTGGAATTTGAAAAAAGAACTGTCATACTCATACTGCCCGAAGAATATTTTTAAAAAGTTAATATTTTTTTTCTCGGTATCGATTAATTACTCGAATCAGAATCTAGACAATTTATTTTATAAAGATTTTATTTTAAATATGGAACTACACTCGAGAGCAATGAATCCGGGTCACTTAAAGAATCCTAAGAATCTCGGAAACTAAAAATGCTAGGTTAATGCAATAAATTGTATTTAATAGACAATGTAATACTCCTTAAATGAAGGTATTAAAACTTCTTAGTTATTGTAAAGTTATATCATAAAAAAATCAAATTTGAAAAAGGGCCACTTTCGAAGATGGAACTACGAAATTACAGCATTTGGTTTTGCTTTTGTTTGTAATCTGTCATTTATGTGGGTACATAAACCATGTTGATAGTGCTCTATATTCATTATTCAAGCTGAAATTATGTCGCTTACGCCTGAAGAATGCACCAGAATACTTACAATGCTGGAAACCGGCCGGAGTCAGCGCGATACAGCCAGGACTGTCGGTGTGTCGCTGTCAACAGTACAAAGAGTTCTCCGACGTTACGAAGAAACTGGTTCTAACCTACGCAGACCAGGAACGGGCAGAACCAGGTGTACCACAGCACGAGAAGACCGATACTTGGTGAACACCATGCTTCGAAATCGCTTTCTCACAGGAACTGAACTCACCAATCAGTTTCGACGCCTCGGAGGAAGTAACCCAAGTGCATGGACAGTAAGACGTCGGCTTGCTGAATCTAACTTAAAAACCCTTAGACCTGCAAACGGCCCTAAACTGGAGCGTGGGCATCGTATTTCGAGACTAAGATATGCCCAGAGCCACGTAAATTGGAGTATTGAAGATTGGTCAAAAGTTATGTTCTCCGACGAATCAAAATTTATGCTCTACAAGCACGATGGAAGACACAGAGTGTATCGAAGACCAGGGGAAAGATTCAAGCAAGCATGCATCGAAGAAAAAGTAGCCTACGGTGGTGGGTCTGTACTTGTGTGGGCCGGAATTTCTTCTGAAAGTCGCACAGAGCTGGTGATCATAGAAAACGGCTCTTTAACTAGCGTAAGATATGTGGAAGAAATCCTCAATGATCACGTTGGTCCATTTATGGTCAATTTAGGTGAGGATGCTATATTTATGCATGACAATGCCCGACCTCATACAGGTAGGATTGTGAATGACTACCTTCAAGAGATGAACATTACTCGTATGGAGTGGCCAGCGCGCAGCCCGGATATCAACCCGATCGAGCATGCTTGGGACGAGCTAGGCAGATGCGTAAAACAACGAAACCCTCCCCCAATCACGCTTCGTGAGCTCAAAATTGCTCTCACAGAGGAATGGGAGAATATTCCCCAAAATCGTATAAGGAACTTGGTGTACAGCATGCCAAACCGCGTAAACGCAGTAATGGAAGCACGAGGAGGCAATACGAAGTATTAAAATTCAAGAAAATCGTAATAAAGTTCAAAAATTTCATGTTTCCTATTTTTGTTTTAAGGAGAGATCAGCAGTTTTTTTCTTTATGTAATTTTGTGTTAATAAAATGTATGGTGACTCATATTTTTTTTACTTTCATTTAAGGAGTATTACATTGTCTATTAAATACAATTTATTGCATTAACCTATCATTTTTAGTTTCCGAGATTTTTAACATTCTTTAAGTGACCCGGATTCATTGCTCTCGAGTGTATTTGTTTCCACATCGTATGTTAGATGGAATCGATTTAAAAATCAAACTGGCCAGCAAGATTGGACGCGCTTGCGTGCGTGAAAAAAAAAAGACAGTCTACTAGTAGGCGCGAAAGCATCGCGAAAATAATTAATTTTCTTGTTTGAGTTCTTTTTCAAAAGTTTTAAACATGTCTGGTGACGAAGACATAGATCTAACGCCCGATTTTATTAAAGAAAGGGCAAAAACAGTTGTCGAAAATATATTACCGCCGAACTCGAAAGAAAGATATGTAAAGGCATACGACGAATTTATGAAATGGCTGTCAGAAAAAAAGTGAAATCTCTTTCTGAAAGTGTTTTTATATCATATTTTGATGAATTATCTAAGAGGCTACAACCTTCCAGTTTATGGTGCTTTTATTCCATGCTAAAATCTACAATGATGACAAAACATGACGTGAATTTGAAAGATTTTTCTAAACTTACTGCTTTCTTGAAAAGGCAGTCTGACGGCTTTAAAAGCAAGAAATCGAAGGTATTTACTGCAGAAGAAGTACAGAAATTCTTAAATGAAGCTCCGGATGAAATTTATTTAGCAATAAAGGTACCTACGTATTTACTTACCAAAATATTTCACAAAAATACTATGCGAATTTGGTGCCTTTAATACAACTTATGTCTTTTTTACAGGTTGTTCTAATTTTTGGGATATCGGGAGCCTGCAGAACCGTGGAATTGACAAACTTGACAATAGAAAATGTAGAAAAACATAACAAATTACTACTCATCTTCTTCTTCTTGTGCCATATCCTAACGGATGTCGGCGACCATCTTTCTAAATATGACTCTTTCCTGAGCTGTTCTGCTAAGAACAGCGGCGTCAGGAGTACCGGTCCAAGATTTTAAATTGTCACACCAGGCTATTCTCCTTCTGCCTCTACCCCTCCTTCCCTCTATTTTCCCTTCAATAATAGTTTTGAGTAAATTGTATTTTGTGTGTCGGTGTAGATGACCAAAATATGCGACCTTTCTTTTTTTTACAGTGATGAGCAGTTCAAGTTTTTTGTTAAACATTCTTTTGAGAACTTCTTCATTCCTGACTTTGTCCCTCCAGGAGATTCGGAGCATTCGTCTATATATCCACATCTCAAATGCGTTTAACTTGCTTTCTGTTGTTTTAGTTAAGGTCCACCCCTCTACACCATACAGCAGTATCGATAAAATGTAACACTTGACCATTCGCCATCTCAGCTTTAATTTAATGTTTCTGTTCAAAAATAGGGATTTCATTCTCATGAATGTGCTTCTGGCTATTTCTATTCTTGTACGGATTTCTGTGTCAGCATCCCAATTTTCATTTAGAAGACATCCCAGATACCTGTATTGTTTGACTCGCTCGATCGGTTTTCCTTCGACTAAAAGTGAATGGGTGTCGATTACGTGTTTACTGACGACCATAAATTTTGTCTTTTTCACGTTCATTTTTAGTCCATACTCTTTAACTACATTATTTAGGCGGTCTAACAGTGTTTGTAGATCTTCCATAGAGTGGGCGAGAAGTGCTGTATCGTCTGCATATCTGATGTTATTTACAATTTCACCATTCACTTTCACTCCTATATCAATATTTTCGAGAGCTTCGTTAAATATTGATTCCGAGTATGCATTGAATAGTGTCGGAGACATAATACATCCTTGCCTCACTCCCTTTAATATCTTAACGTCTTTGGATCGATACTGACCAGTTTTGATATGAGCTGTTTGGTTCCAGTATAGGTTCTTTATTATATTTAGGTCTTTAGCGTCAATACCTGTGTATTTCAGAATTTCCATTAGCTTATCGTGCTTTACGTTATCAAAAGCTTTTTCAAAGTCTATAAAGCATATGTATACGTTTCTCTGAAATTCGAGGCATTTCTGTACTAATACTTGTATCGCCACCAAAGCCTCTCTGGTTCCTAAACCACTGCGGAATCCAAATTGTGAGGGACTGATGTTAAATTCAATTTTAGGATTAATTCTGTTAAATATTATTTTTAAGAAAATTTTTAATGCGTGGCTCATTAGACTAATTAGACGATGGTCACAGCAGTGTTTAGCATATACTACTCATAAAACTGCCTAACACGAAAACTAAAATTGACCGGTCATTTGTTGTGCATGAAGAATTTGCAAATGATGTTGAAAAATATCAAGCTCTTCGGCCTGAAAACGTGGATACAAATCGTTTTTTTCTTAATTACAGTAAAGGAAAATGCCACAGACAAGTAATAGGAAAAAACAAATTTACAGGCATGCCAAAACAAATAGCCACATATTTAAAACTGAATAACGTAGAGTTATACACCGGGCATTGCTTTCGCAGAACATCAGCGACTCTATTGGCTGATTCGGGAGCCAACCTCACTCTGTTAAAAAGGCACGGCGGCTGGAAGTCCAGAAAAGTGGACGAAGGTTATATCGAAGATTCGATGGCAAACAAAAGCAAAATTACTTCTAAAATAACAGAAAATATAAACTTGAAATCACCACGTCAAAGCACATCATCTGAGCCATTTTTTAATGAAGAAAATAGTACCAGTCAACTGCCGCCATTTACGATGCAAGAACCTCAAGTCACTCAAACTCAAGTCTTATCATCACAAACTCATATTCAAACTATAAATATTTCTAAAAAGAACGTGACCATATCTCTTACAAATTGTAATAATTTTACTATTAATTTTAATTAAATACACATTTTTTTCTTCTTAATAAATGTTCATTGAAACCTGCTGTCTTGTTGTTTACTTACCTCACAATCGATATGTAAAGCAGAGTATTTATCTCGGGCGTAAGCATCAATTGCATACTCGGGTTAATTAGCGCCTTCGCTTCGCTCAGGCGCCAAAAACCTCGTATGCAATTGATGTCATACAGCCCTTGGTTAATAATCTACTATTAGATATAAAGAACATACTTTATTATACCTTAAGAAATATTACTTCGGCACCAGTGTCGGTTTCGGCAGAAAATCTACCGAACCTTCGGCCACACCGATTCGTGATTTATCGCACGTGGCTCCGTTGACTTCGGGAGAGTTCGGCTCTCATTTGTCACCCACTATTGTCAACTGTCAGATCGCAGCTGGCTCGACGTGATAGTGTCGTGAGTTTATATGTTATTTCTCACATATAGTGATTAAGTAGGTGTTAATTTATTATCACTATTGTCTAACATTTTTATTGGCTTTAATTAAGCATTGTTCAGTAATTCACTCGTATTTATGAAGGATGCGAATTATGTAAAAAAGAGGTTATTTTTGATTGAGACATTCAATTATTACAGTACACACACGTACATTACAGTATTAGGTAACTGTTGCTGGATGAGGTTTACTACCAGCAAATCAATATCAAAATAAATAAATATATTTTTTTTGACATACTATACTTATTGTTTAAGCTTAATTTCAGAAAACAATAGATTGCTAACACGTCTGAAAAGTTTCAGTTTCGGCTTCGGTCTGCCGAAACTTTAACAGATAACGATAATTCTAGCTCGGTTTCGGTAGAAATTCCTGTTTAAGAATATGTAAAGAATATGTATAAGAATTAATTTATATATTAAAATTTGAAATTATAAACTTCATAAGAGCGTCGTTGGCCAATAAATTAAATGAATGTCCAGTTTTTAAGCAATTATAGGTTTGGACTGACGTGCCGTGCCGCATGTCGATGATGCGATCCTAACCGCCAGCTTGAGCTTCACCGCATGGTGAAGAGATATTCTGGCTATCTACCACCCTCAAATAGAAAATTTGTAGCCAAGAATCTAATAGTGTGTTCCGGCAGCAGTCCTTGAGAGCCAGTAAGTAATTCATACAATTACAGAAACATGCGACTTAACTACAACTTACCTACAACCATATATCTCAGGGGGGCGCAGTGCAGTTCGACATGTGACGAAATGCATCTGTTACAGGAGGTTACCGCTTAAGATCAGGTGGGCCTCGAGCTTGTTACTTCAAGGTAACGTGAAAAAATTGAACTTATTGACATTAGAACTTCAGACTAGTTTGGAGAAAGAATTCATTATAGGCATGGTATTAAAGTGCTAATAATAATCAAAGCTGGTTTAATACTACTACCCTCATGTAGGAAATCTGTCACCAAGCTCTTTAACGCGGTGTTGCGGCAGCTGTTGTTGAGTCACCATTCTTGGTAACGCCTGTTTACCGCCTTTGACCTTCGCTTACCATCATGTGAGTTAATGCTCAAAGGCTAGCCTATCGAGAATAAGAAAGGTTATAAATAACGTACCTCAGGAACAGTAAGCGCTGAAACCAATGCGACGGTGTACGGTAGAAGATTCTGTTGATGGCTGAGCGCTAACATTTTGCCGTATCGCGGTAACAACGGGAACGCTGAAACCGCTTTGCCTAACGCTGTTACTTTCAGTACCTGAAAACAATATATAACATTTACAAATTCTTGGAGCACAATTTTTTTGTTCCGAGCGGGAATCGAGCCCGCGTCCTCCGATTTCCAGCTCGGAACACTAAAACATGCTAAGCGAATACTCGCTTGACTAGCTACTACCCTCAAGTAGAAAATCTGTAGCCAAGCACCTTACGGTGTGTTCCAGCAGCTATTCTAGAGAGCCAATAATTCTAAGTTAGCCTGAACAACATCTTCGACCACATCATCACATCTTCGACCACATCATCACTTACCATCAGGTGAAATAGTGGTCAAATACTAGCCATCTATAAATAAAATAAGAAAACAAGTTAAACGAACATAATGAATAGACTCAGGCGTTACTTTGCGGAAATCTATATTTTATGATAACAAATATTTTGATCAAACACATAAAATATTTACAAATCGCGTATCCATCGCGTTAGTTGTTTAATTACTATGTGTAATAATCGCGTGTAAAAACCTAAGACATCATTTTTATATATATATATGTTTCTATGGAGAATTCTTGATCGTGCGCTCGAAGAGTCAATACCTCAAAGGATGCTTCGTGTAGAAGCAAAACGTCTCGAAAATTGTTTCGGTTTTTTACAGTTCCAGTTTTCTATATGTTCTTACAACTAAAATATTGTAAGAACATATACAACCAACCCACATGTCTAGGACAAGGGTTGATATAATTAGTAATTATTTTGTAGATGTGCAAGCTTATTAAAATCATAAACGAGTTACCTCTTCTTCATCCTTCCTGTTGTTACCACTGCTCATTACAGGCCTCTCCAATATGCCGAGCGTTTCTAGACGTTTCTCCGCTAGCCGCAGCTGCATTCTGTCCGGGGCGGTCGGGAACGGGAAGTTTACTACCTGAAAATAATGACTATTAATAACTACTATTTGTTCCGTGAGCCAAAGACCACGACACTGAAATATATTTTTTTCCGTTTCGAAATCCGCTGTTTTGATAAGCTGATTCGACAAAAAATTAACTATCGAATCTACTCACAGAATTTGACGAAAATCGGTGTTGAGAAATGCTACCTGTAGAGGAGAACAGCCGGAAATTCGGATAGTCATGCTAAAGTATTTTTGCCGAAGTTGAAACAGAGACGCTTAGCTCGTCCTTCGGACTCTCTCGGTCAATTATGACTATTTTAACCACGGATTTAGGAAGGGAGGGGATATGGCGCGAGGCATTTATTCTACTGATCCGCATGTCGCAGTTTTTCAATTATCTATCCCCACTGCGCTTCACGCCTACAAATGAAACAATAAACTCTTAAAGTAATACACTGAACGCAGGGCTCCCATTAGCTACTTACACCAACTAATTACAATGCACACTGACAAATCAATCAATGAAAGCAAAGCGCTCGGACATCACAGTAACAATAAAAATTACCCCTACATGCATACATTTAC
This sequence comes from Plagodis dolabraria, assembly GCA_963854805.1. Classification (NCBI taxonomy): domain Eukaryota; kingdom Metazoa; phylum Arthropoda; class Insecta; order Lepidoptera; family Geometridae; genus Plagodis; species Plagodis dolabraria. The sequence goes on from OY978461.1 coordinate 17,694,952, forward strand.
ACGTACGCTAGGGCTTGATACTATCGGTAAAGTGGTATCGAAATAAAAACTACATAGTTTAACTGAAGAAGTAATTGAGTATAAAATAACATTTCATGCTACATATATTAAAAATTCATGTTTTATTTATTTTCATGTCACCTAAAATTTTATGAAAATGTAAGTACACAACTTGCACTTGGTTTGAACCGTTTTAGGTTATTATTTATTGGATAAATAATACTTGACAACACATAGTATGTATGTAACTTTATTAGTTTTTATATTTTTTAAATTAATTTCACACGTACTTCTGTCAAAGCAGTCGTGGTTTCGGGGCAATTCGCATTCTTGGGGATTATGTAGCTCCAAAGAACAAGATGCCTTTGAGTCGACTTTCTCCGATTCCTAAAAGTTATGAATGCAATTGAAAACGCAGTAACTGTAGTCGACGTACTATAGTCACTACCTGCAGTATGCGATCGGCAAGGAGGGTAATCGACGCGCTGCGCTAGACGCAGTAAATATTATCTTGCAGATAAGATTTCGTCACCAGATTTCAAGAAGTTCTCGATTACCCTCCTTACCGCTCGCATACCGCAGGTGGTGCCTAGCATTAGTGGGTGGACTATACTAACAAAGATAATACATTTTATATTTCACATCATGCATTTTTCGTATAAAAAATAAAAGGTATGTACCGAAAATATATGAAAAACTTTTATTTTTGGGACTGCTCAATCAAAAAATCTGCCACTTTTGTTCAAGGGTTGAAACATCTCTTCCCTAAAATGGGCTGAACATATTCTGCTATTTTTAAATGGTAGCCAGGTAGATCCCCTGCCTGTCGCTTCAATCCATTTTTCCTTAATATTTGGATCTTTTGGGAAACTGACAGAAAATGTATGTTCTGTTTTAAAAATATCTTCCACTTTACAACAGTCAATTATTATAAGTAGTCTCTTTCCAAATAACGCTTGCAATATTGCTTTAAAGTTTATTAACAACATTTAGCAGGCTCGTTACAGTATCGATTGATCGTTTTAAAAATATTTTCCACTATACAACAGTCAATTATTATAAGTAGTCTCTTACCAAATAACGTTTGCAATATTGCTTTTAAGTTTATTAACAACATTTAGCAGGCTCGTTAAAGTATTGATTGATATAAGTATTTCTATAATGTATCGACCACATCACTAACTCTCGGCCGATAGCAGCGGCCGTACTACGCGACGATGCGCGCTTTCAGAATATCGTTAACGCAATTCTACATTGCGGCATTTGCTTGTTGAGTCGTAAATAATTTTATAACATTAAGAGCAATGGATTTCGATTATGAATATGCTATACTTTTGTCACCTTTGGAACATTTTCAACGGCTCTGTTAACTTCGTTTGGAATTATGATGGATTTTAAATAATAACATGTGAATTCTTGTATTTACATGTCAAATGATATTCCATTTATGCTATAGTTCACCTTGTCACTTTTGTTCTTGCACGTAATGACAGCACAACTTGGCATTTGGTGGTAATTACACGATGTTTGCACGACCGTGGACAAAGTGCGACTGGCGCGCCGATATTTACGATTTTAACTAACAAGTTCTCTGGAACGCGTTGCTGCGACACGTGTAACGCCTCCTCGGCATATCCCCTCCCTTCCTAAATCCGTGATTTTAACAGTGCTGTGGTAAAAGCTTCCCCTGTGAACACGTGGTCCGACAGTAGGCCGATGACTAGGGACAAGTATTTTCAGATTCAGATTCAAATATTTATTGCAGCCCTAAAAGTACAAGGTGTTATAAAATGTTTTTTTTTTATTCCTATCAGTCCTATTAGATAAGCTGACCACAAGCACTCACTAGTTATATAATTTTAATACAAGGAGTCCGATTGATAAAATACAAATACCCAAAGCCGATTTGTTTTGTTTCAGGAATGTTGGTAGCGATCATTTGCCGTAATACCAGTAGATAGATCTTTTGATGGTAACATGGTCTTTTTTGACCAAGAGGTCTCTGTATCGATTCTCACCCGGATTAAACAAGTGTTTAGATAGTGCGATATATTTTAATCGTTATCCGTTTCCATAATCAAATTCGTATCTTTTAACCCACTAAAGCCCTGTTTCAGAATGTTCGAGTAAGTTCCGGTTATACTACCCAGAACATGTTTATAAAACAAAACTCTATCTTTGCGTTTCACAGCCATCGATTTAGCCTATCCATCGGTTAAAGCTTGAAACACGCTGCATGTTAACTGTCATTTTTATCATTCAGTTGTTTTATGTGATGGTTAGCAACCCGAAACTTTATTAGGACATTCTGAAACGGACCCTAATAGTATACCTTATCGATGCTCATGCACTTCATAGTGAGAAGTAGATCGTCAACCGGCCGCCTGCAGAGGTCCGGCGGGTGATGTTCCGGACACTCGTGTTGGAAGACGGCACTGCTGTACAAGCGGTACGCGTGTCCGGGCCCCACGCGGCCCGCGCGGCCCGCACGTTGGCCCGCGCTGGCCTGGGACGTCCACACTATACGCCATGCACTTGCGCCTGTCACGTGGTCGTATACTCTGGAATCGGTGGAAGAACGTTGGTCTTAGTGAATATCGGGTTTTTTTATGCCTGATAGGTTAGCCTTTGATCACTATCTCACCAGATGATGTGGTCGAAGATGTTGTTCAGGCTAACCTAGAATTACCGGCTCTCAAGGACAGCTGCCGGAACACACCATCAGGTGCTTGGCGACAGATTTTCTACTTGAGGGTGGTAGCCAGGAGGGCTTTCCCAAAATGCCTTACCACCATTCTGTAACTACTGCTATCCTTACAACCGGGACCGACGTCTTAAAGTGCTCCCCGAAGCACGGAAGCGCTCAGTAGTAATGTCACTAGCGGTCACCCATTCAACTCATGACCGCGGCTGACGTTGCTTAACTTTGCTGATCGGTTAAGCAGAGCTGAGCATACTTCGCTACGAGCGCTTCGAAAAACTTTCTTGCGTTCAATTTCCTTACAATTAATACTACTTTTCTGCTACTAATTACTAGTTAATTAGGATCTGATAGAAAAATTTATTAGTAGTCCTGTGTATGTAACTACGCTCGCCATATACAAATAGGTTCAACAATATCTCGTATTTGCGAAGTCTCCGCACTCACCGCTGTGTCAGCGCTTACAACACACAGCCTAGCGACTACTGGCTGTTTTCTAAAAACAAGTTTAGTTTAGTATATAATTAATAGAATAGGAAAGTTTCTGACATCATCTTCTTCCCGTCCCACAAGATATTTTATGCTCGGTATAGTAGCGATGTCTCCGCTATGTCAGCGTTTACACCCACAGCATAGCGACTACGAGCTGTTATATAAAACCAAGTTAATCTTAGTTTTTTTGATGCCGAGTGGCTATAGCTATGGACTGGCGTGACGCAGGTCCCTGGTTCGATCCCCAGTCAGCTTGAGCTTCACCGCATGGTGGAAGGGCATTTTGAGAATGCCCGCCTGGCTAGCTACCACCCTCAAGTAGAAAATCTGTCGCCAAGCACCTAACAGTGTGTTCCGGCAGCAGTCCTTGAGAGCCAGGCACATGAGACTTAACATCTGTATGTCTCGATGTGACGGGCGCAGTGCAATTGGTCACATGACGAAATACATCTGTTATAGGCAGAGGTTAATCCGCTTAACATCAGGTGGGCCTCGCGCTTGTTCCGTCACAATCACATAAAAAAAAGTAAATATAACTAATAAACAGAATAATGGAATAGAACAGTCTCTCACGTCACCATCTTCCCAGCATCACCACACATTTAATGCTCAGTAATTTATAAGCGCTGACATAGCAGAGACATCTCCGCTATGTCAGCGCTTACAACGCACAGCAAAGCGACTACTGTAAGCTTGTAAAAAAAATCTGATTTAACATATAAGACTAATGTAATTTTTGTAAATGGTTATATTTTTTTTTTATTATGTAATGTATCATTAGTGTAATTCGTCTATAAGCGGTACTAATTGAAGAAATAAATAAATAGACAGAATCATGGTATGGGAAAGTGACTCACTTCATCTTCTTCTTCCCAGTATCAACCACATATTTAATACTCGGTATAGTAAGCGATGTTTCCGCTACGTCAGTGCTTACAACACATAGTCTAGCGCCTACGGGCGGTGGCGCAAAAACTCTGGCTTGTTTGGCGGAACTTAACATCGAATATAAGGGTAGCACCCAAAGGGGTTGTCGGCAAGCCTTGATTTCTGGGCCCAGGATGTCTTCTTCGTTGTCTATAAAGAAAGAGAAAAATTATATGTTATATTATAAGTTCGTATTTATATTTGAGGTCCAACCATCAAGCTATTCAACAATTTCCGCCGTTTTCCTGCAAACATGCAAATTGCAGCGGCTTTCATGGACCTTCTTCCTATAGCAAAAGGTCAATGACAGCTCGAGTAATAGATCTGTAAATTTGTATGATAATTACAACAAAAAAAAAATTTTGATCAGTATAATAATAGTATATTATGATACAAGTGAGCTAAGTTGCGCATTATACACCACGAGGCTGCGGGTTGCGGCCCGAGCCGTAGCCGAGGGCGTTAATCAGCCGAATGTATAATGAGCAAGTTGCTCACGAGTTTCATACGCACTTTTTCAGCACCCTTGCGAGGAAAAAAAATATATATTGCACAAATGCGATACAAACAACATACGAAAATTATGGAAAATAACGCGCAAGTTTTTTATTTTTGCACGCGGCAAACGTATGGTGTTTAATTACATATACTTAGCCTTAAACCTCTTTGTTGTTACAAATCTGTATTACCCGGTTAATTTGAAAATGCTCTGATTACTCGCATATAATTTGCAGTTAGGTACTAACTTAACTTTATAGGGATAAATTACCCGGTTAAATTGAAAATGCTCTGTTTACTCGCGTATAATTTGCAGTTAGGCACTAACTTAACTTTGTAGGGATAATTCTATTACACACTAGTGTATAATATTATTATGCACGAGGGTATTATAGTTCGGTTTGTGTTTGTGTCTCAAGAACGATATAATAAACCTCACTTTACGAGCAAGGGTTTTGAAAATAACATTTCTGACGAAGTCGTTGTCTTATTTTTAGTGTTTTTCAAATTATTTGTTATAAATGTCGACAAAAAATTGTACTCATATTATGATATTCATTGATTTTAGCAGTTATCAGGGCCTAAAAAATACTGCAAGACCTATTGCTGCGTGCATATAGAATGTTATTATTGTATAAATCGTAGGCTGCAGATACAAATAATTTCTCAAACAATCCAATAGACAACTGGCACCTTAGTCTATCTGTGACCACAATCACTGCAGTATATGAAACATTGAAACAAAAATAATGTAAAATACAAGGTTTACATTTTATTTTGTTGTTAAACATATTTAAATTACATTTTAACGCACGTATTCTGCAATATTAAAAACATCTGGGAAAAGTGTCCATAGCCTAATTATCTAGCTAGGAATTTCAGAGGTTGGAAATCACAGAAAGTTCCCATATTATCCACAATGTATTATTAGTACTAGCCCAGACGGACAGTTTTTTTTATTTATTACTGATAAGCTAGCCTTTGATCACTATCTTACTTGATGGTAATGGTGATTATGTGGTCGAAGATGTTGTTTAGGCCAACCTAGAATTACTGCAACTCAAGGACAGCTGCCGGGACACACCGTGCTTTGCGACAGATTTTCTACTTGAGGGTGTTCTATAAATGTTCTACTTGAGCCAAGCGGTTATTCGCTTAATACCCTACCACCATGCTATAACGACTGCCGTACCGACGGCTTAATATGCCCTCCGAAGCACGGAAGCGCTCAGTAGTAATGTCACTAGCGATCAACCATCCAAGTCATGACTGCGGCGGACGTTGCTTAACTTAGCTGATCGGTTAAGAACGGCTAAGCCAACTTTGCTACGAGCGCTTCAAAAATATGTTTATTTTATATACCAGATAGTCCCTCAACATACAAAAAACCTTCCTTCTAAAGTCTAGTTTAAGGTTCCGTTTCAGAATGTCTTAATAAAGTTTCGGGTTGCTAACCAACACATACAATAACTGAATGATAAAAATGACAGTTAACATGCAGCGCGTTTCAAGCTTTAACCGATGTATAGGCTAAATCGATGACTGTGAAACGCAAAGATAGTGTTTTGTTTAATAAATATGTTCTGGGTAGTATAACCGGAACTTACTCGAACATTCTGAAACAGGCCCTTAGTCTTTCTGATGTAAATTTAAGTCGTCCAGGCGACAATATAGTGAAAATATAATATGGAAAATATAGTGCTATAATATAAGAGAGGGATGATTTTGCACACACCAGAATCACTAAGATGCCCTTCGCTGTCATCGTCGTTCCCCACCAAGTCTGCTTGTCCATCATCTTCCGGCATATCATAGTCATCTAGATTTATCTTAGGCAGCGCTTTGGACTTCAGTTTCGCTTTCCGGCGCGCTTTGCGTGCACGTTTCATTTCTTTTTCTACCTGAAAGTATGCACACACACTTTATATTAAAATACGCAAGTCCTACGAGTTATTTTATGTCCTTCCCAACTTGTCCTACATCATTGAAATGCATAGCCATGCAAGATGTTAGGTGTATCTATGAATTATGTAGAAATGTAGACACAAGATGTTTGTACTTATATAAGAGTAGCGCCGCGTTCCGGATTCACAAGGGTATTTAACAAAAAAATAGCCTATGTTCTTCAGGAATAATGTAGGATTCTAATGGTGACAGAATTTTTAAAACCGGTCCAGAAGTTTTTATGTTTAATCGTTACATACAAAAATACAAATCTTTCCTCTTTATAATATTAGTGTAGATATCTATATAATGATATGTATAATGTAGATCCCCTTTATAATACGTGGTAAGCCTATAACTATATACCTTAAAACCATTTATTTTGAACCATTCGACCTCACCACCTGAATTTGAACCATCTGCATTTTTTACTGTTTCTGCCTGGTAGTGCACTGCTGAACACAGTCTCCCCCATTATGGTGGGGGGCTGGCCATAATCCCCACGCTTGGCAGGCGGCTTGGGGATCGCAATGTCAGATATCAGTTCGTCAGAAAGTGCTGCTGCTCACCTTCTGGTGTGTTACCCTTAGTCGCCTCAAACGACACCCACACGTAGAGACGGTGGGGGTGACATTCCAGCTCGGCACACCATGGGAGTTAATGGTCCCGCAGAGGTGGCGTCTGGTCTTCATTTTTTTATTTGTTTAATTATATTCTTTATCTTACTAGAAAATTAGTCAACTAAGTATTTGTGCAGATTGCCCACTTATGTCAGATTGGTACAAAGTATTCAAATTATAAAGAAATACACACAAGAACATATTGTAAGAGTTTCGGACTTTTACTTTTTGAAGCGCTCGTAGCGAAGTTTGCTTAGCTATTCTGAATCGATCAGCAAAGTTATGCAGTGTCCGTCTCGGTCATGACTTGGATGGGTGACCGCTGGTGACATTACTACTGAGTGCTTCCGTGCTTCGGAGGGCACGTGAAGCCGTCGGTCCCGGTTGTTGTCTTAGGATAGCAGTCGTTATAGCTTGGTGGTAGGGCATTTTGCTAACGGTGTGTCCCGGCAGCTGTCCTTGAGAGCCAGTAATTCTAGGTTAGCCTGAACAACATCTTCGACCACATCATCACTTACCATCAGGTGAGATAGTGGTCAAAGGCTAACCTATCAAGCATAAAAATAATAATAATAATGGCCGCCTTTTTTATGTTAATTTTGTTTAGATTTTAATATTCACCTCGTCATCATCAGACTCTATGTCATCAGGTTCAGAGTCCAAATCAGCATCAGCAACTGTAGCGTTCTTTTTGGTGATCTGCTTCGAATAGTCGATGTCCTTGCGATAAGGGAACGCCGCTTTTAACTTGCGCACTAAGTAGTTTATCTGAAAATTTTGAAGGAAATAATTTAGTTGGATTTTTTATTAATTCATACACAAAAAAAAAAAAAAAACTCACTAGCTCGTAAAGGTGTTGTTTATCATTCGAGATTTGCGTGGAAAAGGTTTTTGATATTTGAATATATATAAAAGTTCCAGATAAATGCTTACTGATAACATAGAGAAAGTACTAATTATATCTATGCTAATAAAAACTAGGTAATTCTTGATGTAATTACCAGGGTTAGTAATTTTACTTAAGTATAATTTTGATTATAGATTAACGCAACTTTACTACATTATTTAAGGTTTTTTTCTTGCACCAAGCATTTTCCTCGCTGGAATGAGGTTAAAAATTGTGTGTTGTCAAAACTTTGAATCACGATTTCTTTTTAATGCTAGCTCAGCTGTAATAGCTAAGGAATGCTGTGCCGCAGGTCAATGGTTGGATCCTAGAACGGGTTGAGCTTAACCGCATGGTGGAAGGGCATTTTTCAAATGCCCGCCTGGCCAGCTACCATTCTCAAATAAAAAATCTTTCTCCAAACACCTAACAGTGTGTTCCGGCAGAAGTCCTTGTGAGGCAGCAATTACAGGCACATGAGACTTAATAACTGTATGTCTCAGGATGACGTATGCAGTGCAGTTTGTCTCTTGTGACGAAATGCATCTGTTACAGACAGTGGTTACCACTTAACATAACGTAGGCCTGGTGCTTGTTCCGTACCAAAACCATAAAAAAGTGTGAAGTTTAGGTTATTTACATCGTATAGGCTACTTTTGACCACTAACTCACCTGGTAGTAAGTAATGATATGATCGAGAATGATAAAAAGACTAACTAGAAGAACTGGCACTCATAGATAGCTGCCAAAATATGCAATTATGTGTTGGCTATAAATTATGTGGATTTTCCAAACCCTTTAAAAATTAGGACCGCAATCTGTTTTTTGGCGATATCAAAACTATATATATTTGTGATCTTAACGACAGCAGCAGAATTTTAATCACGCTCTTCTTATTTTGCAGATAAAATCTCTTAAGAGGCCCCTTCCATAAATTCAGTTTACAGACACATAGAGGATTAATGTAATGCAGTCGGTACCTATTTAGAGTTCTTGCTTTCATAGGATACTACCACACATGGTGTTGAAACATTTGTTCAGAAATGGCGTCAATTTATCTACATAGTGAGATAGAAAATATATTAAAAATTGTTTGGTTACCTCTTGTTGCCCAGTGACAAATATTAGTAATCCACCCTCGGGCAGCCTAGTGTGAACTTTCACTGCCTTCTTGTACGCTTCCTTCAAGTAATCGCTGGGCGTGCTCTTATTGAAGTGGATGGTCACTGGAAATTGTCTGGAATCTATCTGCAACAACATGTTTTATTTACTTGATTTTGTAAATACAATGGCAGTGCACTGGTTTTCAGCGATGTCCCCATCGAGCAGTTACATCATATTATTGACTGACTTAAATCTAGTTAATACTAGAAGTAATAATAGCCATAGACTGTCGGTAATAGCTATAGACTGTCTTGTCGCAGGCCTATAGTTAAATCCCCACCGCCGGCTTTACTGCGTAAGAGACGTGATAAATGTCCGGTACCTAGATATCACAGCATGGTTGCATGGCGACATTATGAACACATGTCACCTAAGTTCTACAACTTGCTGAATATTAAGACAGAGATAAAAAAAACTTACCTTCCACAAACTTAAACCTATAATAATTGAATGGTTACAGGACAAAAACTATAATAACACAGAAGCACTTTTGGAGAAAAAATAAATAGCATTTAATATTTTTATATATTACAAATACATATTATATACTATAAATACATATTATATACTACAAATACATATTATATACTTATTATTTCTATTAACAAAAACATTACCACACACCACAACAAGCACCTATAATATTACTTTATTATTTAAATAGCTTAAGTTCACTTTTATTTGTAGGCAGGGTTTCAACTTGTTATTTTGTATCTTATTTATATATTAGCAATAAAATATTTTGTATTTTTTTTTGTACTGGAAGTGCATTTAGCGAATGCTCGCCTAACTAGCTACCACCCTCAAGTAAAGTCTTTCGCCAAGCATCTAATAGTGTGTTCCGACAGCAGTCCTTGAGAGCCAGTAAAATTACAGGCATATGAGACTTAACAACTGTATGTCTCAGGGTGATGGGCGCAGTGCAGTTCGTCACCCTATAACATAAAATGCGTGTGTAATTTGTATACAATTAACAACTACACATGAGTTAGTTTTCCAAATAACAGTTTTTGTAGTAGGAATTTGGAAAATACACATTTCATTACATCATATCAGCTTTCGCTGTGAAGAAAACTTTTGGCTATGAAGTGTTATAGATTTGTTTCCTTTTAAATATTTCCGCACCAACGCCGAATATACCACAAAACAGTTATTTTATTCATACAGTTTGGAACCCTTAGTGGGAGGTCAATCTGCAATTGGAAGGTTATTAATATACTGGGGTATTGGACTATTATAATACCAAGTTTGACGCTTGCAGGTAATTACTGGCACTTATTCCGCCGCTGGTGAGAAAGCGAGTAGCTATCAAATATTTTTTCATTCAAGACACGTAAAATGATATAGATCCAGTGTCAACATGAGACGCATATAATGACGCACATTTTATTTAATTCTAGCACAGTAACTAAAGACCCTCTTAATGTTAGAATTTGTAATTTTAGTTAATAGTTTTATATTATTTTTGTTAACACTTAGGATGAGTGCGATGTAACATTTTTGTTTGAATAATTTGCTCTTTTATTTTTGATTTTATGATTATTATACTTTTCATTATCCCAGTAAACTTCACTCCATTCGGAAATAGATATGGTTTTGTCATTGAACGAGGCGACCCACAATGTCAGAACAACAAGATAGCCCATTGGACAATTCTGAGACGTTAATCGCTTTACGTTCACACTACCGGCTAGAACTCGCTCTCCACTAGTTTATCGTAGCGACAAGAGCTATACTCGCGCCAAAACTCTCGCTAGACGCACGCGGATCGTCACCCGCGTGCGGATCTAGCGCCCGCACGCGGGCTGCCGGCATCCTATAATTTCATACATGTTTTTCCTATTACGCGGACAGCAAGCACGCGGAACGCGGATTGCCGACTCGCACAACACTGCAGCGGCAAACGAAATATTTGTACTGCGCGCGGCCAGAGCGTGCAACTTGCTTCCGGATCCGTGGCGGGCGAAAATACGCATGACAGGAAAAGAGCCCTATGTTATTCGGTTCCGTGTTCAAGTACGTATCCTTATAAGAGCTTCTTCACACGTACCACAATCACACCACGTCGCAACTACAAAATGATGTCAAGCAGCGGTTACGTAAATAGTGTCGGTGCAGCTTTTTATAGTTGCGTTTTGGTACCAACAAAATATCGATGTGGTTGCGTTGTCGCTTAGTTGCGATGCGATAACGTGGTGTGCAGACACAGTTTCAACTCCGGTTTTCATAGCGGAAACACGTGTTGACTGACCAAACTCATGGAATTCGAAGAGGAAACTTTGTTAGAGCGAGGGCGGTGCGGCGTGTGTGCACTGTCGTTTCGTCCACACAACGTTGTGATCGGGATGTGGTTGGCCAATAGTTCGCAGTGTCGCTGGTGGTTGCGTTGTGGTTGTGATCTGGCCGGTATCACACACACGGTCGATAACGACTGCAAAATGTGGTACGTGTGAATAGTCTTATTCATTATCAATACGAAATATACCCCCGGCCAAGTGGTGTGGTTGAGGTGTGGTTGTAGTCGTGGTGTGGTTGTGGTACATGTGAGTTAACCCTAAAGATGCTTTAAAATATACGCTACGAATTGAGAACTTCATAACCCTTTGGAAATCGATCAATAAACGTACGTGCATACCTTTATAACTGGTGGTGGTTCTTTAAAAAGCCTCGGGTTCTCCGTAAAGTCTTCAACTCTCAATGTGGCAGACATTACAATCAACCTCAGTGGATTCCCTCTCTTTCTTCTCAATGGAACTATGCGAGACAGCAGACCCAAAAGTATGTCAGTGTAGACTGAACGTTCGTGAGCTTCATCTATTATTATGACAGAGTACTTGCTTAGTAGGAAATCGGATTGGACTTCTTTGAGTAAAACACCTGAAAGTAAGAATAGTTGGTTTGGAGAGCTTCAAGAAAAGATTAAGATGCCTTTTAAACTGTCACTAACTCTAAAGTAGGCAACGCGTTTGAAATGCTGCGAATGTTGCAGATATTTATAGGCGGCGGCGATGACCATCAGACCGACCGCATGGCCGCTTGTTTCTTAAAGAGAATGATACTATCTAGTATCATTCTTTTTAAGAAATAAGCACAACAAGATATGGAAAATCGATTGAAACTTTGTCAGTACTAATATTATAAATGCGAAAGTAACTCTGTCTGTCTGTCTGTTACGCTTTCACGCCAAAACTACTGGACCAATATGAATGAAATTTGGTATGGAAATAGTTTGAGACCCGGGAAAAAACATAGGATAGTTTTTATCCAACTGCGCAAAAGAGGTTAATGTTTTTGCGCGATAACCGACATACGTGCGGGCGGAGCCGCGCCCGGAAAGCTAGTAACATATAAAACAATAAAATTTTATATATATAGGTATAGATACGCACAGGGATAACTCAAATACTACTTGTAAGAACTCACTCAAGTTTAAATGTGACATGACAAGCACCAGCTTTCGAATAAAAAATATCATCAAAATCGCTATACCCTGTAATGTAAAGAGTTGAGATAACACACACAAAAAAATCGGTCAAATTGAGAACCTCCTCCTTTTTTTTTGTGCCTGATAGGTTAGCCTTTGAACACTATCTCACCTGATGGTAGAAGTCGAAGATGTTGTTCAGGCTAACCTAGAATTACTGGCTCTCAAGGACAACTGCCGGAACACACCGTTAGGTGCTTGGCGACAGATTTTCTACTTGAGGGTGGTCGCTAGCCAGGCGGGCATTCGCAAAAATGCCCTTCCACCATGCGGTGAAGCTCAAGCCAGCGGCGGGATTCGAACCATGTACCTGCTGCGCGGCAGTCCATACCCAAAGCCACTGAGCTATCACTGCTTCTTGTCCTATTTTGAAGTCAGTTAAACATACATAAAAGCAAGCTGTTATTTTGCAGACATTTTAAGTTCCCTTAAATTTGGAGACTCGCTAGCATGTGCGCGACCGCGTGAAATGATAGGCAAATTACCTGTGACATGTATCACAATCCCCATCAGCGTGCGCTGTGAACCTTTATTCAATTGGAAGCTATGCAATCAGACAGAGACAGACTCACCAGGTTTCAGAGCCACTCGTTTACTTAGCTGTTTGTAATAACTAATAACTCTTTCCGTACTTGCATTGTAACGAAAGTAGGTAGGTAGTACCTACTTACCGAACCTAATAAACATTTCAAACAAATGATACTACATCATTTTGATATTGTTTTGTTTGCAATAACACAAATTTACGAGGGAAAAAAATATAGACATGTGGGGGATTCGAACCCGCGTTCATCCACCCCCATAGCCGGGGTACGGTCTGACCGACTGAGCTAATATGACATTATGGCTCATAACTCTCTTTTGCTCTCGTTCTTCAAAGCAGTTAGGTCTCTTAAAAACATTACTGCTGTAAACGAGTGTCACTGAAAATCCGAAAACATAAATTCAGCTTCGCTTTCAACCACTGCCATCATTGGACATCTATAATGACAATGACAAAGACATATTTTATATTATGTTGATTATAGATGATCTGTTCATAATGTGCTAAACTTACACCACGAAATTTATATGTAAAACCATATTGTTTACAAAAGGACGCCTTGAAATGTAATGCTAATAATGTTGATTAAGCAACTAAAATGATAATTGAAGTGAAGGTAATTGTGGGTTAATTGTGAAGAAGTAAATTGACAGTTGAAATATGTCATAAGCGCGGCTAATAATCGGTTCACATTGTTTGCGTGCAAACAGCGAATATTTTTCTGATCCATGGTGCAAATTTCGGTATTTCAGTTATGAACCAAACGTTTGCATCGTATTCAACGATAGCAGTGTCTGCGTGATTTAAACCGCGGTGAAGTGTAAATATGTCCGCTTCGCTAGATTTTTATAGAACACTAGCTTTCCGGCCGCGGCTCCGCCCGCGCACATTTCGGTTATCGGGCCAAAACATCAACTTTTGCGCAGATGGACAAACACTATCCTTTGTCCTTCCCCAGGTCTCAAACTATTTCCATACCAAATTTCATCCAAATCGGCCCATTAGTTTTGGCGTGAAAGCGAGACAGATAGACAGAGTTACTTTCGCATTTATAATATTAGTATGGATTATAAAAAACTGTCAAGTTACCATCTGTCATAAACTTGATCTTTGTCTCTTTTCCGACATTTCCCTCAAACCGCATCAAATATGATACTTCTTTGGTGCTGAGCCCCAATTCGTAGCCAACCCTAGCCGCCATTGCGACGGTGGCGACACGGCGTGGCTCCGTCACACCAATCAGCTTATTTTCAGCATAACCTGCTTCGTAGAGGAATTGGGGTATCTGTGTTGTTTTACCGCTACCTGAAAAAATTTAAACTATTACAAATATTGTTTTTAATTTATTATCACTTTGAAATAATCGAGTGCTATAATACTAAATCTATGAGTATAATTCAACTCAAAGCATCCATGCATGGCTTTAGGCAACGTTAATAAGGTTTCACTCATGTTTTTTGATCAGATTTTTTTTTTTTTTTATTTAACCTTTGGGCACATTCTCACCCGATGGTAAGTTATGATGTATTTATTAACTAAGAATGGAAACTGATTCTCAAAAATAGCTACCGGAGCGCACCGTTAAGTGCTTGTCCATAGATTTTCTACTCGAGGGCGGAAAACTAGCCAGGAAAACATTTGCAATATGCCACAAGTGACGAATTGCACTGTTCCCGTCACCTTGAAACATACAGTTGTTAAGTTTCATGTAATTTTACTGGCTCTCAACGACTGCTGCCAGAACACAGTCTTATGTGCTTGACGACCGATTTTCTACTTGATGGTGTTAGCTAGCCAGGCGAGCATATGCTCTGCCACCATGTGAAGCCCAAGCCTGCCGCGGGAATCGAACCGTGGACCTGCGGCACCGCAGTCCATATCTATTACCGCTCAGCCATCATTGCTTCGAAGTTAAAAACACACAAATCACAGTACATATAACGCAACAAGGGAATATGAAATAACATTAGACCAATCATACACATAGAGATATAAATGATGAAGGTTTTACCTGTTTCACCACAAACTATAAGAAATTCGTTTTCATTAACTAGTTCCATAATCCTCTGTTCCTCACCCAAGATAGGGAGTTTCAATCTTGCCACCTGTATTTTAGGATCTCTTTTCACTTCAATATGTTTTGTTATGTGATCTAGTAATGGCTTTTTAAGTTCTACTTTAACTTGTTTCTCAGTAATTTTAGAATTCACTTCTTTCATACTTTTATCTTTGTTTTGTTGCTGTTTTGAATCATTGTCGACTTTATCAACTATTTCTATCATTGAATTATCATCCTTATTTACATTTACTGTTGTATCTTCAGTGACTTCAAGCACACTAGTATGTTCGTTTTCTATTACTTCTGGTTCATCATTATCAGATTCTGAAGTGGTTTCATCTGATGATTCATCAAGCCCTACAATGTTGGGGTCATGTTTGGACTTTTTGATTTTTTCTGCTTTATCTAATTTGAGCAGGCGCAAACGCTTTTTAGCTCCTGAAATAATAGGAATGGGATATTTTTATGTACTCATATAACAAATTAATACACTATTAAAATCAACATCTTCAGCTGTGCTAAGAGCCTAAAACATACCACACTTGAACAGAATTACTAAATTAAACTTAAAATAATATGTTTGATTTATCTTGTCACTTATAAGTTAATGTATACTTCGACCTACCACTTTTCTTTCTTTATTGTCATATTAAAGCATTTGTAGAAATAAAACATTTCACTCACCAGCAATACTACTAAACTTTTTTCCATCACTGGCTTCTGTATTTTCTGTTACCGAGGCCTCAAAGTTATAATCATTAAGTTTCCGTAGGCCTATGGTTTGGACCGATGATATTGTTGTCATTCGTTTCACTTCATCAGGAGTTGCTTGAACTTGTGACAAAGATTCTAACAAGGCTGCTCGCTGAAAATATATAAATATGTGTTTGATTAAGAATCTTCATAGTTGATATGCAGAATTGATCTATCTCTAAATTAAATTTAAGTCTGTCATACATTCTTCTGTATATAATATAAAATTACAGAATTTTAGAGATGTAGGTGTGTATCAGAATACCAAATTCTCATTGACATAGAAGTTTGAATATAGTCAATTTTAGATTATGCAAATGCACTCAAGTATTGATACCATAATATCAATAACTAAGCCATGGCTGTATCTTTGTCAATAAATATATTCGCTTTTTCATACCATTCCAATTTCAAGCATCACTCCGGATTCGCAGCTTGTAATTTGGTTAGGCATAGCTAATAAATAGCAAATTACATTTTTAGAAGACTAAAATTAATTGAAATTAACATACAGTTTTCATATAAAAACATACATAAATAATTTATTGATGACACCAAACCCATAGGTAAAAGATAATCAAAGATCTAATTTATTCAAAAAAATTAGACATGTCATAATTGAAACTCAAATTAGCAATATTACTAAACAAACAAATATTAATATGTATTCATCATCAGCCGGAAGACGTCCACTATTGAACAAAGGCCTCCCCCATAGAACGCCACAAAGTACGGCTATTAGCCGCTTGTAACCATTGCCTACCCGCGACTTTTATGATGTCGTCAGTCCATCTAGTGGGGGGCCTACCAACTCTACGTTTTCCGGTGAACCGTGGTACCCACTCGAGAACCTTTCTTTCTTTTTCTTAGATAAACTCTCTATTGACAAAGCGAGAGTCTTTCTGGGAATCAAAATGGATTCAACTTTACAGTGGGATCCACATATACATGATCTAGCCGGAAGACTTAGTTCTGCTGCATATGCAGTTTGTAAGATAAGACAGTTAACAGACATAGCTACTGCACGGCTAGTTTATTTCGCGTACTTCAACAGTATTATGTCGTATGGTGTATTGCTGTGGAGAGCTGCTGCTGAGATGGAAACAATCTTTATCTTACAAAAGCGTGCAATTCGAGCCGTATATGAAATGGATCCTATGGAATCTCTAAGGGATCTTTTTAAAGAAATTGATATATTAACTTTACCGAGTCTGTATATATTTGAAAATACTATGTATGTTCGGAAAAAAAAATGAGTAAATTTAAATTAAATTGTAACAGCCACGATTACAACACTAGGAATAAATATAAAATCCCAAACATATTACAATGCTCACAGAAGGAACATTCAAATTGCATGTGAAAAATATTTTGATTGAGAAATCATACTACAGTTTGTGATTACTTAAACGACAAAGATGCTTGGAAAGTTCCGCCTCTGCCAAGCTATCACCTGTCACCTACGTAATTTGAACAATTATTGTAATCATCATCATCATCAGCCGGAAGACGTCCACTGTTGAACAAAGGCCTCCCCCATAGAACGCCACAAAGTACGGCTATTAGCCGCTTGTAACCATTGGCTACCCGCGACTTTTATAATGTCGTCAGTCCATCTAGTGGGGGGCCTACCAACTCTACGTCTTCCGGTGAACCGTGGTACCCACTCGAGAACCTTTCTTCCCCATCGGTTATCGGTTCGTCGAGCAATGTGGCCCGCCCATTGCCACTTCAACTTGCAAATTCTGAAAGCTATGTCGGTGACTTTGGTTCTTTGGCGAATATCCACGTTCCGGATTTATCGCGCAAAGAAACTCCGAGCATAGCTCTCTCCATGGCTCGTTGAGTGACTCTGAGCTTGTCCATAAGGGCCACAGTTAAGGACCACGTCTCGGTGCCATATATCATCACTGGCAACACACACTGGTTGAAGGCTTTGGTCTTCAGGCTCTGCGGGATCTTTGACGAGAAGATGTCGCGTAACTTCCCGAACGCTGCCCATCCGATTTGGATTCTTCGGGCGACCTCTTTCTCAAAGTTGGACCTACCTAACTGGACAGTCTGTCCTAGGTCAGGTAATGTAGTGGTCAACAACTTCGAGCGTATCGTTCCCAACAACTACTGGTACGGGTGCAACATGGACATTTGACATAATTTTCGTCTTGTCCATGTTCATTTTAAGACCCACCTGCTGGGAAACTATACTGAGGTCGCTGAGCATTGTACTGAGTTCCTCAAGCGACTCTGCCATTATGACTATGTCATCAGCGAAACGAAGGTGATTGATGTATTCGCCATAGATGTTGATGCCGAATTCTTTCCAGTTCAAGAGCTTAAAAAACGTCCTCCAACGCATTCGTGAACCGTTTCGGAGAAATAACGTCTCCCTGTCTCACGCCTCGCTGCAGTTGGATTGGTTCCGTGCTCTTGTCCTGTAGTCGAATCGACATGGTGGCGTTTCTATACAAACATTTCAGCGCTTCGATGTACCTATAGTCAATTTGGCATCGCTGAAGAGACTGCAGTACAGCCCAGGTTTCGATTGAATCGAAGGCTTTTTCATAGTCCACAAACGCTAAACATAACGGCCGATTATACTCTTCAGTCTTCTGTATAATCTGGCGGAGCGTGTGGATGTGGTCTATGGTGCTAAAGCCTTTTCGGAACCCGGCTTGTCCGGGAGGCTGGAAGTCATCAAACCTACGAGCAAGACGATTCGTAATGACTCTCGAGAACAGCTTATAAACATGACTCAGAAGTGAAATGGGCCTGTAGTTCTTCAACAAGGTCTTGTCACCTTTTTTGAAGAACAGTACCACTACACCTCTGCTCCACGCTTCTGGCGTTTTACCTTCAAGGATGACGGAATCAAATAACTTCTGGAGGACTGAGAGTACCGGTTTCCCACCCGCTCTCAGAAGTTCTGTCGTGATTCCGTCATCACCTGGCGCCTTGTTGTTCTTAAGGTGTTTGAGAGCCATTCTAATCTCGTATAGGCTGATGTCCGGGATGTCTTCGGTATAGTGTCGGGTCAGTTTAGCTCTCTTGTCCTGAGCTGCACTGACAACGGGTTCTCATGTCGCGGTGTATAACTGTCCATAAAACCTCTCAAGCTCTCTCAGAATCTCCGATTTGATGAGATGATTATCATCGTCGATCTTCAGCTTGGTCATTTGGCTTTGCCATATAGACGAATTTTTTGCGAACACTTTGGAGCCTTGGTTACGCTCGATTGCGGCCTTTATACGATTTGTATTGAAGGCGCGCAAGTCGTGTCGCAGTGCCTTCGAAATTCGTCTATTGAGCTTGCCGTAGTACGACATATCAGCTGAAGATTGCAGTCTCATCTCATTCCGGTCTTCCATCAGCTTAATGGTTTCTTCTGTGAGTTTCTTCGGTTTATTTCGGCGGGGGGTCTTAAAGAACTGAGACCCCACCGCTTGGACAGCTTCCACCAACCCGTTGTTAATCTCGTCCACTGTTTCGCATTCAGCTAGGCACTGAAAGCGGTTATGTAGTTCGAGTTGAAAGTTCTCGGGGGGAAATATGTATTGGAATTGTTGAATTAATTATTACATTACTAATAAATTGATAATTAGATATTATTATCTAATAAATAATTTAATAGGCAATTTTAGATCATCATTAATATTATAAAAGTTTTAAAAGACCACAAAAGAAGGTGCATTTCTCATGATTAGCTGCACTCTACTATATATGGTGGGTCCTCCAATGTAAACTGCCATCTTAAACTTAGCCAACCTGTGAACCGGTGTTGTATAGACAATAATATGAGAATATTAGACTATAGACTTTATTTTCATGGTACCATTATTTATGGCCTTGGGCTAGCTAGAACTTTAATTATAAAACAATATGTAATTCAACTATGTAATTTAATAAATTATGATTATGACAACATTCATCAAACAATGAGACAAATGTTATATGTTAATTACTCACATTTTCTTTCTTCTTCTTTTTATCCACAATTTTTTCCAATCTCTTTCTTTGAGCTTTAGATAGGAATCTGGTCTTTTCTTTCTTTTCTTTAACAATTTTAGTATCCCGCTTTTTTGATGGAAGAACCAGCAAGTTGCTGGCGTCGGCATTCCCATACTCATTTTTTCCAAACTCAACTTGTATCTGAAAGAAGCAATCACATATAGACTTTCAAATATATTCATAAATAGACTTAAGTCCCCTAATATGTGGAATCTGTTAATCGGGTATGGCGCATCGATAGTAAACTGTCGACGTTTTTTTTCCCTCGACGCCCCGTCACGTTTTTTTTTAGTACAAAGTTGTTTTTCATTACCTTAACATGTCACCCTAATATCCCCATACCCTAATATATCACCTATGCCCTACAAAAATAACATTTTCATTCATTTAGTTTGAGTGGATCAAACAGCGAAATGTAAATATATTTTTGCAGATTTTGACGTTTTTTGTTTTAAAATCGAGTTTATTTGATGTAATCTCCAATCAACATATAATTTTCTTGGTACCAATGCAATCCTCATCATATTCGCTTTACGGGAAAAGAAATTAAAATAGACCTTTTTATGGAAAATTTTACAGGAAAAGGGGTTTGAACAGACTACAAAAATGGCGAAAAACAGCAATTTTTAAATATTTTTTTTTTCTGAAACTATTCCACCTATAACTTTGCTTTTTCTTTAAATATGAGTATTTACTATGAATTATAACAGATTGTTGGGATAAATATTTTAAAAGTAGTAACGAGATTAAAACAACGCGATTTTATTTAAGAATTTTGGCGGGAAAACTCTATGGAAGCGTAATTATTTTTTTATTCAAAAACTATACCACCTACGACTTTGGTTCTTCTTTTTATATGATTATTTACATGTAATCTATACACCTGAATTATTTCAGATGTTAAGGTTTAGTAGTTTAAAAGTACTTACGAGATTATTTATTACGTAAGTTTCCATCGGTGAGTGTTTGCGCGGCAAAATGTATCGAGTGAAAGTTTTTTAAGGTAAGGGTTTATCTTGAAACTATTGATTTTAGACAACTAGTCTCTCCAAAAATATAATAGATTTCATGAAGATCTTCAATTCTGATAATGGCTGTCGAAATAAAAACTGATTTATCTTGCAAACTATTGATACTAGACCACTACTTTCTTCCCAAAAGTGATAAGGAAGAGATCTCAGTAATCCTATTCTGAAATTATTGGAAAATTTCAACAGACATGCAAGTTTGGAAATGAAACGAGAATGTAGAAAGCGAGAGAGTTAGGCCAAGATCATTAAAGTTAAAATCCAGTATCTGCCGACAGGCGTTACTTAATCTGATGTTACTCACCTCGTTAGCACGTGAATTATCTATGTTCGTCTTCACTACTTGACGCGCTCTCGCATTGTAACGATTTTTGCCCATGATTATTACCATTCATGTCTTACCACATTATCATGCAGCATATAAAAAAGTACTCTGTGCATGCCGCGGCCGCGACCACCTTCCACCACACATCAGTCAACACACGTGTTTTTGTTATTATTTATGACATGACATTGACAATGATAATGATAATGACATCTTTAGGTGCGTTCGTTTTGCCTCGGTTGCGTTTGTAGCAGTTTCAAAAGTGGCATTTGTATCTTAGCGTTCGGAAAGAAGCTTCTGCTATTTTTGATCATCAACGACTGTATGCTATCCGAACGTCTTATACTTAATTTCATATTTTGACAACCGCTGAAACCCAAAATAACGTTTTCTGGAACTGCAGCTAAAGATATTGGTGCAACAACTTAAGCCAAAGATATAGGTCTGTAATTAAATCTGCCGGAGGCATCGCCAGTTCTATTCATTATGATAAGAACCACAATATTTCTCATAAAATGTTAGTTGTCAAAAAACGATCACAACGATCCCACGGTAAGACGTGGATCAAAAATAGCACTTTTCTCGGTCATTTGTAGCGTTTTCAAAGCTATCCGAACGGTGAGCGAAAACGATATTTATGCTCACGAAGTCCCTATACGAACGCCCTGTGTGATCATTTTTAGCGTTTGTGAGTGTTATTTTTGGAACTGATAGGCTATCCGAACGCCCTATTTATAGTTGCTCGATTATTATGAGTTTTGTTTGTAGCAGTTTGGGAAATAGTAAAATATATAAGAGAGATGAATAAAATAAAAAATATTAAATAATAAAATATAATAAATATAATATAATAAATATATTAATATTATATTATATTATATTATATTATATTATATTATATTATATTATATTATATTATATTATATTATATTATATTATATTATATTATATTATATTATATTATATTATATTATATTATATTATATTATATTATATTATATTATATTATATTATATTATATTATATTATATTATATTATATTATATTATATTATATTATATTATATTATATTATATTATATTATATTATATTATATTATATTATATTATATTATATTATATTATATTATATTATATTATATTATATTATATTATATTATATTATATTATATTATATTATATTATATTATATTATATTATATTATATTATATTATATTATATTTTAATTTCATTATTCCTTATTTTATTAATTAGAAATATCAATTTAATTTAAACCTGATTAGCAATTAAGTACTTACGAAATATCATTAGACTAGGCACATAATCACTTTTATTTTGCTTTTTGATTGACATTTAATTGTTCTTTCATGAATAAAAATACGTACCTAATATTCGTTTTTTGTGGTTATTCTGTAACATTTTAATAAAATTACCTCGTTTTTCATATTTACCTTATCAAATTACTAAAATACGCTAAAATTGATAAATCCCTTCGTTACTGATTGGCGTCACTTAGGGCGTTTTCATTTTGTAGGTGCCATTTAGCGCGATCTAGCGCGTTTTCGACGTGCTGAAAGCGCGTTTTTGCCAAATAGAGTTGGCAGCACTGCTCTGCGGTTTTGTGGTAGTTGTGCTGGCAAATAGTTGCTTGCTCAAAATTTTTTTGTTGTTTTATAGTGAAATAGGTCTATATACTGGGTATTTTCGTGTTCTGAGTTTCGATATTATTAGGAAAATCACGCCCTTGTGTTGTATTAAACAGTGTAGTGCGAGAAAAAACATAAATCAGCCTAATTTTACTCTGCACAGGTTTGTAACAAAGTATTCACTAATCCGGTCGAATGTTGTAGAATTCTGTGTTATTCTTACAAGATGATCTTTTTGAATATTATTGAAACCTGTGTCATGTTTGTATGGCATAAAAGTTATTATTTTCAATATTTCCTTGCATTGTTTACCTACAATAATTATTGGTATGTAAGGTTAGTGATGTACGAAGTTACCATATGATAAGTATCGATAATAATGATAAAGTGTGTAAAATGCATCACAATGCTATTTTAATCCACAGATTTCCTAGAAACGAGATTTAAAAGAAGAAATGGATAGAAGCTATTGGTTCTGAAAATATAAACCCTAGACATAAGATGTGGCATGTCTGCTCCATGCGCTTTGACGAATCTTGTTTTAACAGAACCCTCGATGTGATAAGATTACATGATGGCGCAGTGCCAATTTTCAGCCTACTCAAATATGTTCCTCACAACAACCTACTTCAAGTGTAATGGTAAGGATACATTTTATAAATATCACTTAGTTGTTTTTTAAGAAAAGCGTATCTATTTTTAATTTTTGAATTGTTTAATTGTTTTAGATTCCCAATAAAATAAAGCTGTTTTGCGTGAAAAACAAAATACAGCGGATTCGACTTGTCCATTGAAGTTGGAGTTGCCGAAAGAAAATATTACAGAAAGTGTACCTTCTGTAAAGGTAAACTGACGAGTTTTTTTTCCAAATAATACTGATATTATTATGTGATTTTTTGTTAGTTTTTTCTCTTTTATACAACAAAATCGCATATTTGAAAGTCAAATGAACATTAATAGCTACTAAATCAAAATAGTTTTTAATTTATCAATTTTAGGGTTTTGTGCCTGAAGGGTCCATATGGAGCCCTATTGCTGTCACTCACGTGTCTGTCTGTCCTTCTGTCTGTCTGTCCGTCGACTGTCACACAGGTTTTACAAACAAACGGTCCAACCGTATGTTTTAAATTTTCACAGTATAAGCATCTTATTGACCTTAAGCCATACAAAGGCAAAAACAATTTTTAAATGTTTTTTAGGGGGTCTCCGAAACCCGATACAGTTAAAGGGGGACAGCGAAAAAAATAGTTGACCTACCGCATTGAGTGGGGTATTGTTGTTTAGAGCTCGTTAAGTAGATTAGTACTGTATTTCTAAAATAGTTTTTTTCTTTGAAATTACCTTATTTTTCTATTACAACCAACTTGTTTTTGCGGTTTGGTACGGAACCCTAAATGTAAGAAGTTCGACACGCACTTGGCTTTTTTTTTTTAAGTTAACAGTGTAATGTAAAAAAACGATTATGATAATTTAATTACTTCCAGTAAACTTCTCATGGGGACTTCGGACATGTTTTATTTTTTGATGGTGTATACATATTATAATATTATATAAATTACTACCTATGTTTCAGATCCAGCAACCAAATCATAAAATAAGGTATCTCACAAAGAAATGTGATTTACTAAAGCAAAAAGTGAGAAGTTTAAATGAAAAGGTCCGGAGACGGGATGGAAAGATTGCTCTTTTTTCTAATATTATTCAAAACCTTAAGAAAGGTAAATACATCAGTAATGAAGAAAGTTTCATTCTGGATGAATGTGCAGGACCAGAAGGTTTTCTTAACAGGCAAATTGTCAAATCTAAAGGCCTACCTTTAGAAAAAAAGTATTCTGAAGAATTAAGAAAATTTGCCCTTACGCTTAATTTTTTTTCGCCAAAAGCGTATGATTTTTTTTATTTTATTTATTCAACAAAATCCACACTTTATAAAAATGTTCCAACAACACATGTTTGCCACACTCTCGCACTGTGAGAAAATGGTACCAACCTTTAAATGCCGAACCTTACAAAAGAAGCTTTTGAAGCATTACGTAGAAAAGCTGTAGAAAGTCCTCACCTTGTGATTTGTGCCTTAACACTAGATGAGATGGCTATTAGAAAATGTATTACCTGGGATCCAAAGGCTCAAACGTTTTATGGTTGAGTTAATTGCGGTCATGATATTAACAGTAACAGTGTGGGAGAAGGCAGCCAATGTTTGGTATTACTAGTAACGTCCATTAATGGCTCGTGGAAGTTGCCAATTGGGTACTTTTTATTTTATCGCTTACCGGAGAGCAGAAAGCTGTCCTTGTGCGAACAGCAATACAACTTTGTCAGGATGCTGGAGTCAAAGTGGCTAGGATCACCTGCGATGGTCTGGCTGGTAACTTCAGCATGTTCACATCTATGGGGTGTAATGTTGTGAAAGACCAAACAATGACCAAATTTAAAGGCCACGATAACTTAATCCTTATATTCATTAATCCATGTCATGCCATCAAACTAATCAGAAATGCTTTTGGGGAATTACGGGTTTTTAATGACACAATGGGTCGGCCGATTAATTTTAAATATTTGGAGCTGCTTCTAGATTTATAAGAACAGAAAGGTCTTCATATTGCGACGAAAATTGGGAAAGCCCACATAATGTTTGAAAAACAAAAAAATTAAAGTGAAGCTCGCCACACAACTATTCAGCAGCTCTGTTACAGATGCCCTTGCATTCTGCTGCAACAAATTGAAAATTAATGAGTTCGAACACTGTATTGGCACTGTTTACTTTATTAACATCACGAACGATGGTTTTGGTGTACTCAACAACCACTCGATTCGGCCACCGGGTTGGAAGAAAGCCATGTGTCCGCAAAACATTGGCTTTATAAGAGCATTGTTTGAAAGTGCTAGTGATTATATTAATAGTTTAAAGCTTCCTTCAGGAGAGTAGGTGGTAAAATCACGAAGAAAAACTGGATTTATTGGCTTAATGATCGACATGAAAAGTGACGTAGCGATGAGACGTTGGCACTCTGACGTTCAGTGTGTAAACACAGAGTCTAGCTTCTCTTTCTATTACACAGATTGTCATATAGAGTAAACGAGAAAGCTAATGTAAAATTGACAGCCCCGCGCTTCATGTCTTTTTTTGACCGGCTTGTAGGCCACAACATTGCGATGCATCATATTTAAAAGTATAATTAAATAGTCATATCACTGTAAAGACTGAATACCGCGTTACATAGTGAAATAATGTCGTGTTGTGCTGTGTTTTTTCCATCAAGAACAACTAAAGGAGGAGTAAAAGATCCAGAATTATCATTTCACACGTAAGTTGTTGTGGGCATTTATTAACTAAAATAACCAATTATAAAGCAAAATATTCATTTCGTTTATGTAATATACATTTTTTTGTCATATGATTGCCAAGTGGTGGTAAATAGTTATAGATATATAGCTTTAATTTAAGTATATTGATAGCATTGTTTTACGCCTCGCGGCTAGTGATGTACCACAACTGTGCAATATTTTGTCGATAAATATGGTCGATGTCCTTGTCTAAAACAGGTACCTACATAAAAAAATACAATAAGCGAAACGTTGACCATTATATGATAAACATATAGAAATAATACTAGTTTATATATCTTATTAATATTATAAACTGCCTCTTTAGCCGTGCGGCTTTAACGCTTGCCTTGTGATCACGAGGTCCTGGTTTCTATTCCTGGGTCAGATATTTGATTTTCTGTCAAAAAAAAACACAATCCAGTCCGAAGTCTGGTACTATGCCCGGTAGATGGCAATACACTAACTCCCTATTACATGGGACTTAAAAACATCTGGTGAAACGTGGATGTTTCTACACCTCTGCCAGCCTTAGTGGAAAAAGCGTGACGATGTTATGCTGTTAATATTATAAACGCGAATGAAATGTCTGTGTGGATGTGTGGATGTTTGTTACTCTTCACGCTCAAACGACTGGACGGATTTGGATGAAATTTGGTATGTAGATACTGCAGGTTTCGGAATAATACCTAAGGCACTTTTCATCATTGATATATGGTGTACAGATTCCTTTATTTTTTAGATTTTTTAGTCGTGGGCGCTTTTTGATTGGGGGATATTTCTACCAAAGAGGAGAGAAGTTTGCTGTGGCGTTATTTACCAACCGATTTCGATAAAAATAGGCAATAATATATATAGTAACCCATTTTACATAGGAAGGTGCATAAAAAAAATTAAAAAGTAGAGAAAGTGGGTAAAATAAGCAAACTAACGAGGCAGTTCTATTGCACAACCTTTATTTTGTCGATTGAACCTAGGTCTGAAATAGCCGAGCATTCAGACTGTTGCCTTTAGTGCAGGTTCAAGCCTCGTAATCGTAATGTTTTTTTGCTGTAAAAAACGTTGTTAAATAATTTATCGTAATAATTTAAACATAAATTTACTTTTACAACAAAGTTTTTACAATATTTTGTCAACACAGTTAAAGTTGTATTCTAAAGTAATTGTTCAGAATACCATTTTAACTTTGCAGTTTATGCGTAAAATATATTTTCAATAAAGAAAAACTAAATGAACCTATACGCTTCTCTTATACGTAGGTATATAAATATGCAGTAAATAAACATAGAAAAAGACTAATAAAGAATTCAACATTTTAAAGTCTGTAATAAAAATCAGTTTGTAGGTATTACAAAATTTAGGTATGTAAGTGGGTGGCGGGTTTTGCCTCTATTGAGGCAGTGTTTCGAGAACTTGCCGTGGAGAAGTCTGAGAAGCTGATCTGCCCAAGAACTCAGTTCTCACTAATACTGGCATGGGCGCAGTCACCATCCACGTAGAGTGGTATATATTGGTACACGGGAGCTGGCCGCGGGCTGTACGTATATAACTTCTCTCGGTCTCGACAGCTTGCAGATATTGTGTTGGAGCCATTTAATTTGGAATGTTTGCATATTTTTTTGAATGTGAAGCTTTTATTCTTGAAGAAAGATGAAGAAGAAAAACTCAATCAATTAGCGAATAAACTTCCTCTAAGCACTTATGGGGCAATGTCTTTGGGTCAAGGTCTCTCCTCAATGGAGTGTAAACATGTACACTATAAAATAATAGTAATCAAGTACTATTTGTAGTTCTAGATTTTCATAGTCAAAAGGATCTTTACTATTCCATTCACCATACATTTGTCTGCCTGCCTGCCTATCTGTTCCCAATGCCTACCCACTCGCGAGGTCTACTGTTCGAAGAACAACTAAATAAATAAGATACTCGTAGAAATAGAATATATAAAAAATATAAATAAGATTTATATATATATACTAGCTTTCCGGGCGCGGCTTCGCCCGCGCGTTTGTTGGTTATCACGCAAAAACATTAACCTCTTTTTGCGCAGGTGGATAAAAACTATTCTATGTCTTTTCCCGGGTCTCAAACTATTTCCATACCAAATTTCATTCAAATCGGTCCAGTAGTTTTGGCGTGAAAGCGTAACAGACAAACAGACAGACAGAGTTACTTTCGCATTTATAATATTAGTACTGATATATTATACTATATTTTAATAAATCATTTTGTTATAGGTTTCCAAAATGTCCGGAAATCAGAGATCAGTGGATAAAGGCTGTGAGACGTGAAAATTGGGAGCCGACTAAATACTCCAGGTTATGTTCTAAACATTTTGAAAAATCCAGTTTTTTGACAGGGTTGTCAATCAAGAAACTTAAAACAGATGCTATACCCGTAATTTTTGAAGAATATCTCGGATATTATCAGCCGTCAGCAGCCAAAAAAAGAAAACAGAATAATGAAAACCTGGAACTGACACCAAGGAAACGAAAATGAATAGAAGCTAGTGGTGTTAAGAAAGATGATCTGCCTACAACGCCTCGGCGAGCACTGAAAGTGTTGACATCTTTAACAAAAGCGCGGACAACGTCTTTGCGGCGTCTTAGACTCATAAAAACTTTAAGAGAAAGTAAACGCAGAATTATAAAAAAAAATGCTAAGTTAATGAATTTAATAAATGATTTAAAGAACAGAGAATTACTAAATACTGAATCTTTAGATGTTTTGTCTAGTATAGGAGACAAAAATAAAGACTTGCTTCTAAGGTTACAGAAAAAACAAACCAAAGCATCCCTTCCAAAATAATATTCACCTGAACTGAGAAAATTTGCACTAACTTTACACTTTTTGTCACCACGCGCATATAAATACGTACGGACTTATTTGGATACTTGCTTACCCCATCCAAAAACCATAAGCAAATGGTATCAAGGCGTTGATTGTCACCCAGGCTTTACTAAAGAATCTTTTGAGACACTAAAAGCCAAATCAAAGGATCAACCAATAATTGGTGCATTAACTATGGATGAAATGGCTATTAGAAAATGTATCGAGTCGGATGGCCATAATTCTCATGGCTACGTAAATGTAGGGAATGTTGAAAATGATTGTATTCCGGTAGCCACTGAAGCACTTACGTTTATGGTGACCTGCTTAAATGGGTCATTTAAGATACCAGTTGGCTATTTTCTGATAAATGGAATAACTGGTATGCAAAAAGCTGAACTGGTACGTCGCTGTCTAGATCTATTGAGTGAGTGTAATGTCACCATAGTTTCTTTAACGTTCGATGGCGCTCCTAACAATATTGCGATGGCTAAACATCTTGGCTGCAATCTGGATCTGGAAAATCTTAAAACACAGTTTGAATATAATGGTTTTAAGATTTCTATTCTGCTTGATCCTTGCCATTGTTTGAAATTAGTACGAAACACTTTGGGTGATAAAAAAGAAATCTATGATGATGGTGGCAATAAAATATCTTTTAAGTATTTTGAGTTACTACATCAACTCCAAACTGAAGAACAGTTACATTTGGCTAATAAAATAAGACAAGAACACATTGAGTACGTCAAACAAAAAATTAAAGTTAAATTAGCTGCACAACTCTTAAGCCAATCAGTGGCAGATGCATTATTATTTTGTCGGAATAAAATGAAACTCTGTGAATTTGCTGGCTGTGAAGCAACATGTGAATTTGTAAAAAATATAAATAATATATTCGATTTATTAAATTCGCGAAATCTCAACTCGTATGGATACAAACAAGCAATCATACCTCGAAATCTTGCGAAAAGTTTACAACTAATACATGACAGAACTGAGTATCTAAAAAAATTTAAATTTGCTGATGGTACTCTGGTCGTAAACTCGCAAAGAAAAATTGGATTCATAGGCCTTATCATTTGCTTAAAGTCAATAAAAGATCTTTGCAGTTATTTGCTCGACCATGATAACCCCAAATTAAGCTTTATATGTACATACAAATTGTCCCAGGATCATCTCGAGCTTTTTTTTGGTGCAATTAGATCAATGGGTGGCTATAACAACAACCCTTCCGCAAAACAATTTAGAACAGCGTATAAAAATTGCTAGTTCACGCCGAGTTTAAATTTGCGCAAGGAAATTGTATTCCTTTAGAGAAAATACATATCCTAAATTTCTCCAAAAAATCAGAATATGTTGCAAATATAAATAACTCTCTAGCAAAGCATAGAATGATAGAAGATTTAGAAGAGATGACTCAACAAGAGTACACATATAATGATGATCATTGTTACATGAATGACCCAAGCCAACTGACAGAATATGTCCAGGAAGTAATTTATTACATATCAGGGAATGTGGTCAAAAGCTTACAAAAAAAAAAATTTTTGATATGTAACCACTATAGTAAACTTAATAACAAAGATGTACTCGTATATAAAATGATGATACGTGACGTAATACTGCAAGTAATGCAATCAAATAACTATGCAAATGTCTTTCAAACTTTAAATGAGCACCAGTTTAGCTTTAGCTTTTTTGAAGATCATAAATATTTACTGATTAAATCAATCTGTGAAAAGTATTTTAAACTAAGAATTCATTACATGATGAAGAACGCAGTAGTAGAGAACAGTGTCAAAAACTTTTATTACAAATTAATACTCTTTAAAGGTCATTAACTCATTAGTAATTCTTAAGTCTCTGAGTCTATTTATTCTATTTTAAAAATTCTTTTACTAATAGAAAGCTTGATCATTGTGTGCTATGTTTTATTTTATTTTTACAACTAAACTTTATTGAAATCGATGAAGCAGTTTTTGAGTTACACTCCAATGACTGAAAAGTTTTATTCGATCTTGCTTGATGATATCAGTAATTGGCAGTGAATGAAAATCGATTTTAATCGAGCAAGGATCACTAAAATGGGTGAAAAATATTTAACAAAAATATTGAGCCGACTTCAACACTCAAAAGTATGAAATAACTTGTCGAGGTCGGTACTATGCGCACATTATTGTGATAATAGGTAAGTTTTGGACTATCATGGTACCGACTTCAACAAGTTATTTCATACTTTTGAGTGTTGAAGTCGGTTCAAATTTTTAGTTAATTTATTTTTTACTAAATAAAATATAGCACACAAAAATAATCAGTTACTAGGTAACGCAGTCTACAACTATTATATAATGGTCATATATTTTAATGTGAATTATTATTAAACATAAGATCCAATGTGATTTTGTTAAATAAGTTTATCTTAAATGAAACTATGTTCTCAAAAACTGAATAAAAAGAAATTCCAAAATGTATCGTAAATTGTTTTCTTATTAACAACTAGCTGTACCCGCGACTTCGTTCGCGATTGCCGTACCTGCAGACTAATTATTCACATTTGTGCACTATTTATCTCATATTAAGCAACACTGTGGTCTGCGGTTTAGCACTCTTATAGTAAACCTTAGCTCAGAATGGAGCTTTCTACTTTGGATTTCAAAACTCCCGGGTTGTATTTTCCAGAAGACAGTAGTTAAGTAACTCAGAGAGTTCTTTCCCGGTTTGCACAATAAATGTTGAAGCAAAGTACCTTGTGCGTTTCTTTAGAATTTCGATTTTAAAATGGCGGTTTGTTTGACGGTAGATCGTTTTTTTTTATTTCTCATTCTCGGAAAGTAGTGTTTGTTTGATCTGAGTAGCGGGTGGGAGACGCTCCTTCCCACCTAAGGCCGGGTAAAACTCATAGTAAATGCTTCCTTCTCTTGGGCCGGAATGACTTGTAACCATGGTAACCATTGGTGTAAACAAAGTTATATGTCTAAGATTTTTCGTTGTAAAATATTCTGTTGTTCTAAAACAATTAATACTAACTATGTTTGGCAGGGTAGTAACTAAATATAAGGTAGAAAGTGTAGGTAAAAAAAAAAATTAAAACTTTCCCTAAATTTCATTTTTCTAACTCCTAGTGTAGCTTTGTATCTTCTACTCATGTTTATTATTTTTAGTAAATATTTAGAAAAACTACTATTTTTTTACCCTTCTCATATTTTAAATGAAAAGTAGAGTGTTCAACACGGATGTAAGTCATCGATTCCTACTTGGACTATAGCCGCATTAATTTTAAAAATATACTGCTCATGTTATTAAAATCAAAATAAATAACATAAAAAAACATACTATATTTATATCTTTATTCCTTATGTTAGTAGTGAAAAGCAGAGAGATTCCTATTCGGGCTCTAGCCGTCCGTAAATATTCCAAACAAAATTTTACGTTAAATTTCACAAATAGTTTAAACCTCTCAATAAATTTTTAGTAAGTATGTTATTGTATCAATGAATAATTTTTAGAAAAGCTACTTTATTTACTTTCTTTAAATTCGATATGAAAAGTAGAGAGCTGACCACGGGTGAAAGTTACCAATTCCTTTCGACCCTTGTATAACAATCTACTAAAGTTGTGCACTTCCAACTGTAAACGGATTAAATCACGTTTAATTATCATTATATTTGTCCCGACAGTCACCCCGTGACCAAGATGTTTGAAACGTCGGGACAAAAATAATGATAAATATACGCGATTTAAACCGTTTAAAGTTGTTTAATTACAAAGTGTAACAATCGCGAAACCCTAAGACTACATTGTGCACTTTCATTGCGCAGTCTCCGAAATGTATCCGTCAAAAGAAAGATAATTATGTAGTTTTTTTTTTATTTTTTTTATTGCTGATAGGTAAGCCTTTGACCACAATCTCACCTGATGGTGAGTGACGATGTGTTCGTAGGTGTTAACAGGCTTAACCTAGAATTACTGGCTCTCAAGGACAGCTGCCGGAACACACCGTTAGGTGTTTGGCGACAGATTTTCCACTGGAGGGTGGTCGCTAGCCAGGCGGGCATTCGCAAAAATGCCCTTCCACCATGCGGTGAAGCTCAAGCCAGCGGCGGGATTCGAACCATGGACCTGCTGCGCGGCAGTCCATAGCCAAAGCCACTGAGCTATCACTGCTTCAAATGTACCACATTTTAGAGTTTGATCGTAGCAAGCTTGCAAAACTAAATAAGGGTGCCGTGCTGCCCGTGGTATGCCGGTCTGTCCGTGGGGTGTCGGGCTTCCCGTGGGGTTCCGGGCTGCCTGTGGGCTTAAGATGAGCCGTACGTTCAAGGGTTTCTCAACATTCCGCGGTCCAAGTTATTTAAAATGAAATATTTAGTTTGTGATATCTGTAATATCTGAACTGCAAAACTGAGGACTGAAATATTTACGGGAAAATAATTAAATAACCACTATTGTAACAAAAAAAGAATGATTGAAATCGGATTACGCGTTAATAAATTACAACTAAATGTACATTTTGACTTTCATCCCCTTTCCCAAGAGAACCGTACTGAATTTCGGGATAAAAGTATCGTATGTCCTTCTTCGTAGTATGAACTCGAATCGAGCTAAGTTTCATTCAAATCCATTCAGTAGTTTTGGAGTGATGCGAGGCCGGGATACAGACAGACAGCCAGAAAAAAAAAAAAACAGTTTTTGCATCAGTATCAGCTACAGATTGCTCTCAAAACATATTTTCAAAATATCTGCAATGTACAGAATTGGACCCGTTACAGTTTTATTATAAGTATAAATAGATAAATTTAAGCGTCTTACCCCTCGCGCTTCCCTACCCGCCTTCTGCACCTGTTATAGGTATAGATTAGACTGATTAGAGCATTGCATGTTATGAAAAATATACGTAGGGAAGTTGTGCTTATCGTAATAAAAAAAACTGTATTTTATCGTTAGAAAAATCAGTCTTTTGGAGAGGTCCGACTACAGACCTATCTATTATACATGTACGATAAAGTGCAAACGCCAGCTTAAGATGAGCCGTACGTTGAAAGGTTTCTGTACATTTTGGGTGTCAAGTTAATTGGAACGTAATATTTAGGTTGTGATGTCTGTAATTTCTGAACTGCAAATCCGATGACTGAAATATTTACGCGTTAATTATTAAAGCACCACTATTCTAATTAAAAAAATCAGCCAAGTGCGAGTCGGACTCACGCACGAAGGGTTCCGTACCATTAGCTATACAACATTAGACTTCATATTTTAACCTTTTTTTGTTTTAACGTGAGCGAGTCCAACTCGCACTTGGCCAAATTTTTGTATTTGTTGTTATAGCGGCAACAGAAATACATCATCTGTGAAAATTTCAACTGTCTAGCTATCACCGTTCTTGAGATACAGCCTGGTGACAGACGGACGGACGGATGGACGGACAGACGGACGGACGGACAGCGGGACAGACCGCTTTTACCCTTTGGGTACGGAACCCTAAAAATAACGTCTGAAATCGGACTACGCGTTAATAAATTACAACTAAGTGTATATTTTGACTTTCATCCCCTCTCCCAAGGGAACCATGCTGAATTTCGGGATAAAAAGCTAAATTATCCTACCTTGTAGTATGAACTCCAATCATGCTAAGTTTCATTGAAATCCATTCAGTAGTTTTGGAGTGATACGCGGCCGGGATACAGACAGACAGACAGACAGACAAAAATAAAAAAAAATATAGTTTCGGCATCAGTATCAGCTACAGAGTACTGTACATTTTTTTTTCAAAATATCTGCCATGTACAGAATTGGACCTGTTACAGTTTTATTATAAGTATAGATTTCCCAGTGTGTACTACATATATTTGTGCACCTTTTTATCGATATGTTCTACCTTAGTGATCACTTCCCTACTCACGCACATTCTAGCCTTTCTAGACTGAGTGTTTAAAAAGGCTAGAATGTGCGTGTCACTAACATAAAATGGACACGCTACCAAAGCTATCACTCCGTCCATTGTGATACATCGTCCTAGTTGTGTAGCGATACGAAACTTTCGATGAGCGAGTTCTACCAGGCACTTGGCCGATTTTTTATTCTATTTGGCCTTTCCTGCCTTAGATCAACTATTTTATATTTAGGTTCTGGCAACACTGCCAGTATAAAAAGAGAGTGTGTATAACCACCGGCCACGGAATGACCGGCTCGATAACTGGCGACCCAATAATACACGACCAGATACTTCATGCATGTGTACTTCAATTATCGTGCCGGTATTTCACAGGCTGCGCATTATTGGGCTGAGATTTCCACCCCGATGGAGATATAATACGGCTCATACTGCCCGGCCTAATAATACCCGGCCAATAACTCATGTACACCATGAAGTACTCCATTTATCATGTCGGTAATTCTTGGGTCGCTTGTTTCCCAGGCTGTATTGCGCAGCCCGTGAAATACCAGCCTGATAATCCATGACCACCTCCAATTGGCTGATGGTCATTTTTCCTATTGGTCAGTAATGACGTCAGAATCGATGCTATTGGTGGAATATCTTTGACAGCATGGTAAAAATTGTAAGGCTGTACTCATACTATTACTTAAAAAAACAAAACAAAATCGCAATGCTGACAATCTGGCAAACCAAATAAATAATGGCGCCGGCGATGAATCACAGCGATGAATTGTCGTAGTGATTGTTGTGAAAGAAACAAACAATCATAGTGATTTGATTAAATTCTATTGAATGTAGTAAAACCTACCATATTAAAAACGGATCCATCAGCCAATACTTAGAAACGGTAGGTGTCTTCAAACTATTTATAAGTTAAACTTCCGAATTATATTTCTTATGTTTGAAATTCAGTGGTGCTACATATTTCTTTGGTGTATTAATTTAAGGTTATGTATCAGTTTCAGATAACGCTGTTTAGGTTAGACTTCAGGACCGAATCCAGAATAATAAATCAAAGCAAAATACACAGAAAAAATCTGAACTGGTGGCAGTTTCAACAAACCTATGAAAGATTTGGCAAGTCTTGGATTCTGGCAATGCGGATGCAACACAA
Organism: Plagodis dolabraria; assembly: GCA_963854805.1. Classification (NCBI taxonomy): domain Eukaryota; kingdom Metazoa; phylum Arthropoda; class Insecta; order Lepidoptera; family Geometridae; genus Plagodis; species Plagodis dolabraria. The sequence continues at coordinate 17,731,233 of OY978461.1, forward strand.
GGCCGCCGTTATTGCTCCAATTCCATGAAGAACTTGGTGACAAAGAGTTTTTGCCAGCCTTGTTTCCACCGATAAGCGAGTGTTAGTTACCAGCAATTGCTTGAGTTGATGTCGTTGAAATTATGTACCTACTGATGTATTCTGTAAGAAGTGTCTAAATTTAAAAGCCTGAATTATATAGCTAAACTTGCCACTACTTTTTAGTGAATCAAATAACCTATACTACTGCGCCATAATCTACAAGAATTGCAGCAGAACATAAGACTACCTAATAATGCATTTTGAAATGATTATGTGGGTGTTACTTAAAACTATAAATATCTATGGCAGCAAATAAAACAAAAGCAAAACAATATACATCTTACTTTTGGTAAAACCTGAAATTTGCCAAATTTTGTAATTGGGCATAATATACATTCTTACTCTTGAATAGCTGAACTTTGATCCTTGCTGATTTAACAACAAAATTAAGAGTATACATTGATGGCATATACTCATGATTTCGTCTGGTATTTATCACAGCTAACAAATGTTAAAGATAAAATACTATATTATCATCATTCTACTGGATGAAAATTCATCCAGCTGGTAAAGATTAACAAATACTTCTTTGAATTTCACTCTCAGGTGTTTATCAAAAAACAAAATGGTTTGTTCATTATCTGATAGTGTATCATTCATAATTAGTTTTTCATAAAATTCCATAAAAAATTGTGACTATTCGAAATATATACATAATTTTTTTCTTAGAACCTATTATACTGTGCAATAACATACTTACACATAATGTTTTTATTTGTTAACTATTGTCAACTAGAATAAAGAAATATAAATGACTGTGTAATTTTGAGGCTACAGTAGTAATAATTTGTGATTATATAGTATGATAAAAGGCAACTTTGTAAAATTGAACTTGACAATTTGGCAGGCAAGAGACACCATTGTCTTTTCCATCTGTCCATAAATAAGTCTCTATTTCAAAGCATACACCTAATAAAGATAGTTTCTTACAGACACAAGACGGTGAAAACTTACCCTTGTTCCTAGGAAGTGGGTGAATTTATTAAGTTATTAATAATTGAAGAATTTAAAGTGTTGAGGGTATTGTAATTATCACTGTTATTATAATTATTATAATTGATAGCCATAGATTATTATTTTATGATATTGAAATGGAAAATTAAATAATGCCAGTAATACAGATAATACAAATTGTTTGGAATACAAATTTACCCTATGTGAGAAAAGAATGACAGACACTGAAACTGATGGTTATTCATATTAGTTTCATATTGTACTATACTAAAAGTTAGTAGATACTTTGGGGGATGCCCCATTGACCCACTAGACTTTCCACTAGTGGGTGGACGGAAAATTCAGGATCCCCCGCCACTAACTACACCTATCGAAGAGTTGAAACCAATTCAACTGCTTCTACAAAACTACTATGAATAAATACTAATATGAAGAGGAAAGATTTGTATTTTTGTATGCAAAGAATAAACTTAAAAAGTACTGGACCGATTTGGATGAAATTTGGCATGGAAATAGTTTGAGACCCGGGAGAGGACATAGAATGATTTTTATTCTACTGTGGAAAAAGAGGTTAATGTTTTTGCACGACAACCTACTACTGGATCGATTTGGATGAAATTTGGCATGGTAATAGTTTGAGACCCGGGAGAAGACACAGAATGGTTTTTATTCAACTGTGCAAAAGAGGTTAATGTTTTTGCACGATAACCGAAATACGCGAGTGCAGAGCCGCGGTTGGAAAGCTATTATTAGTAATAAGGAATAAGTGTCACCAAACACATGAATATTACTTTTGCTATTGGATTAACTCTGTAATTATTATGGTTATTTTAGAAATGCTAGAACTCAGGTAGGCATAAGCATTAATGTCATTTACTACTGTATGATTCTTTTTTTAATGTTATCGTGTCCGAACAAGCTCGAGGCCCACCTGATGTTAAGTGGACTAACCTCTGCTTATAACAGAGATTATAGATACATTTCGTCACAAGTCAACGATTGCACTGCGCCTGTCACCTTTATACATAGTTGTTAAGTCTCATGTTCCTGTAATTTCACTAGCTCTCAAGGACTGCTACCGGAACACCGATAGATGATTGGCGACAGATTTTCTACTTGAGGGTGGTCGCTAGCCAGGCGGTTATTCCCAAAATGTCCTTCCACCATGCGGTGAAGCTCAAGCATACGGCGGGATTCAAACCATGCGACCTGCTGCGCGGCAGTCCATAAGCCAATGCCACTGAGCCATCACTGCTTCACAAGGTACACTGCATGGTAAGATAGTTCTACTCTATTACTAGTCCTTATTCAAGAACGAGCTATGCCAGACATGCACCAATGCGCACTGGCTCAACTATCACAGATCCAGGATGTGGATGTGTTTTTTGACACAATATGGACTGCCGCAAATGTATTTAAAGTTCACGTTTTTAAATCAAAAATTGTTAGCACTTTGGTATAGTAGTGTAAGTTAGCTAATGTTAATTAATGTACTGGTAAGCAAACAATCTGAGGGTCAAATGAAAACAATAGTAAGTAATACTTGCTCAATGGCTGAATGTGAGAGAGGGAGATGCGGCGATGATTTTAAATTTGGTTTCTAAATGAAAGTATGAAGATTCTGTGTACAGTGGAAAATTATGAGTGTGCCTGTCTCCATCTTCCTCAATTAAAATTTCTTAATTCTGAATATACCAATATTTAGTGCAATTATGAATACCTACCAACTAAACATTTAGGTAGGTACCAAATAAACTTCGATGTTACGTGATTATTAGTGTGTTAGCTGACGTTATGGTCTCCAACTGACACATGCTGTAGGTATACACTAAAAGGCTGGAGATGTGATTATATACAATAGCCAGAGAATTAGAGCACAATTTGTGCCAGTGGCACAAAAAATTGACACGCCCTAATTGAAAGCTGTAGCACTAATGACTCGATTACAACATGTAAGCTGGAGACCACGTGTCTACCTACAGCTGCTCATTTGTATCTTCTGAACGAATGGACCTACGACTTTGTTTAGAATGTTAAAATTTAGAGCATAATTTGTGCCATAGGCACTACAATTTTCAAGTCTCTGGCTATTAAGGTCTTGGAGCTACAAGCTCAAATCAACGTGTAAGCTAGAGACACATGTCCCCAGCTAGCACATGCTGCACAGCTCAAACGGGAAAGGTTAGACGACTATTGAATAGCTTAAAATTATGGGTAGAATTTGTGCCATCGGCATCAAAATTTACAAAACAATGGGCCTCATAGTCTTTGCATAATAAGCGAAAACATCTCTTCCCGCCAAAATATTTAAGGCAAAAACATTCCTGAGTGCGGCGTTGCTGCCGTCCCGATGACTGTAGCTATAGTATTCTATCTTGAACCTTATTTCTATAGAGTTGGAACCTATTATCGCTTTCATACAAAATAAACGCCTTTGAGACATAAGCTAGGAGCAGAAAGGTTTAGATGTAATCTGACAAATGTATTATAGGCTAAACCATCCTAAAGTCGTCATCAGCCTAAAGTCGTTATTTTTTAGTTTAAACTCCGTTAAAATACTTCGCATTGCTTATGTGAAAAAGATTTTAATATATTGTTCGTTGTATATTCGCCTTTTTTTTTTTTATTTTTTTTTTTATGCCTGATAGGTTAGCCCTTGACCACTATCTCACCTGATGGTAAGTGATGATGTGGTCGAGGATGTTGTTCAGACTAACCTAGAGTTACTGGCTCTTGAGAGCCAGTAACTCTAGCTGTCCTTGGACAGCTGCCGGAGCCCGGAACACACCGTTAGGTGCTTGGCGACAGATTTTCAACTTGAGGGTGGTAGCTAGCCAGGCGGGCATTAGCAAAGTGCCCTACCACCATGCTGTAACGACTGCTATCCTAAGACAACAACCGGGACCGACGGCTTAACGTGCCCTGCGAAGCACGGAAGCGCTCAGTAGTAATTATGTCACCAGCGGTCACCCATCCAAGTCATGACCGCGGTGGATGGTGCTTAACTTTGCTGATCGATTCAGAATGGCTAAGCAAACTTAGCTACGAGCGCTACTATGTAACATAACTACTAAACTGGAAAGTCAATGCTCCTTGAGCTCAATGGCACCCGGGAAGTCGGAAGCCGAGAAAGATTCAGAAAAACATCAGATTGTTCCTTAAATTTACTCTACAAGCGCTTATTGCGATATGTGATTTCAATATAATTATGCGCGTTTTTTGTAGTTTTTACTTTTTACATGTAATGGTGTAGAAGCTGCCCAGGCATTTGCAACTTATTTCTCTAGTGTTTTTTTAGACAATTTACCTCAACTAAATTATACTGCTTGCTGTGGGCATGGCTTGCAGGGTGGAGGTGTCCATGTATCAACGTTGACATCCAGAGATATGGAATGGGGCCTCAGAAAACTAAAACCAGGTAGTTCACCGGGACCTGATTGTGTTCCTAGTTCCATTCTCAAGTCCTGCAAAAAGCATATCTCCCTCCCTCTTTGCCATATTTTTAATCTTTCACTTTTGCAAGGTAAATATCCTGATCAATGGAAAATATCCAGGGTGACCCCTATTCCTAAAACTTGTGATAAAACGTTGGTAAATGAACACCGTCCTATTGCTATCTTATGTGCGCCAGCAAAAGTATTTGAGTATATTCTCCACAAGGAGATATACAGGCAAGTGAGGCAGTTGATAGGTGAGGAACAGCACGGATTTAGACCTGCGCGCTCTGTTAACACTAATCTTTTATGCTTGGTGGATTATATATCTAGTGCTTTGGATCGTGGGCGGCAGGTTGACGTTATCTATTTCGACTTCCAGAAAGCTTTCGACAAAATCGATAATGATATATTATTAGCCAAGCTATCTGTCATCGGTTTTTCGTCGGGCTTGCTTAAATTTTTCTCAAATTACTTGAGAGATCGTCAGCAGTATGTTAGGTATGGCTCATATGTATCTGAACCTTATTGCACCAGATCAGGCGTCAGCCAGGGATCAGTTTTAGGACCTCTCCTCTTCTTGATTACGATACATGACCTCCCTAGTATGCTGAGTACTGCAAACTGTCTCCTTTACGCTGACGACCTCAAACTTTACTTGGAGGTCAATTCCAACATTGACTGCCTTAGGTTACAAAATGACATAAATAATATTTTTGACTGGAGTGTGGCTAATAAAATTAAATTTAATATATCTAAATGCAAAGTAATGTCTTTTGACAGGAAAAGAATTCCTGTCAATTTTGTTTATAATTTGGATAATCTACCTATTTGCAGGGTGAATCAGATCAAAGACCTTGGAGTAACTTTTGATCGTTCGTTAACTTTTCATGACCATGTTTCCGACCTGGCCAAAGAGGCTTATCGTCGCCTTGGCTTCGTTCTGAGAAACTCGAAGGACTTTGAAAATCCCCAGGTAATTATAACTTTGTACAACACTTTGGTTAGGAGCAAGCTCGAGACAAGCGCGTGCGTCTGGAACCCGTACCATGTCAGCTACACCCGAATGCTCGAGAAGATCCAAAAAGCTTTTCTAAGGTCATTGTACAAAAGAGTGTACGGGTATTATCCGTATCTTTACCCCACTAAGTTTTTACTGGGCCAGCTCGGCTATAATTCTCTGGAGTTGAGAAGAATGATAGATCAGCTCACAATGTGCTGTAAGATACTCAGAGGCTTGGCTGATTCCATGGAGCTGCTTAATTTAGTTTGCACACTGTTCGTGCCTGACGATCCGTGGGCTCCAGCGAATAGGCGTGGTAGGCCGCACAACTTGTTTGCAGTTGATACGACTTGCACTGTGGCGCGCTCGATGTCACCGCTGCTCCGCACACGGCGCCATCTAAATGAGCTCCTCGCTGCCAGCACTGATTGTGACTTATTTTTTGACGATTGGAAATTCATGAAATTAGCTATTAGGAATTATTGTGAAAATGTACCAGACCAATGGAATAGAAATGTAAAAAGCCCTGACAACTCATTTGAGATAGATGACATGCCTTGATTTTTATTTTATTTTCTGACTAAATTATTTGTATTCAATATGTATTATCTTTTGACTTTGTGTAATATTTAATTTGTATGTCTTTAATCTTCCGTTTAATTTGTGATTTAATTGTAATTGTCTTATGACGTTATTAGATCAATAAATAAATAAATAAATAAATAAAAATTACATTTCGTAATGAGATAGAGGTGCATTATTCTATAGTTATATTGTGTTTCAAACAAAATAAAGGGGTGTCGGACCTGAGGACTGAGTTTTATTAAATAATCTAAAAGTTGACATAAGTAGTCGACTTTAATAAATAACTCTAGATAGAGAACCGAAGGTCAACATACTTTTTTCAACGGCATCGTTAACAACACCTGGTAACTACAGCATGTTACTATTTTCACTGAACTAGCAATGAAAATATACTTTTTAACCCCAGTCGAATTATGAATGGTGGAAACCAGTTTTAGCCTTTGCCCTCAAACAGTCAAGGTGATTGGCCCAAGAGGCAAGACTAGTTTGTAATTCACCAAAACTTGAGATTACCTTTAATATTAACCTTATTTACTATTGTTATCAAATTACTTATCAACCGGTCCATTAATAATATTCAAAAATGTATAAAACTCACGAGAATTTCATTTAAGAAACATTTTGTTTTTTTTTATTAATTGAATAATAGTAGTAAAGTAACAATTTAATTAATAATTGCTAGATAATGCATAGTTACTTAAATGTTGAACTTCTCTTTCTCTAGATTAATATAAATGCAAAACTTTACATTGAATTTGGTTATTTAAAAAGAAAATCATTTTTACATACTTACCTAATAAATTTGATGTATGTATGTCACTCCCCCGTGGGGTGCCGGGTTTGAATTGCACCTCCCCATTTCATCCCGTGTGGGTGTCGTCGACTAGTCGTAAAGTCGACTCAGGTAAAATACTATTAGAAGGTGGGCAGCAGCGCCTTCTTAAGAACTATGCTATCTGGCACCGCGATCCCCAATCCGCCTGCCAAGCGTGGGGATTATGGCGAATACCCTGGGGAGGCTGTGTTCAGCAATGGACGATCCGGCTGGTACAGTACAGTAAATATGTCACTAATTGAACTGTTTGTAAGGTTCAGTAAGATTACCACAAAAATGTGTTCTATACTTCATATAGTTTTAAAATTTATGGTAGGTATAATTAGATAACTATTTCAATATTATAAGATGATGGTAATAGTAAGCTGTTTTAATGTAAAACTAATGAATAAAATAATCATCCTTTATACCCACATCCTTCAGAATACATGTATAACGACTTTAGGGCGAACGCTTTTCGGGAATAGGGCAAGACCTGTTGACTTTATATTAAACTTTTTATTGGTGTCTGTCGACACCAATTTGCCCTAATAAATAAAGTATATAATATAATAAAGTCAACAAGTTTTCGTTCTGAAATGAAACTTTTTATATATTCCGAGTTCTGAAAATTCAACGTATCGTTTTCTGCAGAAGTCCACGTTGTTTGTAGCTAGTTAGCGCCTATTTCATTCGGCTGTATAGGTATAATAAGCTACTTACCCTATCGGTTTCGGAACGGAAACATTCGCTACATCCTACTCGGACTCGGTCGCTAGCTACATGCATGCGTACCTTACCTACTCGTATGTGTAGCAGGTAGATATACCTATCTCACTAGCTTGCTGTTGTTTGTATTATTTGATAGAGATTTTTTTACAGTCTGCTTTTAAATGTAGGTAGGTAAGATCGTAGTGTATATCGTTAATGTGAACAAATAAAATGTTAAATATTAGTAAATAGGTACCTACCTAGTTAGTGTTTACCTACACATTTTATTGGCTAAATAACAGGTTTTAGGGTTCCGTGCTAGAAAAAGGGAATCTATTACAAAGCTGCATGAATGGCTGACCTTTATAGGTCTGTATCTTTGGAACGGTAATAAGTAATAAGTAGCCGGTTGAATTTTTTACAGAATGTGTTAGTATGGCAGATTAGCATTACGATGTTTCAACAGGCAACCGTTGCGCGTAGCGTATTAGAAAAAGATAGGTGTACGATCAACTAAATATCCTTGAATTATCTGGGCCAGGGTAGTGCCTCAGACAGAGCACATGAGCTTTGTCCCATTGTAACCAATCACATTATTTTAATGTTTTATTTTTATTTAATGTAATATATGTCGTAATGTGGATTTTTATTTTCATTCTTATTTGATTTTTAATTTTGACATTGATTTGGATTTAAATTTTAATTGTGATTCCTAACTTCTAATTTTTTTTTAATTTTGACTTTGATGAAAATATATGTATTATTATTATTTTTTAAAACATAATGTGATTTGAAGTGATATGATAGGATATTGATGTGTTTATGATATTAGAATATATAACACATTGACATAAGCTTTTACTAACAAAATGGATCATGTTATCTGAACAATAAATATTTTTATTAATTATATAAATTTTCTTCAACTGGACTGATAATTTGATATATTTGTTATATATATTCATATCTTGGAGGTCCTCGAATATCCCCAAAGGAATGTACTTAGTTAAATTTGGGGAGCACACAATAGGTTTTTTTTTAAACCAAGAATTAAACATACATGCGTGTTGTTAGATTTGATTAGATTGATTTATTAAAAAACAACTTTTCACAAAACAAATTGCCGCGCTTTTTTCCGAAGTGCAGAGATAGGTTGCCAACTTCCTTCAATGAAAATTGAGTAAGTACCTAAATACGAAAAAAATCTCACCTCTTTTTTTAATTATTTGATATACAACCTTTTTGAGGTTTGACGATAGTATTTTTTTGCCAGAAGCTAAATAAAAACAAAAGAGCGCTAGAAGGGCAGATATGGATTTTCTTACAACATTTCTTCACTGCTACGGAGGGAAGGAATGAATTTCCATATAACTTTTTCTGCCGCACATTTAGGTATAAGGGAGAAATTACTTACTTTATCACGCGTTTTGAAGCGCTCGTAGCGAAGTTTGCTTAGCCATTCTGAACCGATCAGCAAAATTAAGCAACGTCCGCCTCGGTCATGATTTGGATGGGTGACCACTTTACTACTGAGCGCTTCCGTGCTTCGGAGGGCACGTTAAGTCGTGGGTCCCGGTTGTTGCCTTAGGATGGCAGTCGTTATAGCATGGAGGTAGGGCATTTTGCGAATGGGCATTCGCCCATTCGGCTTGGCTAGCTACCACCCTCAAGTAGAAAATCTGTCGCCAAGCACCTAATAGTGTGTTCCGGCAGCTGTCCTTGAGAGCCAGTAATTCTAGGTTAGCCTGAACAACATCTTGGGCTACATCATCACTTGCCATCAGGTGAGATAGTGGTCAAATGCTAACCTATCAGGCATAAAAAACGTTTTGAACGAGCTATGATACACTTAATGGGTCTGGAATAAAATTATAGTTATGTGCGGCATATAGTAGTTATAGTCACCAACGATTTTTTTATAGGTACAACATTATTTACTCCCCGTACACATTCCGTACCATTATTTATTTACGATAGCAACGCCGTCGTTTGGTAGGTGCCTATCCTGTTACCGGCATATTCGGCATACGACATCTGTGATTGTATATGTATACACCGTGCTTAAGCTTATTTGTTTAGACTCGGTGAGCATAATATTCTGTACATAAACTCCTGAGGTCTATTGATGGAAAAGAATTAGGTAGATCGTAGGGACGTGCATGCATATAGCAAGTACACCATGTACCTATAAGCTTATTTGATTGGGCTCATTCACTATATTCTGGACATGAATTTCTGAGGTCTGATGAAGGATAAGAAAACATCGACTGGAACAGTAATCTTTAGAATTCCGCGACTTGAACACATAACTATGTGGTAAAATTCCGACATATGTGTATGATTCTCGCCATATCTATAATCCAAATTATCGAAAAATGTAAGTACTCTTGTTTCGACGATATGTCTTTTTACTAATGTTCCGCCGGTAAAATAGTGTCTTGAGATATAAGAGATATTAAAGAGGTTATAAAGGTAAAGTTGGAAAGTAACCACCTTCTCGAGAACTACATATATTATGTAGCATTGGGGGTTCTATATCGGTTGACTATTGGTACACATTTATTCTTTAAACTGTCTAAGTAAGCTGTATAAGAGCTCTTTAGCATGCTATAGGTACATCCCTTATACTACTGGTTATTGGGCACAAATTATTACAAAAGGTACACAGTAGCTGAATAGCAGCACTTTAACGGCAGTTTAATAGAGAACAACTGGTCTTAAAGCTGACCAACGGCACTATATATGATTCAGTGTGGTTCTTCATAGAGAAAAGAGAATTATGAGAAGTAAAGAGTGAACAAATATACAGCCTTTATCTCATAAGAAGGTCCTAAAAACTATTAGCAGCTGCTTTTTCGCCTAATTATCTCTTGACTTAGCTTCATTTTTGTAATTAATATATTACAGTTATTTGCTAGTGATTGTGTAATCTAAACAGCCATGTTTATTGTGATATTAATTATTACTGGTGTGGACTTCTGCGTTTATTATATTCTATTGTGTTAAAGTTATGGCCAATTTAAATTTATTGTTAAGTATATACATATTTATATATTAAATTTTCATGCGCCTCAGAAATAATGCCGTTTTATTACAAAATACTTTCTAGATAAGCAATTAAAATTAGTTTTATGATTTTTTATTTGAACATTTACGACAAAATTAATCATGTAAACTCCGTAGTATGTGATAAAGTCATAATTCATTTAGTAATATTTTAGTTTCTGTATAAATAAAATGTCTACAGCTACAGTGAACCATTGTAACTCTAAATAAAAGCTGTGACCTCTCTAAAGTCTGACATGTGTACCATTATAATGTCATTCGCTCTAGAAAGGTTCACATTGTGTACCATTAAATAGCTCCTTTATAGAATAGATTTAAGGTTGATTAATATATCACAACTAGACCCATTGACAGCTACAAGCTGAATAACTCCCCACATAAGGTGCTATATAACAGCTTGTAGCTGATTCAATGTTCACACGTGTTGTATTAAAATGCCAGCAATATAACAACACCATACATGTGGACCTTTAAATAGCCCGTGGCCTATTTTACCCTTTCAAAATGCTGTTATTCAGCTTTTAAAATAAAAGCTGACTAAATGATTAATGTTATCGTAATATAAAACCGACAGTCACATAGGCAAATTATGTACTTCTATGCATGTTTTATACGGGTATAGGTAAATTTGTTCAATTTTATACAGCCATTGAACCATGTGTGGCCAGTGTTAACATACCTAGAGATCACCAGTGTACTGAATGTGAACCCTTAAAGAGAACAAAATGCTACTCAAGATCGTTCTACTTAGAAACTGTTCGGTTGGAAATTATTTCGTCTATCGTAACCAGTAGTACCTCCTGGTGCATGGCGTTGCCATGGTCAGTCCGGTGGCATCAGTTATGGCGAATATCAGGATGGAACCAAAACGTAATGGGTTTCCCTGGTCCTGGAATTAATAAGAAAGCATTAACAAATAAAAAAATAGAAATATACTTAATCCGAAAAGTGTATATTTCGAGACTTTTCTCATCAATTTTGCCATACCCAAGTAAGCGTTGAATAAACGTTGTTTTTGATGGAACCTTAGACCTACCATGCCTACTAAGTACTTACAGTTATTATACTGATATGTACCTACGTCAATGTCGAGGTTTCTTGCTACATACGAAATACGAATATTTTATTAACGTCGAATCAGAGATCATGATCATGTATATTATTTATTTAATAATGTTCATTACATATATATTTACCTAAAAACACTTTAAAGTCGCCAAGCACCTAACGGTGTGTTCCGGCAGCTATCCTTGAGAACCAGAAATTCTGGGTTAGCCTGAACAATCGATCACATCATCACTTACCATAAGATGAGATAGTGGTCAAAGGCTAACCTATCAGGCATAAAAAAAATCATTGGTACCCCAAAATCAAATCATATATTTCACCTACTTTTATGAGAAAGTTTTTACAAACTGGTATCACTAAGCACGTCTTTACCATCAGTGATGTACTCCGCTTATAAAAATAATAGAAATTTCGCATACTGTGCGTGATCAAGCATTTCAAACATGGCCTGTTATTTTGGTTACGATTGCAGAGCTACGGTCTTTCTTGATCATAATTTGTAAATGTGACGTGAAACAGACTTCCCACCCACGGAGTTGATGTGGTTCTAGTAACCAAAGGTTGAAATGCTGAATCAAAATAAGAAATCTTTTCACACCCGCTTGTGCTAAATAACTACTTCCTGTTACCTACTTTTAAAAAATCTATCTGCATAGATTCTAGGTTTGAAGCTTTCGAAGTGTAGCTAAGATAATAAGCAACGTTCGCTGCGGTAATAAATGGAGGGGTGACCGCTATAGTGGCATTACTACTGAGCGTGCACGTGCTTCGGAGGCTCGTCGTCAGTCCCAGTTGTTGTCTTGTATGGCAGTTGTTACAGTTTGGTGGTAAAGCATCTTGCAAATGCCCGCTTGGGTAGCCTAGCCACCACCCTCAAGAAGTAGAAAATCTGTCGCCAAGAACTTTTTTTTATTTTATTGTGACTGAACATGCAAGAGGTACCTAGTTAAGCAGTAAATTCTGCATATCTCACACACCACACCTCGTAACTTAATTTTTTTACGAAATAAGTTATGGACATGAAAAAATTCAAAATAACACGCCAAATCTAGCGATTGTTAGCTCGTAACCTACACAAAAGGTCACTCTAACATTTCTACCCAAAGTTAACACCTCACAAGTTTCAAGTATCACCTTGTTTACATTTTGCGCGCAGTTACGAGTTGTCAACACATACTTTGTACGAATGTAATGTACGTAAAGAAATTTGATTAGTTGGGTGGGCCGTTACTATTTGTAAGTTTAGGACGACGACGTTGCGAGTTTTAACTGTTTAAAATAAATTAGGTAAACAAGTAATTTTTCAGTGAAAAGTGAATTATAGCTGAATACACCAGGTTTAAGGCTGAGTTTTATTTTTTAAAGCCTTTATTCACTGTGAAGATGAATTCCGCTCCGGGTCATGATATTATGATAGCGTATTATTATAATTATATATACATATTATTATTAGTCAACCGTTGTTATTATGATTTTTGGCTGGATTTTGGTTGTAATTTTGGGGATTGCCACGGGCTTGCGCGCGTGATCCTCTAATAAACGGGAAACCTAGTTTCTATTTCGTATGTAAAAATTCGCGCACACGTCAGCGAAATATTACGAACATTTTTTATCATCAACAAGCTGAGTCCATAGTTCATGTTACTCCTGTTCAAATCACAGTAACTGTGTTTGGGCTAATTTTTAACAGCTCGTGGTGCTTTTGTAGAAGTTTTTTTTTTGCATAGCTGGCCAGCATTTAAATAGCACACAAACCATAAATTGCCTTTTTTTATATCATGTTCTAAATTTCATACTGTGTACACATTGTGTTTACTTATTCATTTTCAGAGTTGCTATTATCATTTCTATGCTTTTCAACACCATCATAATGACTATCATCTTTTACATATAATATGTTGAAATTGCATCATCTTTTAAAATTAACTACCTTCTATTTTTCAAATAAACATTAGTTTTCTTTTCTTAAGCTTATTTGAATTTAATTGTATAAGTTGGCTCCTTCTTTAACGTACTTATTTAATGTAACAATTTGTAAACTCCGTTCTGGACGTATACCACCACGGCAATACTAGGCAGGTTCATTAATCCTGATGCCGTGTGGGTGTACCCCAGATCAGATGTTTGATATGCCAGGCCATAGCATTGTGGTATTATCACTTGCAGGAACTAAGAAGATAACTAAAAACCCACAACTACAAACTTACAACTAATAACATAATCCAGAACTCAGAACTATAAAACTTTTACTACCGAGCTGTTCCCGCAACAATTACTACAAGAGGGCCGCACTCGGGATATATATTTACGTCTGAGCTGAACATCGAAATACCGTACCATCTACGGGGGCACCCACCATCTACGCCCGGACTCCCAGGATAGTACCTGCCCTACGAGGTGAAAACAGATCGGCCGTACACCCACGATCCACAAATTTTGTGTTGACTACCAAACTGCTTACGGATCAGTAAATTTATTATTTTCAGTGATCACTCTTTGTTTTTTTTTATTTCTATCCGCTAGTAGGCTAGAGGTAAAACGGGGAAGAGGTGACAGGCGTGAAATCGGAAAATGCCCTTCCATTGTTCCATTCATTGGTCCATTGGTGAAGTTCGATCCGGCGCGCGGCGCTGCCGTGAGCAGGGCACAAACCATGGTAGGTAGGTACCTACTGCGTATAGAATAAGTAGTAGATTGTTATAAAGGCATCGAAAGGAATCAATTCCCATAGGTACGAGGTACTTTGACTATACTACTGAGCCCTATAATGGTCCAAGTAGGAATTGATTTTTAAGGACTTTCAGTCGTTTTAAACATTCCACTTTTCACTATGAATATAAGGAAAGCAAAGAATAGTTGATTTTCGAAAATATTAATTAATCCTAATAACATGAGTACCTCCTATTTCAAATTAATTGAGAGGTTACAAGTTACAACAATTTGTGAAATTTTAGTTTTTTTTTAAATTCCGGACAGGTTAGTCTTTGACCCTGATAGTAAGTGATGATATGGTTGGAGATTTTATTCAGTGTAACCTAAAATGACTTGCTCTCAACTCACCGTTAATTGCTTGGCGACAGATTATCTACTCGAGGGTGGTAGCTAGCAATGCGGGCATTTTCTAAATGCCCTACTACCACCTAAGACAACAACCGAAGTGCTCAGTAGTAATTCACTAGCGGTCACCGATCCAAGTGATGACCGCGGCGAATATAGATAATAGAAATAGTATATTTGGTAATGTGCACTAAATTGTATAACTATTTGCCAGATGAGCTGGTAAAATTAACAAGAAAGTTTATAACACAGCCACTAACTATAGTCTCTGATTTAAATTTTGGGGATTAAAATTATGTTCGTTCAACTTATTCCGAATACCAAATTATGTATCTGACAGGACTAAGACCAATAATAGTCAAGTTTTAATCAAGTTCGTGGTGTAGAATCGGCCTCGTTATTTGTCTCCTTTTTTGACCGAATTAAACCTGTAAACATTTGTAATATTTAAAATTCCAGACATAAAACTAAAGTATCACTAAAATAACACAGTGACTTTCATATGGTCGTGAACTGACAAAAAGGGCGATCGAAAAGAGGCACAAGAGGTGTCCGTAAACTGACGTAAAATCGAATTTTGACCGATTCTTATAGTTTTATAAAAGCATATCCGACAAAAATATGACTGGCTATACCTACTTGATCTTCATTCTTTATGTATCAAGTTTAAATATACCTAATGTTTTTTACTGATCTAAATTTTTAGTTAAAGCCAACAATTACAACAGAATAAACATATTGAATTTCCATCACAACCAAAAACTTGACATCCCCTTCCCTCCGGACCTCGGTAACGAGTAGTCGTCCCCAGAGCTATATTAATTTATTTTTCACAATTTTAACAAAATTAAACTCAATTTAAATCGAAAGTAAAAAATAGGAGTGCATATAATAGAAGAGCTACGAGTGTGACTACAACCAGACGTTAGTTTTGCGGCCATTTTGATAAAAAGAAGGACCCACCCACCCGGCTCCGCCCACATCAGCGCCGCCATCTTGTGAAGTAAGAAACTCCTCCTTTTGCCTGCGCACACGCCTCCATTGTTCTAAGGCAACCAATCACCGTCCAACTATACTCGATAGTACTGGCTACCATCTAATACTCTATGAGCGCCTGGTACTTCACCCGCTAAGACAAATTGTTAAGTTGTACATCATTTGCCGCATAAACATAATTTTTGGATTTTAAACACCTCTTCGATACTTATATTCTCTTGTTACATTATCTTTTAAAATATGCAGCGTACTCCACCAAAACAGTCACCAGTACAGGGTTCTCCTTTAATTACTCCTCCTGTGCGCACTAAACGCCAGCGCCCGAAGAACTCTCCTCCTACACCATCATCATTGAATATGGATAAGCAGGAAGAAATTATGGCGCTATTGGTGAAAGTTCTCTCCGAAGTAAAGGAAGTGAGAAAAAGTAATGCGGAACTACAAAAAACTACTTCGGAACTACAAAAATCCCTAGAGTTCTACATAAAGAGCTACGAGGAAACGAATGCTAGAGTTTCCGTTCTGGAAAGTGAAAAGGTAACGCAGGATTCGCATATATTAAAACTGGAGAATAAAATCGATGAGTTAGAAAGGCATGCAAGGAGTACATGTCTGGAAATAAGGGGCATACTGACTAAGCAGAGTGAGTCAAAACAAGACTTAGCAACAGTTATGGAAAAACTGCACTCAAAAGTCAAACTAGATGTGCACACGAATGAAATCAAGGATATATATCGTATTAAAGGCAAAAATAGTGGAGAAAGGCATATAGTGGTTGAATTTGGAACGAATCTGCAAAAAACCCGAGCTTTACAGGCTGTGAGAAAATACAATGCTGCTAATACTACCAACAGGCTAAATACCCATACTTTAGGTATTGAAGGCGATAAAACGTCAATTTTCGTATCGGAATTTCTGACGCCGAAAGCTAAGAGACTCTTCTTTTTGGCGCGCGAAGTCTCCAGAACGCTAGTATATGATTTTTGCTGGACAGCAAATAGCAAAATATTCATGAGGAAAGCTGAAGGTTTGCCTCCAATCGTTGTCACAAGTGAAGACCAACTTGAAGCCCTGAAGCAAAAAAACTTAATAGCGTAATTAGTGACCCACAGTTATACTTTTGTGACTTTCTTATAATGTTAGATATCATTGATTTCAGTACAACAATATTATATTATATTATCGCACACATATCCATTAAAACATACACACAAACTCACTCTTTATTTGAAAATTACACACTACAAATACACACTTACATCAAGTATGATTACGAAATAATCTCACGATTATCTTACATTAATATCAGCTGGGCAGAACTAAACCAAACACGACTAAATTACCACAACCGATTAGATAACATAGCAACTCATGGATTGAGTAATAATAACGTTATTTTTAACAACTATGGATAACAATCAACAAAAAGAACTATGCCATATGATAGATGAACTTTCTATTGCTCAATCTAAATTCTGTCAGCCAGAGTTATGTAAAACACTAATTTATACCACCAGCAAATCTTTAAATATACTTTCATTAAATATAAGAAGCATTAATAAGAATTTTCACGGACTTGAACTACTTAGGCTTGACTTTGACTGCGATGTTATAATTTTAACCGAATGTTGGATCCAACATAACAAACCTTTTCCTGCACTTGCAAATTACAACTCTGCATATACTAAGAATTGTAACAATCAAAATGGTGGAATAATTGTATATTCAAAACCAAATTTGAATATAGGGATCAAAGAACCACATTTTGAAGGTGCTGATTGTCTCATTGTTACGTTGGGTAGTTGCATAGCTGTCATAGCACTTTACCGTTCACCCTCATTTGTTAACACAGAACCTTTTATGCATTGTTTAGATTGTGTCCTTACTGCCTATAAAAATACACAACTTTATCAGTTATAGGCGATATAAATATGGATATACACCCTGATACAATGGATAAGCATACTGCCACTTATCTTGAGTTATTAACCAGTCATGGAATTCTAGCTAGCCATAAGATTAAGACCAGGGGTCAGCGTTGCTTGGACCACATTATGATCAAAACCAAATATAAATGTTTATCAGTTGTATTAAATACTTGCGTGACGGATCACTATCCCAGCCTTTTAAGCATCCAGACTAAAGCATTTAACTCATCCGTCCCTAAGAAGTTAGTTACAAAAACAGACTACTACTCTATAGCACAACAAATTAAAGCAACCGACTTTTTAGATATATTGACGTGTTTAGAAGCTAATGCAGCCACTGAACTTTTTATGAATAAATTAATGGAAATCACCAAAACACACACACGCATATTCAGAGTCCCACATAACCAACGTATCATCAAGCCCTGGATCACCCCTGGAATTCTCCGGTGTATCCGTACTAGAGACAAAATGCACACATCCTTGAAAGATAACCCTAATAACGCAACCCTTAAAATAACTTACTCTAGATATAGAAATTTCTGCACCAATTTACTCAAAAAACTGAAAAGTAACTATTTTAAGGAACAGCTTGAAAAGAATAAAAATAATATTAAAAAAACATGGCAGACAGTTAAAAAGATAACATATACTGAAAAACAGAAAAGTTCCAATGAGTGTCTTTTAAAAATAAAAAACAACCCTCAAGATTCAATTGATTTTGTAAACAGCTATTTTTCAAACATTGGGAAAAATCTCGCCAATAAGATTCAAAGTATCCATCTCAATCGCTCTATTTCAGAACCAACACAAATTCCATTCCAATTGAACTCTATTGGTATGATAGAAACTGATGAAACAGAGGTCATGAGTATTATAAATAGTTTGAAAAATGAGTGCGCGGTTGGATTTGATGGTGTCTCTACAAGAGTGATTAAACAATCGTCACATATACTAGCACCCATCATTAGTCATATCTGTAACTTATGCTTGTTCTCTGGTTCATTTCCCTCAATCCTTAAAACATCTATAATCACTCCAATCCACAAAAGCGGTACCCAATACAGTGTCGAGAACTACAGGCCAATTTCGATATTACCATCCGTTTCAAAAATTTTGGAAAAGATAATTAATAAACGTTTTATGTCATATCTTGAAAGATTTAACATTTTATCTCCAAACCAATTTGGCTTCAGAACTGGACGATCAGCTGAACAAGCAGTATCAGAGCTAACAAATTACATAGTGAGTAAATTAGATAAAAAGAACAAGGTTATAGGAGTGTTTCTTGATCTTGCCAAAGCTTTCGACACTGTCTCGGTGCCGAAACTTGTCAACAAGCTTGAATATGTCGGAATAAGAGATACTGCATTACATCTTATGGCAGATTATTTGAGGGGGAGGATCCAGAGAACTCGAGTGGGTGATGTGACTAGTAATGAGGAAGTTAACACCTTTGGCGTTCCTCAAGGCAGCATCTTGGGTCCTAGCCTGTTCCTAGTCTATGTTAATGACCTGTGCAACTTACATTTAAATGATGGGAAGATATTCTCATATGCAGATGACACAGCTTTAATTTTCGTAGGAAAGGATTGGGAACAGGTCAGACTTCGGGCAGAGGCTGGACTGCATACGGTTATTCAATGGCTGCAAGAAAACTTGCTCACGTTGAATGTTGATAAAACTAAGTTTGTTACTTTCACCAATGCACGAGAGAGAATACCTAACATCTATATAAAAGTACACTCTAACTGTGATAAATATAATTGTATATGTCCTTTATTGCAAAATGTCCCATTCATAAAATACCTAGGTGTGACCCTAGATAGAAGAATGACGTGGAAGAATCATATTGAGATACTCAGTAAAAGAGTCAGAAAGCTTATTTTCGTGTTTAGGAACTTGCGAGATGTTGCCGATCGTACATTAATTTTTGCAGTGTATAACGCCCTCTGTAAATCTATACTTACATATTGCAATACTTCATGGGGTGGCGCCGGCATAACGTATATGATGCTAATAGAACGTGCACAAAGAGCCGTATTAAAAGTTGCAACATCAAGACCATTTCTTTTTCCAACTACAGATCTTTACGCGGACTGTAAAGTACTTACAGTTCGCAAATTATTCATTCAGCATATCATACTCGCGCAACATAAAAAAAGCAGTTTAATACAAGATAATTTTAGTAAGAAAAGAAGGAAAGATTTAATATTTAACAGCAAAAGATTTAACTCAGCACTTGCAAAGCGACATATTTGCTTTCTAGGACCGTATTTGTACAACAATGTAAATAGAGTCATAAAAGGTTTTGTAAAGTTAAATAATAGGGAGGCAAAAGCTAATCTTGAAAATTGGTTACAAAATATAACTCATGAAGAAACCGAAAGGCTGATAAAGGTAATTATATGATACAGCAGTAAACCACTACAACCTAGTCTAACTATATATCACTACACTCAAATTTACACTCTAATAACCTCACACTTACACACAAAACAAACACTCATTCACACGCACTCACACACACATCATATATATATACATATATAAATATATATATATACATATATAAATTATACAAATTCAATAGTATACAACTTTTATTTTGAATTTGTTAGCATCAAAATAGACTATGTATGATTTACCAATTTTGTTACATACAAAGGGAATGCAGAATTTACAACACAAGAGTACATCTTAGTGTAGATTCTGCAAGTATTATTTGCAACTAATTAGGCCACTTTTAAGAAGTAATTTTAAGTTTCAGTTGTTTTGTTTGTACCTTTTTGTGAAATAAATATATTATTATTATTATTATTATCCGTGAATAGCAATTAAAGTATAACTGAAATCAATACAATAATACGATAAATATTTTAAGATGGAGAAACCCGACAAATCAAACGAAACGAAAAAAAAAGAAACATGTATACGAACGCAACGCAATCATCACAAAAAAAAGTGTCTATGGCTACTATACTACTATCATGGAAGTAATAAGTACTACGTACAACAGGAATGAGCTCTATCTGTGCGTCATGCAGCTAAATTATAGAAAATAAAACCTTATGCTAAGGTGGTAAGAGTCTTGTTGCGCGCAAAATAAAAATGAAGCCGAGTGAGAAGGCTACCACTAAACCCTGTGTCCTGTTCTAACAGTGACTTATAGTTGCCAGACTTAAGTCGATTTCAATCCTGTCGTTGTTTGTCGAAATATATGCGATTGATGTAATGTAATGAATTAAAAACATTTACTTATTAAAATGTTTCTAAACATAAATAATAATTTAGTACCACCATGTTAAAGCAATATTATATGTTGCTACGTGTAAAGCCTTACTAACGCAAAAATTTTGCGATTGGCGTATAGATTTTTTTATGTGTATGAAATATGGACACCTGACCTGACAACCCCACATGAAATTGCCAACTCGGACGTTAATAGCGGAGTTTTTTTTGATATCGTGATATTTTTGAAGAAGTTTAGTAAAAAAGGGGAGAATTTGTGTCGTGGAAGCTTGCGTTAGCGAGTATTATCCTGATTATGGTTTATCTTTTCACAGGTTCAATAGTTTTAAACATAATTTGATAGTGATTAATTATGGTGACCATGCATGACTATCCAATCCTAGTTCAAGAACAAATTAAATACATATGTATTTTTTATTCCTTTCAATATTAAAATGACTTTATTTCAATTTCAGATTTCCTAAAGATCCTAATGTTAGTTTAACTCATAATGCAAAATTAGAAACAATGACACGTGTAAGGCATACGCTGGGTTTTCGGCAGAAACTTCACAAGGCTGTTTTATTTCACAATATCTGATTTAGAATTACACTTAGATGTAAACTTATTGTTTTTCTTACTTAATTAATGAAATATACCACAATAGGTAGTATATCGTAATTTTATCTCAGTCCAACTGCATACCGTGTACCACAAGGACCAGTAGGTAAGTACCTACCTATACGACGCGAGTGTGAAAAGCAAGCAATAACAGGAAATATCGATTAAAATCCATCTGAAGCAATGATCTGCTGACGTCAGATCTAAAATAATTTTTTATAATAAAATTATTGGCCTTAAATCATATTTCAATATTGTCACCATTGCCAGAGAGGGATAAGAGGTACAGTTACTGAGCTCTCGTTCAGCTTCAATTATGCGACAACAGCTCATTCCTGTTGTACGTAGTACTTATTACTTCCATGACTACTATGCATTCATTCGTACTTCAGAAGTTTTGAAGCGCGCGATAAAAAATTAATCAATGAAATATCCTCGACTCGATATATTCAAAAGGCCACTGAGAACATGAGTTATGATAATAAGTATGTTAAACGGCTCGACGAAAAGTTGTTTCCCAATTTGCTTGCACGTGCTGTCATTGTTTTGGACTATGCTTCATACAACACACGAGCAGAAAAAATACCAATCTCGGCATAGGTATTAGAAACAAGTATAAATTAAATAAAAAAGTAAAAAACACGACTGCAATATATTTATTTTCGTTATGCTATTTATCGTTCCATTGAAATTAAAACAGCGAGTTTGATACATTAATGAAATGGTTTTTCATTGCCCTTCTTTTGGATACGCCACTCGACGGGCATAGAACAATTTTGTATTATATTTAATTTTTTGGCAACCGTTACATGGTTAATATTGCGCTAGCACGTACCAAAGAGGATGTAATGGCACGTACCAAAGAGGATGTAATGGCACGTACCAAAGAGGATGTAATACAGAGACAATCGGTACTAAGCAGTTCACTTCCTCAAATTAATTATTTGTATCTGTATTGGCGATTGTAGTCAAGCTCAAATCTATTTAGAACCTAATGGTAGACAAAAATTTAATTTACCTATCTGAACGAAAACTCGCATATATATCATGTTGACTGTATAATTAAAATAATATAACTTGAACGCATCATTAATTAGTTCCTTATAGAGGTGTGTACCGGAGGCAATTTCAGCCTCCGGAGATTTTGCGGAGATTTTATTGAATAACCGGTGTTTCTCCGGTTATTATCCGGATAGTCAATATACACAATATTACCCCTCATCTATTGAATCTGTAGATCGGATATGGCGCTTCAATAGTAAACTGTCGACGTTTTTTTAGTACTAAGTTGTTTTCTATTACCTTAACATGACACCCTAATATCCCCATACCCTTATATATCACCTATACCATACAAAATAACATTTTCATCCATTTAGTTTGAGTGGATCAAACACCGAAATGTAAATATATTTTTACAGATTTTGACGGTTTTTGTTTTAAAATCGAGTTTATTTGATGTAATCTCTAATCAACATATAATTTTCTTGGTACCAATGCAATCCTCATCATATTCGATTTACGGGAAAAGAAATGAAAATAGACCTTTGTATAGAAAATTTTACAGGAAAAGGGGTTTGAACAGACGACGAAAATGGCGGAAAATAGCAATTTTTTTTTTCTTTTTTTTTTCTGTAACTATTCCACCTGAAACTTATTTTTTTCTTATAATACGAATATTTACTATAGTTCTTTACCCATGAATTATTCCAGATTGTTAAGATAAATATTTCAAAAGTAGTAACGAGATTAAAACAACGCAATTTTTTTAAAAGATTTTTGGCGGGAAAACTATTGTAGCGCATTTTTTTTTATTCAAAAACTATAACTCCTATTACTTTGTTTCTTCTTTTGATATGATTATTTATATGTAATTTATACATCTGAATTATTTTAGATGTTTAGGTTTAGTAGTTTAAAAGTACTTATGAGATTATTTATTACGTAAATTTCCATCGGCGAGTGTTTGCGCGGCAAAATGTATAGTTATTTTCATTTCACGATTTTTATAACTTCTCGTTACCGTAACGTGATGTGGTTTTTGAGTTGTATTGCCAAAGATACTAGCTTACTAACAACGATTGAATAGTAACGATCGGATTAATACAAGCTTCACACTAAACCTTTTTTTTTCATATGACCGGAAATCCGTTCGCGACACACAAGAGGGACAAATAAAAAAAAAAAAAAAACTTTTCAATCCTTATCCTTTTAATTTCTTTTAACGTAGTTATTGAATTGTTCTGTATATATACATGCAAAATTACAGCTTTCTAGGTTCATTACTGTAGAAGTAGTTACGAGATTATTATTAAATGACGTAATATTTTGGCGCCAAAATGTAATTAGAGCTGGTTTTAGATTTGATAAAAATATTAAAAATACTTTATGATATCTCAGAAAAATATAGACTTTTTCTCGTATAGCCAAGGATCCATCCTTACGCAAACCGTTTGCATTATGAAAATTAGACTTACGCAGATTTTATGGTAAATTTGTAAACACGACTATTGACCGCCAACCGGCTAGCCGGTTTGTACAGATGCGATTGTCATCAAAATACTTACCTACCAAGAACAAGTGTTTTTCTTGGGTAGCATAAACGGAGGAGAGCTCCTAGTAGTAATAATGGTTTGCCGTGTAGGTTAATAGAAGCAAAACGCATTTATAGTATGAATGAGGTGAGATTAAATTAAAATTCAGAAATGTTTACCAACCTAATTTTCGATAAACCGGTACTTAAGAGAAACACCGATTAGTCTCCGGTACCCATCCCAACCGGTGATTATCCGGTTTTTTGAGAACCGGTGCACACCACTAGTTCCTTAGCGTTGGTATACGATGCTGACCACTAAGCATTGTTCGAATTATGGTGGACAAGACCTTATAATTGGCTTTCAATTATCAGGCCGGTAGATCCGTGGATGGTAAATATTGTACCGGCAAAATATCTCTCAGCCCAATAATCCATGTACTATAATGGTCGTAAGTTCATGGGTTGCCAATTATCGGGGCGGTAAATCACGAGTCGGTGACTATTGGCTGGATATTACCGCTCGGTATGATTTAATTCGACCAAGGATTAGCCATCCCAATAGTTACCGGCCTGATAACTCGTGTACGTGGACGTGAAATACTTGGTTGCCAATTATTGGGCCGGTAAATTTCAGGTTGGCAGTTATCGTGGTCGGCTAATATCGTCTCCCTAAAAAGACTGTCGAGTATCCAAAGCCAAAGAAAATTTTAAAAAAATAACATAATAACCTAGCAAAATAAATAAATAACCACTTGTCTTGTGACTTTAAAATTATGAAATGTAAATTTCTTCGTTTCTAGGTTTAAATTTTTATTCGTAACATTTTACAAGGATTTAGTACAATACAAAATAATGACTAACCAAGTTCTACAGGAACTGTCTAGGTGCACGTTAAAGTTAACAAAATTTCAGGATGTCTCGCTAACATGGCATGGATCGTTTATAACCATGTTGACTGAAAAAGGTGTACATATTTTTGAATTGTCGCATAATTTACGTTGTTTTGATAAGAAGATTGACTGTATTCAAACGTTCATAAACCATCCTAAGTCTAGTCCAGTCGAAAAGTTATTTACAGATAAAATTGTCAACAAAGACATAAGGAATCTTGATATGACTGAAATGATTGTTGACCACGCGCTGTGGCCGCACAATTCCCAGCTTGTGATGGAAATGTCGTCCATCATCGACTTTAAATGGTCTCCGGTTGGTGCGGTGAATAACCATGACTCTGCTATTGCCTTATTAACAAACATTGGTGTTGTAGAAATTCATGTACAACATCTTCATAATTGGGACTGTGCTCTTCAATTATCAAAATTGCTGAACAAGGAATGTATGATAAATGCTAGTAAACCTGATAACTTTCATTCGCTTAAAGGTATGGTATACATGGTAGCAACTACAGCCATTTGCTGGTCGCCAAATTGGAATCAGGATAATTCATCCTACTTTATTACAGCCCAGAAAAACGGGAATATTATTCTTTGGCTTATTGAAAGGACTGAAAGAAATCCTACTGCCAAAATGATGGGCTCATTTAAAGGTGATACTTGTGAAATAGTGTCTATGCTGTGGATTCAGAACGATTGTGGAAAATTCTTCCTTGTTTGCTCCAACATACTAGGACAAATTATAGTTTTCCAATGTCAAATCAAAGACGACACTATACAGCTAATAAAATCTCAAATAATATGGTCAGAAAAAGATAGAATGATATCCAAGTTCTTACAATATGTTGAAATTAACAATAATATAGTGCTTGCATGTAACAAACACAGACATTTACTAGTACTTATGTTTGACAAAAATTGCAATGTGCGAGGACACCACATAAACAATATGAATGATTACAGAATAACAAACATAACTAAAGCTGGCAATGAGATATATGTAACTGTGATCAATGGTAAGATTTTTAAACTGGATTTGACCATGATTGGTACAGAGTTAGAGATGAGTCTTGACACCATAGAATATCAGTGTATAACAGCAATAAACGAGTTACATAGTATATCTTTTTCACCTAATAAAACTATATGTGCGCTATGTGCAATTGATAGAAAATTTAATAGCCGCAAAGATCCAACAAAAGTTGATTTAATATTTGCTAGTACTAAAGAAACACTTGACTCTTTGCTGGATGTTCTTCTTTTAAATCCAACAAAAAGTTTGTGTAACTATTGGGATGTGATAGAAGTCTTGAGGTATAAAACAATGAAAACTAAAGTAGCACCCCAGGTTGATTATGAAAGTGTGTACGAAACAGCCTGTTCAGATATCTACATGCTGAAAGTTTACCTTATTTTGAGTTCACTGTGCAAAATATTAATGAGCATATATAAACTTGGCTGTGACTTCAATTTACCTGAAGATTCAATTGAAAGCATAAAAGAAGAGATATTGGTAGCACATGCTGATAAACAGTTACACAATTACTATGAAAAGCATAAAAAAGATGGTAAATTGGACTCGAATGAAATGGAATATTTCTTAGGTGCCAAGAAGTTTCTAGACTATTTCTTTGAGAAAAACAAGAAGAACTTACAAGAAGTTATGGAACCTCATATATTGGATATTGTAGATAAAGATAAAGAAAGTCCATACATATGTCAATGCTGTGATGCCGAGGTATCAGGCTTTAGATGCAAGAATGATCACCTAAACATGTTCTGTGCCCTGACTTTTACCCCAATAGATGGAAGTAGTTATTTAGTGTGTAAATGGTGTAATCTTACAGCCAGACAAGAATTGTATAAGGATAACCCAATGTGTTTATTCTGTGATGTTAATTTAAAGTTAAGTGAATAGGATAAATAAATATATAATATAAATATGATTTATATATATTTTGTGTAATTTTTTAAATACATGGTAACTGAAATTTCTGTAAATATAAATATAATCACTAAAGGCTATGTAGAGGCAATCAAATAATCCAACCCTTAACATTACAGGTGTAACGGTGCCCCTAATACAGCAAGTATTAGGGGCACCTTTATACCTGTCACATCACAATGGATAATAATATAATAATGGCCATCTTATTTTGCATCAGGAATGAGCCAGAATGGAAGTCACTTGACCTTTTTATCAACCTACGCCCTAATTCAGCAACCAATATTTTACATTCAGCCCCCTAACAGCCCATGGTCTCCACAACAATACAAAATAATACATGGAGCTACAATAAGTTTATCATAATTATCATTATACTGATAATGTTCGTCTAATTATCACTAATGATAATTTTGATAAACTTTATTTAGGCTTGTAATGAAAGTAAATAAGTTTAGGTTTTTAACAAGATGAGGTCAGTACTGCCATGCATGAATATCACCACAGACTTGAGGTTTACTCTAATGATAAGGCATTTGCGAATGGTCGCCAATCTACATACCACCTTACAAATTTACGAGAGGAAATATAGTCATGTGCGGGATTCGAACCCGCGTCATCCAGCTAACATGACAATGAGTCAAACTCTAATTTTTCCTATCGTTCTTAACCCATCGTATTGGGATGGAGTGACACCTATAGTTTAAGTTGCGTTGTACTACACCACCTTTTTTAAATGTCGAGACTGACAAGCTGGTAAGTGATGATGTGTTCTAAGACGTTAAACAGGCTAGACGAGAATTACTCTCAAGGACAACGCCTGGAACACACCGCTAGGTGCTTGGTGACAGATGGTACTTTCTGATCTGGCTAACGGTCCTTGATAGCTAGTAAAATTACAGGCACTTAACAACTCTGTCTCAGGGTGACGGGCACTATGTAATTCGTCTTATGGCATCCGGAATAACCAGAGGTTACCGCTTAACCATGTCATTGTGGTGGGCTTCGTGCTAGTTCCGTAACAATGCCATTAAAAAAAACGCGGCCGACGAAGCACGTAAGCGCTTTGTGGTAGAATATAGCCACCCTCAGCAAAGTAGCATACCGCACCAGCACGCAGTATGCTACTTTGAAACGCTGGTAGCCAAGTTTGCTTAGCCATTCTGATTCGATCAGCAAAGTTAAGCAACGTCCGCCGCGGTCATGACTTGGATGGGTGACCGCTGGTGACATTACTACTGAGCGCTTCCGTGCTTCGGAGGGCACGTTAAGCCGTCGGTCCCGGTTGTTGTCTTGGGATAGCAGTCGTTACAGCATGGTGGTAGGGCACTTTACAAATGCCCGCCTGGCTAGCCTCAAGTTGAAAATCTGTCGCCAAGCACCTAACGGTGTGTTCCGGCAGCTGTCCTTGAGAGCCAGTAACTCTAGGTTAGTCTGAACAACATCCTCGACCACATGATCACTTACCATCAGGTGAGATAGAGGTCAAAGGCTAAACTATCAAGCACATAAAAAAAATAAAAAAAAAAAAAGCACCGGCAAGACCGCAGGCACAATATAAAATGCCGAAGCGGACGTTGCTGATCGGTTGCTGAACAAACAAGCAAGCTACGCTTTTTTTTTTTTTTTTTTTTTTTTTTTTTAGGGAGGACATAGATGCTGGCTACCGCCTGTGCGGTCGTCCAGCTCCACCGGGTTTTGGGCGAGGGCCTGGCCCTACAATAGCCCGGGAGGGAGAAGTGCCGAAGGCACTTCTCCCGAGACGGGCGTAGAAGGCGAAAAGCGCTTTCTACCTCCGTCCTCCTATAATAGCGGTACGCCGAAAACGTACCGCTATTATAGGAGGGGTTGACAGCGAGCTCAAGGGCACCACTGTGGTTCGGACCTCGGCTTGTCTCGCTGTCGAGAGACATGGGGGGGATCGGAGCAAAATGCCTCTGTGCAACTGCAGTGTTGCACAATTGGGCCCTACTGAATAATACTCTTTGACTATTTGGAGAGCAATTTATCGTGACCTTGTTTTTGCCTCGAGCTCGCCGGCGAGCTCGGTGTTTGATTGTGTGACCTCTGATTACCTCACACCTGGGGATTTTACCTCGACGACTTGCGGATAACGCTAAAGCTGCCAACGTAATGGCTGCGATGGGGTCATCCGGGTCGTCTAATACCTGCCGTGGTCGGCGACGGGGGGGTTTGAAAAATGGGATAGAAGAGGCAGTCGAGTAGTTCGATGCCTGGACAACCAATGGGTTCGGGTGGTGGGGCGCTCGATCAAAGTATCGGCGGGCGCAGTCCTTATTGAACTGCGCTAGAGAGGGAAGGTTTAAGTCGCAATGCAACTCGGTGTTCCGGATATACCACGGAGCGCCGGTTGCACTACGAAGAAAACGGTTTTGAATGACTTGAAGCTTATGGAGATGGGCCTCACTAGCATGACTAAACACTACTGATGCGTAAGTCATGATGGGGCGGATGCAGGCAGTGTAAAGTGTCTTCTTATTTCTAAGAGACATTTTACTCTCTTTGCGAATCAGGGGACCAAGGCGACCCATTACAAAGGCCGCTCTGTTACGGACGGTTGTTATATGATCGCTAAAGGTGAGATTCCGATCAAGGGTGACTCCGAGATATTTTGTTTTACTAACCCAGGGGATGGGTTGGTCGAACAAAGTTAAAGGTTGCGGGTAACGGGGGCGGCCCTTCTCAGTAAAGTACATAGCTGCACTTTTAACTGGGTTGACCGCGATGCGCCATTTACGGAACCAGTCACCGATCTCGGTGATGGCCCGTTGGAGGGCGGGAATGGACTTTCTACTGATATGCCACCCAGTGGTATAAATAGCGGTATCATCCGCGTATTGGGCTAGTAGGACGTTAGGCTGAGAGCGTGGGATGTCACTGGTATACAGCGCGAAAAGAATGGGTGATAGCACGGAGCCCTGAGGGACTCCGGCTCTGACTGGGTGGGGGGAGGAGAGGGTGCCTTCCACGCGATAGCGAAAGCTTCTGGCTTTAAGGAAGTCTTGTAGGATGAGCACAAGACGTTCTGGCACGCCAAATTGGTATAGCTTGTAAATCAAGCCATTGTGCCAGACTTTGTCAAAAGCTTTCGCTACGTCGAGGAAGACTGCTAGCGTTGTCTGGGGTTTGGGGTACTTGTTAAAGCCCTCAATGATGTGCTCCGTGAGGCGGTGCACCTGTTGGACGCATGAGTGTCCGGGTCTGAAGCCAAACTGCTCATCTGGGATAAGGTGGTGTTCCTTAGCATGGGACTGGAGACGGTTTGCAAGTAACCGCTCGTAAAGTTTGCCTAAGGCACTGAGGAGGCTGATGGGGCGGTAACTGGTGGGGTCAGATGAGCTTTTGCCTGGTTTGTGAATGCCAATGACATTTGCACATTTCCAGGTGTCTGGGAATAAGCAGTGGCTCATAGCAGCATTGAAGATGCTGACTAGGAGATGGATGAGAGGAGGAGAGAGGGTTTTAAGAACCCTGTTGGAGATGCCATCGGCACCGGGGGATTTGCGCGGTCGGAGGGCCTTGATCAGTCTCGCCACCTCAGCGTAAGTCGCTAAGGTGATTGGTGGGAGTTCAGAGGTGACCACAGAGCTTTTACGTTCGACTTCAGCATCCACCGAATCGAGGTGAGCTTGGTCAACGTGATCTACGTTAGGGGAACACTGAGCCTCTAGGCTATCAGCTAGGCACTCAGCTTTGTCTTCGTCAAAGAACGCTGGGACTAGTGGGACTGGTCTGTATAAGGGAGGCATGTCGTTGTAGTTACTTCCTTTCATACCTCGCGCCAAGTCCCAATAAGCCTGGTGGCTTGGCACGAGGTTTGAAAGTTTGTCACCCCATTGTTGATCACGCAACTCAGACATGCGACTTTGAACCATGAGTTCAAAGTGGCGTTTCTTAGTTTTGTTCTCTTTACTGGGGTAAGAGTCGTAATGTCGGGTCACTGCTTTACTTTCCGTCACTAATCGTCTCACATCCGCTGGAATGACAAGGCGCCGGTCGTCCGGCACCATGACCTCCTTTGCGGATGCACCTACTACGGTGGAGAGGTGATTAGTGAACGAATCGATCGCAAGGGTTACGTCATCTTTAGTCAGGATGTCGTCAGGGATCTTGTCAAGGTCCGGTGAACTGATAGCTTTTAGGGCAACGCCTAATTGCTTCCAGTTCACTATCGTCTTAGTGGGGCGGGGGAGGTCTGTTGTTGGGTCGGGACCTAGTCGCAGTATAATGGGTCGGTGGTCAGAGTGAAGCTCGTGAACCACTTCTATGGAGCGTAACTGGAGTGTTACGCCTCTGAGTAGTGCCATGTCAAGCAAGTCAGGTCGAAAGTCTTCCGTATGAGGGTAGTGAGTGGGCTCAGTGGGCGCAATTATGTCAAAATTAAGTTCTGCGACTAGTTTTTCAAGTGCAATGCCTCTGGGATTGTTGACGTTACAATTCCATAGGATGTGCTTACTATTGAAGTCGCCAATCAGAAGGACGGCGCTTCCTAATGAGAACAATGCTTCTAAGTCAGCTCGGACGATCGGCTTTTGACAAGCTTGGTAACAGGACGCTATGACTATAGGTTGATGACCAGTCATAGCTAGGAGGCAACAAGATGCTTCCATATTAACAAGAGTCGGGGTAGGTAGGGGGATGCAGTGCAGGGACCTTTTGTAATAGATAAGAGTGCCTCCCCCACGGGAGTTCACTCTATCATCACGTACCGTTCTGAAATTGGCAAACCTAGGGTTCGCCTTCCCCGGTTTTAGAAGGGTCTCCTGCACGCATATAATGTCGATAAGGTGGGTGCAGCAAAAGTCGTGGACAAGGTCACGTTGTCTAAAGAAACCGTTAGCGTTGAATGACGCTAACGAAACTGAGCGCGGTTTCGTGCGTGCGGTTGTACTACCCATAGTGGTTGTACTGGGGAGGGGCCTGGGGAACGAAGCGCTTAAGGGCGCTAAGTAAATTCGCGTGTTCCAATGTATATTGGATCACGTCCGCTGGGGATTGAGCGAAGTGCATCTTGTGCGCTAGCTCGCGGACTTCGTTGATGTCAATAGACATCGCCAGGTCGCTGACTAGTTTGATGTCCTCTTGAAGAGAGGCATCCATCAGCGGCATGGGTGGGGCTTGTGGCCGAGGAATGGCGCGGGGAGGAGGGGCGCGAACGGAGTTGGCAACGGGTGCCGGGAGCGCGGGGCGAGCCGGGGCCGGTGCGCGGGCAGGGGCCGGGGCGCGGGCGGGAGCGGGTGCGGGCGCGCGGGCCGGGGCGCGGGCGGGAGTGATGGTCTTTACCATACTGGGTGGTTTAGACCATGCGTTACGGGCGGGGAGCGGCGCGGGTATTACCTGTGAAGCAGGTATTACCGACAGCTTAGGGCTGACCCGTTGGTAACGGTCATGTGAGGGACGGGTCGGCCTATGCCTTGCCACCCTGTGGTTTATGCGTGGTGCTTTTGGGCAGCCGCGGTAATTCGCGGTATGTCCTTGAGCACCGCATAGAACGCAGCTGGGTGGGTCCGGCGAGTCCCGAGTGCGAGTGCACGCCGCTGTCGCGTGATCGCCTAGGCACTTGACGCACCTAGCGCGAGCGAAACAGAAGCGGGAGGCGTGACCGTACAATTGGCAGTTGTGACACTGCGAGGGACTTCCATTTTTAAATGGGGCTTGTACGTCTAACCCAGAGAGGCCGCAGACCTTTTTTAAATTAAAAATGGCCTTGCCCTCTGGTGTACGGTCTAGTACTACGAGTACTAGGTCATATGGACTGCGGTCCTTCCCGCTGTACATGCGGTGAACCGCATGCACTGGGAAGTTTTGTGCTTTAAGGTCGTCACATATCGCATCGGTATGTATCTCCTTAGGCACACCGCGAATCACAACGCGAAGGACTTTCTCCTCTTCGAGCGCATAAGTGTGAAAACTTATGCTCTCTTTGCGGAGGAGCTTTGTTAGCGCTCTGTGGTCGCTACTAGTGGGCACTTGGACTTTAATGCCCTGCTGCGTGGAGCGGGCATTAGTATAATGGATCCCACGATCCGAAACTAAGCGGGACAGCATGTCCCATTTGCTTTTGTCCTGAATGAACAAAGGCGGAGGCGGTTTTTCGCGACGTGCGCTCGCGTCCTGAGGGGACGCGGCGGTTGAAACCGGAGCGGAGGGAGGAGACGCGGGGCGCGGGGCGGGGGTCGGTTTTTTGCCGGAGGCGGGGGCCTTTGCGGGTGCCTTGGCGGGAGGGGCGGAAGTGGCGCAACTGGCGGCTTTGGGCGCGCGCTTGCGTTTGCGATCTACGACGGTGTAACCGTCGTTATCGGAATCAGAGTCCGTGCGTGAGGCGCCGGCCTGATCTACCTCCATGTCCGTTTCGGATTCCGAAACGGTCTCGACAATGGCGAAGGAGGGACGGGTACTCGCTGACCTCCCGATCGGTGAGCGAGAGCGAGACCGTTCACGGGGAGGGGCTGCCACCGTGCGTCTATTGTCGGGCCCGGGAGCGGGCGAAGTAGGGCTATCCTCTGAATAGGATCGGGTCAAGGGAGGAACGCTGGCCTCCGGGTTTGAAGTCCCGGAGGGAGCGATGAGAGTGTCCGTGAGGCGGGCATTCTCTTCCTCTTCAAGCAGTTGCATATGTGCAACGTATAGATCGGGGTGGCGGAGGGCGAAGGTCTGAAGGACCTGCACCTCACCGTTAGAGGGACGGGACTGCATCCTGAGGGGAATACTCAGGACGCCCTATCAAGGGTTTGAGTTCCCTCACACACCTTGTGAGCTCACTGTGTGAGAGGGAGTGTGTACCTAGGGTGTGCCCTAGTTGTGTACCCTCTCCGAGCTTTTTTCTCGGCGGAGAGGGGTGCTCCTAAGCGCTACTCCGGGGTTGACTAGGGGCGACCCCAAGGCCAGTAATCCCGGAGCCCAGCTTGCTTCGGCTGACCCGTGAAGCGGGAAAGGCCACGGTGCAAGGTTAAACCAAAACAACAACAGTGGCCGTTGTCACCGTAGGGTGTCACACTGCGACCGCAGCAAATGGCGGATTTGATCGTTCAGACGGGTTTGGCTGACGCTACCCCACGCCTGAACGACGTCGCTTAACAGCACAAAGTGTGTTGTTACGCGACTGTTACTATGTTGTGTCGGGTAGTAAAGTGGTGAAATGCGCACCGAAAAGTGCGGTCAAAACAAGACCACCAGCCCGATATGATGTTGTTCGTCCGAAACAAGGGACTTGGGTAGGTGGTAATGCCTGACGTCTTAGAGCGCCTCTGCGCGCCGGCACGGCGAGCTCGTAGCTCACGTTGCACGGCGGTCGGTGGCTGCTCAGCTTCTGCACAGAAAACAAAACTTCGTCAGGACTGCGTATTCCAAGGCACTGGTCTGCAACTAGCGTCGGAACGATGACCCGAGTGAGACGGCAATAGTGCGGGGACTATTGCGGTCTCACTGGGAGATACTGGCGGAGCTGTAGACAAATGTGCACGGCGTGGCGGCACAGGTCGGAATGGAAAAGAAAAAAAAAAAAAAAAAAAAAAAAAAAAAAAATTGCAAGCTACGCTTAAAACGCGCAGGTTTTATTTGTTAGGTGAGACCACGGATTTAGGAAGGGAGTCCCTTCCTAAATCCGTGGGTGAGACTAAAGAATAGAATTACATTATTTTTTTTCATTATAAAACTGTAAGAAGGAAATATTTAAAGTCTTGACGTTATTTTGTAAAATACCTCCTAAGTATTGTACCTACATAGTATGTTTTCGGGACAAAATTTTAATTTTGTTTTGGAATTTGGTTATAGTAATCGATTTTAGATGAAGAAACGGTGAAATCTGAAAAATATAAGCCAAGAACGCGGTTTGCAATCTATGGTCGGGATGACAATGTAAGACACTGTTGAATTGAACGTATCTATAAGTTAAAATCTCCGGTGAAACGGCACCCATACATTGAACATAGCAACATCAGGCGACGCGATTCCTGATTGAGTCTCAACAGTGTATGTCTGTCTACTGCAGGCTTGTCTTCCTGTCTTTGTCGTTCATTAAAACGTATCCAATACAATGGAAGTGAAGCTATGTGCATTATATGCTGGTGTTAATTTTTCTCCACATTATGTTGTCGTGTAAATAGAGCGCACCCTATCTTCCTTTTCTTATTTAAGCCTGCACCGAGGCAGCGATACGTAATTGTGGTTCATTTGATCCCTTGCCTTGCTGTATCATTATTTCTTAATTATGTAATTAATATATATATTACATTTAAGGATTCATTCAATAAATCATACACTTTGGAAACACGATTACTTAAAATTTTCTCTAAATTAACCCTTAGTACGGCGTAAATACTTAAGTCGAGGCAGTCAAAAATAATTCCCACGCTAGCTCCGCCCATGCGGCGCAACGATCCCCGCTGCATCGAACGACGCGATGTGCAGCGGCGCACGCGCCTCGCTTTTAAAAATATTTGTGTACTTGATATTAGATTCGCGAACACAGATACCATTGAGACGATTTCAACTTTTTTTATAATCTTATTCACGTGACGAATTTCGATACATAAAGTAACTTTTTAGTACGTACGTACATAAGTACTGCAATTGATGTCACGTTTTTATTTTTATCAACATTACTAATATTTATAAGTAAGAAATTGATTATTTGCTTTCATATTTTTAGATTTACTTTCCAAAATTATTTTTACGGTCGACAGTAGCTCATAAAACTAAAGCCAAAAGTTTTAATTTTTACAATATGATCGTATCTGCTAGACTTCATAGGTATAAATTATTATGTATGTATGTATTGGTATATAAATTATACATATTTAACTGATTTCCCAAAAGAAAGAGGGTTCTTAAATTGACTTGTCTATTATTTATTTTATGTTTGACCACACATAACTTTTTTACTGAACCTTACAATCTTGAAGATGATTTATTTGTTAGTACAGTTTATCTCTTAATTGGTTTCATTTTAATTTCATCAACATCGGTCGAACGGTTTGCCAGTTATAGTCAACTTACTAAAAGTAATTTGCCAAAATGCCTTGACGATCGCAGTGCTTCTAGCAACTAATGTAAGTGACAACTATGAATATAGATGAAAGTTATTGTTAAATAGTGATAAAATCTATAAATAATATATGAATAATAATATCTCTAGTAAAGTCTGTAGTCATCAGTATATCAAATAATCTGTCAAAGTCAGTTACATGGGCACAAAATTGAGATCATATTGCACCGATATCAACCAGTTAGTTACCAGACTTTTTAATTAAAAAAATTGTTTTCAAGTCTTTTTTTTTCTTTGCTATGTTGTTGTGTCGCAGTCTCTGTGTTTATAGAGAAAACATATTGCACCAAACCAACATAAAGTGAGACAAGGGTCGGAATATGATAATGGTACATAACAGCCCAAACGGCACGATATATATTGATAAATGGGGTGTTTTTAAATTCTCCGTAGTAACGAATGTGATTTCTACTTACTACTTAAACTTACTACAAAAATGTCATTACTCCTTGGCATCCGCATGGACAATAATTTATGAATGAATCAACATTGTTCTCAGTATCTTGGAATGCGATTAATCAGATTAAACATCATTAGAATAAAGTAAAATACCATCAAATTGAATGAGCATAATATTATATTCGGTGAATATGGGTACAAATTACAATTGGCCTGAAATAAATGGATTTGATTTGATTGAATGTTAGTTGTGGGCAATATATTTTACCATGACTCGTCATACAAATATGAATTATAGTTTTTCATAACTGTGCTACGGTACACGTTCCAATAATAATATAAAGTAGGTTGTTTTTTTATTACTGTCATATAATTTTTAACTATTAATTACTAATGTTGAAAATATGTTCGTATACATCCTATTACGTTTTATTTTTCAGTTACAGTGGTAAACAGAAAGGTGTTATTTTACTACCACTCTGCTTTTAGATACCAACTATGGTAAAAATTAGACCA
This sequence comes from Plagodis dolabraria, assembly GCA_963854805.1. Taxonomy (NCBI): domain Eukaryota; kingdom Metazoa; phylum Arthropoda; class Insecta; order Lepidoptera; family Geometridae; genus Plagodis; species Plagodis dolabraria. The sequence continues at coordinate 17,768,138 of OY978461.1, forward strand.
ACCAGAAATAGATCTAGCCACTTCTAAACAGCAGGATAAGATTTTTTTACCAAACTTGCAGAAATGTCTATATACGCAATTGTAATGGCCTTAAACTTTGGGATATTTAAAAAAAAACACACAACTGCAGAAACATTGTAAAGAACATGTTATACAAGCTTCTTTCAATGCAACATGGCAGACAAGTGAGAGAGTGAGTGGCACTGGAACAGGTGACTAAATTAGACATTAAAATAAAAACAGTGGATTCTTAGATTGTTAGTAAGTGGTATAGTCTACAGAGGTTATAGACAAATTAAGTTAAGATGTATATAAATTAACAAAAAATCATTTATGAAATAAAAAATATATTATTTTCAATTTATACAGTTTTAATGATAAACAAAAGTGTACGTGAGAAATAACGAGTATCGGAACGGAAAGTCAAGTTTTTTTTCAAGTTTGCAGTCCCCCCGATCTTCACCCCGTGACCACGATCACTGCAAAGTGTTTGAAACGTCAGGACAAAAATAATGATAAATATACGCGATTTAAACCGTTAAATGTTGTTTAATTACGATGTGTAACAATCGCGAAAACCTAAGACAACATTAAGTCACGTCTTCTTTTTATGGCGGGAGGAGGTACTGAAGCATTTGCACTTTGATGTTGCAATGCAAGTCACCCTCGACAGCCTCCTCTTGATTTTTTCTTTTCCTAGAAGTATCCACATATTCTTGTTCCCGGATCATTCTTTTCTTTGGGTTTCGGGGATCGACCAGCTCGGGCAGAAGGCAGTCCATATAGAATGTGACTAGTTTTGTCTCCATTTTTTTCCTCCAAAATTCTTCATCTTTTTGTAGAATTTCTATTTTTAATTTGTTGTCTCCATACTACACGGCAAATAAGCATTAAGTTATATTACAAATGTGCATTTAGTCTTCAGTTTGATAATATCAATCAGATTTTTGATTGATATACCTGCAAAATACATTTTACAGAGAATCAGTTACCTGAAGCCTTCAGAAAAGCAACTGTGTATTTCTGTTTGTCCGACAATCAATTTCGCACAATTTGTTAGAATGTGTAGATAGATTTGTTAAAAGGTAGAAGTAAGGATAAATGTCGGGAGAGCAGTCGAATGACACCTGTCAAAAATCCAAAATGGCGATATCAAGACGGCCACCATACAAACTGCCAAAGTCAAAGACAAAGTCAAAATCATTTATTCAATTTAGGCGTCTACGACTTCATCTTCATAAGATGAAGGTCAATTAAAAATGTTAATATTGAAATATACTACATTGTACTGCCACGTTCAGCAAACAAAATTTATAGAGCCACTGCGAGAAGAAAGGGCAAGAAACTCGGGGCCATGGAAAGTCTTGCTGCCTTGCGCTAGTTTTTCGTGTACGGAGCCACCCAAATCTTAAACGGAACTCGGGGGCGTTTTATTGAAAACGCCCTCCGAACTCCACCCCTCATTACTGAGGGCGGAGACCGCCAAGGATCTTCGATAGCCAAGCTGAGGAAGAGCAGCTTATGGTTCACACGACGCCAGCAACCTGAACATGAGCAATCCTTCATATGTATACTGTGGAAGTACGCGAAATAAACGAGCCTAGCAGTAGCTACGTCTGTTAGCTGTCTTATCTTACGGACTGCATATGCAGCAGAACTAAGTCTTCCGGATAGATCATGTATATGTGGATTCCACTGTAAAGTTGAATCCATTTTGATTCCCAGGAAGACTGTCGCATTGTTAAAAGAGAGTTTATCTAGGCCAACCTTAATGTTTGGTTCAACATAACATTTGGTAAAGAAAACTTTAAACATTTGGTCTTTTTTGAATTTAAGAGAAGATTATTAGCCGCGAACCGCGAACCACTTAGAGATAGATGACACATTACTTACATGAATAAGTTCGCCATCTTTCCTATCTACTTTAAAAATCAGTCCGTCCCTGCTGAAGCTCTGCCTTCAGAAAGGGGGTGTTGGGAATATGAATAAATGAATTTAGATACATAAATTCATATAATTTGCACGTCAGATTTTTTGCACGTCAAGAATACAACATCGCTCTTTACCATCTATCTAATACCCTAATAACCGAAAAGGGGGTGAAGGTGAGTATAATACATATCAACGATGGCATTCGCTAAGGGGTATTGCTTTAGATAGGAGGCCGGCCATAAAATTTAAGTCTTACTCTGCACAATTATGTCAATGCGTTGTCTTTTGTGTAGGTACTCAGAAAAAAAAAATATTGTTTATACCGACCCTACAGAGGTGTGACAAGTGCAGGGCGATAATAATGTAAAGTTTTTTTTTTCAGTGTAAAAAAGAAAATTTAAATATATTTATACATTTTTTTATTTAATTTTACCTGCTGCTCTGCTATGGATGAGTCAAAATAATTTTTAGCCTAATATAGGTAGTATATAAAATATTTCCTGTTAATAAAATGTGCAAATTTAGCAATACTTTATTTACAGAATTACTCACTTATTTTCATGTAGTGGAAGAATACAGTCTAAACTTATTATATGAGATGGCGACTCCGACAGTTCTCCCTGTTCCGAGTGATCTCAGACTTCGACTGATTTATTATATTTTTTCCTGAGAAAGAAGGTGCATTTTATGAGCACAGTCTATTTATAATAATATATATACACAATCTATTTATTCAACTCTATTATTTTTGTATAAATCGATACTTATATGTGCATGTCTAAGTGATAAAATGTATATTTAAAAGTACCTATGCTGGTGACTTTGTAGATAATCTCTTGAATATATACACATGTATTACACCTGTTTGGCACCTTCAACCACATCACTTACCATCAGGTGATGCCATAATTATACATATACCAGATATTATTATAGTACCCTACTAATAAAATACTTAGATTACTACGACATATATCTAGTTATTTTATAGCTCCATTACAGTACTATAGGAACCTAGTTGGTATAGAATCTCTTAGTTCGGTAGAGATAGTATGTTTCATGAATAAAATAAACACCAGAACACAAACGAATATTAAATTTGCATAGGTGCAATAGGTAAAGAAACTGAAATATTATACGCTTTTGCCTCTCTCATAATTTTTGCAAAGTCTTTATATCAATTCTTCTGCTTCCTTTTTTATTTTTTTGGTTATCTTTATTTCCCATATTGATTGATATACCTACCAAGATACGTATTTACACTGCACAGGTGATAGCGCGCGAGCTATAGGTCCACGTCCAACGGCGCACAGCGCGGCACTGAAGGACAGCTCTTACGCATTGAATTTATTTCGTAATCGTAAGCCAATAAGGTTGAATATCGAATCTTCCGATTGACCGTAATCCTGCACAGAACTAAAGGTCGTAAGTCTAAAACACAATTTAATTTATTATGAGAATACTAATAACTCTAGGTAAATTTTACTTTCACAGTGGATAATAAACTACATTTCCTTTCTATGTGTATTTATTATTGATATATAACTGACGTAGTTTCCAAGAAAAATCAAATAATTTAAAGAAAAGGCTTCATTTAAAAAAAATAAAACTATCGAGTAAATTTCTTTCAAATGTGTTTCTGTCTCAACAACGGATAGAAAAAGGTTTGAAAAATCTAATATTTAAGTTATCGTGACGATTGCATATTTAAGTTGCTTAAAAAAACTCATCGAATGAGAGTATTTTTTCCGCAGCCTCGTCTTAACGGAGATCCAAAGTTACATCCGTATTTGAATAATAAAGAACACAACATGTTTTCTATAACGTACCTATACACATTAAATTTTTCAAATAAGTAGGTATTTTTTTTATTATACGAAGGAAATATTCAAATTCACGCATGTTCCGCCCATTTTAGTTAGAGCCGCGATGCTTTGTCCCTATCCGCTTTAGTAATTAATTCTTCGGCCGTCGGACGGGGACGGATGCTGTTGGCGTGCCTTACTTACGCACACATAGTACGTGGCGCGCCTAAAAAGCTCGGTGCCCCCTTAAGTAGATGACGCTCATAACATTTTGTTGATGCAATATAGTTATTTTGGTAGGTACCTACAAATAATACCTAATATTCGTCCTCTACATGGATACTATCAACCTGCGCATCTTCTCTAGATGAAATATTATTAACCAACCTAAAATAGCGCATAAACTGATAAAATGTTAAAACCATAACATATAAAAGTGAACCGATAACAACCTAAAAATTACAAGTGCTATGTCAACATGCGTGACTTTGATTAGGGTCAGGATAACGTAGATACAGCAGATAATACTTGGTTGTTTTTTTATTAACTGATAGCCTAGCCTATGTGTTGTTAAGCAATGGTACTACCTATTATCGCGTAGAGTATGCAATACACAATGCTAGTTACAAAATGCTTACGCAACACGTCATTAGGCACGTGGATGGCTTCGGGACAGATTTAGAGCCCGTTTCAGAATGTCCTAATAAAGTTTCGGGTTACTAACCAACACATAAAATAACCGAATGATAAAAATGACAGTTAAGACGAGGCTGCGGAAAAAATACTCTCATTCGACTAGTTTTTTTAACCAACTTAAATATGCAATCGACACGTTAACTTAAATATTTGATTTTCAAACCTTTTTCTATCCGTTGTTAAGACAGAAACACATTTGAAAGAAATTTACTCGATAGTTTTAATTTTTTTAAATGAAGCCTTTTCTTTAAATTATTGGATTTTTCTTGGAAACTACGTCAGTTACATATCAATAATAAATACACATAGAAAGGAAATGTAGTTTATTATCCACTGTAAAAGTAAAATTTACCTAGAGTTATTAGTATTCTCATAATAAATTAAATTGTGTTTTAGACTTACGACCTTTAGTTCTGTGCAGGATTACGGTCAATCGGAAGATTCGATATTCAACCTTATTAGCTTACGCTTACGAAATAAAATCAATGCGTAAGAGCTGTCCTTCAGTGCCGCGCTGTGCGCCGTTGGACGTGGACCTGTCGCTCGCGCGCTATCACCTGAGCAGTATAAATACGTATCTTGGTAGGTATATCAATCAATATGGGAAATAAAGATAACTAAAAAATAAAAAAAGGAAGCAGAAGAGTCGATACAAAGACTTTGCAAGAATTATGAGAGAGGCAAAAGCGTATAATATTTCAGTTTTTTTTACCTATTGCACCTATGCAAATTTAATATTCGTTTGTGTTTATTCTATTCATGAAACATACTATCTCGACCGAACTAAGAGATTCTATACCAACTAGGTTTCCTATAGTACTGTAATGGAGCTGTAAAATAACTATATGTCGTACTAATCTAAGTATGATTAGTAGGGTACTATAATAATATCTGGTATATGTATAATTATGGTCTCACCTGATGGTAAGTGATGTGGTTGAAGGTGCCAAACAGGTGTAAACTAAAATTATCTGGCTCTAAAGTACAGCTGCCGTTCAACCGTAAATGGAGTTGAGTGTTGCTAAATAATAATAACACAAGCGTAGCAAATCAAAGCATTTGGTTTGGTGGGTAGGTATATCGCAATAAAACATCGAACATTCTTTATGTCCCTCAAGACTAGATGTAGATTTATATCAATGAAAGAATATTCAGAATCAGGCAAGTAGGTATATATCCAAGAGATTATCTACAAAGTCACCTGCATAGGTACTTTTAAATATACATTTTATCACTTAGACATGTACATATAAGTATCGATTTATACAAAAATAATAGAGTGGAATAAATAGATTGTGTATATACTCGTATAATAAAAAAGACTGTGCTCAAAAATGCACCTTCTTTCTCAGGAAAAAAAATAATAAATCAGTCGAAGTCCGAGATCACTCGGAACAGGGAGAACTGTCGGAGTCGCCATCTCATATTATAAGTTTAGACTGTTCTTCCACTACACGAAAATAAGTGAGTAATTCTTTGAACATAATACTTTAGTATTGCTAAATTTGCAAATTTTATTCACAGGAAATTTCGTAAAGGAAATATTTTATATACTACCTATATTCAAAAAGGCTAAAAATTATTTTGACCTATCCATAGCAGAGCAGCAGGTAAAATTAAATAAAATAACGTATAAATGTATAAATACAATGAAATTTTCTTTTTTACACTGAAAAAAAAACTTTACATTATTATCGCCCTGCACTTGTCACACCTATGTAGGATCGGTATAAACAATATATTTTTTCTGAGTACCTACACAAAAGACGACGCATTGACATAATTGTGCGGAGTAAGACTTAAATTTTATGGCCGGCCTCCTATCTGAAGCAATACTCCTTTGCGAATGCCATCGTTGATACGTATTATACTTGCCTTCACTCCCTTTTCGGTTATTAGGGTATTAGATAGATGGTAAAGAGCGATGTTGTACTCTTGACGTGCAAATAATCTGACGTGCAAATTATCTGAATTTATGTATTTAAATTCATTTATTCATATTCCCAACACCCCCTTTCTGAAGGCCGAGCTTCAGCAGGGGCGGAGCAATTTGTATGGTGGCCGTGTTGAAATCGCCATTTTGGATTTTTGACAGGTGTCATTCGACTGCTCTCCCGACATTTATCCTTACAAATTATATTACCAATTGTGCGAAATTGATTGTCGGACAAACAGAAATGTACAGTTGCTTTTCTGAAGGCTTCAGGTAACTGATTGTCTGTAAAATGTATTTTGCAGGTATATATATCAATCAAAAATCTGATTGATATTATCAAACTGAAGGCTAAATGCACATTTTGTATGGTGGTAGGGCACTTTGCGAATGCCCGCCTGGCTAGATACCACCCTCAAGTAGAAAATCTGTCGCCAAGCACCTAACGGTGTGTTCCGGCAGCTGTCCTTGAGAGCCAGTAATTCTAGGTTAGCCTGAACAACATCTTCGACCACATCATCACTTACCAACAGGTGAGATAGTGGTCAAAGGGTAACCTATCAGGCATAAAAAAAAAAAACATTTGTAATATAACTAAATGCTAATTTGCCGTGTAGTATGGAGACAACAAATTAAAAATAGAAATTCTACAAAAAGATGAAGAATTTTGGACGAAAAAAATGGAGACAAAACTAGTCACATTCTATATGAACTCCCTTCTGCCCGAGCTGGTCGATCCCCACCACCCTAAGAAAAGACTGATCCGGGATCAAGAATATGCGGATACTTCTAGAAAAAGATAAAATCAAGAGGAGGCTGTCGAGGGTGACTTGCAACATCAAAGTGCAAATGCTTCAGTACTTCCTCCCGCCATAAAAAGAAGACTTGACTTAATGTTGTCTTAGGTTTTCGCGATTGTTACACATAGTAATTAAACAACATTTAACGGTTTAAATCGCGTATATTTATCATTATTTTTGTCCTGACGTTTCAAACACTTTGCAGTGATCGTGGTCACAGGGTGACGATCGGGGGGACTGCAAACTTGAAAAAAAACTTGACTTTCCGTTCCGATACTCGTTATTTCTCACGTAAACTTTTGCATATCATTAATTCTGTATAATCATTAATACTGTATAAATTGAAAATAATATATTTTTTATTTCATAAATGATTTTTTGTTAATTTATATACATCTTAACTTAATTTGTCTATAACCACTTACTAACAATCTAAGAATCCACTGTTTTTATTTAAATGTCTAATTTAGTCACCTGTTCCAGTGCCACTCACTCTCTCACTTATCTGCCATGTTGCATTAAAAGAAGCTTATATAACATGTTGTCTACAATGTTTCTGCAGTTGTGTTATTTTTAAAAAACCCTAAGTTTAAGGCCATTACAATTGCGTATATTGACTCTTCTGCAAGTTTGGTAAAAAATCTTATCCTGCTGTTTAGAAGTGGCTAGATCTATATCTGGTTGGTCTATCTAATTTTTACCATAGTTGGTATCTAAAAGCAGAGTGGTAGTAAAATAACACCTTTCTGTTCACCAGTGTAACTGAAAAATAAAACGTAATAGGATGTATACGAACATATTTTCAACATTAGTAATTAATAGTTAAAAATTATATGATAGCAATAAAAAAACAACCTACTTTATATTATTATGGGAACGTGTACCGTAGCACAGTTATGAAAAACTATAATTCATATTTGTATGACGAGTCATGGTAAAATATATTGGCCACGACTAACATTTAATCAAATCAAATCCATTTATTTCAGGTCAATTGTACCCATATTCACCGAATATAATATAATGTTATGCTCATTCAATTTGATGGTATTTTACTTTATTCTAATGATGTGTAATCTGATTAATCGCATTCCAAGAAACTGAGAACAATGTTGATTCATTCATAAATTATCGTCCACGCCAAGGGGTAATTAAATTTTTGTAGTAAGTTTAATCAGTAGAAATCACTTTCGTTACTACGGAGAATTTAAAAACACCCCCCATTTATCAATATATATCGTGCCGTTTGGGCTGATATGTACCATCATCATATTCCGACCCTTGTCTCACTTTATTTTGGTTTGGTGCAATATGTTTTCTCTATAAACACAGAGACTGCGACACAACAACATAGCAAAGAAAAAAAAAGACTTGAAAACAATTTTTTTAATTAAAAAGTCTGGTAACTAACTGGTTGATATCGGTGCAATATGATCTCAATTTTGTGCTCATGTAACTGACTTAGACAGGTTATTTGATATACTGATGACTACAGACTTTACTAGAGAGATTATTATTCACATATTATTTATAGATTTTATCACTATTTAACAATAACTTTCATCTATATTCATAGTTGCCACTTACATTCGTTGCTAGAAGCACTGCGATCGTCAAGGCATTTTGGCAAATTACTTTTTAGTAAGTTTGACTGTAACTGGCAAACCGTTCGACCGATGTTGATGAAATTAAAATGAAACCAATTAAGAGTTAAACTGTACTAGCAAATAAATAATCTTCAAGATTGTAAGGTTCAGTAAAAAAGTTATGTGTGGTCAAACATAAAATAAAAAATAGACAAGTCAATTTAAGAACCCTCTTTCTTTTGGGAAGTCAGTTAAATATGAATAATTTATATACCAATAAAGTCGAGCAGACATGATCATATTGTAAAAAGTAAAACTTTCGCTTTAGTTTTATAAGCTACTGTCGACCGTAAGAATAATTTTGGAAAGTAAATCAAATAATCAATTTCTTACTAAGAAATATTAGTAATGTTGATAAAAATACAAACGTGACATCAATTTCAGTATATACAAAGTTACTTTATGTATCGAAATGCGTCACGTGAATAAGATTATAAAAAAAGTTGAAATCGTCTCAATGGTATCTGTGTTCGCGAATCTAATTTCAAGTACACAAATATTTTTATAAGCGAGACGCGTGCGCCGCTGCACATCGCGTCGTTCGGTGCAGCGGGGATCGTTGCGCCGCATGGGCGGAGCTAGCGTGGGAATTATTTTTGACTGCCTGGACTTAACATGCAGCGCATTTATCAAGCTTTAACCGATGGATAGGATCGATGAATGTGAAACGCAAAGTGTTTTTTTTAGTAAATTTGTTCTGGGTAGTATAACCGGAACTTACTCAAACATTCTGAAACAGGCCCTGAGTATTTGAATGTGCCTAACTATTATAGGCTATTAGTATTCAAAATGACCTACCACTACACTGTGAACTCAGTTAGTTGCCTAATTGGCAAACAGCCCTGCTATTTATCTCCTTAGATTTTTGCTTGGCATCTGCCATTGTTTCTTATTCTTGCTAGGAAAATTTACTTGCGCGTAATCTAAACAAATCTAGTTTCTACAAATTCTGCTGGATATCACGTGGCTCCTGCGGAAGGCTAATGGTAGGTAGCCAGTAAATTCAAGATCTGGGTGCTCGTTTAAATTGACTAGGTTCAGTAAATAATAAGCATCTAATTTTATAAGTACACTTGTCCTAGTTATTCTTATATCTAAAAATAATATGTAGGTATCAACTTATAGCTCACTATTCTCACCAATTATCAAAAACAGAACACTTATCTAACTACACATCGCATTTAAAGTATTTAAACACAATTTTACCTTATTTTTCACCTGCTCTTTATTTCCTTAGATTAGTTTCTTTTTCTATTCTGATAGGTGCCTAAGTACTAGTAGGTAGGTAGGTTAGGTAATAGTTCTTTAGGATTCCATACCCAAGGGGAAAAGCGGCTCCGCTGTCTGTCTTACTATCCGTCTGACCGTCCTTATAGCACGAGTAGCTCGTAAACGAAACGAATTACAAACCTGAAATTTTGTGTAAAACGTTGACTTCAAGATTTATATTGAACTAGAAATTCAATTAGGTAGGCTATTTTTCAGGACTCAGAAAGGTAAGTAAGTAGGTAACAAAATAAAAGATTTTCTTGTACAGCATTCCGCATGCTGTCCGCATGTCATCTTCTAGTACGCATTGAGTTGAGTATACAAATATATTATTTTTTAGTCAATGATGCTGTTTTCCTTGTCAGCTGTAGGTCCACCGAGAAATTTGAGCAAGGCCCTCAGTAACCCTGAACTGAAGTAGGAACCTACTAAACGGAGAATAAAATTGGCTCAAGATCAAAAATTAAAAAAAAAAAACGGAGCAGACTTCTAACTGGTTGAAGTCGGTACCAGACTGATTCAAACCACTGAGCTCACATTATCATGGTCCGAAGTAATTTCATACTTTTCAGTGTAAGAAGTCGGTTCCGTTTTTATATATACATATAGTATAAATATTGTACGGGTTACCGCACAGTAAGCAATGTCAATGACTCGCTAATTGGGGTCACTTACCTAATATATAACATTTATACCTTAGTTCATTTTGCTTATACATCAGTTTACATTCTTATAAAACAATTAATTCTCTACAATAACTCAGCGTTTGAAAGATTATCATCGGGTTTGTTTCCTACATTAACCTTCCCTGGTCTGCGAACTCATCACATACAGTGATTATAAACAACCACAGTGTAACAATACAACATTTATTTGGTCCTTGGAGCACACCTGCAGTGCTAGAACTCAACAAATATATATATGTATTTTTATCTTTTTTAGTGATGCATAGATACTGCTTGACCCCGAGCTTTCTTAATGACCCCGTGGGGTGCCGGGTCACAATTGCACCTCCCCATATCATCCCATGGGTGTCAAATACTGGAAGGTAGGCAGCAGCGCCTTCTAAAGAACTGCCAACTTATACTGCGATCCCCAAGACGCCTGCCAAGCGTGGGGATTATGGTAAATACCCCCTTAGTACAAGATCTTTCAATCGCCTAAAATACTGTTCATCATTGATTAAAAGTTGCGATTACCAATAAATCATTCAGGTATACAAATACTGATTCAGTTATTTGACTATACCTTCAAAAGTACTGGACTGATTTTGAAGGAATTTAAATGGGACCTTTTTGCAGGTATCCTACCCAACACAAAATAATCATTAAAATCATTTCATAATTGGCGGAGTAATCGCGTAACAAACTTACAAAAAAACCTACAGTCGAATTGAGAATCTCCTTTTGAAGTTGGTTATAGTCAGATGTTAGCGGTGTAAAGATTATTTAACATAAGGATTGAAATAAAACGCCAATAAGTTAAGTATAAAATTAACTTGAATAAATTAACATTATTTTCACTAAAGATGTGATTACTTTCATGCCTTGTACCATCTCTTGGCGACGCCGTCGAACTTTGAACCAGTTATAGTCTGTAAAACAAAAATATGTTTAATAACTAACAAAATAACTATCTTAATAGGTAAAAATTCAGTAAAGATATCAGAAATTACGTGTAATCGTTGTTTAAAGTGTATTTTCAAAATTGGTTTAAAATCGGCCAAGTAGTTCGGTCTAGAATCAGTACTAAACAGGCGAAAACTAAAATTCACTCGATGAAAATCCCTCCCATATTACCTACTTATATTATTTTACTAGGTAAGGCCCTGTTTATTCGTGGAATAAACTACGAATAAATGTGAAAAGAAATGTAATTCAAGCTCAAACACAACAGAACGCAAACTATATCGCGGTGGGCGTGGCTTAAAAAGTGTACCGTGCAATTTATTCGTAGGTGGAAAAGGTAACATTCCATCTGTGGCTTCGCAAGCATCTAGGTCTTCGATCAGTAAGATAAAAGCCATTACTTAAGACTACCGCCATTTGTTAGGGTCCCTTGCAAGAAGACGGCTAAATTTGCCATTCCTCATAACATGGTAATTTATACCTATTGACATATTTTTTCCAATGTGAACTGTGTCTCAGATACAGATACATAACATTATACTATGTTCAAGTACCTTCCCATGGAAGTTAGGAAAAAAGGTATTGCAATTTTTTTTCAATTTTTATTTGTTATTGTGACGGAACAACCTGATGTTAAGCGGACTTACCTCTACCTATAACAGATGCATTTCCTCACAAGTCAAGAATTGCACTGCGCCCGTCACCTTAGGCACGGTAATGTTATCTATACAGTATCTTAACTCGGCTCTGTCGTTGAAATAACTACCTACAACCGCGCTGTACGTAAACATGCGATAGGGCTACCCGCCTCCAGTATTTTAATTACATTTGCCTACTTTGATTTTCCATTTAGTTTTGTGATTGTAAATATACTTTTTTTTTATATAAACAAATAAAATTCTTTGTGAAATGAACAGGAAGTGTTCACTAAAAATGCGTGTTGTTTATTGGCTAGTAGGTAGATTTAATTAAAAAAACTTGTTTATATTAGAATAAAAAATCAGTCTTAAAAATTTGCAACCGAAAAATATTTGTGAGCTTTGCTTTATTATTACATTTTAAAGTATAAACAATCCGCATTCTAATATATAGCTTATAACTACCTATTGCACTCGTGTCAATCACTTTCCTTTACTCTATTCACTTATTTTTTTATTAATCGAGATTTTTTTTCGGGGTTTAAAGGAAATACTTGTCCATTAAAAAGAGACACATTATGTACCGTCAACTATGTAGACTATAAAATAATTATACTTACTAATAACTAGAACTATTTTATAGTATTACCTTTCAGTTTCCAGGTTATCTAAAAAAAGTTATCTCTGGATGCGTTTTTGACGAATTCATGCAACCAAAAACAGCACAATATATCCTACTCGTCATATTAAATATGTAATATGAACATAAACTTATTTTTAGTGAAAATATCACCCGTTTATTGTTAAAAAAATAACACACCGTCCATTCGTCACTACGGCACAGACGCGACTGTCTGCGTACTGAGCGCGGGCCGAAATCGAGGCGCGTAGGTATAACTCGCGTTTCGTCCGTTTCTATCAAGTTGAAATACTGTATAGATAACATTACCGAGCCTTAGGACATAGTAGTTAAGTCTCAAGTGCCTGTAATTTTACTGGCTCTCAAGGACTACTGCCGGAACACACCGTTAGGAGCTTGGCGACAGATTTTCTACTCGAGGGTGGTCGCTAGCCAGGCGGCATTCGCAAAATGCCCTTCCACCATACAGTATGATTCTGCAGGGGGATAAAATGAATAACTTACAACTAGGAGTTCGTCGTCGTTGTATTCTCTCTTGAAGGTGGCAGAGCCAAGAGCCGAAGTCACCACCTGTGTGACCACGTTGCCGTCTACGGTGTAAGTAGTCTTAATCTGAAAAAAATAAGAAGAAATGTTATTTTCAAATATTTTGAATAGACCTTATATCTGGCTAAAACACGGACAGAAAAGAATTGAAAAAAAACTAAAAAAAAAACAATGATTTTCGCAGCCCTCTGCCACAATTTAGTGGTTTTTTTATGTTATTGTGGCGGAACAAACACGAGGACCGCCTGATGTTAAGCGGACTAACGTCTGCCTATAATAGATGCACTGTTCGCGTCACCCTGAGACATAATATAGTTGTTTATTCTCATGTGCCTGTAATTTTACTAAATTCTACTCTCAAGGACTGCTGCCAGAACACACTGTTAGGTGCTTGGCGACAGATTTTCTTAGTAAGAGTGGTAGCTAGGTAAGCAGGCATATACGCAAAAGGCCCTGCAACCGTGCTTTATAAATAGATTTAAAAAATAACGTCATCTTACTTGGATCTTGTCTTGGAAAGTGTCTTCAAACTCTACTCCAGACTGGAAGTTGGTTTCCTTGGTGACGCCGTTGGTAGTTGAGAAGTAGGTGTACGTGTCACCATTCTTCACCAATTTAGTGGAGGGCTTGAACTCTACAAACTTTGCGATTTGCTCATCAGGAAGGCCTTAAAAATAATATATTAGATAAGTATTATTTTTCATATTCACCTATAGGTACTTTGTTTGTTGGTGGGTCATAAATCATAAACAACAATGGGCCAAAAACTTATCCGTGTGGGACTCCGAACGTCGTGGCAAAGTGTTACTTGGTAAAATTTAAATTCTAACTATTTGAGTTATGTGTTCTAAGTAGGAAGCAAATACTTTTAGTGCTTTCGAGTTGCCAGTACTTAAAATGTTATTGCTTTCGAACCTTTTATCAGTATAATATTAAGACTAACTGTATCAAATGCTTTATAAGTCTATAAATAAACCGAGGCTAGGGCTTTGTTTTATCAATGATCTTGATTTGGCCGAAGTAACTAAATTGTAAAAATAGAATAATACCGAAAATAATGTTCATATTTACTTTACCGGTAATAAATTCTTGTTAGGCGGCACTTTCCTGGCTTAAGAATGTAAGGATTGTTGCATATCTTCCAACTGAATGATCGTAAAAGGGAAACTATGCGAAAAATACGGCGAATGCCTGTAATGATATCGACGTAAGTAAAGTATATTGCTACAAATTTGGTACATAGCAGGGCTTTTTACCAGCATTACCATCTCCAAGAGACCATTCCCAAGGAGGTTTGACATTAGGCATGCGGCTGGTCATAAAACCGAAATATTAAAGAAGAAAAAATATTGTAATGACCCCCCATAAGTGGCGTAAGAGTCAAAATACAAATGAAATTTCTTATTATCTTTACATAATTTAAGTACATATCTTATCAATGTAATTATACAAACAGTTTAATTTATAAAATAATAGATAATGAACTGCTACAGTGTACGTTCTAGTAGATAAGGTTTTTTTGCATCCGGAATAATTTCAACGCTCAATATATAATACTAAGGGCCTGTCTCAGAATGTTCGAGTATGTTCCGGTTATAATACCCACAACATATTTATTAAACAAAACACTATCTTTGCGTTTCACAGTGATCGATTAAGCTTATCCATTGGTTATAGCTTGAAACGCGCTGTCATTTTTATCATTCAGTTATTTTGTGTGTTGCATAGCAACCCGAAACTTTATTAGGACATTCTGAAACGGACCCTAAGGGCCTGTTTCAGAATGTTCGAGTAAGTTCCGGTTTTACTACCCAGAACATATTTAATAAATAAAACACTATCTATGCGTTTCACAGTCATCGATTTAGCCTATCCATCGGTTAAAGCTTGAAATGCGCTGCATGTTAAGTGTCATTTTTATCATTCAGTTATTTTATGTGTTGTATAGCAACCCGAAACTTTATTAGGACATTCTGAAACGGGCCCTAAATGTTCCATGTCCTCCTGTTTAGTGTTGTTAAAGGTGACTAAGCAAATAAACTGGCCTGGTCTCGCTGTTTTCGGCTTTCGCATTGCAGCCTATAGCAATTTGTAGCATTATTTTTTATCACAGCTTCAAACCTACATATTAAATCGGCGTTATCAGTATATATTTGTACAAAATTGATCGAATTTTTGGATCCCTATAAGGTTTTAGTTTTTGAGATAGAATTTGTTTTGAGGCTGTGATAGCCGAGCACTAATAGCTATCAGCTGCAGTGCCGCAGGTCCCTGGTTCCTCCCCAAAGCCAGTTTTTGTTGCAACACACTGTGGAAGGGCATTTCGAATGTCGATGTTTGCCTGGCTACCACCCTCAAGTAAAACATCTGTCGCCAACAACAGCGTGTTACGGGAGCAATCCCTGAGAGCCAGTTAAATTACAGGCACACTTAACAACTCTGCCTCAGAGTGACGGGTGCAGTGCTCTTCGTCACTGGTGAACATCGAAAAGCATTTGTTTTAGGCAGAGTTTGCCGCTTAACATGAGGTGGGCCTCGAGTTTGTTCGTCACAATCTTATAAAATAAAACGACTCCGTAACCAAAATGGCTTTAAGTTTCCATTTTTGACAGCCACCATTAAAAAAAATAATGTAATCTACACAATGAACTCTAAGCAATGACAGTCCTATGTTATATATAATCCTCAGATGCTAGTGTGCAATATGTTTATTCCTTGGCGATGTTCTAATGTATCAGAGCCCCCCTTAAATAATTCAAATAACTTTAAAGTAATTTAAGAAATTTATCTCGATCGTGTGTTCGAAGAGTCTAGACCTCCTGATGATTCTGATATGCTCAACGGAAAGACCGTTAAACAATATTAAATATGACATTAAATACGTTTTTCTTAAACATTTATTAAATGTTATCGGATATCCATATTAAATTATAGGTAACAAATATTAAAAAATGCCCTTAAGTATTTCTTGCAATCCTAGTTAAAATAAGGAATCTTATTACTCCAATATATTTCATTTATTTAAGCATTTGCAGGAAACTCTCTACAGGTCGGCCTGCTCCAAAATTTGTCAATACTTTAACTTGAACCCAGTGAGGACCGACTGTGTTTACGATTTCGTACTACCTCAAGGGGTGGATGACATTTTTTTTAATATTCCCTCTGGTAAATTTGTAATTTTAAAGTTATTGCAAAAATAAATTTATTAAAATCATGTATTATTTTATTAAATACTAGAAATTATATAATACGTAGGTACTTGACAAAATTTATTAAAATTGTCTACTCTCTATGCTTACTATCGTAATAGGTTACAATTTTTCATGTAATGGTTACAGATTACATGAAAAATTGTAACCAATATAAGATAAATTTTAATCGTTACAATACCATATTGTTACCATGACAATAATGAAAACACACAACTACAATTTTATATTTAAGCAAAAACGATTTTTGCCGTCACAAAATATAGCACGAGATTATAGGTTTTCCAGAATTAATAATAACCATTTTTTTCCCTTAGTGAACTCCGAGGAAGGATGCCGGGATATGTCAAACGCGTTAGCATCCTCAGCATCAAGTTCCCCTACCGACTAAAAAGAACACGCGGTGTACTACCTTCACCGCTTTTTGGCAGGAACGCTTTCGCACACAACCGCGCACGTCATTACTGAACCTTTGTTTTTTATTGCCATGAGGAAAATGCATTTACGCATACACAGCCGCCGGGGAGCAGGTGGTTATGTCGGGCTCAGGGTCAATAGGGGCCCCACTATACACCGACTTATAACCTCATGGTGTTCCGTCGTCATCGACTAGTGGCAGGGGACCGCGGGGTCACTCGCGCTCTCATCCGCAGCCTCCACCGACATCGCTGCCTGCTTAAACGGGCCCAGCCTCCGGGTATATCTCCCCAATACCGCCTCGTGGGATGCCCCGGAGCTAGTACGGTGTCACATGACATTTCTTAAAAAGGTGCTGCTGCCCACCGCATCATCTTCACAGGACTCCCACAAGAAGAGTATAGATATATATTGTGCCCCTAGGTGGCTAAGATCTTACTATTGTTAAATGCTCCAAAAAGGTGGAATCATAGTTCTCATAAATACTATAATGGGTCCTGTAAACGCCACATATTATAACATAATTATTTATAACCGAATAAAACCTGACAGAATGACCATTATCGTCAGATCAGATGATGTTAAATCTATCGCGAATCAAGTGTTTTCAAGTAATTAATCGATAATATTTGGCGTAGATGTGAGATAAAGCATGCCACTTTAAAATCCAGATTTGGTAAGTTGCTGAGGGAACAACTTTATTATGTTAAGGACATTGAGTATTGAAGAATACCTGAGCTATAGGCATCACGTCTACTCTTACACAAAAAATCTAAGTGCGCGCTTTTGTAAGCCGCGCTATAGTAATGGCAACACATCCAGCACATAATAATATAATGATTGAGTTATTAGTAGCGCATCTCATCTGGCGCAATATCTATTTTCTATAGTAGTTATTTTTATGTATATCAAAATGGGAGGATACTTAGTACTAGGGTAAACATCACAGTAGGGTAAATTGTACAATAGGGCAAACAGCAAAATAGGTGTAGTACCTACTATAAGAAGTGGGAGACTCACCTGCCGCTTTAAGGAAACCGTCGAAATTCTCCTGCCTGTCGAATTTGTATTCCTTTCCTAAGAAAGCCATTTTTTATGTCTTTTGGGCACTGTTTCGTGGATGACTAGAGTAAAGATAAATCCAGAACCTATCGACACTATCATTTTATATATACCTGTTATCTAAATACGATAAAGTATAACTAAATTTGTAGATAAGAAACGGAAGTTAAAAATGACAGACCTACTTTATGATTCAACAGGTGGTGAGTAATGTCAATTTTGAAAATATGGATTAAATCAACATAATTACATCTGTACTTATATTATTATAAATTGTGAAAGGGTAAACAGTGGTGTAAAACACTCATATTTAGATATTTACCAGTGTCTGTTTTTTTAGTCTCTAAATTTAAAATTCTCTAGAATATGGTAATTCTTAATCTGTTGATACTAAAATTCCCATAAGTGTAACACTATGACTATCCTAACAAATAAATAAATAGGATTATTATATTCCATTGTAGGTGATTTAGATAGAGCACTAAGTTACATGACGTCTATATTTAAGTAAAACATACCACAAATTGAACACAAAAGTCAACATCAAGGACCTCTTTCGCAAACGTTTTTCAATAATAGATTGTAGTTGGAAGTGTTGGAACAGAATAAGAACTACCACAATTTAATTCGCAAGCGTTGACGAATTTGGATTTAAGCGTGAACAGAATAAAAACTAATATAATTAAGAGAATTTACAAAAAAAAATGGCTTAAAAAATGTATATAGAATCCGCACCATTCGTCAACACGAAGAAGAAGAAGACCATTAATACTTAATTGTAAGTTATTAATTGGGTCTCTTTAACACACATATATTATTTAAAGGAGTCAAAATCCCTTACAGCTATACTGTGATAAAAGCCTTACCAGCAGCCTTCAGTACCGAAGGTGCAGCTTCAGAAGCCGTTAGCTGCAAAACGTTTACTGTCGCAGGCTCGCAAAGAAGACTGAGTTTTCCCACTTACAACTGCCACTAAAATAGCAATTGCACAGTTTATTTTACTTCCCTATTCACTACATTTTGCAGACGCCTACTATTAGAACTTACAGGAACTCACACAGCAATATAATAGAATATCGTTTATTGGCATGGATGGAACAATGATTTAGCAGTGTGCCTGCTACATTTTGCCAAACTATGGCATTATTGGCACATCACATCGAGCTTTAATTTGATTTGACACCTGCTAACCTTACGGTAGGCAACTTGACAAACTTGGGTGTCTGTCACGGATTTAGAATCCCTTCCTAAATCCGTGGTGTCTGTATACGACCACATGTCTGAATTTTCCACCAAGATCTAGTGGCTAATAAATCTAGCTTCTTAATTGCTGTAATGTTCCTATCCTATTTCGTCTACAATATTTAGTTGTATCTTTCATCTCCCCTTGTATATCATGACAATTTGACTTTCCTTTGCAGAAAATTTAGGTAACAGCACTATTACGTACCTATATTGTACACTACTATCAATTAGGTATTATAAATTGCCCCTGGCCACTTGTTCCATAGTATTGTCTAGAAGATATTGCTTTGAGTGATATAAATGCCTAATGTTCCCTATTTTTACAAGGTTTTATTTAGTTTCACCTGCCACGATGTTTGTCATCAAATCTTTCAAATTAAATTTGATCTACTTCCCGGTTACCAGTTGAGATGACTTTTTGCATACCTGTGTAAATCGCGGTATTATGATGACACGGTGCTTTTCTGATGATGGACCTTGAAGGTGGCCGAAGGAACTTCGCAATGAAATGACACAACCTCATCGTGTTTGGGCTCATTTGAATCGTATTGACGAGCAGTTTTTTGAATGTGTCGTTCTTTTCATTAACAAAAACATAATAAAAGCTTGTTTATAAAATTATTTTTTATCATGCAAACTATATTTTTTTTATGCCTGATAGGTTAGCCTTTGACCACTATCTCACCTGATGATAAGTGATGAAGTGGTCGAAGATGTTGATTAGGCTAACCTAGAATTACTGGCTCTCAAGGACAGCTGCCGGAACACACTCTTAGGTGCTTGGCGACAGATTTTCAACTATATAATGATAACTGATGATTGTTAGTCGTTTTAAATACATATACCTAGGCGTGTTAAAAACTTATCCCTACAATAAATAGTTATTTTAAATAACATTTCGCCTTTTTTTGTATCATAATATAGGTTTACAGAGTAAAGATATCAAACAGTAAATTAATTTCTTCACACATAAAGAGCGATCATTCAATGTAATTCTGATAATAATCTAAGCTTTGTAGTACATCTTGGCATCACCGTCGTACTTGTCACTGAAAATATGCTGAAATAAAAAAGAAATACTAATGTAGTTATTTGGTTATTGGTATATTAACTTGGTTGACATAAGAACCTCATTATATTCTTGTAATTCAGTTAAAATAATTCACAAATTATCAGGTACCTACTACGAATAATAATTATAAATATTATTAGTAAGATATCCACCCAAAAAATTTATGTTTCCATTTCACTCCATACGAAACTTAAAAATGGCCCATTTAACCCCGTGGTTAAATAAGTATAATAACCACGATAAGTAGATAACAGTATCCATAGCAATAGTAATATACAATATTTTACAGTATTAACCTTATATTTGAAGCAATGGATACCAGTGTGAAAGAAACAGCTCCAAGATTATTAAGATTTTCAAAAAAAGGACCTTAATTTTGGACAAGTATTGGGTTTTTTTGACAATTATACCTTACATTTACTTACCACCACAAGATTATCACCGCTGTACTCTCTCTTTAACGTTACAACTCCGTAAGAACTCGTTATCACCTGTGTAATGGTGCTGCTGTCAACAGTGATGGTAGCCTTATACTGAAAATAATAAGTATAGGAAAATATTTAAGAGCATGAAAACGCAAAAAACAGTGCACATTAAGGGGGGTTTGGCATAATCCGTACGCTTGGTAGGCGATAAACACAGTTCACAAGTTTTAGAAAGCTAACGTATTAGATTTCCTAAGAAGTCTTTAATAAGATGATATCAATAGATTGCGGGTAACCTGTTCTAGAAAAGTTGAACTAGTATGCAATGTGCGTACACCCAAAAACTGCTTTGTTATAATGTTGTCTTAAGTTTTCGCGATTGTTACACATAATTAAACAACTTTAAACGGTTTTAATCGCTTTGTTATGTTTCGGACATACATCGGTATTTACTTACAGGAGTATTGTCCTCTTCAAAGATATCTTCGAACTCTACTCCAGGCTTGAAAGTAATGTCCTTGTTGCCCTTAGAAGTAATCTCCGTTAGGACATATTTGTCGCCGTTTTTAACGATCTTTTCACTCGGCTTTTCAGCCATGATCGTGGCAATTTTGTCATCGGGGACACCTGGATGGTTTGAAAAATGAAAGTATTCAAAATTCATAAAATTTTGAAGCGTTCGTAGCGAAAATTTCTTTGCTGTTCTTAACTGATCAGCTAAGTTAAGCAACGTCCGCCACGGTCATGACTTAGATGGGGGACTGCGTAGTGCGTAGCGCGAAAGCGACATTGTACTGAGCGCTTCCGTGCTTCGGAGGGCACGTTTAGCCATCGGTCCGAACAACAACGTTGTTGTCGTAGTATGGCAGTTGTTATAGTATGGTGGTAGGGCATTTTGCAAATACTCGCCTGGCTAGCTACCGGGTGGTAGCTAGCCAGGCGTTCAAGTAGAAAATCCTATATAAAGTTTATCTATGCACTGTGACAGGTTTGGACAAGATCCCAATACAGTTGTGCTCCCACGTCAAACAGGGTGTCCAGGGCCTTGATCAAATTTATAAAATACAAAAAACTTAACCTTAAACTTATCGAATGCTTGAAGTCATGATTGGATCAGCATTTAAACGATACTTTATGCATTGTTTTAAACTTACCGATTGATTTCAGCCAGACATCATAGTTTTCGTGCCTTTGAAAGGTGTAAACTTTGCCATAAAAAGACATTTTAAATATTTTCTTTTCTGTGAAGTGTTAATTACAGTTCCGTTAAATAGATAATACTTGTTTCTGCCAAAAACTCCTTTTATGAGGATTTCTGTTCCTTATCAGCAATCTTTAGAGATGAAGATACAGGTAATTATATTTGCTTAAAACTTAGGACGCGTACACACCCAGCTACAAAAATTATGCGTTATATTGTATTAAGCGTGGGTTTAAATTAATTATTGTATCATAATTTTTGCATTAAGGGCTTCTCAGTTAATTAAGATTTGCCATAATACCCACGCTTGGCTGGTGTGTTGGAGATTGCTGTTTAAGATATCAGTTCCTCAGAAGGCGCTGCTGCCTACCTTCCGATATTTTACCCTTAATTGCCTCTTACCTTCAATTTAAAATATATTATGTCATAAATTCATAAAATAAAGAACTTCAAATGGGGTACGGTGCAGGGTTTGATTAGCAATGCACTTCCTTATTTATCTGAGATCACAAATTATCATTTTATATCATTTGCACCCGTATTGAGAGCCAGGTTTAACCTGCAGTCTGGTACCATCCTTACAAACAAGTTTGTAATTCGCAAATATGTAGTATCATAATGTAAGTATATAAAATTATATTCATAAATGACGTCTAAATGCATATATTACTTCAGTGTTTACAATTGTTATTAGAAAAGATTGTGAGTTACGCACGGAATAAAAAAGGACCGGGGGGCCAACTCTCACCTCTGATAGTAATAATAACTTGATCTTACTGCTAAACTTTATACCTCCACGTCAATCAAGCAGTCTTACAAGCGGTAAAGGTATCGCTCGGCGCTCTGATGACGTCACAACACAACAAATAGTTCACTCTTTTCGCGAACCCTAATGTGACATTTAATACGAAGTATTACTGTTCCAACGACCAATCCGTCATGTTAAGTTACTCTTTAGCAGCGGATGTAAACTTGATTTTGATTATTTTACGATAAAAATGGGTTTACTAAAGTGTAAATTACGTATAATGATTTACTTATATAAGGTGGCTATTAATTCATTAACAATACTGCGGGGGATGGTGTAGAATCGATAACTGAATGTGATCCACTCATAATTAATTTTCACTTTAACAAAATTAATACTAACTATTGCCTAAGCTGTGGCGCATTGACTGTGAGAATGATAGCGACGACAATACGCGCAGTATTGTTGATGAATTAATATCCACCTTATATTATTCTTTAAAATAAGTGCAGCAAAATTATTTGATGACTGAAACTATAAAAAGTTACAGACAGTTTTTGTGAAGTACACAAAAAATGTCGTAAAATTATGATAAAACCGTTCCATAACATCTTAGTTCGGAACAGTGCGAGCGGGATAACGCTATATTATAAACATCTTGTATCTCGCTTGCACATCCATGATACATATTTCATTCGTTCTTTAAGTAGGATCAAACCAATATTGCTTGACGCTATTGTGGGTCAGTGAGAGTTTGTGTCTGCGAATGATTATTTCAAGCATGAAACAAAACGCTATTTCTTTATGATGGTTTTGTAAAAGCTGGGAGTTAGCCTCTAGAAGGATCTCTCCGCAAAGCCATTCCATAAATAAGAGACCCTAGCTATACGACGCAATAAAGTGCACTTCAGCGCGCAAAGCATGGAGTACTTAATATTTATACAAAACGTCTCTCTTTCTATCCCATATCCACGTTAGCTCTGGTCTCTTCTGACGCGGCGCGCACCGTAGAATAAACCCGTCGGAACGAATATGCCGATGTATCTGTAGCTAAGTACCCAAAGTTCGGAGTGAGCCAGGCCTGGTTTAGGTTTATTGCATACTAGCTTTCCGGGCGCGGCTCCGCCCGCGCGTATGTCGGTTATCGCGCGAAAACATCAACCTCTTTTTGCGCAGTCGGATAAAAACTATCCTATGTTTTTTCCCGGGTCCCAAACTATCACCGTACCAAATTTCATTCAAATCGGTCCAGTAGTTTTGGCGTGAAAGCGTAACAGACAGACAGACAGACAGACAGACAGACAGACAGAGTTACTTTCGCATTTATAATATTAGTACTGATTAATGTTTTATATAACCGGCTGTACTCACGCGTATTGGTCGAGATTGTCGACCTAGGTTTCGGGCATATCCGATTACCTAATCTTTATTGCATATTATTTTTATTAAATACTTACAAATTAAATAATATCTCTCCGATGATCTTTCTGAAGTACTTTCCATGTGGTAATGTATACTAGGTATATTCGTCAAGGATATAAATCATACTTCGTTCAATTGATAATCAAAGATTACCTTGTCAAGATTACTAAAATGTTCTTAAGCCCATATATAAAACAAAGGTATCATAATACTTATTCTATACATGTGCCGTTGGTACTCACTGAATTGTGTACGTATATGTAATTATTACAGTCCCTAATCTAACAGGTTTCGGTTATGATTTTTGAGAGCTTATTCCAATTCCAGTTCTTCATCATCAGTGGATCGTCCACCGATGAACACAGCCTCCCCCCTTAAAGGGAGGTTTGTCAAAATCTCCACGCTTGGCAGGCGTCTTGAGGATCGTAGTGTAAAATGGCAAATCTTCAGAAGGCGCTGCTGCACACCTTCTAGTATTTTTTCCTTTCGTCGCCTCTTACAACTCCCACGGAATATGGAAGATGTGGGGTTTAATTTTAGCTAGGCGACAGAAATTTCTAATTTAGTTGTTCATTAACTTCGACTGCATCATCAATTACCACCTGATAAAAATGTAGTCAAAGCCTGCATTACAAACATTTAAAAAATCAATTTATTCTCTGAATGCATAACCTAAGTAATATATACAACCGCCTTTCTAGGGAAAAGTATCTCTTTATTTACAAAATACTACAAACCATACACAATACTACAGCTATACTACAATGAAAGCATTTAGACAACTTACAAGTCTCTGCAGACTTACAGGCAGTCCAAATGCTCCAGCCCACTACCAGTTGGCTGCGTGCCCAGCATGCAGGCATTGCTCCGTTGAATTGCAATGCTTAGTCGTCGAGCCAAATAGGTGCCAGCTGCCAGCGTTTGAATCACACGTTGGATAGACCAAGCGCTCTGATAAGTTTTAGCAAATACGATGGTTTGGTCACACACAACTTTATAAGTATCAATGTTTGTTCTTAACTACCTGTGAGTCTGCAATGACTTATAGGTTGTCTAAATGATTTAATTGTTGTAGCTGTAGTGTTGTATATAGTTCGTAGTATTTTGTTAATAAAGGCATACCACCGGTTTAAAAATGTTTGTGCTACTAAATATATCTATATAGTTAATTATAGTCAGACTAAAATTAATACCAAATAATACAGTAGGTATTTGTTAACTTCAATTTGAAGTTTCAGGTAACCTACCTACATCGTGTCTGAATTTTATAGAAAAACTACTTAGGACAGGACCCTTATAAAAAATCATACTTAATAATATCGGTATCTGCATGTAAAATCTACCTATCACTATGATGACGCCTTATGGTTTAATTATTGTATAATCGTGAGATATGTCGCGGATCATCTTTTACAAATAGTGGTAAAACCATAGTAGGTATACAATATCAAGTACCTACCTACTTATCACTTTATCATTCTACTAGTTTATCCCCGTTGCTTCACTTTCGTGAATCACAGATCACTAAATATATCCATTGAATAATACTATGTAAGTTGTTTAGTACAATAAATCAGAAATTAAATTTATATTTACATTTAATCGATCAGAAATACCTAGATATAGGATCGGCGCAAAAAATACATCTCGATAAATAACAGCGCACTTGCGGCGTGAGCTCTTTTTTTGATTAGTTCGGTTGAAACCCAGCCAACGTACACACGTAATTCACAATGCCACAATGCGTATTTAAGTTCTATGAATAATGCCCGAAAAAGCAATTTATTTTCCAGAATGTCTTAATTTCGGTAAGTACAAGTGAAATAAGTTATATTTTGAACTTTAAACTAACCAATAATATTATTATTTTAACAAAATTACCGATTTTCAACCACAGCTGAGAATCTTTTGCCAAGGCCAAACACGCGCCAAAGCGAATGTTTGGCCAACATTTAGTAAACAGAAATATATATGCATGGAGTAGATTTGTATTGTAATAAAGTATTTTATTTGTTAGAACATAAGGTTGATTTCACTATGAAAGTTATTTAACCTACGCCTTTTCAGTTTGTATTTTAGAACTTTGCTCTTTTTCTATTAATCGTAATATTTAAAGGATTTGTGATTTTATTACAAGGTGCTGTCGTTGTGATTAGGTTGAACTTGAAAGCTTTTGTCTCAGATCGTTAATAAATGAATGTAGGTGTATAAGCATATGTTTATGCGGACAGCATAGAGGTTTGATTTTGTATGTGACCCGAAATCTAAAGAATAATTAGCTAAACAAGCTAAGGATTTGAGACCGTGATGGCTGAACGGCTATGGACTACCTTGCCGCAGGTTCATGGTTCGATCCCAGCCGCGCACCGGCTTTAATATCACCGCATCGTGGAAGGGTATTTTGCGAATGCTTGCCTGGCTACCACCCTCAAGTAGAAAATCTTTCGCCAAGCACCTAACAGTGAGTCCCGGTAGTCCTTGAGTGCGAGTAATTCTAGGAATAGTCCATTTACCAACCTCGACCACCTGTTACCAAAAAGGGGTTATTGGTAATATGCTAACAACCTCTTAGGGTTGACATCTGCTAGTCCTAGCAAACATTTTGAGATAAATTTTTTTTTGTCAGTATAAGTATGAGGCCGATCTAATGTTAAAATGCTCTTGTACCATATTTTTTATTACTTTGCTCGACGTAAATAATCAAAACTCTATTCAAAGGGAGCACGGCGCGGTCCAATGTAGCCGCGGTGAACGTTCTTGGCTCGGATGCGTGCGGAAGTCCTAAAAAACATTTTAATAAATTTTTGTGTTTTAATGCTCGTATGCATTAAAACACAAATTTTTCTTGTTTTTTTAAACTATTTTTTTTTCATCTCAAAATGTTTTTTAGGACTTGCAGATGTCAACCCTAAGAGGTTGTTAGCATATTACCAATAACCCTGTATATGGATAAAGGAGACAGTGGTCAGCTAATGTAAACATGGTATGATTAGTAATAAATACTTTTAAAAGTATCCTAAGAAACATTAAATAATATTTAAATAAAACACTTAAAAAAGCATAAAATTATATATCTAGTGACAATTCCGCCTAATTTTCCTGTCATCTACGTGACGTCACAAACATCACGCAGCCTAACCGGAAGAATACCCGACTAGTTTCGCTTCTAAACGAAGCATCTTCAGGAGGTCTTGACTCACCGAGCGCACGATCGAGAATGGTATGGTTAGCATTTCCTTTCATGCAGTATGCACGCCTTTATCTCAATGAGATGCTTAATTTGTCCTTCTAATACTTCTACGCTAAAAATGCTGAATAATTCATGTTTTTTTTTTCGTTTTAATGAGAATAAAACATGTTAAATAGTGATTTTGACGCCATCATCCAATTGTAAAATAGGAAAGTAACTTTTAGGTAGTTTTTTTTGCCTCTAAGTCCTTTTTTGACAGGTAAGGCAAGCCATGAGAAGCTGGTTGGAGGCCAAACAGAAAAAAAGCGACGAAGTACAAGCAGTACTGTAACGGAACGTTACACAAATATGCCGACAGATTTTACTAAGTATTAGTATATATTTTTACCTACCGAAATTTCATTAACTATTACTATTATAATCTACTTACATACAAAAAAAAATTACAAATATCTAAAACGTACTACAAAATTAACATAATGGAATGAAAGAGAGAAGAGAATGAAACTAGCTCCGTTCGCAATAACCGTTATCTGAGAGACCGGCAGCGCGAGTTGCAACGGCTGGCAGCAGTCCATTTTTCTATGCTAAAAAATAATCGATTTAAAAAAAATCTATTTTATAAAAATAAATAATCGATTTATACGAAAAGAATCGATTTTTCTGTATTATTAAAAATACATGCTTTTCATATTCCAATAATAAACCTAAGAGATTCATATTGACAATTTATCAGATTAAAAATCAAATAAAATTATATGAATAAAAGATGACCATAAAGAACTTATTCTTTATGTATTCAAATAAGTTATTTATGTGTTATTTAGACAATGTTGTTTAAAAATTTCAAGGTAATGAATTAAGAAACCAAATAGCATTATGGATACAAATTTAGTACTATGAAATGTTTTATACATCAAAACAAAAATGAAATGTTGAGAATCCCAACAAAATGACAGGGTTTACTGCTTGATTTCGAATGTGATGTGCCCGATGGCTGTTTCCCCGAAGTCATTAGCTCGAGCGTCCGAATCACCGAAATTCCATATCATCGATGTACCAAAATTTCGACTAGCCATTAGCTCGAGCGTCCGTTTCACCGAGAAGCCATTGCAACGATAGTCCTTTCTTTCGAATTTAAATTGGCTCAACGTGCCAGTAACTCAAAAGCTATTCCACAGACATATATAAAAAGACAAACCGGCAAGGTTGATCAACCATTTATTATCATTGTATGATAACAAAAATTGCTTGCATTTGAAAAAAAAGAATGAGGATAGTGGATAGGTAGGTACTAACCTCGGCCTGAGATCCAATCCTCTCGATCCCTTTACGCTGGTGAACACTTTGTTTACACTGATATTAGGTAGATATTTGTTTTGACAGTATTTGTTATTGTTGGTGCTATACAAGTTGAAATATGGGCCCATTAGAGTAAAGATGGGAGATTTTACCAATTTAATTTAGTTAGCACTCGCGCGCGCTCACACACGTCTCTCGTATGAAGATTTCTTTCTTTTCCGTCGTGGCGCCACCACACGGCATAGCTTGATATTGACTGGCGCGCAATTCAAATCTTCTTTCTTCAGGTCGTGTTTGGCCGAGGTGAAATGAGGTTAAGGGAAAGAATTGCAAGCTTTAACATACCACCCCACTTGAAATCACTTAGGGATTTCACATATACAAACCTTTAGAAAAAATTACAGGACTATCAGATGAACAAGACGAAAAAATCTCATTCAAGGGAATAAGAATTTAGAAACGACAATAAAAGTCGGAAATTAAAGTACACATTGTGCTCCGATTAACCAATTATGGGTGAACTTATATTAATGCCTACTCTACGTACTTACTAACTAGAAGGAATACTAATTATATGGAAGTTAATCTGTTAGAGGTAATGGACACAATTTCGCGACTGGCCGTTTAAAAGACCCTGTTTTTGTACGAAGGGTGACGACGCGTACAACACCGTCCATGCCTGGGTGGAGAGCAGTAACTTTTCCGTAACGCCACTCCAACGGAGGCAGGTTTTGTTCAACGATCATAACGACGTTTCCAATTTGAAGGTTAGCTTGGCCTGTGGACCACTTCACCCGCTGTTGTAACGTGTGTAGGTAGTCGCGTTGCCAGATACACCAGAAACTTTGTGTTAGTTTTTGAAGCAACTGCCATCGCTTACACGGTGGAAGATACACATTCTGAAGCTGAGGTTCGGGCAATGCTACTAGTGGACTTCCAATTAGAAAATGACCAGGTGTCAATACGTCTACTTCATCAGGATCAGTAGATAACACACAAAGTGGACGAGAATTAAGGACAGCCTCGATTTTAGTGAGTACCGTCGTCAGTTCTTCATAGGTAAGAATCTGAAGACCCACTATACGTTTAAGGTGGTATTTCATAGATTTTACTCCACTTTCAAAGATGCCACCAAAGTGACTGCCAGTGGGTGGATTAAGTCGCCAAACTATACCACGTCTTGATAGATCTATGTCAATTTCTGATTTTTGATTTAACAGAAACTGCTGAATCTCGTTAAAGTAACGCTTGGCTCCAATGAAATTTGTTCCACAATCAGAAATAATTTGCTGGCAATATCCTCGACGTGACACGAATCGATCAAGTGCCGTGATGAAGGCTGGGGTCGATAAATCGGTAACGACTTCAAGATGGATCGCCTTCACGGCTAAGCAGACCATCACACAAACGTACACTTTGTAGGTAGGAGCCTTACGTCTACGGCTTTCTCGGACGGTGAACGCACCGGCAAAATCTATACCAATATTTTGGAAACACCTTGAAGGTTGGACTCTCAGTGACGGCAAATCACCCATTAAGGGTTGACAAGGTTTTGGATTTACCTTGTAACACGTCACACACTTAGATATGCGAGAACGGATCAAATTGCGTATGCCCAGGATCCAATATTTTCTTTGTACAAGAGATTGTAAAGTACGTGGTCCACAATGAAGATACAGTTTATGAAAATAATCTATCAATAACAGCGAAAGTCGGGAACTTTTGGGAAGCAACCATGGATTAATTGACATTTGTGGTAATCTCGCATTTTTTAAACGCCCTCCCAAACACAGAAGGTTTTTTTCGTCAATATAGGGATTTAGTTTTTGTATGAAACGAGGACATGGTTTCTTAGTTTTGATTAAATTTATCTCAGCTGAAAAGAATACTGCTTGCTCGTGTTCGACTAACTTCAACATTGCCGTGTCAAGCTCTTTTGCCGTTAATCCTGAGTTAACGCGCTTCTTTTTTGCATTATTAGCAAAGCGTAAGCACCAGGCTAGAACACGTTGGATTCGAGTCAGCGAGGAGTGTTTACGTAGTAACTCAGTAATTACGCTTGATTCATCAGGGGTGGCTGCTGGGAGTGAAATTCTGGCTGCAGGTTTCAATTCCGGAATAGTATCTAGATTTAACGATTCTCTTTGCGTAGGCCAGGTGGCCGGATCGGCAGTCAACCACGTTGGGCCAAACCACCAGATTGGAGAGCCAATTAGTTGCGAGCAGCTCAAGCCACGACTGCACAAATCCGCAGGATTGTCAAGAGAACCAACGTGTTGCCAGTTCCGGACATCGATATCATCATTTATTTTAGCTACGCGATGAGATACAAATGTTTTAAGCTTGTATGGTGGAGTATTTAACCAGGCTAAAACGGTGTTACTGTCTGTAAAAGCAGTGATTCTGGTAATAGGGATTCGTGAATGTAGCAGCTGGACCATATGCTTCAATACACGTGCCAGTAGCCCTGCAGCGAGCAGTTCAAGGCGATTAACTGTCAAAGGTCGTAAGGGTGCCACTCTCGATTTCGCAATCAAAAGATGAGAGGAAGATACGCCATCATCTGAAGATCGCATAAAGATACAACAGCCGTATCCTTTGGTGGATCCGTCAGAGAAACCCACCAGTTCAAATCTTGATGCGTTAGACATCACTACTTGTCGCGGGATACGTACTTCCGGTAATCTTTGTAATTCCGAACAAAAATTCTGCCATTGTAGTTGAACCTCATGGGGTACAGGATCATCCCACTTCAATTGAAGTCGCCACAGGTGTTGTATGAGTAGCTTTGCTATGAGTACGACGGGTGTAAGCCAACCGAGAGGGTCGAAAATGCGGGCAATAGTTGATAAAATTGACCGCTTTGTAGTACATTTCGAGTCCAGTTCGGAAAGCGAGTAGGTAAACAGATCTTCAGACGGATCCCACTGTATACCCAGGATTTTAAGTGTGTGTTGATTGTTTTCGTCACAAAATGTTTTTGGTACTTGACAATACTCAACCGGTAGTTCAGAAAGAATTTCAAGGGAGTTGCTAGTCCATTTCCTCAATTCGAATTTCCCACAGTTTAATAACTTTATCAATTCGTCTTTCAGTTTTATGGCCTTTTTTACAGATGACGCTCCAGCGGTGATATCATCCATAAACGTATCTTGCAAAAGGATAGTAGCGGCTTGAGGCCATTGCGGACCATGGTCTTTAGCCAGCTGATGCAACGTGCGGATTGCCAAATAAGGGGAGCTACTCACGCCATACGTGACCGTATTAAGTTCAAACTCTTGAACAGGATCTTCGAGAGTGTCTCTCCACAGAATGTGTTGGTATTTTCTATCTTCCGGTCTGAGTTCAATATTTCGGTACATTTTTGATATATCTGCAGTGAACACAATATTAGGAATTCGAAACTTGGTGATAATATCCACTATATCATTCTGCAATTTCGGGCCAATGTGCACTATATCATTGAGTGCAGTTCCATTTGATGTTTTTGAACTGGAATCGAACACTACTCGCAGTTTTGTCGAAACGCTATCAGGTTTTAAAACACAATGATGTGGAATAATGTTTCCACTGTTTTCTGTTTTGCTAACGAGCCGCATGTGACCCAAGCTAGAGTACTCACGCATAAAGTCAACATAGTCTTCCTTAAGTTTGACTTGACCAGAAAGCCGCTTCTCAAGCTTAAGTAGCCGAACCAACGCAGTATTATACGATTCTCCAAGAGTAACGCCGCACGGCTCTTT
Source organism: Plagodis dolabraria (assembly GCA_963854805.1). Taxonomy (NCBI): domain Eukaryota; kingdom Metazoa; phylum Arthropoda; class Insecta; order Lepidoptera; family Geometridae; genus Plagodis; species Plagodis dolabraria. The sequence goes on from OY978461.1 coordinate 17,800,707, forward strand.
AAGCAATATCGGTACAACATATCTACCGTCCGGTTTCTGTTGAACTAGACTTGAATATAATATCTCACACTGCTCATCCTCTGGGTTTATGATGTTGATAGAGGGTGGCTCCTCAATTTCCCAAAAACGTTTTATTACTTTGTCGAGGGCGAGGGTGGATACAAATAGGGATGTGGTCGTTGGTGGCGGTCGACATTTTGGATCTAGTTTTCCTGTTATAACCCAACCAAATATGCTGTGGATCGCATTAGGTAGACCGGGGCCTAAATTGAGGCGTTGCCCATCGTAAAGGTCGTGGAAGAGTTCAGCCCCCAAAAGAAGGTCAATATTGTTAGGTTTGTCAAATTCGTCGTCAGCTAATGTTAAGTGTTTACAAGCATCTCTAACGGTAGGAGGAACCTCCACTGTAGGCATTTGATTTGTAATAGTGTTCATCACAATAGGACATATGTCAAAGCGAGGATCATCAGAGTCACGTGGTTGTATACAACACGACGTTACTCCTTTTATTTGATGTACAAAATTTTGTCCTAAGCCTGCGACGGCTAAGTTGCAGCGGCGTAAAGGCAACCCCAGACGCTGAGCGCAGGCAGTCGTCATAAAACAATCTTGTGCCCCACTATCAATGAGTGCTCGAACATTCATAGTGCCTCCAGGACCTTGCACGCGAACTATGCATGTACCAAGAAGAACTAAAGCGCGACTGTTCCCCACATGGGCGCTCGTACTTGTTGTACTCATCGTTATGGCGGGATTCGATGCGGTCGCCAATTGCTCCGATTCAACATTAATGCTACTGCCAGGTACTACCACAGTTATTGGTTCATGCAATAGTGTATGATGTCGCGCGTTGCATTTTGTGCAGTTAGATTTAGAAAAGCACTTATCCGCGCTGTGATTTGGGCGTAAACAATTAACGCAAAGGCTTTTCGATTTAATTACCCTTTGACGACCCGTTAGATTGTAGGCATGAAATAAAGGACATTTATAAATTCCATGATGCGAAAAACCGCAACAAGCGCAATCAGGGAACTTGTTTGAGTTGTTATACGAAACTGACGCTGAGTACGTTCCTGTAATTGCATGCTCATCGTGTGGGTTTGAATACGCTTCTACATCGGAGTAAGGTCCTCCGTCTGTGTAGGGCCCCGAATTCAAGTACGGCCCTGGTTCTGAGTACGGTCCTGGCTCTGAATCCTGGCCCGCGCTCGAGTTCGGACAGACCCCATCAAAAACATTCGGGTGTGGTAAAGATCCAAGTGTATATTCTGAGTGCGGCCCTGAGTTCACAGGGGAAGAAGCGGCATACGCGGAGCGATATGCCTGGTTATTATTTTTACGTATTTGCATATCAAGGTTGCGATTACCTTGAAATCGGGGTTGCACTCTTTGTTCTCTAGCCATTTGAGATGAAACGCACGTTTCGCTTGCCTCCAGTATTTTTACATAATCTTGAAGAAACTGTAACAAGTTGTCAAAGGAAGGTATCGCCTCTTTATTCTGAGACTCAAAACGCATCCGTGTATCAAAATCAAGATTACGAGATGCCAAATGAAAAAGTACGAATTCACCTAACTTTTCTATTTTGATTGCCTTTAGTGCATTAACTGATTCGTACAACAAACTTGTCATGTTTCGTAAATCTTTTAAATTACCTACTTTCATCGCAGGGTAGGTACATATCTTATCTAGATAGTTTGTGGCTAATATGCGTTTGTTTTGAAAACGGCTCACGAGCGCATCAAAAACAACGCTGTAATTATCAGCTGTAACCGGTACACCCTTCGCTACTGACAAAGCGGAACCTGAGAGGCAAGACAGTAAATAGTGAAACTTTTCGATCGATGTTAAATTGTTGTTGTCGTGTACTAAAGACAGAAAAGTGTCGTAAAACGTTTGCCATAACTCTATATTTCCATCAAATTTACACAACTCGATCTTGCCTAGTCTAGCTTGCCCGATCGGCTTCGAGCCGACCGCGTTCGTGTCATCGATCGCACGGATCGCATCGGCTAAATTATCTTCAGCCGCGGCATGAACGCTGTAGTACAACATATCAAATGATTCCACTGATTTGTAATCAATAACCTGTTTTGGATCGATTTTCAGTTTTAAGGCGTTTATTTCATTCACTACTTCTATAAATTCTGAACGAACTGATTCAATACGTTTATACCTACTCTTAAAAGTACTTAATTTAGTTTTATTTTTCTGAATCTCGTTTGATAAATCATATAGAATCTGAATTTCGCGATATATGTATTCTTTTCGAGTAGTAAGTAATAATAATTGAGCATTGTCATCCGCAACCATTTCACAAACTTAAACACGAATGGTTGTTCAAAAGGGGGTACTTAAATAACACGAATATAAAACGTAAAATGTATTATTATACAAGTTTAATTGGTTTTTCTGAGCACAAAACGCTGTAACTAGTATTTTATTTTGCACTTAGGGATGTATGAATTAACTGATTAACTGTATTGTAAGCAGTTTTATAAAAGTTGTTGACCTGTATTATTGGAGTTTTTTAATAAATTTGAACCCAAAATAATCCATAGGACATTCGCGCTCGAAGTGACCACTTTATGTATGATAACAAAAATTGCTTGCATTTGAAAAAAAAGAATGAGGATAGTGGATAGGTAGGTACTAACCTCGGCCTGAGATCCAATCCTCTCGATCCCTTTACGCTGGTGAACACTTTGTTTACACTGATATTAGGTAGATATTTGTTTTGACAGTATTTGTTATTGTTGGTGCTATACAAGTTGAAATATGGGCCCATTAGAGTAAAGATGGGAGATTTTACCAATTTAATTTAGTTAGCACTCGCGCGCGCTCACACACGTCTCTCGTATGAAGATTTCTTTCTTTTCCGTCGTGGCGCCACCACACGGCATAGCTTGATATTGACTGGCGCGCAATTCAAATCTTCTTTCTTCAGGTCGTGTTTGGCCGAGGTGAAATGAGGTTAAGGGAAAGAATTGCAAGCTTTAACAATCATTATACGCATTAAAGACACATTAAGTTTATAAACAATAATTGGAAGAACACACTAGTAGGGAGTAATCAACAATAGTCATATTTTAAATAATAAAAATATTCTAAGCATAAGTTAACAAATCAGGTGAGAAATAGGCAACTAAAAATGTTTGACGACTTCGTAATCACCATCTAGAAATTAAATAATATAAATAAATAATAAATGGTTGATTAAACCCTGCCAGTTTGTTTTTTTATACTTGTCTGTGGAATAGCTTTTGAGTTACTGGCACGTTGAGCCAATTCAAATTCGAAGGAAAGGACTATCGTTGCAATGGCTTTTCGGTGAATCGGACGCTCGTGCTAATGGCTAGTCGAAATTGTGGTACATCGATGATATGGAATATCGGTAATTCGGACGCTCGAACTAATGACTTCGGGGAAATACACATCGGGCACATGACATTCGAAACCAAGCAGTAAACCCCTTAGGATGGCAGTCGTTATAGCATGGTGGTAGGGCATTTTGTGAATGCCCGCCTGGCTAGCTACCACCCTTAAGTTGAAAATCTGTCGCCAAGCACCTAACGGTGTGTTCCGGCAGCTATCCTTGAGAGCCAGTAATTCTAGGCTAGCCTGAACAACATCTTCGACCACATCATCACTTACCGTCAGGTGAGATAGTGGTCATATTCATTTATATAAAGATACAATATAATACCTAAAAGGATCATTACGAGTCCTGAAGATTTTATCATCTTCATCTAAATTATTTGTTATATTTTGTCTGAGAAAACAAAGTTCTTGTTGAAAAACCCAGTAGGGAAGCGAAAGAGATTTCTCTTTTAGGGTTCTGTACTGGAAAACGAGACCTTACTAATCCTTGACCATCGGTCTGTCCGTCTGTCCGATCGTTCGTTAATTTGTCGTGGTACCATTACATGGTTCCGTTGAAGGTACTGTTGCCGCCAAAACCATATAACATGATTCAATATTCGCGCGCATTAGCATCCTACCACAATTCTCTTTCTTTTGGTTTATTGCGTTGGCAGTCATATCCCAAGATCCCTCACTTCTATATTTTATCCCTTTCCCACGCACGCCTACAGCATATTTGCCTCTCGCTTATGATGCGATGCAGCCATTGCATCAGTACGTTGTCAAATCTCGTCGAGGCAACTGCTAACCGCAGAAAAGTACGGCAGAGAATATGTTAACCAAACAGTTTACAATTTAACGTTTATATAGACAGAAATATAGTGAAATAGGACTAAAGGTGAACACAAACGCGAGTGACGTGAGGTTTTTGCTGTGAAAGCGCCGCGCCCAGGCTAGCACATTGCTGGCGTGCGCATTTGGCCATACAAGGAGTACCACAACTATACCAGATCTTCACAAGCAGCGGAGGAGCACGCGAAAGGAGACAAGGTAGGCGTGCATGTCCTATTTTCCTGTAACCCTGTGTTCTTTATCCTTTAGCTGCCAACCGGTCTACCCTCTATCTATATATCTGTCGCCGCACCGCGAACCAGCCCTATAGAAAGGCATTTCAAATACAGTCCACACCCGCCGGAGTCTCATGATTTCTTATCTTGACTCCACGCTCCAGATTCTTAGGAACCTGGACCATTGAGAAACCTTCTCAATTTCCCATAACCGCCCCGCAAGTAGGCGTCATAACATCGTGGCGCCTACAGGTACCGTGCTTTTTATGAACCGTGGTATCATTGAATCGTCAGACTAAAATTTCCCTTTCGTTTTGATTACTTATTTCTTACGAAGAAAAAGCATTAACAATTTTTTTTATGTAGGTACTAAATAATGTTTCAATAAAGATATGGTTAGCCTTTGACCACTATCTCACCTGATGGTAAGTGATGATGTGGTCGAGGATGTTGTTCAGACTAACCCAGAATTACTGGCTCTCAAGGACAGCTGCCGGAACACACCGTTAGGTGCTTGGCAACAGATTTTCAACTTGAGGGTGGTAGCTAGCCAGGCGGGCATTTGCAAAGTGCCCTACCACCATGCTGTAACGACTGCTATCCTAAGACAACAACCGGGACCGACGGCTTAACGTGCCCTCCGAAGCACGGAAGCGCTCAGTAGTAATGTCACCAGCGGTCACCCATCCAAGTCATGACCGTTTACTAATAAATATGTGTCTACATATTTATTAGTAAACTGTATGTACAAAGTTTCTTCTCATCATTATTATGTTTGTCTCCGAAACAAAAACACTAAATAGGTATGTTTTTAATTAAAAATTTATTTCACAACAATAAATAGATCCATACATAAATTAACTTAAATATATGTATTATACTCTGTTTTAAGCTTTGTAGTATCTCTTGGCTACGCCGTCGAACTTGTTGCTTGTAATATACTGAAATAAAAAAAAACAGTTATAAGTATAATAATTATTAATTAATCATAAGTAAACCCTTTGAGGTGCAAGGTTAGATTGTTATTCAATTTCATCCTGTGTGTGTCCTAAGAGGCGACTTAGGGAAAAATATGGTGCGAAGGAGCGGTTTTTTTTACTGACAACTTCTACGCGATCTCCAAGACGCCTGACAAGCGTGGGGATTGTTGCAAATCCCCCAATGGGCATTACACAAGGTTCCGGTTGATGTGATGATGATTATGAAGATGATTTTGTAAACGTATAATTACTGTACCCTCTATTCACCCCTTGGATGCTTAATCTGAATTTTTTTGCATTCTTGTTGAGTAATTAACATTACGGACAGATTGTTTACATATCTGATCATTCTACAACGTTTTAAAAGGTGTAAAATAAAAAAAAGGCATATAACCGTAGAGGTTATTGTAGATGTATATGCCGTACGTGGCCCGTGGGGTACCGGGCTAGGATTGCACAGAGGTGACGAAAAAAAACGGAAGGTTGGCAAAAGAAGAGCTGCCACCTTGCACTGCGATCCCTAAGAGCCTGCCAAGCGTTTGATATGTTGATGATGATGACGATGATGCCATTCAGCACAATTAAAAATACTATAAGCATTGAACTTATACAAAACGGGAGAAACGGCACCTGTACCTCGAACACGGTAATGTCTGATCAGGCGACGTTTCTGAGTCTCTGCGTCTACTGAATGCTTGTCTTACTGTCTTTATCATTAATTGAGGAAGGGAATTTTAATTGCTTGCCTAGGTACCACAAGCAAGTAGAAAATCCGTCGCCAAGTAGCTTATAGCCTTGAGTGTTGTTTCCCGTTCTTGGTTAAGCTTCTTTACAATCTCTTTTTTAAACAGTATACACTAAATAGGTACTGTGATAGTTCAAAAGTACCTATTATCATAATATAGTGCGCATGCGGTACCGACTACGACATAATTCACACTTTTGAGTTGAAGTCGGTTCCATTTAGGTAAAAAAAAAATGTTCACTATATCATCTTGATAGGAAAAAACTTTTCAGTTCTAGTAGTGTAACTCAAGAACGGGTTGACCGATTTTGATGAAATTGGTTTGGTTTGGATAAATGGGACCACACTGAAGCATCAGCATTCAAATAAAAAAAGGATCATCAAATTCGGTACACCCACGCAAAAATTCTAAGCTAACAGACATAAAAAAAATACAGACGAGTTGAGTATGAGACCTCATCCTTTTTTTGAAGTCGGTAAAAAATAAAAAAAGAGCTTACCACAACAAGTTCATCGCCGTTGTATTCTCTCTTGAAAGTAGCAGTTCCGAGAGGGCTGGTGATCACCTGGGTGACGGTGGAGCCATCGACGGTGTAGGTCGTTTTAGTCTGGAATAAATGCAATCAGTACTATAATATTATAATTGCGAAAGTAACTTATCTGTCTGTTACGCTTTCACGCCAAAACTACTGGACCGATTTGAATGAAATTTGGTATGGATATAGTTTAAGACCTGGGAAAAAACATAGGATAGTTTTCATCCAACTGCGCAAAAAGAGTAAGAAGTTTTGCGCGATAACCGACTACGCGCGGGCGGAGCCGCGCCCGGAAAGCTAGTTAACAATATAACCACAGTATACACATCTTTTTATCTTGCACGATGATAAACAAACTTTTGTTATGGCTGTCATAAATCGCCGTACTTTGTTTCTTTATTATAAATATTAAGTAATATTTATATATTTTGTATATTATTTTTATAGATATAATAATATATGTTTATAGGTATTATATATATTTGGGTATTAAATTTACATATATATTTGTTGTGTATATTATTATTTTATTTTTTATTTCTAACTATTAATTTCTACAAGTATAGGTGGTGACCTATCTATTTTTATTCCTCATATCTATATTATCCATTCTTAGGTTGACTGGAAGAGAACGCTTTTAGCGATAAGTCCGCCCATTGTAATTTAGCTTTAAGAATTCTCTATATGTTTTTTGTAAAATTTTTGTTGTACAATAAAGAATTTTTGTATTGTTCACAGTAGTAGTAGTGTACACGCACAAAAAGGATATGCAGGCTGTGATATTACTTTTCATACCATCATTGTATTATGGAGCTCCCTAGAAAACTACTAAAATAATACTAGTTATAAATACTTGACTACCGAGTTGACCAAGTGACAATGATGAGTGAGTGGTAACATCACAGATTACCCCCAACATACTTTCACACAATCAGACACGCTTTTTAATTTATAGAATGCGTCAATTTACATTGTTATTTTTTCTGAACTGAGCACACCATGAAAAGGGGGCACACATACTAAGTATATAACATTGGGAATGGTCAGGGCGGGTTATTTGGTTTTCATTAGATTTTAAAATCAAAATTTATCTGGATTTTTTTTACATATAAGTATGTAGTTTAAGGTGGAGGTGACGAGGTGTGGAGGCAAATAAGGTTCTTTTAAAAAATAAGTTGAGCCGTACTATTACGTTTGTGGTAAAACAAAAAATATTATGTAAATTTTGATCATATTTATGAGATTCCTATTGATCCCAAAACATGATCACAATCAATTTACGTGATAAAAAAAAATTATGAACATAGGTCTAAAAATATCTTCTAGCAGTTGTAACTCTAGTATTTATCAACATATCTTGATAAGTTTAATACAAGAGGTGTATTACATAAAATTACAAATCCCTATTGTTTTATTTTTTTTACTTTTGTGTAATATTCATTTATTTAATTATTTTATCGCGAATTTACACGAGCACACCAGCGAGGTGCTCTGCGCGGACGCGGGCGGCAGTGTTGCGCAAGCGTTGGCACGGGGAGGTTGTGTCGCTCGTAGCTCCGCTCGCGCTTTCGACTGACAACGATCTTGTCTTTGTATTAGTGCATTGACACGCGAGATTCGCAGCTGTGTGCGTGTAATGATTCGCTCGCTGCAGAGGGCCAACTTGATTGCGACGTGAAGTATGCGCGTTGACGCTTTATTATTAGTACTTTGTAGACAAATTTTATTTGAAATTTATCACATATGAAAAGCATCACAACTTGAAATTGACAATTTTGTAGGTACTTTACAATGGGCAGCCTTATCAATAAGATCAATGAAAGTTTTTGAATTAGGTGCATAATACATGTACAAAATTAATTAGTAATGTCTATAACGCTCTCATGACATAACTGGTAAACTAAAGATATTTTTTTTTTATATTATGGTAAATAGTTTCCGGCTTTAGTACTTTGTAGGGTACAAAATGGTTCTCTACTACATTAAGAGTGTGTATGGGACTTCATACATCTTTTAGAGTTCTTAGCTTTTATGATAAATGTATAAGTGTTTTGATATAGGTTAATTAATACTGCATAAAGATAACGTCTGCCAAGTGAAGATGGATAACTCGAAAATAGTAAGAGATAGGTAAGGGAGATTTACTGGAAGGTGGGCAGCAGCGCCTTCTAAGGAACTGCCATAGGAGAGGCTGTGTTCAGCAATGGACGAACTGGCTGTTACAATTACAGTAAGGGAGATTTGAACAATTATCGCAGGGAATCGGGAGAGCAGTCAAATGACACTTGTCATGAATCCAAACTGGCGGATACAAGATTCTAAAAATCAAAACCAGTCCGATTTGGCTGAAAATCAATATCTAGGTTTTTCTGGCCGTCAAATCAATATCTAGGTTGTGCTGTTCGTCATTATTCCGAATTTGGAATGTATTCTTCGATGACGTCTGCCAAGTGAAAAAAGTTACTCCGATTTGGCTGAAATTCAAAATCTAGGTAGTTCTAGACGCCTTTGTTCCGAATTTTGAATGTATTTTTCAATGACGTCGCCCAAGTGTAGAAAGTTACTCCGATTTGGCTGAAATTCAAAATCTAAGTAGTTTTGGACGTCTTTATTCCAAATTTGGAATTAATTTTTCGATAACGTCTGCCAAGTTTTTTTTTTTTTTTTTTATGTTATTGTGACGGAACAATCTCGAGGCCCACCTGATGTTAAGCGGTCTAACCTCTGCCTATAACAGGTGCATTTCGTCACAAGTCACGAATTGCACTGCGCCCGTCACTTTGAGACAGTTATAAGTCTCATGTGCCTGTAAAAGAAGTTACTCCAATTTGGATAAAAATTTATATCTAGATTGTTCTGGACGTCATTATTCTACAATTTTACATATGGAGTTTATTTATTAATGACGTTGCCAAGTGAAGATAGATGACGTAACTCGAAAACGGTAAGATAATATGTAGTGTAACGTTGTGCCTAACGCCGTTACTTAAATAATAGTATTATTCGTAATATGAAACATTAGGTGTTAATCATAAACTAAAAATATACTAATTAAATTATTTAACTAACTTACATACCACTTAAAATATAAACTTACGTTAATATTGCTAATTATTAAAAATAATTTTGTGTGGAACCCACAGACATATCTTAGCGTTTTAAACACGATATATCTTAGCGTTTTCGTCTATGCAATTGGCAAGGAACACTCGTCTTGCGCTAAATAAAAATACAATACGTAGTATCAATCTTAATTGTTATTTACTAGTTGTGAAGTGCATGAATCCCTCTAGGGTGAGTTACTTATTTATTATTGTTATTTCATAGTGCTGACTAAAACTTAGTAACGTAAACAGCTGTGTTGCCCTACCGCGCTAGACTGAGTTTTAAAATGTGAGTCACTGGTAATAGTACCACGATCGTGTCGGCGCGGCTTGGCAACAGTTAGCTGAGGAACATCAGCCACTAAGCCGGTGTCTTCCTTCCAGGATTCCATTTCACTGATTTAACCGGAGAACGGTTGTTTCGAGCACTCGCTACCGAGATCCAGAACTATTAGCCGACGCCAAGACCGCCACATCTGGGACCTGGATCACGAGTACTATCAGGGCAGTGACTCCCTCCGGTCTATGTAACTTCAGTAGAACTGTGCGGCTATGCAACCTGATAAGGCCTAATAAACTTTTCAAACCTATTCCCTAAGTTTACCTACCTACCTGCTGGCCGTGGGGTGCTTAGCAGCTCCCTAACGCCGCAGTAGGATAAGAGTACAAAAATTATGATTACTTATCAATCAATTATTCAAATCTCCTAATAAATGAGGAAGTATCTCGGTTACATTTTCACGATGGAACCAATCTTTACAAAATAGCTTTAGATAAATTGCCCATATATATTATATATATTGCCTAGACCTACAAGAAATTATCATTCTCATATCTCGTACTCGGAAAGTAGTGTTTGTTTGATGCGAGTAGCGGGTGGAAGACTCTGCTTCCCACCTAAGGGCGGGAAAATCTCATAGTAAATGCTTCCTTCTCATGTCTAAATACCTCGTAAGGGGATTGATTCGTTTCAACCCTTGTATAACAATCAACTATTTTTGAGGATAACCTCATTTATTAGGAGATTTGCATAAACGATTGATTATCATAATGTTCTTACTCTTGTCCGATATATCTTAGCGTTTTAAAGATACGTCATCTATCTTTACTTGGCAAACGTCGTTGAAAAATTAAATCCAAATGTAGAATAATGACCTACAGAAATCAATTTTTCAGCCAAATCGGAGTAACATATTTCACTTGGCAGATGTTTTCGAAAACTGAATTCCAAATTTGCAATGCAGACGTCCAAAAAAACTAGATATCGATTTTCAGCCAAATCGGAGTAACTTTATTCACTTGACAGACGCCATCGAAAAATAATTCCAATTTCTGAATAAAAACTTCCAGAACAACCTAGATTTTGAATTTCAGCCAAATCGGAGTAACTTTATTCACTTAGATGACGTCGTCGAAATATTAATTCCAGGAATAAAGACATCCAGAAAAACCTAGGTAGGTATGAATTTTAGTACTGATCTCAGTCGCAGTTGCAACTGCGGATACTCACTAGAATCGTATGGTAGGCATATAAAGTGCCATGTTACCGGAGCGTATCGCGCATCTGCATATTCTTTGACCGTTATATTTGTGCAGCGAGCGCCGAACGTTTGTTGATTAACTGCGGCGATGCGCTGGTAAAGTAAGCTCGATTAGGCCCAGATGCTCAAGGCCATTGGCGACTGTATAAGCCTTAAACTTTGCTCTATAGCAAAGTGATGTAGGGCAACGTGAGAATAGTGCTCTATAGCAAAGTGATGTACCAAAATTTTATAGAAGACATCAATATCTACAAAAACTCCGCAATACCACATGTTTAACTATTACAGTTATGTCACAACAACTAATTTTTGTGTGTTTCAATTTATTATTTTGGTCAAATACCCGTGCGAAGCCGGGGCGGCTAGCAAGTAAGTACAGACAGACAAGAAGCTTATTATCCTCCAGTTACTGGAACAGACTGAATATTGGACACTCATTGGTTACATACACATACGAGTATGTCCTTCCAATAATGGAGTTTGTATAATGTAGACCCACAAACTCTATGTTTGGAATACAGGTCACCGATTGCAGTACATATTCACAATGCGCAATGCTTCGCATCAGTAACGCTGGTGCCCGTCACCGATGGCCTGTAAAACTACTAGGCCACATTACCATGATTGTTATTACCATTTGAAGCAGTGATGGCTCAGTGGCTTTGGCTATGGACTGCCGCGCAGCAGGTCCATGGTTCGAATCCCGCCGCGGGCTTGAGCTTCACCGCATGGTGGAAGGGCATTTTTGCGACTGCCCGCCTGGCTAGCGACCACCCTCAAGTTGAAAATCTGTCGCCAAGCACCTAACGGTGTGTTCCGGCAGCTGTCCTTGAGAGCCAGTCATTCTAGGTTAAGCCTGTTAACACCTTCGACCACATCATCACTTACCATCACGTGAGATTGTGGTCAAAGGCTTACTTATCAGCAATAAAAAAAAAATAAAAAAATACGTCAGTCGGTCGTCAGAGCCTCGTCAGTGTTGCTCGGCAGGATGTGCCACGGGCACGTGGGGATGATTTGGAGTACAAAAGTGTTTGTGGTTACCTTACATCCCATTCGCAAACAGGTGGATACCTAATACTTATTTTCACAAAAAAGTGTTTTAAGAACTATTTATAAGGTACCCACCTACATAATAACATATTATTATAGTTATATTATGTTAATAATATAAGAGGTTTTATATATTGGTCAAGTCAAAGTCAAAATTATTCATTCAATTTAGGTGCGTAAGATAGGTTAAATAATCTAAATTGTAAAATTATGCTACCACATTCTACAAAATAGAAGACTCACAGCGTATTCATGTCCATTCTGTTCTAAAGTCTTTCAACAACGTGTTACAAAAATATAAGTATTATCCAATTACAATTATTTATCTATATTACTTTCACAGTTGAAAGGACCACATGTGCGGAGATGACGTGTTACATTGGCAGATGCAGAATTATAGAAGCATCTTTGTCATCCAACTGATTATAAAATGTGTCGTAGGTACATATTTGTTCGTAGGTCGTAGGCTTCTTTAAGTTTTTCTCATGCAATCTACGAATAAATTATTACTGTAGATTTCATTAACTGCTCAGAGGACAAGGAACTGTCTTTTGTTTTTTTTTAAATCCCTCACAATTCTTTAAGGCCCTTGGGTACGTCAAATTCGTACTTTCTAAAGCGAACTCCTCCGTAACCGCTGAAGTTGAAGACTTGAAAAAAATATATTTTATAGATGAATTCAAGTACAACATTTGCAAAATATGATTTTACGGTATTACTATTACTTTTGCCTTAAAAAAAATCAAACTACATACTATTTCTTGACTTATATGGCGAACTCCTTCTAAACGGCTACGATTTTTGAAAAATAAATTGTACCATTAAATTTCTAGATTGTTATACTACAATTATAACATAGCATTTGTAAATCCATTGATATTTTCCTAAGAAAATGTCGAATTATTCAGATTCAGAACGCTTGCGGTTCCGAGGTGCTCTGCGCGGACGCGGGCGGCAGTGTTGCGCAAGCGTTGGCACGGGGAGGCTGTGTCGCTCGTAGCTCCGCTCGCGCTTTCGACTGATAACGATCCTGTCTTTGTATTAGTGCATTGACACGCGAGATTCGTAGCTGTGTGCGTGCAATGATTCGCTCGCTGCAGAGGCCCAACTTGATTGCGACGTGAAGTATGCGCGGTGACGCTTTATTATTGGTATTTTGTAGACAAATTTTATTCGAATTGTCTCACATATGAAAAGAATCAAAACTTGAAATTGACAATGTTGTGGGTAAATTACAATGGGTGGCCTTATCAATAAGATCAATGAAAAGTTTTATAATATATGTACAAAATTAATTAGTAATGTCTATAACGCTCTCATGTTATAACTGGTTAACTAAAGATAATATATTTTTTTATATTGTGGTAAATAGTTTCCGGCTTTAGTAGTTTGTAGTACATTTAGAGTTTGTATGGGGCTACATACATCTTTTGGAGTTCTAAGCTTTTCTTGATAATTGTATTAGGTGTTTTGATATAGGTTAATTAATACTACATAAAGATAACGTCTGCCAAGTGAAGATGGATAACGTATCTCGAAAATAGTGGGAGATAGGTAAGGGAGATTAGCACCGTGGGGTGCCGGGTTAGAATTGCACCTCTCCATATAATCCCGTGGGTGTCGTAAGAGGCGATTAAGGGAAAACTACTGGAAGGTGGGCAGCCACGTGGGGTGCCGGGTTAGAATTGCACCTCCCCATATCATCCCGTGGGTGTCGTCAGAAGCGTCTAAGGGAAAACTACTTAAAGGGGGGCAGCAGCGCCTTCTAAAGAACTGCCAACTTACATTGCGATCCCCAAGACGCCTGCCAAGTGTGGGGATTATGGCAAATACCCCCTTAAAAAGTGAGGCTGTGTTCAGCAGTGGACGAACTGACTGTTACAGTACTGAAAATCGATATATAGGTTTTTCTGGACGTCCTTATTCCAAATTTAAATTTATTTTTCGATGACGTCTGCCAAGTGAAAAAAGTTAGTCCGATATGGCTGAAAATCGATATCTAGGTTGTGCTGTGCGTCATTATTCCTAATTTGGAATGTATATTCCGATGACGTCTGCCAAGTGAAAAAAGTTACCTAGATTTGGCTGAAATTCAAAATCTAGGTAGTTCTAGACGTCTTTATTCCGAATTTGGAATTTATTTTTTATGACGTCTGCCAAGTGAAGAAAGTTACTCCAATTTGGCTGAAATTCAAAATCTAGGTAGTTCTAAACGTCTTTATTCCGAATTTGGTATTTATTTTTCGATGACGTCTGCCAATTGAAGAAAGTTACTCCGATTTGGCTGAAATTCAAAATCTAGGTAGTTCTAGACGTTTTTATTCCGAATTTGGTATTTATTTTTCAATGACGTCTGCCAAGTGAAGAAATTTACTCCGATTTGGCTGAAATTCAAAATCTAGGTAGTTCTGGACGTCTTTATTCCGAATTTGGAATGTATTTTACGATGACGTCTGCCAAGTAAAAAAAGTTGCTCCGATTTGGCTAATAATCGAAATCAAGGCTTTTCCGGACGTCTTTTTTCCAAATTTGAAATTATTTTTTCGACGACATCTGCCAAGTGAAGAAAGTAACTCTGATTTAGCTGAAATTGAAAATCTAAGTTGTTCTGGACATCGTCATTCTGAATTAAGAATTAATTTTTTGAAGACGTCTGCCAGGTGAAAAAAGTTACTCCTATTTGGCTGAAAATCAATATCTAGGTTTTTCTGGACGTTTTTGTTCAATATTTGGCATACATTTTTCGACATCTGCTAGGTGAGGAAAGTCACTCCAATTTGGCTAACATTCAAAATCTAGGTAGTTCTGGACGTTTTTATTCCGAATTTGGAATTTATATTCCGATGACGTCTGCCATGTGAAAAAGTTCCTCCGATTTTGTGGAAATCGATATCTAGGTTGTGCTGTGCGTCATTATTCCGAATTTGGAATAATTTTATCTATGTCGTCTGCCAAGTGAAGAAAAATACTCAGAATTTACTAAAAATGGATATCTAGGTTGTTTTAGACGTTATTATTCCAAATTTAGAATTTGTTTACGATGAAGTATGCCCAGTAGATAAAGTAACTTCGATTTAGCTGAAAAGATCGATCGTCTAGAACAACCTAGATATCGATCTAGGTTGTTCTAGACGTCTTAATTCCAAATCTAGAATTTATTTAACAATGACGTCGGCCAAGTGGAAAAAGTTACTTTGATTTGGCTACAAATCGATACTTATCTTGGTTTTCCTGGACGCTTTTCTATTCGTCCTATCGATCTTAATTGTTATTAACTTGTTGTGAAGTGCGTGAATCCCTCTAGGGTGAGTTCCTTATTTATTATTGTTATTTCATAGTGCTGACTAAAACCTATGTAACGTAAACAGCTGTGCTGCCCTACCGCGCTAGACTGTGAGTTTTAAAATGTGAGTCGCTGGTAACAGTACCACGATCGTGTCGGCGCGGCTTGGCAACAGTTGGCTGAGGAATATCAGCTACTAAGCCGGTGTCTTCCTTCCAGGATTTCACTTCACTGATTTAATCCGAGGACGGGTGTTTCGAGCACTCGCTACCGAGATCCAGAACTATCAGCTGACGCCAAGACCGCCACATCTGGGACCTGGATCACGTGTACTATCAGGCCAGTGTCTCCCTCCGGTCTATGTAACTTCAGTAGAACTGTGCGGCTGTGCAACCTGATAAGGCTTGGCCTAATAAACTTTTCAAATCTACTCCCTGAGTTTACCTACCTACCTGCTGGCCGTGGGATGATTAGCAGTTCCCTTTCGCCGCAGTACGATAAGAGTAGGAAAATTATGATTACTTATCAAAGACGCACGAATTAACATCAAAATAATATTTTGACTAACCTCGACGTTTCGATCAAGTTGCATTGACCGTGGTCACGAGTAGACTTAAGAAGCGGGTGTCATCGTCTTGAGGAGCGGCGGGAGCGATTTAAATCTACCCCGCTTGGTTTTCGTTAATGTAATTTAGAAACATTCACGAAAGTTTAAAGAAAAGTACTTATAAATCAATTATTCAAATCTCCTAATAAATGAGAAAGTATATCGGTTACCTTTTCACGATGGAACCAATCTTTACAATATAGCTGTAGATAAATTGCCCATATTATTATTTCCTAGACAAGAAATTATTCATCTCATATCTCGTACCCGGAGAGTAGTGTTTGTTTGATGCGAGTAGCGGGTGGAAGATTGCTTCTCACCTATGGGCGGGAAAATCTAAAGGTCCTAAAATTCTTCTCAAGGGCCGACATGTCCAATAGCACAAACGTTGGCCATTTTGTATTTTTGCGTACGACGCAGTCGTCCCTATTCTTATTTTTCAATGTATTTTCGCCATTATACAAATCTTCCTTTTATATCGTCGTTTTTAAACGAGTAAACCCGCGTCGGCTATAATCTCATTTATAAGGAGATTTGAATAAACGATTGATTATTATAATTTTCTTACTCTTATCCGATATATCTTAGCGTTTTAAAGATACGTCATCTATCTTTACTTAGCAAACGTCATTGAAAAATGAAATCCAAATGTAGAATAATGACGCCCAGCACAACCTAGATATCGGAGGAAATTTCTTCCCTTGACAGACGCCATTAAAAAAATAAATCTTAATTCGGAATAATGACGCCCAGCACAACCTAGATATCGATTTTCAGCCAAATTGAAGTAGTTTTTCACTTGGCAGACGTCATCGGAAAGTAAATTCCAAATTTGCAATAAGGACGCCCCGAAAAACCTAGATATCGATTTTTAGCCAAATCTTAGTAACTTTTCTCACTAGGCAGACGTCATCGAAAAATAAATTCCAAATTTGGAATAAAAACGTCCAGAATAATAATAATAATATAAACAATAATATAAATCTTTATTTAAGCCAATAACACTTTTTCCAAATCTTGTATTGCTGGTGGTCTTCACACTTCGACGTTGAAGTTTGTATCGTTAAGACCTTAATTGATAGCTGTACAGTGCACAGTTGACTTCAGTACAATTTTTCACGCAAAATAGTTATAAACATAAATTTAACTTACAAATTATCCATAAAATAACATCTTGTTCAGTTTCATACATTTTTTTTTATAAATTATCCACACAGGTGGTATTTATATTTTAACTAAATTTGTGTTATTTACGTGTTTGTATGTATGATGCTATATGGTGATATATAAACTGAAAAATTCAGGACTAGATTATATAAATATGTTTTAATAAAAGGGCTAAATCTTCTTGCAAAAGTTGTACGAATGACAGGTTATTTTAATTGGAAAACTCGTTTATGTAGCATATTACTAAAATTTGCAGATTTTTTAAAGAGTCTGTGTGCGAACTGAAAACAACCTAGATATCGATTTTCAGCCAAATCGAAGTACATTTTTCACTTGGCAGACGTCAACGTAAAACAAATTCTTAACATGGAATAATAACGTCTACAACAACCTAGATATCAATTTTCAGTCAAACCGTAGCATTTTTCTTCACTTGGCAGATGACATTGAAAAAATAATTCCAAATTCGGAATAATGACTCTCAGCACAGCCTAAATATCGAGTATCAGACAAATCTGAGTAACTTTCTTCACTCGGCAGATGACATTGAAAAATAAAGAAAAGGAATAAAGACGTCCAGAACAACCTAGGTAGGTACACTATACATTTTCATTTGACGACTGATCTCAGTCGCAGTTGCAATTGCGGATACTCACTAGAATCGTACGGTAGGAATATAAAGTGCCATGTTACCGGAGCGCATCGCGCATCTGCATATTCTTTGACCGTTATATTTGTGCAGCGAGCGCGGAACGTATGCGGCGATGCGCGAGTAAAGTAAGCTCGATTAGGTCCAGATGATCAAGGCCATTGGCGACTCTAATCGCCTTAAAGGAGAATGCCCATTTCACTAGGAGACTTAGGTCCCCTTGAAAAAAGTTGTGTGTCCTGATTATTTCTTTTTTAATTTGTTAATAAAAACGTCTAATTTTAGGATCAGTAGCCATTTTTCATATTTTTACCCTGGTTTAAAAGGAATTTAATTTTTCAGTTATAAAAAATATCAATCAACTCGATATTAAGACTATTATACTTTTTAGACAAATCGAATGATACCATAAGTATAAAAATCCGCAACCTGATAGTTTAGGAGGTAGTGTTAACAACTTTATTCTGGTCCTTCATAATTATACAGGTCTAACATTAATGCCAAATCCTCTTCTAATTCATTGCATGCTCCCCGTTGTAAGATTTTGCCTGTTTGTATTGATAAGATCCTTATGCGAATCTACGGAAATCATTTACATTTAATCTAGGAGATCTATCCAGATGTGGATCAGTGCAATCAATGTTTTTTTTTTAAATGGCACGTCTTCTATGTTAACTTCTCCTCTGAATAACTTCTGATAAGTAGTATTCAGTATTTAATCTCATCTGAGGGATATCCAGATACTCGGAAGCAACCGGCCTATCGTGTACTATTGGATGCAATGCATTTAATAGGCTACAAGCTATTATACAATCAACCATGTGCATTGAAGCTCTATTTAAGTATTCCTGTTGATTAGATTTCAATAGTAAGGATCAATTAATACTTCGCCAAGAAAGAAGGAGGGTCGTTCTATTACGAGCTAGAGTAGTCATTTTTCATTTCACAAATGTCATGCTTGTTATTTCAATAGACCGAGAATAGTCCCAATTGCACCAAAGCAATTACAATAGTTAGACAATATCTCAGTCACTAATGTACAAATTGAGTTCATATTATTTATTACAGATTTCGCTAAATTAAGCAGTGTGATAAATAGGCATATTCAACTTGATGCTATTGTAGAATAGACATTTCAAAAGAAACGATTATTTTATTTCACGCTTTCAGCCCGAAATTGATTTGACACTCTTGACAGTAACACGTAAACATCAGTAGTGTTTCCAGTTAACATTTTTAAATCGAGTCCAACCATATCGATTTTTCCCTGACTTAAGTGTGTGTGAAGACAGCCGTGCTTCCACGGCATACCATCACCGATGCCTTTATATGTGTCTGCTATAAATCGTTATTTGATTATATTTTATACTCACTGAATTCTAACCCTCACCTTGCTACTAACCCGGCGGCAAACCTAAGCCACTGTAGTAGAATCTGTTTAGATAACAATAGTATTGCATACTAGGCACCTATAAATATACATCTTAAAGCGCTCGTAGCGGAGTTTGCTTAGCCGTTCATCTTAATCGATCAGTTTAGTTAAGCAACGTCATAAATCATGACTTAGATGCTTGACCGTTAGTGACATTACTACTGAGAGCTTCCGAGCTTCGGAGGGCACGTTAATCCGTCGGTCGCGGTTGTTTTCTTCAGATGGTAGTCGTTACAGCATGGTGGTAGGGCATTTTGCAAATGCCCGACTGGCTAGCTACCAACTTCAAATAGAAAATCTGTTGCCAAGCACTTAACAGTGTGTACCATCAGCTGGCCTTGATAGCCAGTAATTCTAGGTTAGCCTGAACAACATCTTCGACCACATCATCACTTAACATCAGGTGAGATAGTGGTCAAAGGCTATAAAAAGAAAAAAAACCATACATAAACTATCAATAGTACCGATAGTATATTAAATAAGTAAGTATACTTATGGTATGGATTGTTTCTGCGCTGTCGATAGATATTCAATTAAGGGGAAAACTAACAATGTGTAAAAAAAATCTAAATGAATTGCAATGAATTTAATTAAAGCTATGTATTTTTAATCGATCTAAGATTCTGGAAAAATGGGAACTAAAAAAGGTAACTGGCAATTCTAGGTTGGCAATATTGTAGTGAGGCATAAGGACAATGTATCCAGTTGCCAATAAATTAATAAAAATATATTATAGTGCATATTATCTTTGGTTGCTAGTGTTTAAATAACAGGAAATAAATAATGTATATAAATAGTACTCTTTAAGAAAACTTTTAATGCTAGGGTGAAAAGAAATACACTGTTAATGATAGAAGAGTAAAAAAATATGTAACGATTTTAGCATAATATTTTTATAGGACACTCCACCATATAGGGGACCTGCCTTTGAACATTCTCCTTTAGTAAGTATGTAGTTTAATCAATATTAATGAATATAAATAATCATAACAACGTTATCCTACTAATATTATAAACGCGAAAGTTTGTAAGTATGTATGGATGTTTGTTATAACTCTTTTACGCAAAAACCACTGGACGGATTTTAATGAAACTTTACAGTAATATAGCTTAGACATCAGAATAACACAAAGGCTATAATTTATAAAGATATTATGTGAATTGTCGAAAATATAACGATAAGTGTCAAGTAAGTAAGAAAAAATCAGCCATATGCGACCTATTATGGCGTGCGCTGCAAAAACCTTATGTGTCACACTCTCATGTATAATATAACGGAATATATATATATATATATATATATATATATATATATATATATATATATATATATATATATATATAATAGTATAACGGACATTTTTATCTTAAATTAACCTACAAAAAAGCTCGCGACAGTATATATCTATCTTTTATGTGTAAGCTATTATCACCAAAATAGTGAACCATATATACTATAAAAATACTTACAAATCGATCCTTTTCAAACTAATATTATAAAGGCAAAGGTTTGTGAGTGTGTTTATATGTTTATACTTCTTCACCCTCAAACGACTGGACTGATTTTGATGAAATTGGGTATGATAGATAGCGAGATAGATAACTCTTTATTGAAAACACCATAATAACAACAATTAGCTTATTACTAAAACATAAATTAAAACCGAGTGTATCAATGGGTGATCTCTTCCAGACAATCCATCAATAATAGATATGGTCAAAATATTGGGCGGGGTTTGTTATGGTCTTAATTATTGTATACATAAATAACTGCTGTATAGTGTTAATGGTGTAATATATTAATGTATAGTTTTCTAATGACAGTTACGACAGAGAATGGGTTGAATGAAGAAATTTAAATTTCCTTGTGGTAGCGCAGGCATAAAGGATTGAACAGAATACTGTAAAGGAGAGATACTATAACTGAGCATTCCGGCGACAACGAATAGGGAGCCACTTGAGCTTATTACGAAAATCGGAGACATGATCATATTTGCGTAAGCCATGTATAAATCTTATAAAAAATGTAAGGTTTGGAGTTAGATAAGGCGCTGGATTAACACATATTATACATTTTATCCATCACCACGCAGGTGTAACCGCGGGACGCAGCTTGTAATAATATATATTTTTTTAACCGGCGGTATGCATTTATTAAACAAAAAATACGTATATACAACACTACAGCTACTACAATAAAAGCATTTAGACAACCTATAAGTCATAGCAGACTCATACATACTCAGGAACACAATAACATATATGTAGTAGATAGATGTATAAAACACTAAGTAATAGTTTTAAAGGCCGATGTCACTATAACTTGGATCTTTGCTACTACTTCAAATAAAATCACTAATGTGGCTGAACCATAAATAAAAAAAAATAGAAGATAAAACGGCCAAGTGCGAGTCGGACTCGCGTGCGATTGGTTCAGTACCATTATCTATACAACATTATTAATAATATAATTAAATTTAATATTGTATTTAAAGCTTATTTTTTTTTAGTTTTCACGAAGAGTAAGGAAAATGTCAAATGTCTAGCTATCCCGGTTCTTGAGATAAAGCTTGCTGACAGACAGACGGACAGTGGAGTCTTAGTAATAGGGTCCCGTTTTTACCCTTTCTTATTTTATTTTTCAATGTAAAACTGTTTCTATTGTGTGCCTTATATGGGTCTACTTGGCCGAAAAAATGGAATTTATTATTATTATTTGGGCGCGGGTTCGGAACCCTATAAAATGGATTAATAGCACATTGATCTACATATTAAAAATGATGATTTTTACGTTCACCATACTGGAAATTGCTTTTTACGTACGGGAACTTTTTCATCACCAAGAGTGTCATCGAACTCCACTCCAGACTTGAAGGTGTTCACTTTGTCGCCTTTCGGATTGGTCTGAGTGACAACGTAGCTATCTCCGTCCTTGACAATCTTAATGGATGACTTTTCAGCGAGGACAGCAGTTATTTTGTCATCGGGGATACCTGGAATACGTAAATATTTTTCTTATATATACAATTCAAATTCATTATTTCTATACCTGTGTCTTCCTGGGAACTTAGTTTTTAACTTAAAGTGCGATCCGCAAGACGCCTGCCAAGCGTGGGGATTATGGCAAACCCTCCCGAAATGGGGAGGCTGTGTTCAGCAGTGGACAATCCGGCTGATGCTGTACAGTACAGAATTTAATATTTTCATTTTTATTTTTTTGAAGCATTCATAACCAAGCAGTAGTAGCTATCGACTGTCGCGCCGCAGGGCCATGGTTCGATTCACACCACGGGCTTGATCTTCACCGCATGATAGAAGAGAATATTGCGAATGCTCCCTTGGCTAGCTACCACCCCTCAAGTAGAAAATTGCCAAGCACCAAACAGTCTGTTACGGCAGCTGTACTTGAGAGCCACTAAAAATTACAGGCACATGAGACTTAATAACCGTAAATCTCAGAGTGAGGGGTGCAGTACAGTTCGTCACTTATGACGAAATGCATCTGTTACAGGCAGAGGTTACTGATTAACATCATGAATAGGCATTGTACTTCTGCAGTCACAAATTAATTGTAATAAAATACCGCTGCTGCAAAGCAATCGAAAGTAATCATGTATTTAAGTCATTAGGTCATTACGCCTTCAAGTCATTACGCCCTCAAGTCATTATGCCTTCAAGTCATTATACGTACAATCTTGAAAATAATCTAAGGAGGAACGAGATGCTTTGTAAATCAAGGCTAGTAAAACAACAAGGCATTGAGAACAAAATATTATGTATGTTCAACAAGTTACCTTTGGCTATAGCCAATCTACACTCCAATGATTTTAAAAGGAAAATGAAATATTTTTTTGAGTCTACTCCACTGTATTCGCTTAAAGAATTTTTAAATTCAGAAGTAGCCGAATCTTTATTCTTGAATTTAATTAATTAATAACTAACTAAATGAATTTAAATTTAAATTATTAACTTACATTAAAATTTTATTTTATAACTAAATCCATTATTGATTATTTTGAAATTTTAGATTATTGTATCACCATTAAATTTTATTTTTTAATTTTTGTTATATAATATGAAAAAAAATGTATGCTGACTTGCCTAGTGTAACATATGTAGTTATAAGTAAATTATAATAAATTAATTTGAATTTGCCTTCAAGTCATTATGCCTTCAAGCCATTATGCGTTTATGACATAATGCGTTAAGGATATTATGAGTAAAGTCCGTCTAATCGGCAGAACGGGAATCAAAATAGTTTCGTCATAAATTTAATACGGTCACAAATAAAGGTTTTGTGTAATCTTTATCTATCGATAACATAAAAGGCTTATTTATAGACTCGTCTACGTAATGGATGTTTAGATCCGCTATCCTTACAGCAAAATCATGTGAGTCAGTCCAGTGAGATTAACGTTGTGATCAACAGAAATCAGCAGGTCATGCAATCATATAATTTGCAAAATCTGATTGAATTCATTGAAAAAGGACAGTTTAGCGATAACGTATTCTATTGTAAGTACTACTACGTTGTATTTTCGTGAACTATTGGACTTCAATAAAAAGCAGCTTTGTTTTTTTTTATAGCTGGTAGGCTAGCCTTTGGCCACTATCTCAACTGATGGTAAGTGATGATGTGGTCGAAGATGTTGTTCAGGCTAAGCTAAGCTAAGCTAGGCTAAGGAATTACTGGCTCTCAAGGACAGCTGCCGGAACACACCGTAAGGTGATTTTCTAGTTGAGAGTGGTAGCTAGCCGCAGGCGGGCATTCGCAAAATGCCCTACCACCATGCTATACCGACTGCCATCGTAACCGAAACACGGATGCGCTCAGTAGTAATGTCACTAGCGGTCACCCATCCAAGTCATGACCGCGGCGGACGTTGCTTAACTTAGTTGATCAGTTAAGAACGGCTAAGCAAACTGCGCTACGAGCGATTCAATAAATTGTCACTAACAAATGTAAGTATATTATCGCGAAAACGTCACTTATACATGAATTAAATCAGATTTTGTTAGTAACAAGTTACATAATTGGACCACAGCAATTACAGGCGCACGGGACTTAGCAACTGTATGTTTGAGAGTGACAGGCGCAGTGCTGTTTGTGTTTTGACGAATTGTATCTGTTATAGGCAGAGGTTACTGCTTAACATCAAGTGAGCCTCGTGCTTGTACCGTCACAACACCATAATAAAAACTTTAAATTAAAACAAATTGCTAACGTACTTACACAACAGTTTACGGTAGTGAAAAATAGATGGCGTTAATGCTCGAAGCGATATATCACTTCCTGGGAAAATGAACAGACTACCTATAATATGCTATGTCGGGTTTTTTTTTATGTTGTTGTGACGGAACAAGCTCGAGGCCCACCTGATGTTAAGCGGTTACCTCTGCCTATAACAGATGCATTACGTCACTAGTGACGAATTGCACTGCGCCCGTCACTTTGAGACATAGCTGTTATGTCTCATGTTTATACGTATAATCTACCTAATATTATAAAGATTTGTATTTAATAAAAGTTTGAGATATTGAAATAGTTTGAGACCTGGGAATACTTTTTATCCAGCAGCGCAAAAAGAGGTTAATGGTTCTGCGCGGTAACTGAAATACACGCGGGCGGAGCTGCGTCCGTAAAGCTAGTATACAATAATTTGAATGTAGAACAGATAAGGTAAGGTATCAAATACGGCCTTTTCATTGTATGGGACTGTAATAGTAGATTGTTTACCAAGGGAACAAACCACTTAAAAGGCGAGAGTGTTTAATTGAATGCAAAGCAGAACGAAGGATTCTAGAGTAGACTCACGAGCGTAGCGAGTGCAGCGAGGGATTCAAAGTTACTCGAGCTTAAAAAAGTGTTTGGCTCCCGAGGTGGACACTCTACTTTTATCTCTTATTATATATCTACTTATATATTAATTATATTTAATATTACAATAGGTATATTTGTATTATTCTATGAGAAAATAAGTAAGTGTAACTTAAGAATAAGAACACTAAGTTTATTTAGTTAGATATAATTAGGAAAAATAAGACAGTATAGAAATAGTTAGAGGCTAATGTATAGGTATTTGAACAATTATGGAAGTGCATCGTAACAATTTTACCACTACCATCCGTTGCACTTGTCGATTTATTTACAGTTTGAGAATTAGAAATATGTAGTCTCAGAAAACGTCGTCTCAGGATGTAGTTTTTGAGAAGCTATACTATTTATTAGGTTGTAAAAAAAAACTACATATATAAAAATATTTAATTATACAAAATAGCTAGAAAACAAAAAAGTAAAAAAAAACAGCCTGTAACTTGTTCATACGATGTTTGTGATTGATTTCTTTGTCGATTGGAACTTTTACTAAAAATATCCATATTCAAAATTTTAATCACTTTTTGTCCCTCGATGATTAAAACGATTTTACTTACGAAGAATAAACTAGCTATTTTCGAATAGATGTGATAAAAAAGTATTTTATATGATTTAGGTACCTAATTAATTATGTATACATAAAAGTAAGTCTATGCTAATTAATCAAAATGCATTGTTTTCTTACCGACTGATTTGAGCCATGCATCGAAATTTTCGTGCTTCACGTAGTTATAAACTTTGCCGTAGAAAGACATTTCCAATGTTTAAATTTAATGACAAGTGCTATTATCAGTCTCGTAAATTATACTAAGTAATTTATATGCAAATGTCACTCTTTTTATTAGATTTTTCGTTATCAATTTTTAATCGGTGCAAGACCGGCAAGTAGATAAGTAATTACTCACTTACCTAGATCTTAGATAATATATCTACTGACGACATTCTTTTGGAGATATTGGTTACATTTTGCGGTACTTATAAAATTATGAATATTTTTTTTTCTTATGGTACGTATTTCGTGCATCGTAATCGTTAACAAGCTAAATTTAAAATCCGCCTTAAGTTTCATTCTTATTACGTCGAACACGTACCAAGCGATGTCTATTGGTAATGTGAATTGCCCTACAAAAATGATTTAATTTTATTTAGCTTTAATTTTCTTACGAAAACTAGGTTTCATATAATGTTCTCATGGTTAAAATTAGTTACTAAACTGTTAATAGGTAGTTATACATTATATGTGCAACAAGAGAGCAAAATATGTAGTGTGTACCTGCCTAAACGGGTACTGTATTTAATTTTGAGTCCCGTGTTTAAGCACAGGATTCTATAATTGAGATTGTGGTTTTCTATTTCGATAAAGTTTGGGAAAACTATAAATAAGGATGTACACGATAAATTTTATAAGCGTTCATTTATTTAATTTTTCCTGAGATATCTCATTATTAATTATTTAAATTAAAACTGTTATGTACCTATTACTTGTATCACACTTATTGTCTACTGCCAGTGGCGGTAGGCCAAATAAAAGCAGTCTATATTCAATCGTTGTTTCATTGACACTACGTAACACTGGCGACGAGCTGGTAAATTAAATATCTAACCGTGTGTGTGCATATTTTGTTGAACAAAATGCCTATCGGACATATCGAACCATATAGTTTCGGAGGCAATAATTGGGACGCCTATGTTCGACGAGTAAAACAGTTCATAGCGTTAAATTGTATCGACGACACCTTACGAGTTGCTACATTAGTAACGGTGGTAGGCGCGGAGTGCTATGAGTTAATGTGTGGTTTGTGCTCGCCAAATAATCCAGAATCAAAAGTTGTGCACAATAGTAAAAGAACATTTAGAACCTGATCGTTCTGAAATTGCGGAACGACATGTTTTCCGTCAACGAACGCAACGCCAAGGGGAGAGTGTCCGCGAATACCTTCAATCTTTGAAGCATCTAGCAAAAACGTGCAATTTTGGTGATAAATTGGAAGAGGATTTGCGGGACCAATTTGTATAGGGGCTGTACAATGAAGACATGAGGTCGAGGATCTTTGCAGAGAAGAATGTAGACTACAAGCGCGCCGTGGAACTAGCGCAGGCGCTGGAGGCGGCGGAGCGGAACGCAGCCATGGCGTGCACTCCGGGCGCAGGTGCCGGCGGTGCGGGCGGCGGCGCTGCTGGAGCGCGACCGGCGCATGAAGTTCGACGGCTTGCATCGGATCGGTGCGGCTGCTGTCGCTGGAGGGAGCTCCCGAGGGAATGGGGGAGCGGCCCGAGCGCGTATGCTCTCGATGTGGTAAAGTAGGACATTCGGAAGGCAAGTGTCGTTTCAAGTATTACAATTGTAATGGATGTGGTGAAAGAGGTCACATAAAGTCAGTGTGTGCGATATATAAAAATGATAATAACAATGGCAAGAAATCAACAAAAAATCAATTTTTCAGTAACGAATCGGACACGGATGAGGAAGGTAGCAATTTTTATAATTTAGTAGACAGTAGTGAAGGAGATGGACCTTATTTTGCAACGTTAAATGTTGAAAACATATTGTGTAAATTTGAGATTGACACTGGAAGCAAACTATCGGTTATTTCCAAAAAATATTATGATAGGAATTTCTCGAATATACCTCTCGAAAAGCAGCCATTATGTTTAAAGTCGTATACAGGAGACGTCATTGAGACTCTCGGTTTTATTGTGGTCAATGTTTGTTATGGAAAAAAGCAAGCAAACTTATTTGTCATTGAAAACGGGGGCGTTCGAAGTTACCGGCAGTTACCGGGTTACAAATCCAGCTATATAGCCAACAATTTGCTCCACAGTTTCTGGCAGTTGAAGGATAGCGTCCAACATGTTTGAAAACACATTGCAATTCTCCTCTTCTGTTTTACTGTCACCTGCTGCAGCACAGTAACTGTCGCTGTCGGTATTATTTTTAAAGCCAGGAGTGGTTTTATTGATTACCGAGGAGCAGTTGAGTATTGAAATGTCCTCCAATGCTATGCTGTTGCCTATAAAATGAGAGTTAAGGTTCAGGTTCAGTAGAGTATTTTTATATATTCCCATAAACTGTCGGGCGTTTGGGTTATTGTTGCAATGGCCATGGTTGCGGATCACTCCAAAAACAACTCAATATGATCTTGGCTAAATTTGAAAGGTAAAATAAATTTCAATATTTGTGCTTCTACTAGCCGGGCAAAAAGTAATTTAAAACTTTAAATACAGAGAGGGAGTCCTAAAAATCCAGTTTTTGACTAAGGTTTGGTCACTGGTTTCAAGAAGTTAGTATATTCTGTTACTTTTTGTCCATTTACTGTTCGAGTTTTTTTGACTGCACATGGATTTGGAGACCTTTAATTTTTCGCTATATTTAAAAATGTTGTAGTTTTTCTTTTTGTTCTACTGAAAAAGGGTGATTAAATCCGTCTCCAGAAAGTGATCATTACTACTTACATTAAAAGTTGACTGACTTCATCTTGCATAGTATTGATAATGTCGGTTTGATAACGTGTCTGAACAACATTGAATATTTATTATAATTTTGCTTACTTACTAGTGAAAACTGATCCCTGGAAATTTTGATCTTGTATGGCTCCTGTTTACAACCACTTTACAACACATGCTGGCATGATGATTCACTACTGTAGTCCACAATGATAAAAACGTACGTAAATATTTAACGTGTGCTCGATTGCAAGACAAATGTCCGACTGATGACGCGCTGGACACGACTTTTAAGCCCCGCCTACTTGGACACGACTTTTGTTGGGTCATTTTTTTAACGCAGTTACATTTCCTGACTTATCATTTATTCGTAGGTTCGAACTACTAATATGCGATTAATCCTACTAATATTATATATGCGAAAGTTTGTAAGTATGTTTATATGTTTGTAACTTCTTCACGCTTAAACGGCTGAATCAATTTTCATGAAATTTGGTACGAAAGTAGATATCACTCTAGAATAACACATAGGCTACTTTTTATTCCGAAAAAGTTAAGTGTTAATGACTAAATTTAAATGATTCAATACGAAAAAATAAAGTAAAAAAAATAATGTTATGGAAGTTGTTGTTTTGGTTATAAAAAGGCTAGAAACACAAATGTTCTTATGCCTTTGACATTATTTATGTTAAACAGCGAATAATACCGCTGGGCGCATCTAGTATTAGATAATAGCTAAATAATAATAGTGTTACGTTACATATTATCGATATCGATAGAACCGTATGTCGACATTCAAAGCCATAGAAAGATATTACCTAGCAAAGCGAGGAGAAAATTCTTTACCCATGCCATAGACAACGAGATTTTTAGTGAAACTAATACCAGATGGTTTTTAGTATTTGTTGTTATACGTTAAGACTTCAGATTATTATCATACCAAGTTCAATCCTCTTACCGCGGCTTCCGCCTCGGTGTGTGTTAAGCTTTATGACTACGATATTTTTTTTATTTCGATACCACTTAAGATTACAGTATCGATACTTTCTATTCGATACCGTGTACCTACCTCGAACTAAGCATGCGAATG
This sequence comes from Plagodis dolabraria, assembly GCA_963854805.1. Lineage (NCBI taxonomy): Eukaryota > Metazoa > Arthropoda > Insecta > Lepidoptera > Geometridae > Plagodis > Plagodis dolabraria. The sequence continues at coordinate 17,830,643 of OY978461.1, forward strand.
AACATTTACACTAAAACGTTCATATTTTGGAGTTCTTTGTCTTCTCATAATGAACCTTATTCCGTCGTAATAACAATGTGATTACACTATTCTTCTTCTTCTTCATTTTTGTATGGTCCCAGCCAATGTACGCCTGATTTTCAGCCGTGGTCAGTACCATGCTGCAAAACGTTGACCTCACATTTACATTATCATATCATATTATCTTCCAAAAGTCATCTCATACTTTTTAGTGTTAGAAGTCTGTCCCGTTTTGTTTATAAGTATTAACTGTACATAACCACTTAACTGACGCGTATACTGTTTGCAAGATCATTATCCCAAAACAAGAGTATAAGTAGTTCGTTCACCATCGACAAGAGTTGCCATTACCATCCACCATAATAATGATCAGGGTATGCAAATACTTTTTTAGGATTCCGTACCCAAAGGGTAAAAACGGGACCCTATTACTGAGACTTCGCTATCCGTCCGTCCGTCTGTCAACAGGCTGTATCTCAAGAACGGTGATAGCTGGACAGTTGAAATTTTCACAGATGATGTATTGCTGATGCCGCTATAACAACAAATACAAAAAGTTGGCCAAGTGCGAGTCGGACTCGCACACGTTAAAACAAAAAAAGGTTAAGATATGAAGTCTAATGTTGTATAGCTAATAGTACGGAACCCTTCCTGCGCGAGTCCGACTCGCACTTGGCCGATTTTTATTTACAATTAACTACTTCATGGTACCTAAAAACTACTTGACGTATGTTCATGAAATTTAAATGGGACTAAATTAGAGGTATACTCTACCCAATAAAAAAAAATATTCATATAAATCCATAATTGGCTGAGTAATTGCGTAATAAGCAAACAAAACCAAAATATGTTCGAATTAAAACGTCTCCCATTTTTGAGATGCTAGTTAAAAAATTGACGTGACAGACAGACGGACAGTCGGACAACAAAATGATTTTAAGGTATCATTTTGAAGTACGGAACCCCTATAAATGTATAGGTAATTGAAGAAGTCGGTTAAGTTTTAGACACGCAGAGTATTGAATTGACAGCTTCCTGCGTATACTTAAATAGCTATTCCACAGGCTGCACGTGGAGAAGGTAAATTGTAATAATTGGTAATTGCAAAGCGTAATTTAAACATCTTGACTACATTGCGCAAACCTGCGAGCAAGTATAGTGCTCGTGACTGTCAGGGCCCTGCGTTCCCTTTCAATATCGGCTTCAATATCAAAAGTCCTCGGTAACAAAGTTTCTCAGGTAGGTATACTTGAAGTGATACATGTCGGAGACACGCGTTAATTCTTTACTGTAAAGTTCTATTTTATGTCTTTCCGGCGGAGTTGAACACCAAGTATATACTTTTATTTATATTATAAGTCAAAATCATTTATTCAACTTAGGCGTATGCGACGCTCTTATGAAGATCTATTACAAATTTTAATATTGAAATATTCTACATTGTTTTGTGGCAAGAAACTCGGGGTCATTCATTTAAACGTCTTTTAACAATGTTTTACATACTTAATATATAATAAAATTATAACATTTTTTTTTTAAATTACGTTCGTGACAGGCGACAGCTTGGCATTGTCCAAGCATTATTGTCGTTTCAGTAATCACAAACTGTGTAGTAGGATTACTTAATATGTTTTTCACGTGATACTTAAATTTCCCTTCTGTGAGCGTTGTAATGTGTTTGGGAACTTTATTATAAAACTGCACACAATTACCTAAGAAGGACCTTTTATTTGTCTTTACTAATCTAAAACCTGGCACCGCTATTTTTTCTCTATTCCTAGTGTTGTAATCATGACTGTCACTGTTTAATTTAAATTTACTACATTTTTTATATATTGCACTGTAAGCTATATTCAGATGTATATTGTTCACCAATAGAGGAAAGGAGGGTAACTTGAAATACGGCAGGTAACTAGTAGTGCCATCTAGTTTTGATGGCCGATATCTATGATATGGCACTACTAGTTTCCGTGAATCCCTCCTATCCCAAATTACCTGCCGTATTCCAAGTTACCTTCCTTATATTAAAATAGACGCCATCTGTCGATATGTTTTCACTGTTAGTTCCCAAAAGTGTTAAGGAGTGTGATTGATAATTTTTGAGGTTCGTATACATGTATAACCCATTCCATTGTCACAATTTGTTATGTTTAGATAGTGTAGCCTTATGTATAGGATATTTTTATATATAATGTGAAATGCATATAATACATTGTGCATATTGACTTTAAGTTCAACAGTTTATATATTGATATAGAGGTTATATCCGACCACGTCTTGTTGCGAATTTGGAATACCCGATGTGATGGTAATTTGGTGTACAAATTCCAATTTATGATCAGTTTTATTTGCAAAGTATCTATTGGTATCCACTTAGAAGACACTTTCCGGTGTCCGATAGAGCTAAAATTTGGCAAAGGTTAGGTACCCATTAGAGACCCGCGCCACGCCGGCGTGCCGCCGCCGAGTTACCACGGCGCGCCGCCGCCGCCGCCGGGTCATGAACAAATTCGCGCCGACGTCAAAAATTAATTCAAATTCGCCGCGAGCGCTAATATGCGCTAAGCAACCATCCACACCTCGTTGCCTAGCAACCCACCCGTACCGTATGCATAGCTTAGTAAGCATACGTCGAGTCGTCTTCTTCGCGCTTGCACATGTACTATGCATATCGACCGATGTCGGGCGTTTGGTGCACCTTACCGCGGCGTTTAATCGCAGTTCGATCATTAGACCGGTCGTTGTGATGGGCTGATATGCCCTGGCTTTCTTATCTGCTGTCTGTCGCCGGTCCATCAGGTTTGGCCATGCTTGGGGCAGACTGGGGTTTTTTTGTATGGTCGTCTTTTTCGCTCTTGAGCAGATCTCTAGGGTGTGTTTTTGCCTTAGGGTGTCTCTCGTAGGTGGGGCCAATCATTGTAGGTGTTCGTAGTATGATTGATTCGCCTTTTGGTCAGCGTTGAGTATGCACATCCAGATTCACGATTCTGAGATCTCTCAGAATAGTCGATTTTCGTACATATCGAGGCGCATCTGCGAGGTGTCTCAGGGCCCAGTTTTGTTGCGCTCTCATGACTCATTCCTGTGACTTTTGGCGGTGACAGCGTGCCAGGCTGGCGCGGCGTAGGTTATGTGAGGACGGATGTAAGTCAAGTACAGGGCTCTCTTGATGCGTAGTGGAAGGGCTGATCTAAGCACTGGATTCAATAGGGCTCGAGCTGCCCTTTTGACTGTGACTGTGTTCTGGGCATGCTGTGCCATGGTGAGCATCCAGTCTATGGTGATCCCAAGGCACTTACCAGATTATTCCATGGGATCGCTGTACCTAGGAGGAGTTTAGCTGGTAAGGATCTTTCTCTCTGCTTTGTTACCATCATGGCTTGAGTTTCGGAATAGGGCCGCGTCGTCTGCATATAGGGCGAGCATCGTCCCTGGCTCGGTGGGAAGGTCGTCTGTATATATAGCATCACATGTGAGTGAGAGGCAACTGCCTTGGGTGGGGGACGCCCGACTCTGTTCGGTGCTCTTGTGACAGCTTTCCGTCTACTTTAGCCCGAAATCTTCTGTCCTCTAGGAATGATCTGATTGTAAGGACTGCTCGTCGTTGTGCTCCTATTTTGGCGATCTTGTAGAGTAGTCCGTTGTGCCAGACCCGGTCGAACGCTTTCTCCATGTCCAGGAATACTGCAGCCGTGTTGTTAGTTATCTGCCACGAGGTGCAGTACCCTGGATACCTGAAGTGTGGTGGAGTGCTCCGACCGGAATCCGAACTGCTCCGGTTGGGGCTTCAAGTGAGGGGCTATCTGACTTAAGAAGAGGCGTACGAAGACTTTCGAAATGCTTGGCAGTAGAATGATGGGCCTGTAGCCCTCGGGTCTCCAAACGTCTTTGCCGGGTTTTTTTCATTGACAGGGAAGTGCCCCGTGCGCAGGATCCCGTTAAATAGGCGCGTGATGGCTGCCGTGGTTTTAGAGGGCAGGTGACGGAGCGCCACTTCTTTCATCCGCACCTGATGCCTTCCTGGGTTTTGGGGCTTTCTTGGGTTTTCTGTTCTATATATATCTCAAGTTTCCGTTGTTGTGGAATAAACGACGAATCAGTTATGGGTGTTTCCTAAGTTGGCTGCAGAGTTTGTGGAGTGAGGCCCAGTTCTGTAGATGGGGTCTCGTGTTTGTTGCCAGGTTTTTCTGAGCTAGCGTTTTTCTTTTATGAGCTCTCTTATATAGCGGGGGAGGGTGGGTAATCTAGACTCTCCTTGGGGGGTTTCTTTGATCGAGGTGGTATGAAGTGCCTTCTATATAATATGCATTGAGTGATCTCTTCAGCAAGATTGTTCACTTCTGTTGGGATTGTGTTTGGCCTTGAAGTTGACGTCTCCCATGCGGTTTTCATAAACTTAGGCCAGTCGATTTTGGGCTTTCGTGAAAGTCTGAGTATTGGTTGGTGGCAGAATCCTGTTTCTTAATTATTTTGACAATTTTTTTTTACAGCAAGTCTGTATCGAGTAGGTTCTTACTTGTATGCAAGAATATAAACATGTAACCTTTTAGTATATACAGCAGATTTATTTTTCTAATCCACCATATGGGCAAAAAAAATTAATATCACGCCGGCTACGCAGCGCCGCGCCGGGTACTTTTACCAGCGCGCCGCCGCCGACTTTCATGACCGCGGCGCGGACCTCTAGTACCCATTAGTCTTCCGTAGACTGTGCAAATACGTAATATATGGTGAGCTGATCCGATGATGGAGTCAGGAGCCGTACAAAATAACTTCTCAGCAAAAAGCCGAATGAGTAGAAATTTGGTAATCTATTCTGTGAAATTTCAATAACACTGCCTCCAAAGAAGATGAGCCCATGAAGAAGGCCGAGATAGTCCATCGCTAATAAGTTAAGAAGACAGATCTGCTCCCGTATGTTTATGATTTTTGACTATAACCTATTTATTTAATTTAAAAAACTTAGAAGTGATTATAACTGGTTAAAACTAATTAAAGCTTATATACAATAAATATCCTTTTTATACATAAGTAGTTTAGTTTGTCCTCAGACTCACTTTTGACTTGACTAAAGGTAAATAAGAATACCTTTAGTAACGCACCGATTTTAATGAGTTTCTGACTTTCTGTTCAGATTATAATTTGCAATCATAAGTATTTTCTTTTCATCTTAAACATTGGCGTATTAAATCCTTATATAGACGCTTTCAAATAAGAAAAGAATTATCAAAATCGATTCACCCAATCAAAAGTTCTGAGGTAACACACATAAAAAAATACAGACGAATTGAGAATCTCTTCCTTTTTTTGATATCGGTTCAAAAACAACAACAGGTTCAGGTTAACGTGTAGTAGGTATACGGCTGACGCATTGCCAACCATATAATATGTACCTTTTGGAGATATCTAACACCTTAGATAAACGTGTGCAAGTCATAATTTCCACGTAGATTTTGAATACATGTACAGGATACAATAAAGCATTGCATTTCAACGGGGCAATGCTGCCAGCATGCTGGGCACGCTGCCAACTGGGAGTGGGCTGGAGCATTTGGACTGCCTATGAGTCTGCTATGACTTATAGGTGTCTAAATGCTTTTATTGTAGTAGCTGTAGTGTTGTATATAGTTCATAGTATTTTGTTTAATAAAGGCATACCGGTAATAAAAAAAAATATATTTAATAAAAAAAAAAAAAAAAGTGGTTAAATGTTGTTAACAAAATATATTATATAAAACAATAAATAAGACTTATGATATAATAAAATTAAGCTTTGTAGTATCTCTTGGCGACGCCGTCGTATTTGTCGCTTGTGATAGTCTGAAACAAGGAAATGAGGAAAAATTATCGAACAAGAATAAACAGTAAATAAAGTATTGTTCTGTGTATACGTACTTACCTAGTTATTGTTATTTAGTACAAAACTAGTAAAGGTAATAAGTCACTGAGATGGAGTGACATATTATTAGGTATCAGTTAATAAGAAGGCGAAAGATAAGGATATTTGACATTGTGCATTTAGCGGTCGCTCGAGCGTCATCTATTTTATCAAGAAGGACATGAGTTCGAATCAATAGACGGGTCGCTGCCTGATCATATTTGCGAGCATATGAAGTTGGTTTTTGCCTCGACTACTAGTTATCTTTTAGTAGGCGCAAATAAATTTTACTCTTATAATCTTTATTTTTAATAACTGTTGGCAGAAGCCTACGATAACATTCGTACGAACTTAAAGAATAACTGATCCAAGTTAGGGAACAAACAAATTTAATACACCTCGTATTGTCTGTAATCTTAGTACTTTTAAATTTTCAAATAGTCCAGTTGCTAATTGTATCCTTATAACTAACAAATTGCATTTGAAACCTACAAACTTACAAATTAGTACTGAACAGCAGGTTCGCCCGCGTGGAAATCTTACGATAATACACTGTGGGTGAAATTTCGTTAGATTGCATTCTTTCGGAATTTATAACTCAGTGAATTGGGTTGCGTTCAAATTCATTTAGCCGTTTTGGAGGTGAGTGGCAACAAACACACACACACACACACACACAGAATTCTTCATATGTTTGCATTTGAAATATTAGTGTGATGATTGTTTTTGTCAAATTATCCGGCAGGTAATAAATGCAATGAAATCACGATACAAAACAATTGAATAGGAGGATTATGATTTTCTTATTATGCATAAATATACTTACCACAACAAGGTCATCACCATTGAACTCTCGTTTGAATGTGGCAGTTCCAAGGGCGGTCTTGATAATCTGGGTGACAGTGTTGCCAGAGACGGTGTATGTGCTCTTGGCCTGTGAAATAGATACAAGAAATCTATACAAAAACGATCTTGCTTTTTCCACTAGTTCCATACCATTGCCATTTTACACTTGGTCTGGTAAACATATCGTTTGACATTAAAAAAGAGGTAAGAGGGGAGAGAAGGTGGCGCCCCCAGGGTTGGGAGCACATTCATTACAACGTAATGCATGGTTTTACATTGAAAAATTTATCTTTATAGAGGCGTGGCAGGTGAGGGGGGAGGTGTAGAACTTCTCCTTTGAGGAAGAAAGTAGCACTCGCGGATATATATATATATATATCAATTACTGATAATTCGCTCGCTTCGCTCGCTCTGTAGTTTTGTGATCATCACCTAACGCTTTTCCTCGCTTTGCTCGTCGTCTCACTTGTATATGACCTTGCCCTAGACCTGTCAAATCCAACTCGCTTAAACAACAATTTCAATAAACAAATCTAAAAAATAAAAATAGGTGGAAAAGGGGGGTCAATACACACTTCTTATAGACAGGCTGCCTTACGCATAGTGCCCTATGAATACTATCAAAAAAATCAGGCCACCCAAATGCCTTCAATGTAGCCTAACACTGACAGCGTTAGGATCCTTAGACAACCGGTAGCTAATTAAACTTTCGGTCGCCTATCTTATTGGTAGTAATCGCAGAGAACCTATAGTTTATCGAAGAACGACTAGGCAAATTCCACCACGATTGCTTCAAATCTGCAGAGTATTGATCACTTTACTGACAGATATTGTCCAATTAACGCCACGCATAGCATTCTATCAGTTTTTTGGACCAAAGTAACACCTTCAAGGGGACTGGTCCCAGGAAATAGATACAAGGGTGGTTTGACACAGGTAGGTTCTTCAAAAATTGCTAAGTCTAGTTAAAATTATTTGTCAGTCTGGAGCCAGACCAGGATTTTGCTGTTCTTCACTATCATATTTGATGCAAAGAGTTAACGGAAACCGTTATCTACCTATCTCTTTACGATATATAAGCCCGGAAAGAAGTTACTTACGGGTGTATCATCCCCGATGATGTCATCGAATTCGACGCCAGATGTGAAAGTGGTGTCCTTGCTTCCCGCCGGGCTGGTCTGAGTCAGAACATAGCTGCCACCATTTTGCATGATTTTCAACGTCGGCGTATGAGCCAAGATGACTGCTGCTTTTTCATCAGGTACACCTTAAAATGGATGGCGAGAAATGTTAGTGAAACATATTTCAAAACTGACAATCGAAGAGCAAATGCTAAAGATGTTGTAAGAAAAATAAAAATATCTTTATAGTGTTGTTTGTGTTGATTTATACAACACCTTTTTCCTAAGATCTAACACGACCACGGACTAATGAAGCCGCTGTCGTAGAACCAAATATTATAATCTTGACAAACGTTATATGCGTGTATATAAATTGTGTCGTTTTATATCAAACAAGCACCCCTATGGTAGGATACGTCTTACTATACGTGTCGTAAGAAGCGGCTAAGGGTAAAATGACGAAAGGTGGGCGGCAGCGGCTTCAGAGAAATTGCTGTACATACATTGCGATCCCCAAGACGCCTGCCAAGTTTGGGGATTATGGCAAATGAAAATAATGGCTTTGTTCAACAGTGGACAATCCGGCTGATAGTATATATCGAAACATACCCTGTGGAATACCGTTATTCGTTTGGTTTTTCTGAGTAAGAAATTCTTAGAAGTACTTCGAACTGGGTACGGTATATGATAAAAGGCTCGCTCCCTATAACACGGGATCAAAATACAAGATTTAAGACTTGTGGAATCAGGTATTCAATAATGTATTAAATCGTTATTTTTTAACAGAAATAAAAAATACATTATGAGTCATATCACAGTTTTACAGCAGAGAGTATATTATAATACTTTGGTCAAATGACTAATAATCAAGTGTTCATTATAACATGAATATCTTGAAAGTTGAAGTTCCGCATCGCTTATAACCGTTGCGTGGGATGCATTTTTATTTTTGCGGGTATTCTTTAAATAACGGTAGCTGAGCTCCGCCATTCCATCACGTTGGTAACTGGCCGGTGGATTGCGTTCTGCTTGACTTGATATCGAGATTGGAATTCGCCTTTGTACAGAGATAGCACTAATCACTAATAGATGTGTGGTCTTTTTATAATTATAAATGGGCAAATGCGAGTTGGACGTGCCCGAAGGGTTCCGTACCACAAAATACTACCTATCAATAAATCATTATTTGTAATTTCCGTACCCAAAGGGTAATAAACGGAACCTTATTACCAAGACTCCACTGTCAGCCTGTCTGTCTGTCATCAGTCTGTATCTCATGAACCGTGATAGCTAGACAGTTGAACTTTTCACAGATGATTCATATCTGTAGAGTGTAGTCGCTATAACAACAAATACTAAAAATAGGCCAAGAGCTAGTCGGACTCGCGCACGTGAAAACTACCAACAAAGGTTATAATCTATTGTTGTATAGATAATGGTACGAACCCTTCGTGCACGAGTCCGTTTCACACTTGGCCGATTTTAACTATATATTTTTACACGTTTGGTATTGGACTATAGTCGCTCCAAGTTTGTCGCTTGTATGCATTGCTGTTTTATTGATGGAACAAAAAACGCTAAATAAACACGTTTATTGAATGTGGAGACCCCTTTTATTTTTATTTCTTCGCAAGCAGGTTTCAAAAATATAAGACCTCCAGGGTCGTAGTACAGACGCACGGACTGCGGAGGTGCTGCTAGGGTCCCGCTACCAATATGGGCCATTTTAGGACTTAGAAATTGCAATAGAATGACTAGCAGCGCCGTTTTAAACCGAGTTTCATTTCTAGCTATTAATGCCACCAAATTCACATGCCGAGTAACGGCAAAATAAATATCTCTGACCAATGTAATACCCTATTTTTCGTGAATTATATTCATTTCATTTCATTTCAGCTATTGTGGCAACCCAAATTGGGATGCCAAGATATAAACCATAAACTCAGTTGATGTAATTATCTTTGCGGCCTTTTTTTCATTATAGTATATGAAGTAATAATAATGACAAATCATTTATTTGCTAAAATTAAATATTACCTACCTTCAAGGCTCTGCCTGTAATTATGTGCAATATATAATTATTATGATCAAACAAAATGTATCTAAATGAATATGTCAAAAATTATCTATCTACAACAATGATTTTAAAATATTTATGACACAATAGCATCTATCTATATTATTGATTAGTAGTAATAACTATTTTGGAGGTTTACGAACATTACGAATAAATAATGAATACCTATTTACTTAGTTTCTAGAACTATTGAACCTATAAACTGTTATATAACCATTTATTTAAAAAAAAATGTGCTAAGTAAGTCTTTTAATGCCATCACTCTGAAATAAAACAACTTTCAGATTTTACTAACATTGTTGGAATAAAACACAAGCACTTTGTTTAACTTTGTTTGTCCAAGAAGCCCGAAAATTAGAGAAAATAATATTTAATTATCACTTGGATGTGGTCGTCCAATTTAAAACAAATCCGTCGATGTTGAATTGAGCATTGGTTACATTTAGCGTGTTATATGTGATAATTCATTATTGTTGAGGAGTTCCATAATTTAAAAAAATACCTGCTTTTTTTTTCTTTTAATGGAAAGTTCTTCAGTACGGATTTGATGCAAAAATGCCATGACACATAGTAAATATAACCATATTTATTTTTAGTTTATAAATGCTAACCCGCCAAATTTGACGGTAAAATTATTGAATCCTGTTTAAGATTTTTTCCTTTCCTACCTAATGTCGGTTTTCATAAAAGTCAATACCATAGTAAATACAAAATACTGCGTCATTGGATGTCTATGGTCACAAAAGTCTATGATATTTTTTGGTTACAGATACTAAAGTTAGCCTCGTGTAGTTTTAACCTAGTTTGGTGAAGTTGGCCCTAAATAGTATAGTTTTGGCATCATCCTGTTTTTCTGAAATGCAATTGTTTGGCTTATCAACAGTTGCAATGTTTCTTTACATATAAAGCATTTTTCCCATTATCGTATTAGCAATAATCTGATAAGTTGTGTCCTCTGAAATTCGGGGCGTGAAGTGAATATCGCTCATAATTGTTTGAGAACTTGTTGTACAACGAATATAATTTGTTAAGAACAACCTCTAAAACCTTAAGAAAAATATTGAAAATTACACTGTTACCCGTGCCTAATTAAAACATATGAATTAGATAAGGTATAGAATATTTTCCGAATTTCGCACATCACAATGTTATCACAGATGCCCATAAGCATTTTTTTAAAAGGTAAATGTGGTTCCTGGGTCCATTTTCCGAGTTGTACGACATGCCCCTTAACACCAAAAGTTTTTTTTTTATTTTATTTTTTATAGCTTGATAGTTTAGCCTTTGACCACTATCTCACCTGATGGTAAGTGATGATGTGGTCGAAGATGTTATTCAGGCTAACCTAGAATTACTGGCTCTCAAGGACAGCTGCCGGAACACACCGTTAGGTGCTTGGCGTCAGATTTTCAACTTGAGGGTGGTAGCTAGCCAGGCGGGCATTCGCAAAGTGCCCTTCCACCATGCTGTAACGACTGCCATCCCAAGACAACAACCGGGACCGACGGCTTAACGTGCCCTCCGAAGCACGGAAGCGCTCAGTAGTAATGTCGCTAGCGGTCACCCATCCAAGTCATGACCGCGGCGGACGTTGCTTAAGTTTGCTGATCGATTCAGAATGGTTAAGCAAACTTCGCTACGAGCGCTTCAAAAAGTTACCGTACTCGCTACAAAATAGAATAAATAATTTCTTTTGTGCTATAGGCGTTAGCGTTTATCTTGAATCGTTATTATTATTATATAGCTTTTGGCAGTAATAAATGCAAAAAAAAATGTCTAGGGGTCTTATTTCTTCGGCCGGCGTTCGGATATTATTTCGGTTGAAGCAGGCAGCTCGGCTACTTTAATGGCCTAATCACACATTTCTACAGTATAATTTTATGTGGTGTATTATTGTGGTAAACTGGATATATAAATAGAGACCATAAATTATAAATATAAAGATTTTACAAAACCACTATGCAATTCGTGCTAAGTAAGTCTACCTACCTATAACGAAAGGTTCCTAAAGATATTTTGTTAAGTCTTTTATATAACTAACTTGACTACTCAACTATATATTTTTTGAAAATATAATGCGTGGTCGAAAAATTAAGTGGGGTAATAAATTTGAATTAAACAGTGACAGCTATGATGACAACAATAAGAATAAAAATAATAAAGCAGTGCCAGGCTGTAGATAAGCAAAGATAATTAATCAATTAAAAGATAATTAATAAAGCCCCTGCAGAATTGTGTGCACATTTATTATTTTTGGTTAATTATGGTTGATAATGAGTGCACGTAAGTATTTAGGAATATATTGTGCACTCATTGTATACTACCATAGTTTCAGATTAGGCTAAATATTGTCACCTGAAAAATTCATATACCGTCTTTCTTATTTATAATAATTCTAATCAATCAGTTGAAGAGCGAATTTATGCCTGATATGAAATGATGTGAAATTTATCCTGAGATCAATCGACCCAGGCGACGAAAGACATAAGAACACTAATATTGGTCACTTTTATCAGAATTTTCTTATTTAAACTTTTTTCAGACTCAGAAAAAAAATGTTTTCAATAAATTCGTGCTGAGTAAAAAAATATTTGAAATGCACCTGTTTTAAAATTAATCTATGAAACTCCTCAACGATAATGAATTCTAACACCTTTCACCAAACTGTGATCAATCCGTGTTGAAAATTTATAATGGGATATTTTCGTTATTCATGTGAAAAGTATTATTTTATAAAATGTTCACGCTTATTTTTTTTTATTGCTGTTAGGTAGGTAAACCTTTGACCACAATCTAACCTGATTGTACCCGTTGTGGTCGACGGCGTTAACAGGCTTAACCTAGAATTACTGGCCCGGACAGCTGCCGGAACACACCGTAAGGTGCTCGGTGACAGATTTTCAACTAGAGGGTAGTCGCTAGCCAGGCGGGTGTTCGGAAAATGACCTACCACCATGCGGTGAAGCTCAAGCCGGCGGCGGGATTCGATCCACGGACCATAGCCAATGCCACTGAGCCATCACTGTTTGTTGGACAAACAAAAGTTCGTAGCGCCACGCACAGCACTGATTGTCTTTGAACTTTGTTTAATTCATAATGTTGTATTTTTCGTAATAAGTTTCGTATTGATCTGCATTAAATTATATTTTATTTTTACCTACTTCCACCAACTCTAAAGTTACCAACCAATCTCAGATGTCGGTATACCTAATCACATTATTTGTAACCTAATTCAGAAGTCAGTAGACGGTGACGCGGATCTTGACTTCGAATCTTCTCAAACAAATTGAAGGTCGTAATAATTGTTTCTCGATTTGCCGTAATAATATTGTTGCAGGCTGAAAATAATAGCCTGATATGCGAACAATTTAAATATGGTATTAGGCGAAACAAATTGTTTACCCGCGATTTCTTTCGTATTATAAAATTTTAAGATAGACCTAGGGCATTTTACGCAGTTTACTATTTAGGTACAATTACTCGCATTTTGATTATGGGCAGTATCCTATCTTAGCCTGATCAGATCATTTATTAATATATATTATAAGAATGTAAACTTTTAGTAATTTATTTATTCAAATACGTGCTTTTAAAATAAGAGGGATAAAAATACCTAAATTTAAAACACTAATTTTGTAACATAGTTAGATCATTACCTAGGTCACAATCACAAGTGATAAATTTTAAGGTTTTATTTTGTTTCATTTAATAATAAAAAATGTCAGAAACGTTTTCTAGAATGAAAAAGGTCCAATAGCCCACAAAGATTCCATTCCTTTTTCAGATTTTTTTTTCTAAGAAGAAAAAGGTTCATAACATAAGTTTTAATAGATTTTGGTTTATAAATTCTTGATTCACAATTTCACGATTATTATTCGCAGAAATACCAATAATATCTTATTACGAATACTACCGTAAACAGTCAAATTTTAATGTAACAATTAGTTTTTTTTTATATTGAGCAAATTTATGTTTCTGCAAGTGTAGATTTTAACACGATTACTATCATAATAAATATAACATGTCTATCTTACCGTTGGCTTTCAGCCAAGTGTCAAAGTTCTCCTGTTTCGCCAAAGTGTAAGTTTTTCCAAAAAAAGCCATCTCGATTTAACGTCGGTTCTGCTCTTCACACAAACAACAAATGAGCACAGAAAAGGCCCGCTCCGGCTTTTATTGCCCCTACAATAAACCATTATCGGCTTTTACGAGTATCGTATATGCACCCTGATAGAAAAGTATTATTCTCATTATCAGAACATATAGTTATAAAAGCTATCACCTATCTGTCCCCGCAGATAGTAACAAGATTTTACCACCAGCTATGGATTAAGTCCGTCAAAATTGCACGATATTTATCTTTGCACTTTAGCTGCAACTATCTAAATCCGTGTGAGATTAGTTCATCGCTTTACCACCCAGACATGAATAAGTCGATATCATCGATTACGAATGAAATAAGCTCTAATTTCTATGGCAAAAAACAGAGTATAATTTACTTACTCTTTAATAATTTTCGTAGAAAAATCACTTCAATACTTGTTGCCGGTCACGAGGTGAGGCTAACTTACAGATTACCCCCTGTGGGCCTAACTAAATGGTTACATGGTTGAATTTTTTTTTCCAAGCCCATCGAGTGGGAAATAAAAATGAAGGGCTTTAAAAACGATTCAATAAATACATATATTACTTTAATTTCAATGAACGATAAAACAAACGAAAAAAATAATTAGCAGTCGGGTTTTTTCTTTTTTAATTAATTAATACTTGTTTAGTTATGTTTATAGTGTTGATGTATCCTCTGTAGTTATCTGTGCCTTTGTCGTAATTTGTTTTATAAGTAAACTGACCTATATGTACCTACGTACCAAGCTTCATAAAAATTGCTGTGTGGTATGCTGTTTTGAAGGTGAGCGGCATTACATCATATTTTCGGTATCAGTGTTATGTGATGGAAAATGGCTGCAACCACTATCTAAATCCCTGTAGGATTAGGTCATCGATAAAAACATGGGTAGGTATTAAGTGATAGTAACGGCCAGTGGAAATATATGTTCTAAATTTTATATCAAAACCTTTAGAGATAAAAAAATTGGTCAATTGCGAGTCGTTCTCGCGCACGAAGGGTTTGTGTACCATTCTCTATTAACATTAGACACAGTATTATAACTTTTTTTTATATTCACAAAGTGTACGGAACCCTTCGTGCACATGTTTTTACCGTTTGGGTACGGAACCCTAAAATGGTTCGTTAAGTTTGATCACAGGATCACAACTTTATTAGAGTTTTTCAGTATTTTTTGTTAAAAAAGATGGTATAGTAAGACCATAATAGGTTGGGGAGACCGGGGATGGTTGACTATATATGGGTAGGTAGACTAAGTGCCTCCTATCTGGGCTGACTCCCTCCAAAGGAGGGAGAATGCCACTGCACTTCGTAGGCCCCAAAGGGCCATTGCACTGCGGGTGGCAAGAGGCTACCGGTCCGTAAGTTTCGCAGCGGCGTGCGCCCTGGCGGGCACCCCTCCTTGGGAGCTCGAGGCGGGAGTGCTCGCCAGAGTGTACGAAATGGGCGGCGGGGCGTAAGGCGCTCGGGGAACGCCTCGCCCCGGAGGTGCGGAAGATGGTAAGGTGTGAGGCGAGGGACGCGGTTGTCCAACATTGGATGGAGGAACTCGCCAACGCCACTTTTGGCCGCCGTACGTTGGACGCTCTTGGGCCAGTCCTGCAAGACTGGCTCGAGTGGTCCCACGGTTTCCTCTCATTCCGTCTAGTGCAGGTGCTATCCGGGCATGGATGCTTCGGATCATACCTGCACCGGATCGGAAGGGAGGAAACACCGGCGTGCCACCATTGTGGCGCAGCGGACGATACGGCGCAGCACACCCTCGAGGTGTGTCCGTCATGGTCCGAGCTGTGCCGCAGCTTGGTCGCTGCAGTCGGGCCGGACCTCTCGCTCCCCAGCGTAGTCAACGTCATGTTGGAGGGCGAGGGGACCTGGGCAGAGGTCGCCTCCTTTTGAAGACGTAATGCCCCAAAAGGAGGCGACAGAACGCGCAAGGGAGGTATACCCTCTTGCTGCGCCACTGCGTAGACGCAGAAGGGGTGGGAGAAGGCGACTGAACCTTCCCCCTCCCGGTGGTGAGTAGCGAGAGACAGGTGCGGGGGTTCCTTCTCTCGCATTGCACGTGCTCACCACCTCCGTTGGGCGGGAATGGCCGAGCATTCCTGGCCATTCCCGGGCCCCTCCCGTTGGGAGGGGCGTGCAGGTCCCGCTGTAAAGGCGGGCGGTCGTCGGCGAGGGACTGGACGTTAAGGCTCTGCCAGTCTCCCAGTCCTTCTCCAAACAGACGATTCCGGAATGCCGCTGGGTTGTTTAGTGGGTATACCGGTCTTCTACCGGGGAGTCCCACATACCCCCTCCATCCCCCGATGGGGGGGGGGCATGCGTAATACGTTTTTCCCAGCGTCAAAAAAAAAAGGTAGACTAATTGCCAAGAACTCGTCAGCAGTACGAGTGTTGCGGCATCCGATCACAGCCAAGTATTACACTCCGCGCCCCGCTCAATCGTCCGAAGCGTCGTATCGTCACACGTCGTTTTTGAGCAGTGACACGTTTTTAATATTTTAATGACTTAAGTAAACTTTAGATTTTTACGTTGCTTGTTTTGATGTGATGCTTACACTTTTTGTGTTGATCATTTTTCTATTAGTCTGAACGTTTGATGAGCCCATATTTATCATATTTAATATGTTATTGTTTAAGTCGGCGGTAGTATTTAGGATAGCCGTGCCATCAGAATAACAAATGGTGTCTGGGGCTGGTAGACCAATTTTTTTCGGGGCTGGTTGAATAATTAGTCAATCAACCCCAATATGTGAAATTAAAACTACACGTTAGTTTACCTTCAGAACAAGCTAATACACGAAAAGATGTGTAATAAAGGGCTTGTTATGCAGTTATTTTTGACGTTAAGCATTAAAAAAATAGAACACGTAGGCCAAACTTGACGGCAGCAGAATAACCTTAGATTATAAAATAATATTTTACAAAGTAGAAGAGGAAGCTTTAGCTAGTTATTTAAAAAGGCAGCTGATATATATTATGGATAGACGCCATACGAGACGATAATATGGCCAATTATATATATTATACCTAAATATATATAAAACTGAAAATAAAATGCTGCAGAAGACTAAAATAAAATCAATAAAATACAGGAAAAGATAAGGTTATTGAAAAAGAAAAAGGAAAGGGCGACCAAATTGTATTGTACTCAATTAGTGTAAAATATGTTAAGTAATATTCTTCTTCTCAAGATTTGACTCTCATTAGCACATAAGTCAACTTACCCCTGGCATATTATCTACCTACCCCAGACTAGGGGTAGATTGACTAAGAGTAAGTGTTTTGTAAAATGTATTAAATCAGCACCATTATACTAAACAAAGAGCTAGATTTTATATATTTTATTAGGTTAGTAGGTCTTCTATCAATGAATATAGTTTTCTTGTCTGTATTTATCAAAACATAAAAAATATGTACTATTTAGTAAAAAACTGGTCAACCATCCCCGGTCTCCCCTATATATACCGATATTTAAGATTCCTAACATATTTAGTTATTTAAATAAGCTCAGTGTTGTTAGAGAAGAACGTATCTTCTCGACATGAGCCACTTGAGTGGAATAAGGGGGGTAAACGAAGAACTTTCACGCAATTCCACGGGGCAAGCTGGGCACGCTACCAACTGGTATTAACATTTGGACTGTCTGTCGACTGCCAATGTTCTTTAGGTTGCCTAGATGTTTTTTTTGTAGTAGCTGAAATGTTGTATATATAGTTTGTAATTTTCTGTTAATATAGGCATAACTACCGACGGTATGAAAAATTCTACCGTCTTGCTAAGAAGAAAGTTATATAAGTAATAAATGAAAAATTATTATAATTTAATTATAATTATTATTCATTTATGATTGACATAAGAAAATTGACTTGAAATTGAAAATTGATTTATTTTGTTGTATCTAAATAAATAGGTAAATGAATGAATATGACTGTGGGCTAGAGAAACATTTATCGTACTAGCATACATAGACTTAACATTTACAAGCTCATGATTTCACAAAATATGTACGTACAAAAACTAGTGATCTCTTTGTACGAAAAAAAATAACACACTATTACTGGACGCGGATAGCGTGAAAGAAGTATATTTTTAGCCGGTAACAATCACAGTAATTCGCTCTATAAAAAATAAGTACATATTAGAAATAAGCACCAACATGTTTAACTTAATTGTACAATTTGTACATCTATTTAAATAACATAGGTAATGTTTTTGTTATCGCCATCTATCGGCAAAACTTCTGCCTTACAAAAGTCTGACCCATTTTTATGTTGGCTCAAGAGGAAAAAAATTATATGTTACAAAACAAATTTTGGCCTATTTCAGGATTATTAAAGAGTTGACTGTGACAACAACGGTCTCAACGATGTGTAACGATTCAACAGTCAATGAATAATGAAGTTAAGTTTTTTGTTTTAAGTAGTAACTGTAAGCCCGGAGTGTACCCTGCTCAACATAGCCTCTCCCTCATAAAGGGGGGCTCGCTATAATTAGCTTGGGAGGCGTCTTGGGGATCGAAATAAAAGATAGCAGTTCATCAGAAGACGCTGCGTCTGGTATTTAATCTAATTAAGTTATTAACAAATTTCAATATTGAAATATAATGCATTGTTCAGCAAAAAAAAATTAAAGAGCCACTGCGAAATGAACGGGCAAAAAATTCAGATCCATTCTTTTTAAACGTCTATTAACAATGAGTTACAAACATATTATTATAAAATTATTACAATATTTGTTTATATTAAGCATTTTTGTCGTTGCAATCATAAGATATCTTAAAATCTTAACCAAAATGATTTTCTCGTGAAACTTGAATTTTCCTTCTGTTAGCGAAATCTTTGGTAACTTAATTATAAAACCACACACAATTACCCAAGAAAGACTTTTTATATATGTCTTTGCTAATCTAAAACCTGGCACCGCTATTTTTATTTATATTCCTAGTGTTGTATTCGTGATTGTTACTGTTTAATTCAATAATTTTTTTTGCGGTTTTTACCAACAAAGAATATATACAGACTCAGTAAAAGAAAATATCAATTTCTTTAAAGATCCCTCAGAGATTCCTTAGTTAAATGTACACAAAAGTTTAAAATGAATATTAAGTGCTAGCTCTCTTCAAATCAAACTAACAATGATTCTAATACGTCATACAAGCTCATGCGACTCCATTCAACAATATTTAATTTTTTATACGTTATCAATAGTTCAATTGAGGCAGGCGAGTCGCCTGACCATAACCGTCAGCATCCGCCTGTATATCACAATGGCTCTCAGGGGCATTGTATTTCAAATAAACCAACGTAGTTTCCCAAACGTCAGGAGATTCATTCATCAATCTGAGTTAGAGATGTTTTTACTGCAGCCTTATTTTTCCCGGCGCGCGGATTTTTGCTTTTATTAACAAAAGCATTAAGACAAAATAAATACCATTTCAAGTCCACAGACACTTAAATGCTCTAGCCCACTACCAATTGGCAGCGTGCCTAGGATGCTGGCAGCACTGCTCGTTAGCTTGCAAGGCGTATTCGTTGAGTCATCAACGCTAAGGAGTACCTGGACCTCGGTGACCCAATGTCTGGACACCGAACGACTTAAATAACTATGTAATACAGTTTTTTATAAAGATATCTACACTGGACAGACTCCACGTTCCGTGAGTTGTTTCAACCATGATGAATGTTTTTTTAATTGGAACTAACATAACACATAGGTGCATACATATAAAGGGACATTTAAAACAAAGGTGGTATTTTCTTATCTTTCTTTTATTATTATTGCTATATTATTTTTATGGATTGTAATATTTAGATTTCAGTGTTTTTGTATTGTGTCCGAATCGAATTATGTAACAGAGACTAATAAAAGGGGTCTAATTGGGGCTCAAGGTTTTAGGATATATTTATAGGAGAGGTTAGGATCATGAAAGTCAGCAGGTAGAATATTGCTACAGGGCCGAATTAAGAGGGTCAAAGTAACTTTGTGTAAATGTCCTATGTTTTTGAAGTTTTTGTTAAGTTTATTTACATCTAGTTTAGTATTATGTTTAATATAATAACACAAAATGAAAGAGATCATTTTACGAGGGGGACGAACTAAGAGACGCAAATAGGGGATTAAAATATATAAAAGTTTAATCTGAAATTTGAAAGGTTAAATTTGAAATTTGAAGGTTTAAGGTAGGAGACGTCAAAATTGGGCCTTGCAACAGATCCAAATTAAAGAAGTCATAATGGGGCTCACAGTATGTATGAAAGTCCTGTCTAAAAAAAAAGCAAGAATCATGAAATTCAGTTCTACATTTAATGACATAAAAAAACTACGGTGACACTGTACCTAACTGGGCTCCGTCCGTGGACAGATGTGATGGTTCCAAAATAGGAATCCTAATAAGGAAATGGATGGAGTTTTAAAAAGGCGAGGCTTTCCTTTACTTTGCCATTTTGCATCTATGTCCAGAATTTGCCTTTATTAGCGAATATAATATTAATAATATATACCATTACGATTTCAATGGGTCCATTTTATTGCTAACATTTTGTAATCTGTTTGTTTGTAAGCTGCTAGGAACCCTTACTAAAAAATGGACTTCTACCCTAAATCAATAACCCTATCCTACGGTAATTAAGGTCTAGTACTCTTTACCTAAAAGCCTGTTCATTAAAAACGCGGTAGGCTTATCCAATGAACAATTACTGGTGGACTATCTAGCTGTCCACAAATCAAAAAGGAAGATAAGATGGAAATAATACTATTGCAATATGTAGTTAATTTAAAATGTATTAAAAATAATAAATAAACATAACTACTAATTATGAATACTTAGATTTATAAATTAACATCTGGTTCAAGCTTTGTAGTATCTCTTCGCAACGCCGTCGAACATGTCCGCTGTGATATACTGGAATAAAAATGTTATATAATTTAAAATCTATGCCTTTATTAAACAAAATACTACGAACTATATACAACACTACAGCTACTACAATAAAATCATTTAGACAACCTGTAAGTCATAGCAGACTCATAGGCGGTCGAAATGCTCCAGCCCACTACCAGTTGGCAGCGTGCCCAGCATGCTGGCAGCATTGCCCCTTTGAATTGCAATGATTATTCGTTGAGCCAAATATGTGCCAGCATTTATTAGCTTACGCTTGGGTGCAAGGTGTTGTGTTGCACATCACTGTCAGTGTGGTACTGCAGTTGATCAACTCGGTCACCATGGCCTCTCCTGCTCTCGAAGTGCTGGTCGAATTTCC
The DNA here is from genome assembly GCA_963854805.1 of Plagodis dolabraria. NCBI lineage: Eukaryota > Metazoa > Arthropoda > Insecta > Lepidoptera > Geometridae > Plagodis > Plagodis dolabraria. The sequence continues at coordinate 17,851,974 of OY978461.1, forward strand.
CGCCACGCCAGCCTTAACGATATCATTCGCCGGGCTTTTACCAACGCCAATGTTGCAGCTATTCTCGAACCGAATGGTCTGATGCGTGACGATGGTAAAAGACCTGACGGCATGACTCTGGTTCCGTGGAAGTTAGGACGGCCCTTAGTGTGGGACGCTACTTGCGTAGACACTTTAGCGCCGTCACATCTTTCTGAAACCAACGTGAGGGCTGGCGCTGCGGCTTCTTCGGCGGAGCAACTCAAGCGGCGCAAATATGCTAACCTCGGTATGGGTTACATATTTGAGCCGTTTGGTGTAGGGACGTTGGGTCCGTGGGGACCGGGAGCTTATCGTATTTTCCAAAACTTATCTGAGCGCTTGGTCGATGCGACGCGTGATCAAAAGCTGGCACATTTAAAATCTTAAAATTATATTTTACTTAATATTTTCCGTTCATCCCGTATCCTACATTCCTTGATGTTATATTGGAACGTACTTATAATATGCATTTAAGTTTACTTACTTAATCATGTTTTTAAAATATATACTATAGAATTACTATTCAACATATAAAGATAGTTTTTATCCAACTGCGCAAAAAGAGGTTAATGATTTTGCGCGATAACCGATATACGCGCCCGGAAAGCTAGTCTAATATATGTGCTTCGATAAAAAAAACATTAAATATTTGCTTCGATAAAAAAAAAACACACTCCTGTGTGTTTTATAAGAATTTTTTTTTGGCACACTTATCACACACTCCTAAAGAGATGAGTATTCCTATACTCACTGTGTAATAAGTAATAGCACTGACTATCAATATTGATTATCGGTAGATAGATACCTAATCATATTTTTATGTATGTACTAATATTCAGTTACCTATCATATAGATAAAGAAAGATTCTGAGAAACAATGTCCTTACCACGACAAGTTCATCACCGTTGAACTCTCTTCTAAAGGTGGAAGTTCCAAGAGGGCCAGTGAACACCTGGGTGACGGTGTTACCGTCCACGGTATAGGTGCTTTTAATCTGGAAAAGATTTAATGAGCAATATTACTTTTCGTACAAAATGATCCAAGTAAACAAAATCCCTGTTTTAGCCACGTGTTAAGGTGAGGTGTGTTTAATAAAATCATATTTCGAACATGTTTTTACAGATATAAATAAAATGCATATATCCAGGTAAACAAAATCCCTGTTTTAGCCACGTAAAATCCCTGTTTTAGCCACGTGTTAAGGTGAGGTGTGTTTAATTAAATCATATTTCGAACATGTTTTTACAGATCTAAATAAAATGCATATATCCAGGTAAACAAAATCCCTGTTTTAGCCACGTAAAATCCCTGTTTTAGCCACGCGTAGAGGTGTGTTTAATTAAATCATATTTCGAACATGTTTTTACAGATCTAAATAAAATGCATATATCCAGGTAAACAAAATCCCTGTTTTAGCCACGTAAAATCCCTGTTTTAGCCACGTGTAGAGGTGTGTTTAATTAAATCATATTTCGAACATGTTTTTACAGATCTAAATAAAATACATGCTATTCTAGAGGATTTGAACAAGACTATGCCTGAACTCGATTCCATAGTGAAAAAATCTATTCTTGCTTCGTTTTTATTAACCGACTTCAAAAAAGGAGGAGGTTCTTGAGGTTTTATTATGTTTGTTACCTCAGAACTTTTGACTGGGTGAACTGACTTTGATAATCCTTTTTTATTTGAAAACTGATACTTGTCGTTTGGTCCCATTTAAATTTCATTAAAATCGGTTTAGCCGTTTTTGAGTTACACTTCAATAACTGAAAAATATTTTCCTATCTTTATTTTTTTTATTATGCCTGATAGGTTAGCCTTTGACCATTATCTCACTTGATGGTAAGTGATGATGTGGTCGAAGATGTTGTTCAGGCTAACCTAGAATTACTGGCTCTCAAGGATAGCTGCCGGAACACACCGTTTGGTGCTTGGCGACAGATTTTCAACTTGAGGGTGGTAGCTAGCCAGGCGGGCATTCGCAAAGTGCCCTACCACCATGCAAAATGATGATATTATTATAGTCGTTGACAATGAATGACAATCGATCCCGTAAGTAGTAAGGGTCACTAAAAAGAGTGAAAAAAGTGGAAAAATGGAAACCGATTTTAATAACAAAAAATGGAACCGATTTCAACACCCAAAAGTCTGAAATAATTGACACTTTTGAGTGTTGAAATCGGTTCCATTTTTTGGTTATTTTTTCTTTGTAAATATATATGATTGTCTGACTGTAGTTCCAAGCAATTTGCTCGGAGGTCGTTAAGATCTGTCGTTCCAAAATCTATATATATACATATATATATATTTTAATTAATATGTCCCATAAGTGCTTGGCAATTACTTACAGGAACTTTGTCATCTCCAATAGTGTCATCGAACTCAACTCCAGATTTGAAGGTGGTCTCCTTGGCGCCCTTAGGATTAGTCTGCGTGATGACGTAGCTGTCTCCTTTCTTGTCAATCTTTAATGTTGTCTTTTCGGAGATGATCGTTGCAATTTTGTCGTCGGGGACTCCTAGAAGCCAGTGTTGTTCATAAGTTATAATGTATGATATTACCGCTTAATTTTACTTATGTATTATGTACATTTTCAACACACATATCTAAAGAACAAGTTTTAATATGTTAGTTTAATCGTCCTTTTAATAATGATGAACAAACAAGCACAGTGATATAAACATAAAAGAAATGGTCTAAGAGCTGCGAGTCATTACTTTTTGTGGTCTCGGACCCATTCAGCTTTTGATTTTCGGCTCCTTGTGACCACGCATCCCCTAAACGAAGCATTATTATAAAAACATTTCGCAATGCCCATTTGTTGATTTCATCCCTCTAATATACGTATGCGCTACGAATGACGCAGGATCATTAAAATCAGTTGAGTTAGTGTAAAAGAAGACGTTTTTTTATGTTATTGTGACGGGACAAGCTCGAGGCCCACCTGAGGCGGATAACCTCTGCCTTTAACAGATGCATTTCGTCGCAAGTCACGAATTGCACTGCGCCCGTCACCGTCATTCGCAAAATGCCCTTCCACCATGCAGTGAAGCTCAAGCCCGCGACGGGATTCGAACCATGGACCTGCTGCGCGGCAGTCCACAGCCAATGCGACTGAGCCATCATTGCATAACTAGGCTGTGTCAAACACCTCAAAATATTACAAAAACTAGCATAGTTAAAATTTCCTCCTTATTTGATTTTTAATGTGTAATGACAAAAAGTTATTTATCTGAAATAAAGTTAAGGGAAATGTGTTTCCATGACAACATAAGTTTCGTCATATTTTAAACCATGCACATCGTAGATAAAAATAACGATGGAATTTTATTCATAAATGGACGAAATCGACTCCGATCGATATCAAGTTTAGAAACTCATTGAAATCTAGCATGCACGTCCTTGAGTCACTTTTTTTAACTACACGAGTAATAATATATATATATATATATTATTAAACACACACTACTTATAAATAATCTAATCCATTTTTTTCTTACCGACTCCTTTGAGCCAAGCATCGAAATTTTCTTGCTTCTGGTAGGTATAAACTTTGCCGTAGAACGCCATTTTCACTATTAAATTTTTCAGACAAGTGCTAATAACAGTCTCATAAATAATACTACCTATTATATTTAACGTGTCACTCCTTTTATTAGCTTCTGTGTTATCATTTTTAATCTCTAATCGGTGCAATAAATTGTTATGAACCCAGATCTTTGCTAACAGTTATTATCGTCAATATCTACTAAGGATTGGCTCTCAAGTTAACATAAATATAAAATATTAGGTATACTTATAATACAAGATTGTTTTTTTTTATGTTCTCGTAGCTGTAGAACTCTTTGTGCGAGTTCGTCCGGGGAAAAACTACCACCATACCAATTTCTACCGCAGTAATGTTTACATTAGTGTGTCCTGGTTTGAAAGGGATGGGGGCCCGTGCAATTCTTAAATCACTACACGCTCCAACATGACATTCCCGGTAATAGCTTCGTCCGAAATTCAAGCAAATTTGTGAAAATAATAACTCACATATACATCATTCTTTGATTCCCAAATCGTATATAACCGATTGAAGATTTAACTTTATTAGCCTTAGCACCGTCTTTGACCGTGAGCCCTGGCGCCGCGGCTACTTCCGCGGAGCAACTCAAGGGACGCAAATATGCTAATCTCGGCAGTGGTTACATATTTGAGCCGTTTAGTGTAGAGACATTGGGTTCGTGGGGACCGAGAGCTCATCGTATTTTACAAAACTTATCTTTTGTCGATGCGACGCGTGATCAAAATGCCTGCACCTGTTCTGCTCAATGAATTAGCATTGCAATGCAACGGGGCAATGATGTCAGCACGCAGCATCATCATGCACGCTGCCAACTGGTAATTGGCGGGAGCATTTGGACTGCCTGTGAGTCTGCAATGGCTTGTAGGTTAATAACGGATTTACATTTTTTACAATATAAATACAAAGTGTAAAAAGTACGCTTAATTTACAATTAGGTGTTTCCTTAGTTATATATAATCATATTATTTTGTTAATAGTCGCATGCCGCCGGATTAAAAAGAAAATCATCGACGTCTTTCAGGAGATAAAAATTATGTCATGTAATTTTGACGAAACTTTATTTTAGAAACTCGAGAAGTTTAGGCTCTAGAGGTAAATTATATGTTAGGAAGTCAAGTAGGTATCTGACGATCTAAAGTTTAATACCTTCTGAAAGCTTATCTCTTAAAGTCGGGTCTGATTCTAATTTTAGGACTGCCAGAGCCTTAACATAAAATAGAGGTTATTGCCGGGTAAAAAGCAGTCGACATACAGCAACTTAATTTTAAATATTTGGTTACGATTTTACAATTCTCGGGTAATAAAGTAGGACCCACCTAATAAACTATATCACACGTATCGGCAACTGTATTAGCACGATACGATAAGGCACCTTTAGTATTATTTACCACAGAATATTCTAGATAACCGACCACTTGCTATGTAGTGAATGCTGCATTTCTGTCAATATACCCTTTATCTTGTTTGATGACTTATATCACACCTTAGTGGATATTTTTTCTTCCTATCTATATTATTGTAATCGATTGGACTTCGTACTTTGTGCTAAGTACAAGTAATGCTATTATGAAGTCAATGAATGATATGCAGAACATTAGATATTATGATTTTATTTTAGTAATGACGGTAGTAGGTACATAATTTTGATAACGCTGACGTGGTTGAGAACCTACAGACTTTGCCCAGGTAGCAAAACGACGTCCATTTTTATCCGACTTCAAAAAAGAAGGAGGTTCTCGATTGCTCTGTATTTTTTTTATGTTTGTTACCTCAGAACTTTTGACTGTGTAAACCGATTTTTTGATATTTTTTTTTACTTGAAAGCTGATGCTTGTTGCATGGTCCCATTTCAATTTAATCAAAATTTGTCTAGCCGTTTTTGAGTTACACTCCCATAACTGAAAAATATTTTCCTATCTTGATGATATAGTGACAGTGAATGACAATCGATCCCGTAAGTGGCAAGGGTCACTAAAAAGAGTAAAAATAATGTTTTATTGTCGTTCTAACCTCTTAAGGTCGAGGGTATGAGGTTGATGCGGTATTAGACGTAGGTAAAAAGACAAAATAAACTGGAAGCAATAAACAATAAATTATTTCTTAGGAGACAGTACCGGAACATTTAGAAATTTGCAAGTTTTGGATAATGAGGTTTGAAAAAAAATGGGTTATTGTGGCGGCTTATTAAGAAATAATTAATTACAACATGTATTTAACTGAGATAGTTAAAATACGAGTACAATAACAATATTTAAATTATAAGGCTGCTTTATCATTTACAAGTTTAAAACCAATTGCAAAATTGGTCTTGTTTGTAGTACAACGCAAGTTGAACTATAGGTGTCGCTCCATCCCGATACGATGGTTGAAGAACGAGAGCAAGAATTAAAGTTATGAGTCACTAGCTTACCGGGCGCGGTTCCGCCCGCGCGTATGTCGGTTATCGCGCTAAAACATTAACCTCTTTTTGCGCAGTTGGATAAAAACTATCCTATGTTTTTTCCCGGGTCTCAAACTATTTCCATACCAAATTTCATTCAAATCGGTCCAGTAGTTTTGGCGTGAAAGCGTAACAGACAGACAGACAGACAGATAGAGTTACTTTCGCATTTATAATATTAGTACTGATTGTGACATGTTAGCTCAATTTTGAAGCGCTCGTAGCCAAGTTTGCTTAGCCATTCTGAATCGATCAGCAAAGTTAAGCAACGTCCGCCGCGGTCATGACTTGGATGGGTGACCGCTGGTTGGGCATTACTACTGAGCGCTTCCGTGCTTCGGGGGGCACGTTAAGCCGTCGGTCCCGGTTGTTGTCTTAGGATAGCAGTCGTTACAGCATGGTGGTAGGGCACTTTGCAAATGCCCGCCTGGCTAGCTACCACCCTCAAGTTGAAAATCTGTCGCCAAGCACCTAACGGTGTGTTCCGGCAGCTGTCCTTGAGAGCCAGTAATTCTAGGTTAGTCTGAACAACATCCTCGACCACATCATGACTTACCAGTGGTCAAAGGCTAGCCTTTGACCACTATCTATCAGCAATAAAAAATAAATACAAAAATGAGTTAGTATACGTCTCTTCGTCGATATGATCTATTATACTTATGTGCATGATTTTGGCTGCCGACACGGAAGTTTGCAGAGAACAACTTCTACTGTAGTGTGTATAAATGGGGCTATGGAGATAAATTAGGAATTTGTAAGCGTAAATATATTAAACAAGGTTAAATCTCAATATGCGTTCCGCATGGCGAATAGTCCTTTTTCTTGTCAAAGAGCGGGAAAAACAGAGACGCTCAATCCATGGTTCACCTATAAAATGTTTATTTTTTCTGTGAAAGCATATGGTAAATTAAAATTATTTTGGACATGTACTATATTTATATTTTTTTGACATACTTACATTTTATATTCTACATGATATTTTATATCGTTATTATTATTATATCTTATTAGTAACGCAGGTGTAGTAACAAATATGATAGTTAATTGTGACATTTTTCATAAGACTTTTTCGGTATTTTAAGTTTTATTTCAGGTAATTTCATTGATGATTTCGCATATTATGTTAATATTAATGTAATTATCGATAGATAGATAAATAACACTTTAGTGAGACAGCTTATAAAGATAACAATACAAAACATGATGTAACAATAGGTGGTGTTAACGCTTAGTGCGATCTCTTCCAGACGACATACTTATATCGATAAAATTATCATTCGTGTAATTGGCGTAGGGCCGTTCTAATTGAATAAATCAATAAAATAAAGACGTTAAGAGGTCCGTGAATGGCATTTTACAGGTACCTACAGGTAGGGTAGGGGAACCGGTCCACCGGCCGGCACCTATCCATCGGCCATTCCTGATCCTCTTGCAGTATTATTTAGATATTAGCTACTTACTATTGCAATATAGGAACGAAAGTCTTGTAAGTACTCTTTTATTGAATCGCCTGATACCCTAAAACATTATTCGGTTGGGTTACTATAACAAACGATTTTTAAATAATTGTTTAATTTCACGTTGGTAGATGAGAAAGAGTTAAGCACGCAAATACAAAAAAAAAATAGTGACTCGCCTCTCGTTCAACCGTAAGTTTTTACTGTTATAATAAGTAAATGTTGATTGTTAATAGTTTTATAGCTGAAGAAATAAGTTATTGTCATTCTTTCATAATTATTTTAATAGTATTTGATTTTAAATAACGATTTTTTAAGGGGCCGGAAACAGAAGCAAGATTTTCTTTAATTATTATATTTTCGGCCGGGGTGGCCGAGTTTTAGCGACATGCAACCTAAAATAGTTTTGTCTCTTTTATTAACGTGGTAGTACAGGTACGGAACTACTCTTTTTATTCAACTGCAATTACAGTTAAGATTTTAGTTTTCAGAATTCGGCCGTCAATTTGCATTAGTATGATTAAATATCGATATTCACATTTTAGAGATGGCCGAAAACATAAGCCGTAATTTGCTGACATTCTGTTTTCGGTCACATAATATTTGTATGAAAGAAATGCGACCGAAAACTGAGGTATCGAAAACGGTGGTATTAGTTCTTCGTCCATTTTTATTAATGTACTTAAATTCGTCTTAAAAAGTCTTGTTTTTGTACATAGTTATTGATATTCATTACCTACTTACGAAGTTACTAAACTCTAATATTGTTTTTAAGGATTATTTGTATTTTTTTTAAATAAAATAACAAAGGTTTTAATAATGAGCACCTCTGAAGGCCCTATGTGACAGGTGTCTCAGGGAGGGCAAATTCCTCAAACAGTGGAAGAGGGGCAAGCTTCTCCTGAGAAAGGAAGGCCGTCCCGCGGATGAGCCTTTGAGCAATCCGATTGTGGTAGTTGACGATGTGGGCAAACTGTTGAAGCGTATCGTGGCTGCCCGCCTCGTTAAGCACCTTGAGAGAACAGTGCCCAACCTAGCACACAACCAGTTCGGGTTTCCGAGAGGTCACTCGACCCTGGATGCCATCTCCAGCGTCCGCGACCGCTCCAAGGAGGCGTGCTCCAGTAGTGGTGTGTTGTTGGTCGTGTCATTGGACGTTGCCAAAGCTTTCGACACGCTGCCCTGGACCACAATACACGCTGGACTATAGTATCAATGAGTTCCCCACTGCCTCTGAAGGCTAGTCGGGGACTATTTCACCGATAGAGAAGAAGTCTTCCCGACAACAAATGTGGAGGTTCGAGGTCCCGTGACGCGCGGCGCGTGGCGTTCCGCAGAGCTGAGTCTTGGGCCCCTTCTTGTGGAAAGTCGGGCATTTGGGTGCTTTGAGGCGCCAACCTTCGTGGAGTTGACGTCGTTCGGGATAATTACAGAGAAGCGGAAATCGGATGGCCACGGATGGTGTCGGGACAGTCGTGGCCAGAATCAGAATGCTGTGCCTGGATAAAGCGCTCCATAAGTCTAAAGCCATATATTTTTATGGCCGATGATGGGCGCCATCTGCAGACTCTACCATTGTTGTGGGCGGAACCTGCATTCTGGTCAGGACAACGTTGAAATATCTCGGCGTTGTCCTTGATAGCAAATAGAGGTTTGAGGCGCATGTGTGGCAGCTGGTCCCCCATGGACACAGCTGGGGATATGAGTCGCCTCCTTCCAAACACCAGAGGAGGAGAGGGGAGGGCTTTCTGCGCCGCGAGTGCATCTCCATCTTGCTTGCGGTACAGAGAGTGATGGCAGTTAGAGTGTTTCGGGGCTACCGGACACTCAGCTCTCACCACATGGGACAGGCTCTTCGCAGGACCCACACAAGAGGGGGGGGCCGGTGCTCGACACGAATCGATCCGGCCCGTACTCCCGGACCGGACATGGCTGTTTCAGGAGATACCTGTGTAACATCGCACGAAGGGAGCGTTCCCCGACCCCCAGTTTGGGTTCGCGGAAGACAGCTCGCACTTGAGGCATGCCCAGGAGAAGCGGTCGTATAAGTGTATATCGTATACCTATATATCCCTGATCGCAGTTATGGGGCCCGACCTCTCATTGTCGGCCATCATAGTAAAGATGGTCGGTGAAGAGAGGTCGTGGAAGGCGGTGGCCTTTCGTGTGGAATAATAGTTTCGCAGAGGGAGGCGGAGCGGCCTCCCGATTTGAAGAGGCGAGCTAATCGAGCTCGCACGCCGTCTCCGCTCATAGGACCTGGGGCGTTGGTTGTGGTGGCAGCCGGCGCCTCCCATCAGGGTTAGGTCCGCAAAAGGTGTGGATGTCCCCCTGTGTTCCGGGGCATCCAACGAGGCGGGAGAGGGGAGGTATGCCCCAGAGGCTGGGCCTGCCTAAGTGGGCAGCGACGTCGGTGGGGGCTGCGGAAGAGTGCACGACTGAACCCCCGGTCTCTGCTTCTAGTTGAGGACAGTGATACACCATGGGGTTTTTAGTCGATAGTGGGGTCCCTATTAACCCCGAGCCTGACATCACCCAACTGCTCCCCGACGGTTGGGTATGCCTAAAGCATTTACCCCATGAAAAATAAGGTATAAGATAAATATGATTGTACAGTTTCACCTAGACGGATAAAAATAATTTATAGTGAATTATAGCTGATAGGCTATCCTTTGACCACCATATCACTTGATAGTAAATTATGATGTGGGCGAAAATGTTGTTCAGGCTACCCTAGTATTACTATTAAAGTGTAACAAATTAAATCAAACATTAAAGTATAGTTTTAAGTATGTACTGCCAAAACAATGAGGATGTTGGAATAAATGTGTGTTGGGCTAGTAGGACATTTTAAATGGATACCCACATACATATTTCACATAAAAATGTTGTTTTTTTATTAATTGTATGGATTGGATACATTAATTTTAAATCAATATTAAATGTACCGACCGAAAACTAAAAAAAATGGCCGAAAACCGGCGATTTCGCTATATTTGGCTTTATATATTTTTCTAAAAATAAGGAAGCACTTGGCGTTCCTTTAAAAATTAAATACGTAAATTACATTATATAGGGAACATATTATGTCAATAAACTGAGCAGGGCTCAAACAATTGTATATTTTTTTCTAGCGTCTTAAAGTTGAAGGTGCCACTAAATGGCCGCAAACTAGGTATTCTACCCTACTTACTTTACTCGTCTATCAATGACGATGTTTTTTAAGGGGGGTGACTTGAATATACCTACTTGTATTACTTCGAAAGAACAGGCCTTACGCCATTTTGGAATGTTGATTTTGTCGGTGTTGGAACAACGTAACGTAAGTCGTAACACCGTCGGGGGCACAGTCTGCGACGCAAGATGGATGTAATGACTTGTGAACAAAAAACCAAACTGTGTCATATTGTGTTGCACGAATTACATTGCTCACAGCAGTAAAAGAGGTGACATTTCTTAGCATAGTACTGTTGAAACTTTTATTTCCTTGTGGAAATAAATATATATTTGGGTTGATTATTCTTGTAGATGCACGTACCACATATTATTAGATAATAATTTTACTTGTTATGTCGTAGGCTAAGATTTTTTTACCTGTAGATCAGTTGTTTGCCCTCCATATTTACTAGACGAATTCAGGGTAATCGCCTGAGTCACTACCAGTCTAGCACTTCCGAGCGTCCGGTGAATACATCGCCGCTAATCGTGTTTTTTTCGGAATAATCTGTGGACAATACACCTTCCTAGTGTCTTTAGACTCTGCACCAATTATACAGGCACTGTGAGAGATAAGAAAACTGTTTCATTTCACGCGTAATTATTGCTTTTATTGTTGAAATAGAAAATATCGTTATTTTGTTTTATCTTTGGAACGAATTGCAATGAAATGGATGAGCGAGATATGTGTATCGTTTGGTGTGAGAGAGTGAACGAGATGCAGCATAATGGTGATCGGAACGTCTCGTGGCGGTTCGGTGGTAACACGAATTGCTTATTTATCTCTTTCTAACAACAGATATGACGCATAATATTTGAACGTTATTTCCTTGTCATTACAAACTGCTTAAAGATGTGCGTAGGTATGTACATAGGTAAATTCTAGTAAGCTTTTACAGCAGTGGTGTTCGGATATAACAACTCTAAGTATTTCAACTCTATGGTCGTAGGTACAATCACTTGCACCACGCGTTACTTACGCTGAATATAGTGCCCACGATATCCAAGAGATGGCGTTGACATTCGTCAAGGACAATAATTTAAAATCTTTACTTTTGAAATCATTGATTAAAGTCGATTAGTTTAATGACACTGATGACCTCGAACTTATTAGCAGCTGCTTGTTATATCAAAAAGCGGATACATATCAAAGTACTGTCAATGGCATATTGGCATTGAACATTGATTGCCGCGAAGGGAGGCTACGGTTCGAATCCTTGTCGAAGGCTTGAGCTACACCACGTCATGGTGAGAAATTTGGTGAATTTTACCAGCAACTATTCGCAAAACGAAAATCTGTCGCCTAGCACCTAATGGTGTGTTCTGGAAGCTGCCTTTCTCGTCAGGTAATTCTAAGTCAACCTTTAAATTCGTGATTAATAAATACATTAAGACAACGATACCATGCATTGAAGTGATAAAAGACTTAGTCGAAAATGTTACTAGGAATCGAGCCTAACGAGAAGGGCGCGCAGCAACGTTAGTCGTAATGATTAGTCTTAAATGGGGCAGCGCCTTAGGGAAGAAACAAATATGTTCCGTTAGGTTAGATTGCTAGTCATTAAAAGTAAGGATTAAAAATATATTATGGTAGTAATATATATAATTTTCCAGTTTTCCAGAAATTAAAACCAAAAAAAATCACACTGGCAAATTATGAAATCACAAAATTTTTGTCCCGAGACTTTTCGACCAGAGATGAGTAAATTATCTACTATAAATTTATTTCCGTTCATATACCAATAGAAAAAAAGCAAACTACGTTTCACATCTTGTAGATATAGTATAATTTAAAGATAATTTTTTTCAAGAAAGATCAAAATACCTACTTTTAAGCGAACCTCACGATTTCTAAAGCTTCTTGAAATTTCTAACATCTACCTACGACTATATCATTACAAACACCTACTAATAGGAGAGTCAAAGTCAAGGGCCTAACATCTATATAATCATATAAATTATATTGGTAAGTATACCTATACTCATCCTTATCTGTGTTTACGATGAAAAACTGTTGATAAATAGGTAAGTCATGCGATAGGGCCACGTAGTGAGCCATAACTTGGTCTGATAGCAAATTTATATGTAACTACTGCAATAAATCAATAATACAACATCTCGTTGATTACCACCAATAGGTGGGCAGGTTACAGTACCGTATCAGACAAAATGGCATAACATAACAGCGCTAACGAGGAGTAAGTACCTTAGGCTTTCTTGATATAACATATCAAGCACTTCTTTTTTACGTTCTAGGCCCACCTGATATTAAGTGGACCAACCTCTGCCTATAACAGATGCATTTCGTCACAAGTCACGAATTGCACTGCGCCCGTCACCATGAGACATAGCTGTTAAGTCTCATGTGGCTCTAATTTCACTGGCTCTCAAGGACACAGCCGGAACACATCGTTAGGTGCTTGGCGACAGATTTTCTACTTGAGGGTGGTCAGGCGGACAGTCGACAAAATGCCCTTCCACCATGCGTTGAAGCTAAAGCCCGCGGCGCGATTCTAAACTTGCACCTGCTGCGCGGCAGTCCATAGCCAATGCAACTGAGCCATGACTGCTTTAAAAACTATTCATGCATGCTAAGCGATTAACAAGTTGTAACTTATATTCTTAATAGATAATCGAACCCTCAGGAGATCCTAGTTGATTGATCTAATTCTTTGCTTGAAAAATTGTTACATACATGCTCCATTCCATAATTTACTTCCACAACCGTAAAAATATTAAAAATTTATCCGTAACAAATGTAATCAATTCAATACGTATTATACCTACACATATATTATATGTCGTAATAAATCTTCTCGTAATCGCGTCTTATATGATTCACGTCTTATAGTACCTAGAGGCGTCTTAGCAACAAGATCGAAAAAAATTATATATAAAATTTTTAATTTATCCCCGTAGACCTCAGCCTGTATACTTATGATCTGTGCTTCAGCGTTCCACTGTATGGTCACTTCTCTTCAAACACGGCGAAGGGTGACCCCCCCCCCCCCCCCCTTATTCGAAGTTTAGGTCCAAAACTAATCATAATACCGACTTATCTCTTCATGATCTACGCGTTTAACTTTACAAATAAGTGAACAAACAATTAATTATAGTTATCAACGTTGAACACATTTCAGGTTCCTTATTTGTAATCGATATCATACACATGATATATAAGAGGTTTTAGGTCCAGAACTACACAGTTCTGGACCTAAAACCTCTTATAGGAGTGCTCCTTCGACGTTTATGGAGAAGAAAACGGCGTCAACGCACACCCCCTACCAATGTCCACCTACATAGCTCACCTAACTGTACTAGCCGGATAGTCCACTGCTGAACACAGCCTCCCACATTAAGGGTGAGTTTGCCATAATACCCACGCTTGACAGGCGTCTTGTAGATCGCAGTTTAAGATATCAGTTCCTCAGAAGGCGCTGATGCACACCTCCGAGATTTTTACTTTAGTCACCTCTTACGACACCCATAGTTAACAATGAGGGTCCTCTAGCCCGGCACCCAACAGGCACCTAGCTGTACCAGGCGCCAAATTTTGTTCCGTAGTCCACCCCAGTGTAACTGGGAGTACCAGTGGTAATTTTTATCTTGACGTAGTGGCCGTAGTCCAATCCACCTAACAGTGTACTAAGTACAATAAACCTTAGTAATTCGTTCCGATTGCGGACAAGAGACCCCTGACGTCCGGCCGTGCGGACAGACTGACAGATATACAAACGACAGCGGAATCTCGTTAATAGGGGGGATTTGCCATAATTCCTACTTGGCAGGCGTCTTGGGGATCGCAATGTAAGATACCAGTTCCATAGAAAGCGTAGCTGGTCAGCTTCTGGTGCGTTACCCTTAGTCGCTTCTTACGACACTCACGGATGTGAGAGATTCGGGATGACATTCTAGCCTGGCACCCCACGGGAAAGCCCGGCATCCCACGGGCCGTTGCGTACGGAACCCTACCGAAGGTAAAATTCAATGAAACAAACTTGTTTTTTTTTGCAAAATTACACACATTTTATTCAAATTAATCTGTATACTCGTTCATTGTTTATTATGAATGACACACGCACCTATTATAACACATAAAAGATATCAAAATTATTGATAAACGATTTATCGATATAGTCCTAAGGAGCGCCAAGCACACTTTTCTTTCCTGCTGACAAAAATATACAATGTTTTTAAATAATTTTCCTAAGGTCTAAGTAACGCAGATTTTTATAAGACCTTAACGAAACATATTATTAACTGTTCTACAATTCATATATTAAGGTGGGATAGTTAATTAATACCTTTAAATATAAGATATGCATTATAAAATAACTATTAATCGAAGATGTGTTTTTTTTAATATAGAAAATCTGCGCACTGACTTCTAGAAAACAAGCAACAAAAGTAAAATACAACATAAAATAAACTTTTAAATCATTATAAAAAAATACTTGTATATTTTGTGCTTTTTAACAATTATCGATAAGTATTCGACTATTTAGTTAATCTAGATTTATTCAATGTTTTAAAAGTTAACTTAGGTATTATATAATGTCAAAATTATTTGTTCTGATACAGTAATTAAGATAAAAAAGCATCTAAAATTAAATGGCATGCAACTCAGGTTATTTCTTATAGATTTTGCATTTTTCATGTCAAAAATCCAGACATCTTCAGACAGAAATGCTTGCTTACAGCAACATTTAAATATATCATGGTTGCTAAACATTGTTTATTTATAAAAACAGCTACGATTACGAATCACGAATTTGGTATTCATGTTATCAATTTCTAAAATCTATTTTGATCTTATATATCGGTATAAAACTCCAGCACATATTATAGTTTGCCGTCAGAAATATTCCTTCGAAGTCACTTCGAACATTTTTTTATGTTATTGTGACGGAACAAGCTCAAAACCCACTAAATGTTAAGCGGACTAACCTCTGCCTATAACTGATGCATTTCATCACAAGTGACGAATCGCACTGCTCCCGTCACCCTGAGACATGCAGTTGTTAACAAGACACATGGTTGTAACATATTATAATAAAGGATATTTTTGTTTCTATAGCTCGTCAAAATTACACGAAGAATAAAGCAAAAGAAACACGAAAAATATAGTGCCTTCTTTACCTGTAGAACATAACCAATAACGTTACAAACTATCAATGATATACCCCTTGATTGTGTTACTTCGATGCAAAAGCTCAATTGTTGCAAATAGAAATTGGTAGCTATAGATATTTTGCGATTATATAACTTGTGATCTTCTGGTATCGATGGTATCGATCTATCGATAGATTGCAAACAGTTGCATGCAGCATTATCTACCGGTGATAAAACATTACTCGGTAGTTGATGTGATATATTGAACGGCGCAAAATTAAAAAAACTAATTAACTGATTACAATCAAACGGGTGTTAGTAACCGAATAAATTTATTGAGAGAAAGATACATATATTCAATTTATATCTATTACTGAAGGACTGCATTCAATTTGATCAGACCGTAGGATGTAAAACGCTATCCAATGTGACAAGTCATTGAAGTTTCGTTTGCAACGACAGCTGTCAGACCGAAGTTACAAAATGTGAAAAATATCTAACAGCTTTTCACACTAATTTGTCCTTTCACAACCATCGTATGTGGATCCAGCGACATCTATAGCTCAACTTACATCGTGCGTTGTAACTTTGACAGTAATAAACCAATGTTGATTGATACTAAAGATAATTAATCGAAGTGATAAGATAATCATGAAAAAAATTTGAATGTTCAAATATGGGTAATTTCTTTAGGTTTCAATTCTTGCCAAAATGTATGTAAGTCGAGTGATGAAATCTCTTGAAAAAGGTTTTCTGACGACAGTCTATAATATGTCAAAAAGTAAGAAAGATTCCTACATCCTTAACATCGAAAGGCAGTGTCGATTCAACACTAACACTCTACTGGTACAAAATCTACGATACATCCTATAAGATAATTCTTATTGAAAAATATAATTATTTCCCCTACGCTCTCATTACAGAATAAACTAGAACCGTTGAAGTACATTCCAAGACTCGCTGTCCCTTTCTAACAAATGTTACCTTCGTAGTATAAACAGTGACGTCATGTCATCTGTCTCTGTCTTATTGATAATTTAAATAAGTAAGCATTGAATGTTCTCAACTTGATTTTATGTGTTAACTAAGTAACTCAAGTCTGTGGTTTCTCGAATGTTAAGTAAACTACTTAAAGAATTTATTTTAAGTATGTATCAATGTGCGAATTCTAGTATATTCTGTACTCCAAAATAAGATTCTAAGAAATATCATCAAAAGTCAAGATCTGTTTATTTCTATGTATGGCATATATTATAATAAATTAAATATCAGAATATGTTAAGCATCTTGTACAAAGTTTGTATTGATAATAAATAAATACACATACTAATAACACAACTAATATTAGTGAAATATATAATTAAAAATATATAGTTCCATTATTTTTCACTAAGAAAAGTAAGGAACTATTAGAAATACTTATTACAGTGATTACATTCGGATATTACATTTTATAGTATAAATATATATCTGCACTTTTCATCTCTTAATGTTTTTTCTCATAGATCAACTCTAAAAAAGATTCAGTACCTATGATCTTTTGAAAAATGTAAAAGGAAAGTTCGCTTAGAACAACGAAAACGGTCCAAATTTAATTGCATCTCCTTCTGACTAGCTGATTGCATATTTTTCGTCTCTTTCTAACAGCTACTTTGGACCGTTTTTGTTGTTACAAGACTCGTTATCTACTCGTCGAATAAAAACTCTTTTTTTTTTCTACGGTAGTTTACGTTGAATGGACCTAATTTCAGAAGTCCACATTTGAGGCTCTAGTACTGAATCTTTTTTTTTATTGATCTATGGTTTTAAAGAGATATCGATTTCCCAACGACTTATTAATCAAATTGCATGATTTTTATTCTTCCAAAAAAGTAGGTTGTATCGAATGCTCTCGATTTAGTTATTTTATTACTTTACCTACAAATTGTACGTAGTTAATTTTTAAAATGTTTCAACGTGTTTTTATTAAACTCGAGTTTAGCGTTAAAGAGGGTAGGATAAAATTACAATAAGTACTTTGTTTTTTTTTCGTAAGCTCGTTATTTAGCGTTATAATAAGTCGTTGGTACAGGAGTGGAGGGCAGACGAGCAACGTTTAACATGATAATTTCAAAAGTTCTGCACTTCAATCTCTGAAGGACGCTTTCCTCCCTGTCCTAGAAAGCCGCCACCTCCTTTTTCTTGCTCGTTGCTGCGGCCAATGACTCTTCTGGAATAAAGAAAATATTTTAAAGTAATCATACATTTTATACTTATTCGTATTTATAAGGCGTATTAATTCTAGCGTATTGTTTAGGTTGGCATACTGTGATGCCAAATGCCAAAATGCCAGAATGCCAAAAGGAATTTAATGTAATTTAGGTCCTTTTTTGAGAAGTCCTTGATTGAGAAGAACCCCATTTCGCCATTTCTTCCCGTGGGTGACGTAAGAGGCGACTATGGAAAAAATACTAGAATGACGGAAAGCACTGACATTTCTTCAGAACTGATTACCTTTACTGCGATCCTCAGGATGCCTGCCAAGCGTGGGGATTATGGCAAATCCCGGGGAGACCTTGTTAAACGGTGGATGTTCCGGTTGATCTGATGTTGATGATGTTTATACCTTACTTTACTTAGTCGCATAATATGTTTTCAACAAAAAATGTTAAAGCTGTAGTCAGCAAGCCTGGTCTTCCTGTAGTTCCACAAAAGTCACATTCAGCACTGTTATCAATACTCGCACATCTAGGAAATAAGTAGTTAAGTTTATGGCAAAGTAGTTCTTACCAGCAAAGCCAGTAGGATGCATTCTCTTCAGCACGGCCGACAGATCGAGGCCAGTGAGGGTCTTCAACGCGGGCGGGATGCCACTGGCCAGGCGGGCCACCTCGCCCGTCGCACCGGAGTCTCCGACGAGAACGATCTCGTCGGTCTTCGCGAGCGGTGCCGATACTTCGGCTGCAATCTGTAAAGAAACCATTTGATGTTACATTACGGAGAACTCAGGTGAGATAGTGAAATAGACGTGAAGTGTATGAAGCGCTCAGCTAAGTTAAGCAACGTCCGCCGCGGTCAGGAGTTGGATGGGTGACTGCTAGTGACATTACTATTGAGCGCTTCCGTGCTTCGGAGGGAACGTTAAGCTGTCGGTCCCGGTTGTTGTCTTACGATGGCAGTCGTTACAGCATGGTGGTAGGGCATTTTGCGAATGCCCGCCTGGCTAGCTACCACCCTCAAGTAGAAAATCTGTAGCCAAGCACCTAACGGTGTGTTCCGGCAACTGTCCTTGAGAGCCAGTTATTCTAGGCTAGCCTGAAGAACATCTTCGACCACATTATCTCAAAATGGTAATAATCATTTAGATGATTATAGATTACCACATTTTTCGGATTTTGGACAAACTCTAGCAAAAATAAAAACAATACAGATGAGGCTGTCCAAACCGCAGTCAATGATTTTATTGATTCTAGCTCCCATAATTTTTTTCAGAAAAGAATCAATGAACTTTGTAAAAATGGACAAATAAGAATGCATGGATAACTATGTCAGTCACATTAATTGATTAATTGAAAAAAAAAATATTAAAAAAAAAGTTTTGGTTTTCCTTACAAACGCCAATTTCATAATAATACGTAAGGACCTAATATTAATATACTCTGGGATAATTCTTCCTATTTCAGTTTAAAAGATACATGTATAGCACATGTACCCTTTGAATGTCGGAGGGCGAAAAGCGTATAGGATTAGTCAATAGGGTCCCGTGTTTTAGTACGGAACCCTAAACCTAAATAGATGAAAGATAATGGGATTGTTTTTATTCCTGAAATGTGAGAAATATAAGCAAATCTGCAAAAACACATCTACATCAATTATAATTATGTTATCAATTTATATCATAATCGTCCGACCACCTGATGCGATCATTATCTTAATTCACAGATAATATAAAACGCATTTCTCTTCCACGTCAGTTGATTATCGTGAGTGCAAACTTCGTATGCACAAAATCATTATGACTTAGCACATAATGTATGTATTTTTTCGTAAATCCCTATTTATAGTGTCCATCTCATATTTTATAACTTTGTACTCAAAATAAAATATCAATTAAAATAAATCCAAAACGATTTACCATTCGGTGTATATCGTTCGCCATCGGTGTAAACTGATGTAAAGCCTAGAGTACACGCAGCGCTCTCCATATAAAAATATTTTCGTAAAATATTAAATACCAATTTTTGTCTAATATTTATGGTTCTGGTTTTCCAGTTTTTCGATTTGTCATTTATTGTACCCCTATATGTGAATATAAGAATTTATATACAAAAATATTAATTTATTAGAATATTTTTGCACATAAATTATTAGGCTCGTACTTTTACGTACTATTTATTATAGCCTTTGACCACTACCTATCTTACCTGATGGTAAGTGATGATGTGGTTGAAAACGTTGTTCAACTAGAGGTACTGGCTCACAAGGACAGTTGCCGGAACACAACGTAAGGTGCTTGGCAACAGATTTTCTACTTGAGGGCGGTAGCTAGCCAGGCAGGCATTCGCAAAATGCCCTACAACCATGCAAAGCTGTAATCTGAGAATGTTGCCTGTTTTGCTGCTGATTATGGTGTGGACTCATTGAAATGGTCTTTATAAATAGGTTTTAATTAGATGGTGTTCAGGGTTCATTAAGGGTGAACTTGCCGGTCAGTTCTCCATACAAACGTCATAAGGTTTTAACTCCCTTATTTGAGGATTAAGGTCCAAAACAAAGCATAATATCGATTGAATTCTTTATTAACTAGGCATGTATCGTAACGTTTTTTTTTAAAATAAGATAATTAACTTGAGAGTTATGAGCCTCGAAACATTTTCATATATAGTTTTCGAGGCTCATAACTTTCATCTTATATCTTTTTAAAATTTCGGCATCATAGTGACGAAATCAATCGGTATAACCTGCGCTTAATTCTGGATCTAAAATCTCAAATAAGGGAGTGATCACCGTTATTTTGATTTCAAACTTTTGAAGCGCTCGTAGCGAAGTTTGCTTAGCCATTCTGAATCGATCAGCAAAGTTAAGCAACGTCCGCCGCGGTCAGGAGTTGGATGGGTGACCGCTGCTGACATTACTACTGAGCGCTTCCGTGCTTCGGAGGGCACGTTAAGCCGTCGGTCCCGGTTGTTGTCTTAGGATGGCAGTCGTTACAGCATGGTGGTAGGGCACTTTGCGAATGCAAGCCTGGCTAGCTACCACCCTCAAGTTGAAAATCTGTCGCCAAGCACCTAACGGTGTGTTCCGGCAGCTGTCCTTGAGAGCCAGTAATTCTAGGTTAGCCTGTACAACATCTTCGACCACATCATCACTTACCATCAGGTGAGATAGTGGTCAAAGGCTAACCTATCAGGCATAAAAAAAAAAAAAAAAAACTGACATCTTACACTGCGATCCCCAAGACGCCTCTCACTAGCGAAGACTTGCCAAGCGTGGGGATTATGGCAAACCCCCATACCGGCGTTTGTTCCACTGTGAACGTAATGGTGTCGATGATGAATTCTTTTATTATGTACCTCACGAAAAGCTTCCTCAATTTCATCGAAATTCAAAGACTATGAAGTTCTATGGACACGCTGGCTACGCTTCCTTTAGCCATTGCTTAGATTTATTGATCGACTTTGCAACTGTTTTACCGACACGTCCATAATACCTGTTACATTTTGTATTTTTTACGTTCTTACCTTAGGCAGAGCTTCGAGCACCAGCGCCATGATGGCTGCGTCACCATACTGCTTGTAGACCTTGGCTTTGGCCAGCATTCTCTCTGCGTCTGCTTTACCGACGTCACCGATGGCCGTCGCTTCAGCCAGACCGAGCACCTTGATACGTTCCGCGTCGGCTTTAGCTGCTTCTACTGTTTGAGTGCTGGAATTGAGGAAACAGAGAAATTTTACAGAAGACGGCAAAACATAAGCATAGTTTGCACAGTTCTGTGGCATTTTCCGAGCTCGCTTTGCTAGCTACTTACTACTCAGGTGACCCTACAGTAGAAAACCAGTAACCAAGCACGAAACTATCAGGTGCGGAAGCTGTTTTTGAGAATGAATTCGTAAGACACAACTATAGGATTTGTAATTAGTTTCAGTGATAATGATATATTCGCATGGTGGAAGGGCATTTTTGTGAATACCCGCCTGGCTAGCGACCACCCTCAAGTAGAAAATTTGTCGCCAAGCACCTAACAGTGTGTTCCGGCAGTTGTCTTTGAGAGCCAGTATTTCTAGGTTAAGCCTGTTAACACCCTCGACCACATCATCACTTACCATCAGGTGAGATTGTGGTCTAAGGATTACCTATCAGCAATAAAAAAAAATAAAAAAAAATATTAACTGGTAAATATTATGATTATTTTTATGATCATATAGACCCGTGGGAGCTCAGAATACAGCCCCACATACTCCCAAGACGCCTGCCAATGTGGGAGGCTTTGTTCAACAATAGACATTATGGCTACCTTCCATAAGCGTTGTAAGAGGTGACGAAGGGAAATATCATAACGTGCGCAAGCACCTTTTGACGAACTGCCATCGTATGCTGCTGTCTCCAAGACGACTGTCAAACCGCCTCCACTCCCTTTGAGCTTTGTTCAATAGTTTCAGACTGTTGATGCTAATTATTATGTTATTAACTGATCGCGAATATAGTTGTAGTTGTAGCGAAAAGTCCATGGTGCCGTGAGCTTGAGCTTCACCGCATGGTGGTAGGGCATTTTGCATATGCTGACCTTCCTGGCGACCACCGCACAAGTAGAAAAATCTTCTACTTGCAACGTTCTTCGACGCCCACAACCGACAGGCGAGATGGTGGTCACAGGCTAAGGGTTTAGACAGACTAACTGCATCCTAACTGCAATATTGCAGTTTGGAAACAGTTGACGAAGATGCGGTTATTCAACTGCTTAAAGCTGCACCCAGGCAGCGGATCGGACCGTCAGGCTGCATTCCAACTGCAAAGCCACAGCCTGGGTGCAGTTATTAAGTATTGCAATTAGGATGCAGTACGTCTGTCTAGACCCTAAGATATCAGCTGTAAGATATATTATTAATTTTATGTGTACACGTTTTTAAAGAACAGTTTAATTCAAAGAAATTATCTGCATGTTTCATAATACAATTATAATCCCATCATGAAATCTTTGCAGCGCTGAGTACGTACCGGACTATTGCATGTATCAACAATCGCACACAAGACAAATTTACGACTACCTTCAATATTACTTATACACATTCTTCTTATTCTTGTTTATTCTTGTTCTTGTTTACCTAACAACCTGTATAATGTATGTTTACCACGTATCAGTACTAATATTATAAATGCGAAAGTAACTCTGTCTGTCTGTCTGTCTGTTACGCTTTCACGCCAAAACTACTGGACCGATTTGAATGAAATTTGGTATGGAAATAGTTTGAGACCCAGGAAAAAACATAGGATAGTTTATATCCAACTGCGCAAAAAGAGGTTAATGTTTTTGCGCGATAACCGACATACGCGCGGGCGAAGCCGCGCCCGGAAAGCTAGAATTATATAATATGTATTTTGTCTGTAAGTGAATTTTAAATTCTTTTGAGAAATAAACAATTTAAACCGTAATTACCGTTTCCCCTCAGCAATGGTCTGCAGACGGTAAGCCTCCGCCTCAGCCGGCAAGCGGACAGTGGAAACCAGCTCCTCTTCACGACGCATGATCTCTTGCTGTTCCACCTGCAAGAACATAACATACAACGTTATATATGTATACATATAGTGCCTAATAACATATAAAGAAGTTTACTAGCCCTTATGTAAATTTTTTTTACAGACAAGTCCAAGTTACATTTAATACATATTTATACTACTTAAATATATTAAACTCTATTATGTCTATGTTAATAATTGATTAAAATTTAATAATCATAATATTTTTACACTCAATACAGTTAAATACAATTTGCAGTTATCGCGGTTGGTTCCGGTTCCTTGTAATAGGCGCGACAATACTTTCAGTTGATACTGAACCGCTACCGCTACCGCCCCCTCAAGTACAAAATCCATCTACAAGCACCTAACGGTGTGTTCCGGCAGCAGTCCTTGAGACCCAGTAAAATTACAGGCACATGAGACTTAACAACTGTCTTTAGGTGACGGACGCAGTACAATTCGTGCAATTCGTATAGGCAGAGGTAGCTTAACATTATGTGGGCCTAGAGCTTGTTCCGTCACCATAATATTAAAAAAAAACATGATATTCGCGAGGTTGAAATAACATTGCTCGTACTATCTTGAAAATATATGTGATTTCACAATTTTCCCTTAAACCGTTAAAAATATTAAATTCAAGTTAAATCCTAACAAATGTACATAGCAAATAATAAAAAATATATTGTATATCTTAGAAAAAAAAACTCCGAATCTCGCATATTAAGTGATCAACACAAAAACAGTAACTTAAATCGAAGATGCGACTTGCCCCTCTTGATAAGGTTTTTCCGCAGAGCATGCGTTATTTAGTCAAGTAGTTATTTAATTACCTCAATTTGCTTACGACGTTCCACAACCTCGATCTGTATCTCTTCGTTTCGGATTCTCTGTTTAATCTTCGCCGCTTGCAATTCGTACGCCAATGCGGCTTCGGCTTTCTGCAATGTCAGATATTATATATTGTAATTATTGGAATAAATTCTACGAAAAACCATATAAAATATGAAAAACTGCTAGTAGATGGTTATCTACTAGTGGTAAATTAAGATATCGCCCGTTAGTACTGAAATGTGTACATTTTGGTTCATGCATGACAAAATAATTTCAAATAAACTAGGCAGGTATTTTTGAAATATTGTTAAAAAGAAAGCTCTTTCAGGCGCCTTTAATACCGAATCAAGCCTAGCTCACTGCGCACTTTAAGTAAATCGGCGTATCCGTCCGGACGGGATTATTCTATGGTGCGTGCCGCGGCAGAAGAGATCAGAGCTATGCGTGGTTACTAGTTAGGCGTTAGAAAGAGAGACGCCTTGTAGGTGAATATAAATATTAGGTACTCCGTGCTTTGCGAGCTGAAGTGCACTTTATTGCATCGTAGCTAGAGTCGCTTATTAACTAGAAGGCCTCTGCGGAGTGATCCTTCTGATCCTTTTTATTTGGTGACCGTATGGGGAATTTGCGATTAGCGCAATATTTCTTTAATTCTTGTTATACCTAGTAGGTAATTCAAGAACAATTCAGAAGAATAGTTCCCGCGAACCGCTCATCTTTATCGCAAATTTCCGGTGGATGCACAGCCTTAACGTGCTCTCCGAAGCACGCAAGTGCTCAGTAATACCTAAATACCACTGTCGGTGACCTATTAAATTTATGATCCCAGCGAACATCGCTCAAGCAAATTGATCGGTTAAGAACGACACATTATAGAAACGTGGAAATCTCGTACTACTCGATTTATTCGTTTGTTTCTGCCACGTATTTGTAAGTTGTGGAATGTCTACAATCTGAACCGCTTCAAAAGAGGCGTGAATAGAGTCCTTTCTCTTAATGGTAGGCAACGCACCAGTAATGCTGCAAGTATTACAGGTGTTCATAGGCGCCGGTGACCACTTACCATCGGGTGGACCGTCTATTAGTTTGTCACCCTTCGTATTAAAAAAAAAAGACAAGGCAAGCTCGCGGCTACAAGTGATTCGAATAAAATAGATACTTGTAACTCACCGCAGTGTTGATCTCCTGGTCGAACTGCGCCTTCTGCAGTTTATACAGCCTGGAGTTGTCCTCAATCCTCGTGTCCATAGAGTACTTGACGTCCATAGCACTCTTCTCGCACTCGGCTTCCTGGAAAACAGTTTTGAAGTTTAAGTCACAAGTAAATGGAGTTCGCTAAGGTACATTGAACTGGAATTAATGCTCCTTGCAGCACTGTCAGTTTCAAGTACAAGCAGAGCGCTCAACTGTACTATCGACCCTAATAGATAACACACAAAAGCGTTGTACATATAAATTACCATTGATATGGATTTCTGGAATGCCCTCTGAAATTTCTTCAATGCCCAGTCAAGACGTTAAAGAACACCTGAAGTAGGTATCTCTGACTACGATTTACCATCTGAATTTATTTTCAGCTACATTCGTGTACCTTCATGTCGATTATACTTCACTGAATGTGCAGATCAGACATGAAGAATTGTGCACTCTTTAAAAGAATCGAAAGTCTCACTTAGCAGTACTAACTTAGCATCACGATGTGGATGAAAGGACGACATAAATTTATTTTTTTAAGCTCGGTAGGTTACCCTTTGACCACTATCTCACCTGATGGTAAGTGAAGATGCGGAACGTTCAGTACATTGTTATGAATCTCAACTACAAAAATCAGTAATAATATTATAAATGCGAAAGTAACTCTGTCTGTCTGTTACGCTTTCACGCCTATAACTACTGAACCGATTTGAATGAAATTTGGTATGGAAATAGTTTGAGACCCGGGAAAAAACATAGGATAGTTTTCATCCAAATGCGCAAAAAGAGGTAAATGCTTTTGCGCGATAACCGACACATGCGCGGAGCTCAAGCTAGTATAAAATAACCAGTAATTACTAACTGGCATCTACAAAAGAGTATCTCGAAAGTTCTTTTTACTTTTCGTATCATTTTGCATTAGTCATAACGTTCAGCAGTAATATGGCAATACCGAAGTATTTTTCTGAAGAAATTACAGTAAAAATCATTTCGGTGTTGACCCTATTGTTAAGATAAACTACTTTTATAGAATATTTCATATACAGCAAAATGTGTATAGAGATGACCGCCTCGGCAAACGACATTACTACGAATATATAACAACTTTACTTTTCCCATGTTATTGAAACACCTACCGGACGAGAAAGATTCTTACTTTAATGCTCTTCTTTGCTCGTCTGTTAGCAAATCCTTCGCCGGCGTATCTTACAGGCGACGATACGATGTCTGGTGTACCGTTCCCAATTACTTATTAAACTTAAGTTATTGGCAAATTAAAATCCTATGCAGTACTAAAGATGTCCGTAGATACCATAATTTACGCATCTGTATTAGCGTGAGAGATAACCACGTCCGCGTCTCTTTTCGCGTAGTCTAGTTTTAGCGCAGGAGGTAGTGATGGTTGTCCATCGCCACCTCCTGCGCTAAAACTTAAAATAACGAAGAAAGTATTATTAGTATTACCTCTTTTGTGGTAAAGGAAAGAATCCCGATGCCCATCCAATGTTTATGCAGCCACAGCTCCATACTATATATATATACTAAGTATTGGTAAGTAGGAAACTGATGGAGGGTAAGAAATAAACAAGATACTTACTCTAATTCCCGCGTCTCTATTAGCCTGGGCGACTCCCACGTCAGCGTCCCTCTTAACATTCGCCGTCTGCGCTTTCCCCAAGCTGGCCAGGTACTGGACGTCATCGTAAACGTCCTTGATCGTAAAGGACAGGATCTCGATGCCCATCCGGCCGACGTCTGGTGCCGCCACCTCGCGTACAAGGCCCGCAAATTGGTCTCTGTCTTTGTATACCTCTTCTACTGTAAGCGTTCCTGGAATGTACAGAAGGTTTTGGTTAATAAATGGCTCACTTTTTAATTTTATACACTTCCGTGGTACAGTTTTCTGGCTTAACTGTTCGATATCCTCATCTTGAATTTCGTAAAAGGAGATTATGAAAAATAATACGCCGAATGAGCACCATATTAGGCGAACAACAGGGTAGCCCTGAATCTTATCATATTGGTTATAGATGAGTATCCATCCTTCCTGCTATGAGTAAAAGATTAGGAAAAGTTGTGCTTGAACAACTTTTACGCTACTTTTTTTTATTGCTGATAGGTAAGCCTTTGATCACTATCTCATCTGATGGTAAGTGATGATGTGGTCGAAGATGTAAACAGGCTTAACCTATAATTAATGGCTGTCAAGGACAGCTGCCGGAACACACCGTTAGGTGCTTGGCGACAGATTTTCTACTTGAGGGTGGTCGCTAGCTAGGCGGCCATTCGCAAATGACCTACCCCATGCGGTGAAGCTCAAGCCCGCTGCGGGATTTGAACCACGGACCTGCTGCGCGACAGTCCACAGACAGTGCCACTGAGCCATCATTGCTTAAATTTTTAATGAACATAATATATTGCACGAAAATCAGTTTGGTCAAACGACGGCAACGAACAGCTCTAAATCTTAAAAATTCATCATCATCATCAGCCGGATGACATCCACTGTTGAACAAAGGCCTCCCCCATAGAACGTCACAAAGAACGGCTATTAGCCGCTTGTAACTTGTAACCATTGGCTACCCGCGACTTTAACAACATCGTCAGTCCACCTCGTGGCAGGCCTATCAACTCTCCGTCTTCCGGTGTAGTGTGGCAAACACTCGAGAACCTTTCTTCCCCCTCGGTTATCAGTTCGACGAAAAATACATATATTGTCCGTATTATCATACCGGCTACAGAAAGATAGAATAAATAACGTGTGCGGGAGTTCCGCAAGGATCAATATTAGGACCTTTTCTCTTTCTAGCGTTTTTCAACGATTTACCTTACATAGTCAATAATATTTTCGGTACCTTTTGTTTTACTCGTATTTGCTGTTTTAAAGTAGATATAAAAGATAGGAAGTTTGTACAAATAACTAATTTATTAATATGTTATTGTCCACCGCTAATGATCATCACGTAATTAAAAAACGACGAAATATTTTAATTTATCATTACTTAATGTAAGTTATGTAGAACCAAAAATCGAACTTGACCAAGTTAAACATTCAATTGATAAAGCAACAGATTTTTTTTTGGGAAGTTAAATGGATTTAATCTTACAATAGGTTCCTCTTAAACATGACCTGTCCGGGAGACTTAGTTTTGTTGCAGAAGCCGTTCGTAAGGTAAGGCAGTTGACGGACGTAGCTACAGGTCTGCTGGTTTTTTTCGCGTAAATATACATTGACGTTATTTGGTTTATTGTCCTGAGAAGTATCAACTGATATAATGACCATCTTTATCTTGCAAAGGCGGGCAATTTGGGTTATAACTATCTGTGTAGGTTTTCTAAAGATATCAATATTTCAATTTAAGCAGGTACATATATTGTTTAAACTTAAATTAATACTCAATAAAATTCAAGTAATAAATTAAATTAAACGGTAACGACTGCGATTACAACACTAGGAATATAAATGAAATAGTGTTGTCAAGTTTTTAGATTAATTAGGACAAGTGAATACTTCTTTGAGGAAAAATTCAAGCTGCAATTAGAACGTAGTTTACAAAATTACAAATTTACGAGAGAAAAAATTATATTCATGTGCGGGATTCGAACCCGCGTCCATCCACCCCTTTAGCCGGGGTATGCTCTAACCAATTGAGCTAACATGACACAATGACTCATAACTGTAAATTTGTAATTTTGTAATGTAATTCGCCTAGCAGGCGTTATTGCAAACTTAACAATATTAGAACGTAGTTTATCAATATATCTAATTAAATAATTGCTGATTATTTCGACTTCAAAAATGCTTGTAACATTTCACCTCTGCCTATTCAGAGTACCTACGTTATAAAAATATTAAATTGATTGTTGATTCTATTACAAATTGTAAAAAGAGTACAGACATTAAAAATTTATCCGAGTTTCTAGCAAGTTCATCGCGCAGTAGCTCTATACTATACCCTTTATATTTATTCAAATAAATTCAGTTGTAAAGTCCGCGCTCCGGCCCTCTCAGACGATAATTGCCAAATATGATACAATTATTATTTGAAACAGATGGGTTGAAAACAAAAATCCAATTAAAATATCAATAACATCCACACATTTTCGGAATTAGAATTATGCGTGGGTTATTCTTTGATGTTCGCTAAACGACCCGAAAAAAGGGTCAAGCGGGGGATTTAACGATATTCGGTACGCTCACCGAATTATGCAAATATCCTTAGAACGAACTTCAACAGCCAAACCAAACATAATAAATATGTATTTGCTCCCGAATGCATAATTGGCTTAGTAGAATGGAATAATCCTTTTAAATTTATCATATTTTAATTAGCAAGATTTAAATGGTACAGAGTTGAATGATACGAGTCTTTTGATTATAGCTGCAATGTTTTGATTGTGTTGCATTTCTTTAGTAGTTGCTTAACTTAGCTACAACGACAACCATTCCTGTTATCTTGAGTATTCCTCGTTTTAACGACATTACTGTATCAGCCGGATTGTCGACTGTTGAGCACAGCCTGGCTTGGCAGGCGTCTTGGGGATTTCAGTGTGAGGTATCAGTTCCTCAGAAAGCGCTTTTTTTATGCTTGATAGGTTATCCTTTGACCACTATCACACCTGATGGTAAGTGATGATGTGGTCGAAGATGTTGTTCAGGCTAACCTAGAATTACTGGCTCTCAAGGACAGCTGCCGGAAAACACCGTTAGGTGCTTGGCGGCAGATTTTCAACTTGAGGGTGGTAGCTCGCCAGGCGGGCATTCGGAAAATGCCCTACCACCATGCTATAACGACTGCCATCCTAAGACAACAACCAGGACCGACGGCTTAACGTGCCCTCCGAAGCACGGAAGCGCTCAGTAGTAATGTCACTAGCGGTCACCCATCCAAATGACCGCGGTGGACGTTGCTTCACCTTGCTCTTGAACGGTTCAGAATGGCTTAGCAAACTTCGCTACGAGCGCTTCAAAAGTGTGTTCTGGTGTGTTACACTTAGTCGCCTCTGACGACACCCACGGGTAGTGATGGGGGGGGTGACATTCTAGCCAGGCACCCCACGGGCAATTAACGACATTATAATATTTAAATCATCTACAATTATTTACATACATCTACCTATCCGTATTCCATGTAAATATATTTAATGAACTATAATTTCGATCAAAATACTAAATTATTTACAGCGCATATTAGGTATATTTACCTATTATAAATTGTTTTAAATTAATTTTCTTTATTCTAAGGCTTTTTTTATTTTATTATGATGTAACATGTAACGCCTAGTGTTATGCGAGGGTGGCAGCTAGGCGAGCATTCGCAAAATGAGCTTCCACCATGCGGTTTTGGGCACTTTACCTGTGCGGCAACTTATATGGAGGTATTATTTAGTAACCAGCTAGGATTACGTAATATTTCTTATATGGAGTTATTTTTTTATAGTTCGGTAATTTGATTGGTAAATGTATTTGAATGTTGTTTTTATAAATTTTAAAAAGTTAAAGAAAAAACATAAAACATCAAAGTTGCATATTATTCTACCATCCAAAGCTGCGTGGAAGAAGGTATTATATTCCCGTTCCATGACAGAAAAAACAAAGTTTTTAATTTGTTAATCTGTCTTCCAGTCCCACTTTCAAACTGAACTAAACATAACACCCAAACTAACTTTCAATGTTTCTAAATGTGCCTTAAATTGATTGTATAAGATCTATAGTTTCAACATATTCTCTATTTTGTATCAACATATTCTTCATCTACGCAAAAAAACACTCAAACCTGAAAATGAGACATATCACCTTCATTTACTCACGTCTTCGTTACTGTCCGTTCTTCTCGCAATGGCTCTATAACATTTTTTTGCTGAACTTGGAACAGAACGAATAAAGCTTTGTAATTGACCTTCAAAAGAGAGTCTTAGAGGACTTTTAATCAAATATTATGTCTAACTTTTAAAAGCGGACAATGAAATAGGAAGGCTAACAAGGTAGGGATGGACAGCAGGAACAAATATTTGCGCAAAAGATAAGTAAAATTGTACTTCGGAGTTGACTTGCGATAGGGAAGATGATGATAAGGTTTAATACCATGAGAGATAATTGAGGGAGATTTCCCACAACTTGAGCATTTTGTGGTACACATTACTGAAAAACTATCACGCCTATAGATTTGCGCTTTAACATAGTAATTTAACTTCATATCTAGATGTGTTATCTGTCAAAAAAATATAATTTTATAACCAATAACAAAATTAACATTAACAATTTTGTATTCATTGGATATAATGTTATTGTACTACTAACGTCATCTGTTAGAAAACCAAGGAGTTAACATCGCTGCAACAGAACTAAACTCCATACTCAAATACATAGTAGTCAATCTACTTAATACTAGATGACACCACAAGAATCAGATTGTAAAATGCACGCGCGAAGCTCAGCTTTTTGCTAGTATATTAGTTAAAAGGTTTTAAAACTCACTTTTTCACATTAGCGCACGTGATACCGATCGTTAGCGACAGCGGCACCAATGCAAACCGTAGCATTTCCATTTTTGTACTGTTTCACAAACACTTTTTAACACTACTGTACACAAATCACTTATTACTTTGGTATACAGTTCATTATTAAATTTTGGAAGACTTGTTGCGTCTCACTACTAACTATGGTCTTGTTTTTTGTCTTTATTGCACTAAGGTACTTATTGTTTCTTTGGTTCGATGATACTGTTGAGGATAAATTCAAATTATTAATGATAAAATAAATAATACTTTATGAAAAAATAACTAAAAGTAAGTAATTAACTGAAGAGATGTGGAGTTGAGTAATAGTTAAAAAAAATAATAATAAAAACACGTTCTGTTAAATCTTTTAATTAATTTTACTGATGTCAATGTTCTGCAGACACGACCTAAACCATTTCATAAAAAAAAACTAATTTAAGATCTCACGTCCATTTTAAATTCATTTATTGGGGCATAAAGTTATCTGAAGGAACACACGTGTACGCAGCAAAATATTATATATATCTGAAAATAAATAGCAACGCATTGACATAAGTACTGATCAGACTAACTACGCCTATTGATTGACACAAGTCTAACCTTGGGAACGATATCTGCAAACACTACCGCATTTAACTAAACACGCTAAGAATATTAATTAATATACAAAGATATATGAATATATAGTTAAACTAATCTCAAAGGAATAATCCGTTATTACTAATAGCGATAAGCATCGCAATACAGATAAAAAAATTAACTGCAATTTCTTATCAACGCACAGCATGAAGCGAAGTGACTAATATTATAAGTGGGTCATATACAAAAATATAATCGATTGAATGTGACATTAAAGTGACCATACACTACTCATGATTACAAGAAAAATGTGCAAAAGACGAAATAATTCAAAGAAAACATACAACCGGTAAACAAAACAACCTACTTTAAAACCAATAAGATGATAAGTAATTTTAATTATCTTAAATTAAGAGGAAGAACTTTACGAAGCGCTCGTAGCGAAGTTTGCTTAGCCTTTCTTGACCGATCAGCCAAGTTAAGCAACGCGTCCGCGGATGAACTAATTCTAGGTTAGCCTGAACAGCATCATCGACCACATCATCAGTTACCATGTGAGATAGTGGTGAACAAGCATATCAGATATAAATAAAAACATTTGCTTCCGCACTACCAAACCTCTGAACAAAGTAAACAGCGTAAAAGAATAATCACTCCACTTCTTCACACAAGCAAGCTTAACGTACGGAAAATTTATAATAAAAATGAAATATTGCTTCAGAAATTGGAACCAACAGTTGGTAAGCCCACTCAGAATTTAATGTTTCAAACTGTATGTCACACGAGTCCCCAAGACATTTTAATCTTAGTTAGCAGATGAAACCGTACTTCACTAGTGTTGTACGAGTTGTAATGTTACTGACGCAAAG
The DNA here is from genome assembly GCA_963854805.1 of Plagodis dolabraria. Lineage (NCBI taxonomy): Eukaryota > Metazoa > Arthropoda > Insecta > Lepidoptera > Geometridae > Plagodis > Plagodis dolabraria. Next base: position 17,885,479 of record OY978461.1, read on the forward strand.
TACGGATAAAAGTTTATTAGTTTATTTAATAGTCAAGTATGAATTAGTATTAAAAACATTATTATACAGCAATTGCGACATTTCTGACGAAGAAGCTTCTTATTTTGTTGTATCGATTAATTTCATTGTTTTGCGTAAGTAACTTTTCTTTATTATTTTTATGTTATATCTTTTAACACCTTATTTAACAATATATGGTATGCTATGTCATATTAAAATTTCATCATATATAATTATGAATGTGTTAAGGTATAAAACAATGTGTCAGTTCTTAAAATAATAATGGTTATATTATAATTAGAACAAAGATAATTGAATAAATTTATACTACATAATATATCAAATTAATTTTCTTATCAGCGTAAAAAGAGCGATAATAAAGGTTTCATTGGTTAACATAGATTCATCAAAAATCAATTTGGAGAGTAGATTTCTCAAAAATATCTTCAACAATCAATTTGCAAAAGAATCTCAATTCACGCAATAATAAAAGGGACAATGGTGTTTACTAAAATTAAGATAAATTAATGATCATAATTTCTGCTGTCTACTGCTAAATAAACTCGAGTGTTTAATAACATACAAATTGATTTAGTAACGCACAAAATAAATTTGTACTTTCAGAATATGCAGTCCGAAATAGTAAAGTCATAGTTAAATAAGGTAACAGGTACGAATATGGTAAAAAAAATAATTTCTAAATATGATTACAAGCACTATCGCGTGCTAAGCGAAAATCATATCAAACAAATATTATTGTAGCACAAAATTTTATGCCCAAGGCGGGAATCGAACACGCGTCCTCCGATATCGCGTCGGATGCTTAATACCATCTCAGCCACCCGGGACTTGGCATTTCAGCCAAAATTAAGAAAATTATAATTTAAAAGTAATTAGGCAAAAAAACCAGGTCACAGCCACCGTAACTGTTATCCAAGAAAACAAATTTCATTATAATTATCCGGAAAAATATTTCGCAGCCCTTTATACACCGCCCATCCCTACTGCAGTTCAACCTTATTTATTACGATTTCCCGGAGTTCTTATTTGAATGCAATAAGAAATATATTTCTTTGTATAATTGTAGAGTTTATCAGTATTTACTTTGCGAATGATATAAATATGATAAAATGATAACGATGCGGTGTGATTTGATATTTATCGCGGCATTGCTGTTACGTTGGTTTGGTATATCCTGCGCGTAAGCAATGATGGTTTCCGTATGGGTCTTGTTTGTTCAGTGGTATCATTTTGCCGTAAAATATTTATAGGTTTATGTAAATATTCGTGAGGATAGTATACGATGATTGGTTCTTAACTTGTAGTTTTAATATAAAATGACAAAAAAAACGACTAACAATTTATTTCACACGTTAAAGAACGTTACTAGATTGGTACTAGTTACGAATTCTATAGGGTTTTGTGAATATACCAAACGCTTATATTGTCTTTATATGGGGTTTCTGTACTATTATAATAGAATCCATAAAGCAGGTATTCCTACTGCACTCGCTATTTATTATACTTTTTAACCAACATCAAAAAAAGGAGGAGGTTATAAATTCGTCTGTATTTTTTTTATATATGTTACCTCAGAACTTTGACTGATTGTACCGATTTTTTTTTATATTTGAATGCTGATGCTCGTGGTATGGTTCCATTTAAATTTTTATCAAAATCGAACAAGCCATTTTTGAGTCGTACTCCAATAACTGAAAAATATTTGCCTATCTTGATGATATAGTCGTTGACAGTGAATGACAATCGATCCCGTAAGTAGCAAGGGTCACTAAAAAGAGAAATATTTTACCTATAAATGGAACCGACTTCAACACTCAAAGGTGTGTAATGATTTTTCAAAGACACTTTTGAACTATCATGGTGCAGGATTCAACAAGTTATTTCACACTTTAGAGTGTTGAAGTCGGTTCAATTTTTAGGTATTTTTTTTATGGAATTATGACGGACCTAGCACGAGGCCTAACTGGTGTTAAGCGGCAAACTCTGCTTATAACATGCATTTCGTCACAAGTGACGTACTGCACTGAGCATAGCACACTGAATTTTTATTAATTAGAATTATCGCAAACATGGACTCAACTGAAAGTTGCAAGCCATACTTTATTGAACTCCAAATTTTAACTTTAGCTATACTGGACCTTATGATTTAAGGCACAAAAAAGACTAGGCCTTCCAAATTCAATCTTAAAAATGTGCAGTTCAGGTACCCATATCATGGCTATAAAAATATAAAACCATATCCCGAAACATCTGAAAGATATACAAAAAGATTCAGCATTTTTCCATAGTCTTAAAGGATATCTTATTAAGAAATGCTACTACTCATTACACAACTTCTTTACAGATAAGACTTATTACCTATATATATTTAATTTCGGCCACTTTTGAACAATTTTAATTAAGATAATAGTTATAAAAGTTTGGTCCTACCCAGAGTCCAATAAACTCTAGAGCGCCCACCAGGGTTTCATGCTTGTAAGTACTTAATTATTTATTTAAGATCTATTGTACACATGAATATGAAGAAATAAATGATTATGATTACCTAATATTGTATTGCTGATAGGTAATCCTTTGACCACAATCTCACCTGATGGTATGTGATGATGTGGTTAAAGGTGTATCTCCAGTTATCTATGTGCTAATTAAGCATTACCATCATAGTATACGTCATGTGCACGAACAAGTACTAAATTGTACCCGACAAAGCAAAGGGACGTTTTAGTTCAAAGAAAATAAATTCAAAGCTAAATCTAAGTAAAGGTGGGTACAAGAATTTCAAGCTCAAGGCTCACCTGATGTTAAGCGGTTACCTCTGCCTATAAGAGATGCATTTCGTCACAAGTGACGAATTCGAACGGCGGGATTCGAACCATGGACCTGCTGCGCGGCAGTCCATAGCCAATACCACTGAGCCATCACTGCTTCAGAAATAATGAAAATGAACAAATTTGCTTAATCCGTATGCGCAGTAAATAGAAAATATACGTTTGCACAAATTATCTCTTACTCCCCGGTGCAGAAAAAAACTAAATTTCATGCAAATATCTGGAATACGAATAAATTACAAGTATATATTATAGGCTTATTTTAATAGTAAAATGGCTTGCTAACACCCGAAAATAGTAAATGTGTCACCAAGCACTTAATGCTGTGTTGCATGAACCTTTATGTATATATATATATATATGTATATGTTGATATAAATCGTGAATTTTGTTTTGTTAAAATGATTTTGAACTTATATGATGCAGGTAATTTACGTTTTATTTATTTGTTGTACGATTATTTCTTGTGTTGGATATTATTATTTATCATGTACTTTTATTAGTATTGTAATAGATAGACCTTCGTCCATATCTAATTATAATTATCTCTTTGTAACGGGTTGTCTGGAAGAGATCGCTCTCAGCGATAAGACCGCCCATTGTTACACCTACACTCACTTATTATGTTTTTAAGTTCTAAGTTTGTAAATCTGTATTGTGTCAATAAAGTGTTATCTAGATAGATAATAGAAACATAGATAGATATCTATCAATGTATCAATATATCCATTTAATGTCCTAACAGTAGAACCATGGGCCTTTACCGTGTCACAGTTACTGAACCATAGATAAAATTCAATGCCTAAAAACCTCATTTAAAAAAAACCTTATGAATCAAATACTTTTTTGTCAATCAAATAGAAGTTATTGGACCAAGTTCACATAACAAAACCTAAGAGATGACTTCCACGTGTCACACAGCTGTTTCAAATAAAATAGGTCACCAATTAATTCCAAACGCACTAACCGACTCAGCTGGTTCCAAAGAGCTACCATAGTATAAATAAGTCGTAGGGCTTCCGTATCGTTCCACTGCCTTGACACAGTTTCTTGAAAGGTCCCCTCTTTTACAAAGTGGAAATGTTAGAACCTTCCGTTTGTTAAAAGTTTCGGTATTAAGAGTATTTTTATGCCAAGTCATCGTATTACTCATGAATTTAACATTGATTACAGATTCGGATCATGAATGCTTATAATCATCTCCTTCTTACCCTTATCCCATTCGTGTGGGTACAATTAATTTGTTTTGTCAAAACAAGAAGGTATTAAAAATATGTTTTCGATAACAACACGCAAGACCACACAAGGGTCAAGGACCAATAATTATCTCCATAATGACAAAGGAGAAATTTTGGATTCGGTTCGAAAATCGACCACCTTAAAACCTAATCAAAAATGCTTCCAGGACACCAGCCCAAGGAGGTTTCCTTGTTGGAATGCTATGGTTACTAGTATACAGCTGCTTTCTTTAGGCCATACGCTCGCGTGAGGCGGGGTCCCATCACGCATTTGCATGGTGGTAGAGTATTTTGCGAATGCCCGCCTGGCTAGCTACCACCCTCAAGTTGAAAATGTGTCCCCAAGCACTTAACGGTGTGCTCCGGCAGCTTTCCTTGAGAGGCAGTAATTCTAGGTTAACCTGAACAACATCTTCGACCACATCATTACTTACCATCAGGTGAGATAGTGGTCAAAGGCTAACCTATCAAAATAAAAAAATTAAAAAACTAGCTTTCCGGCTGCGGCTCTGCCCGCGGGTATGTCGGTTATCTCGCAAAAAATTAACCTTTTTGCGCAGTTAAATGAAAATTATCCTATGTCCTTCCCCGGGTCTTACACTGTTTCCATACCAAATTTCAATCAAATCGGTCCAGTAGTTTTGGCGTGAAAACGAGGCAGACAGACAGATAGAGCTACTTTCGTATTTATTAGTCGTATTATATTGGTATGGATTATAAACGCGGAAGTTTGTAGGGTATGGATGTATTGATATTTGATACTCTTTCACACAAAAACTACTGAATTAATTTTAATGAAACTTTACAATAATGTGAATTGTCCAAAATATATGTTAAGTGAAGATGAGGTTCAGGCTAACCAAGAATTACTGGCTCTCAAGCACAGCTGCCGGAACACACCGTTAAGTGCTTGGCGACAGACGTTCAACTTGAGGGTGGTAGCTAGCCAGGCGGGCATTCGCAAAATGCCCCACCACCATGCGAAATTACATATTATATTAGTAAGAAAGTATAAGGATTAAACAAACTACTTAAACAAGTAGGTCCAAGACCACCCAGATGCATTTAAATGTAACTAATTTATTCCCTTTGTTGAAATGTCTGCCAGCTGACTACATATAACGTTTACAACCTGTTTAAACAGATCCAGCGAGGCATATCTCACGGTTGCTTTCGTTAAATAATGTAAATCTGGCAAAGTTTGACCATCGCTCTCAAATTCAGTTACCTCCGTCAGCTGGCACGGGAACCCAAATAAATCGGAGAGGTAAGTGGGTTATCTGACGTTGACATAATAGCAATGCCCTGGCAATATTTTGGAGAAAATAGTTTCTCTTTATACAATAATACTATATGAAATATGTTTGATTATAGAGATGGTACTTGTCTTGGGGTTACTATGTCATATTTACAATTTATTGGACCACATTTTTTTTGTCCCGGGCGGGAATTGAAACTGCGTCCTCCGATTTCGCGCCGGATGCCTATTCCACTTAGCCACCGGAACATACTCGTTGGAGACGAAACTTTGTGCATCATTGTATTACCTTAACCGTCTCGTAGGGGTCGGTGCGCAGTACTTAATTTGTAAATGTGATTTTTGCTTAGCACGCGATAGTGCTTGTAAGCCATTTCCAAATAATATTATGTTTGTCAAAAAATTAGCAATTCTGTTTTGTTTGTAATATTTTTAGTAATGTACGAGTATGAAGTGAATTTGTGATGTTGTGTGTTGCCAGAAATAAAAATGTTTTCTTTACTGCTTTCATGATAAAAACTGACCTTAACGCTCTTAAATAAAAAGAAAATTTAATAAAAGATATCAGTTTTGGTTAAAAACTTATTTTTATATTGTTACAGATCCCTCGATCTGTACCTCGGTGCACGAGTTCTGCTGCCAGGTTTTATCATAGCGGGTGTTTTAACAGTTATATGTGGTTGTGCTTTACAAGCCTGTGCTAATATTTTTCTGTACAGTACCTACGTATAATCTTTGTCGACTAATCATATGATTTTTTTTTGTTTAAGGCTAAATTTGCACGTTAGTGGGGCATTTAGCGAAAATATTCGGCCCACCTGGCTAGCTACTACACTCGGGTAGAAAATCTTGTTACCAAGCCAATCCGGCAGCAGTCCTCAAGAGCCAATAATTTTAGCTTATCTCGAACAACATCTTCGACCGCATCATCACTTTCAGCAATGAAAAACTGGCTTTCAAAAACTACTTAGTTTCAATAATAGTTCCAGCATATTCATGATTTTAAGGACATGTTTAAAAGCCTAGGTTACATCCGATGCGCTCCATGCACGTCTGCCTACTGCCATTTGACATAATCGTCAGCAGTGAGTTGAAATATTAGAGTAGTTATATCCGAACACCACTGCTCTAAAAGCTTACTAGAATTTACCTATCTACATACATATGCAGTTGCATATACATGTGCGTAGGTATGTAGATATTATAAATTACAAACTGTAATGACAAGGAAAGAACGTTCAAATATTATGCGTCATATCTGTTGTAACCGCTACGAGACGTTCCGATCACCATTACACTGCGATCTCTTTCACTCTCTCACACCAAACGATACACATATCTCGCTCATGCATTTCATTGAGAATAGTTCCTTAGATAAAACAAAATGTCGATATTTTCTATTTCATCAATAAAAGCAATAATAACGCGTGACATGAAAGAGTTTTCTTATCTCTCACAGTGCTTGTATAATTGGTGCAGAGTCTAAAGACACAAGGAAGGCATATTGTCCACAGAATATTCCTAAAAAACCGGATTAGCGGCGATGTATTCACCGGATGCTCGGAAGTGCAAGACTGATAGTGACTCTGGTAATTACCCAGAATTCGTCTAGTAAATATGGAGGGCATACAACGCATCTACAGGTAAAAAAAATCTTAGATCGTCAGCAAGTATAATGCGTACTCTTGCGTGGACCTATTCAGTTGTCTTTAGAAAAAATACTTAATTTACTCGATGACTAAGTTGCCGCAACTCATTTTTGCTACTAAATTGGGCAGAGGTTCCACCAGAATGGTAGTACTACTACCGGTTTTACTATATAGTTACTAGTATTGAGCCTGGTGACTCCTAGAGTTATCACAATAATTCTGAGTAGCTACCGTTTATATAGAGAATAATACTGCTGACAACGCGTAAATAGGTTTGTGAGGGATTCGACCCTAGCTCAGCAATATACTCGTATTAGGTGTAACAGATCGTAGTAGAGCTAGATGAAAACAATTTTGCGATAAACGATTCGTTCTGAACTCGAATGGATCGAGTCGATCCACTTACAAAACTCGCTCGAATGCTCACAATGAACTAGTTCAGGAAAATAGTTCAGCAGTTTTTTGCCCTGCTAGTTTTTTAATCTCAGATGACTATTGACCAGAGCGCCTGGTTGTATATTACATCGCGCTTTTTTGTTGCTTCTACGAACCTATTCAACAGTCAATCTTGTTGTTAACATTGGTGTTAATATTGTCTTTTTATAGCAAACAATTCAAATAAGTTGCGACATATCGTGCTCCCCGTTTTTAATCAATCATCATAATTTAGATAATTCCACTGCCCACAGATGGGCTAAATAAATGAACTCCTATTTGTTAAGCAACACCATACGAGTATATAACCAGATTTGCCAGCCTCAACAATATATTGCTTTGTCGCTTATCAAATCATATTAGATCTATATTGACACCATTAATCCATGTATATTGCGTTGAAATATACCCAGGTGTTAAAAATAAACTATCTAAAATATTATTATATTCAATAGCAATACATAACAATAATTTACAGTAACGGAAAATCTTTGTCCGAAATGCTGAGAAAATTAGATAAAATAGTACTTTCCGAATGCCATCGTCCAGTTTCAATATCATCAACACGGATTAACACATTTAAGTGAAAGTTATTTATCGTTGAAGAGTTCAAAAAATAGATTACAAAAGAGCTTCTTCAGATATTTAAAAAGCTTTTAAGAGTATAAAAATAAATTCAACACTGATCTGTTTATTAAATCTGCACATAATAATATATCACATTATTATGCTGCGAGGGGTTATCTTACAAGGGGAACAAAAATCAAGGGAACAGAGAGCAACCGCTCGTTAACGCCAACAGCGACAGTTCTCGCTTCCTTAAGCGGACCCGACTAATATGCAGCATGGCGTTTGCAGGGAGCCTTGGGCCCCTTTTTACAGCAGTGTTTCTACTAAAATTATTTATAACGTAACCCGCACATTTAATAATATCGGTTACGTATTTGTTACTTGGGCACCTAATTTAACGACGCAGTTAATAGTTAACGTACAGTCAGCAAAATAAAGCTCTACGAATACGATATAAAAAAAATACCAAAAATAAATGATGTGACAGAATTGAAATGCATTTACGTATTATCCATTACTATAACAGGCATTAAATATGTATTTTAGTGAATTTTATGTATTACTAGTTTTTTATATTACATTTTTATGATTAATTATTAGTTTTAGTTGTCAGGTATTATTGTCTTGATTTGAGTTACCACCTATATATTTATTACATCCCATCTCGTTATTCCTGTATTTCGTCTCTATTCAAAGGTTGCCTGGAAGAGATCACTATTAGTGATAAGGCCTCCCATTATAACTCTTTATGTAAAGCATTTTTACTTGAATATTATTTTGTACACTAGCAGTGTAACAATAGAGAATTATCTATCTTACTATCTAGTACATAATATACTTATGTAGTTGAAGTACTTTAGGAATTAATTTTTCAAATCGGTCCATTAGATTTTAAGTTTATTCGTATATACAAAAATATTTCCTCTTAATAATATTAGTGTAGATGTAGATTATATTTTAAGTGTAGATGTATATGTAAAATGATCATGGCACTTGCAACAATGCCGAAATAAAAACAATAACATACACGGTAAAAATCCCGTTTCTAATTTCTGACCGTGACTTAAGCCTTATTTATAATTATTTTTCTAGTTCACTTTTTTGCGTACAGTACCTACACACAGCCTTTTATTATTAGCAACAAAAACCTTTCCGGGTCCTCTCAAGGCCAAACCTAATTCAACATCACATCATCAAAGACAATGGTAATATTAAAATTCGCAAATAGGCATGCCCTTAATATAACGCAATAATAGATGACGTGATTCTCAACTATTGGAGCCGATGAGCAAATCTTTATCTTAATGCCCGTTCAATGGGCCGTAGTATATCTGTCAAAGTCAAGGCAAACTTCTATGAGAAACTTTATATGCGTATCTACGACTTTGTCTATATACACGAGTAGATATATAGATATAGCAAAGTACCTACTTCTATGGATATATCCATATCTATTGTGGATATATAAATATTAAAAACTTATCAGGTTACATTTTATGGGTTTGGTATCCTCAAAAGTACCTAGTTTTCAGTTGTCATTACTTGCTTTAAAGGGTCTTACTCTCATAGTACAGGTAAGGTACTGAGATTATGTACAAAAGTTACTTTTTTTTATAAATAAACAAATTGAACCCAATACAAGGTGAATTAAATATAATATTGATTGTATTATTTTACGATACGATACGATAACTCTTTATTGCATACCAATAAAATTACAAATAAAAGCACAAAAGTGCGCTAATTAACAATAGTTATACAATGGCAACACAATCGGCGGTCTTATCGCTAATGCAATCTCTTACAGACAACCTTTGGATGGACAGAACAAACTTGAAAGAGTTATTTTAGTCTCAATTTCTCTGATATCTTTTTTTCTATGTGTAGGTGTATGTGTTAAAGTGTGAGTGTTAGACTGTGGGTGATTTTCTACAAGGAATAGGGTGCTATTCTTCGCAAGTTCAGTATTTCCGGAGTACCCAGAATACTTAGAATTCCGGATACTGTGTCGTATGATAAAAGGCGATCAAGGGATAATATGAACAAATGGGCAGCATTCCACTACTGCCCAACGGCAGTCAAATCAATAAGCGAGTCGGGTGTTGCTGCACATTTTGCATACAATGCCGCTCTTTACAGCGGTTATTACTCAATGCCATCTCTTCCAGGCAACCGTACGCTAGACTGAGACGAGTCAATTGCCATGAAGGTAGTATACTAAGTATGCACAAAAAAAATTGAAAAGTAATTAGAAAAAACAAAAAAAAAAAATTAAGAAAAATGGAATTGATTTCAACACTCAAAAGTGTGAATTAACTTGTTGAAGTCCAAAAGTACCTATTATCCCAAGTACCTATTATCACAATATTGTGCGCATGGTATCGACTTCGACAAGTTATTTCACACTTTTGAGTGTTGAAGTAGGTTCCAAGTTTTGTAAAAAAAACAATTTCGCCCTTTTTAGTGCAATCAAATAAAAAAAAAATACCATTAAATGGAATCGACTTCAACACTCAAAAGTGTGAAATAACTTGTTGAAGTCGGTATCATGATAAGTTTTTTTTTTTTTAACTCTCTTAAGAGACCCTTGCTACTTACGGGATCGATTGTCATTCACTGTCAACGACTATATCTACAAGAAAGGACAATATTTTTCAGAAATTGAAGTGTAACTCAAAAACGGCTTGACCGATTTAGATGAAATTTAAATGGACCACACGACAAGCATCAGCTTTCAAATAAAAAAAGAATTATCAAAGTCGGTTCACCCAGTCAAAAGTTCTGAGGTAACAAATATAAAAAAATTAAAAAGTACAGACGAATCGAGAAAGACGAACACGAGAACCTCCACCTTTTTTTGAAGTTGGTTAAAAACACAATGCCTTTGAACCATTAACGACCAAATTGACAGAATCAACAACTTTCGGATCAAAGCGGTATTTAGCTTAATTTGTGTTTATTTCAGAATGTTTGAAGTTTCCTAGAGCGATTTAACGAGGACTGTGGCCTTTGTTCTTTGTTTCTATTATTACAAGGTGCGAAAACTAATAAATAACTCAACAGTTGTTGTTCCTCGCTGTATAGGCATTTTAAAGCTAATTCGTTGTACTCTACCTTATTGTCTTTGACGCTTAAAAAAATTAAACGTCTTAGAAATTATAAAGAAACTAGCTTTCCGGGCGCGGCTCCGCCCGCGCGTATGTCGGTTATCGCGCAAAAACATTAACCTCTTTTTGCGCAGTTGGATAAAAACTAACCTTTGTTTTTTCCCGCTAACTATTTCCATACCAAATTTCATTCAAATCCGTCCAGTAGTTTTGGCGTGAAAGCGTAACAGACAGACAGAAAGAGTTACTTTCGCATTTATAATATTAGTGCTGATTGATTAACATATACCTACCTAGACATAACTTCACAGTTCACACCAGAGGTGTAGGTGGATACCGGAGATTTCCACTTGCTAAGATCATGGCATATCACTCTTCCTCCTTAACTCTCATCACATTACAGTCCTTTAACCGACATCAAAGTAAGGAGGATGTTCTAAATTAGTTTGTTTTTTTATTTGTTACCTGACAACTTTTGACTGGGTGAACCGACTTAGATTACTTTTTTTTTTTGATGTCGTTTGGTCCTATTTAAATTTCATCAAAATCGGGCAATCCGGTTTTTGAGTTACACTCCAATAACTGGTAGAGATCTTGTTACTTCGTTTGTTTACTACTTGTAATTAACACTACAAAAAAATCAACGCTTTTTATAATAATACGAATATATAGAGATTTTTAGCGAAGTTTGCTTAGCTGTTCTGCTGTTCTTAAAGGATCAGCTAAGTTAAGCAACGTTCGCGCGGTCATAATTGGATGGGTGACCGCTAGTGACATTACTACAGAGCGCTTCCTTGTTTCCGAGGGCACGTTAAGCGTTACTTCGATCCTCGTTGTTGTCTTAGGATGGCAGTCGTTACAACATGGTGGTAGGGCATTATGGGCGGGTCTGGGTTTATTCATTAATAGTTGCTTTGCCTAGCTTGCATGCCTTGCGCTGCTTGTTTTGGATAAACTCAGGCCTTCCTTACTCATCCCGGATGGGTAAGGAGGCTACGGTCTTAGGGGAGAGCGCAAGTCGTGATGATCCCTAAGGCAAGTCTGACGGATACCTTCTCGTGGTGCTGCCTGTTATTGGTTTATTTCCTTCCGAAATAAACGCAACAGAACACCGTCAGGCGCCGCGTGTATTGTTATCTATATGTGTATGTATATGTATATATTCTTTCTGTATATATTTGTATTATATGTGTATATTATGTAGTTCACAGGGCTATTTAACCCCTTATTAGTAACAAAATTGAAAATGCTCGGTACAGACCGGGGCCGTATTTAACTGTCTGTCATCTGTATTATACGTGCTAAGGTGCTTAGCACCTCTTTAAGACAGATGACAGAATAGACTTACGGTGTATAAATTGTAGTTTTAAGGCAAGGCTACAGATAATTTGTCATGTTTATGAGTAGATGAAAAACAGTTTGGCGGTGTGTGTGTTAAAATAGGGACCCCTCTAATTGGCAAACACCAGCGCCTACTACTGTCAAACATATTGTTACATAATCGAAAATAACCGCTGTCTTTTATTTGGTAGTGACCCCTGTTCCGATAACTCACGTTATTGGAGGCGGGGACAAACTGGCTGGACTAGTTCCAAAACCCCGATGATAAGTGTATCCTTAGACTTCGGGAAAATACCTCCAAGGTATTGTCAGTCTTCTGAACTCTAAACTTCCGGAGGCTTGAGTAGAAAGATTGAAGCCTGTCCACTTCCCCAAAATTTTGCTTATGGTCACAAATTATTATTATATCTATAATTTTTTCTGTGTACAATGTCGAAGGTAAATCGTGACGTCAAAGGGAAGTTCGCAAAAGGCCCTTCTCAGGGCCAACCAATTGTTTCGCCTGAGGACCGCTCAAGCGGCGCTTCTGAGAGCCGGAAAATCGCCCCTTCTCAGGGACAAACTACAAGGGTTTCTTCCAGAGATCCATCGGAGGTCTCCATGGGGGACGAAGTGAGGTCGGACGTAGAGTCCGTAATTGAGGAATCATGTGACGTGGGTGATTGCCGGAGGAAGCGGCCTCACTCCTCGTTTTACGTGCCCGGCTACCTAGAGTCGGACACTGAGACCGAGGAGACGTCGGCCGTTAAGGTCAGTACGGCGCGGAGAGGAAGGGCGAAGGGCAACAAAACAGGCCCCACGCGTGAAGAGTTTGTGAAGCCCAAGCCCATTCCACTAGTAGAGGAGCTGGCGGAGGTCCTGCAGAGCAGGAAGTTCAAAAAGGGGCCCGCCGCTGTGGCCGCCGGAAGTTTACTCGACACTGGAAGTGATTCCGATGTCCTTGCCGGGTTCGGTGACCTCAGCGGGTTAAACGCCCAAGAGCTAAGAGCACAAGCAGGAGGGATGCTCGCCTGCATCCTAGAGGTTGCCAAAAAATCTGGCAACCTAAAAGGCGAGTTCGTTTGCTCGCCTGAAGAGGTCTGCGTCGACCCTGAGGGAGGTTGTCGACGCACTGGCCAGCAGGAGTGAGGCGGAGGAGACGCGGCGGCTGAGAGCTGAGAACAGTCGCCTGCGCCTCGAGATGGAGGCCTGCAAGGCAGAGGTGAAGGCGCTGCGTCGCGGGTTCACCGAAGCCAAAACCCAGGCGGCTGCCGCCACGTCTGCTGCTACAGTAGCGGCAGCGGCCGCTGCCGCCGAGACGCCGGCGCCCCCTGCCGTTGTACTGGGGGCAGAGTTAATGGAGGAGATGACGCGCTCCTTGACTTCCACGTTCGGGCAAATGTTAAATGCCCGACTGGCTGGTATCGAGGATCGCCTCCTACCAGCGCCGGTTCTGCGCCCGCCTCTCAGAGCGGACGCTAAGAAGGCTGCAGCAGCGGTTGCGCCCCCACCCCCGAAACCAGTCCCTCGAAAGCGGGTTGGCCAGGCGTCGCAGGCTGCTGCCACGCCCTCGACTGCGGCTCCCATCGCCCCAATACCGACTCCAACTACTGGAACCTGGGCAACAGTAGTGAAAAAGGGGAAAGGCAAAGGGAAGGGCAAATCGTCCTCCTCAGCAACGCCCGCTCCCGCTCCTGTCCCAGCAGCTCGTGCCCACCCCTCCGCCGAGAAGCCTAAAGTGACAAAGGCTTCCGTTGCCGCCAGGCCCAAGAAGGCGAAGGCAATGAAAACCCCCAAATCCGCAGCTGTTGTGCTGACGCTGCAGCCCGAAGCCGCGGTAAAGGGGGTAACATATAAAGCCATCGTTGAGGCGGCGCAGGAGAAGGTCGATCTCCAAGGATTGGGTATCGACCGGATCCATTTCCGCCAGACGGCCACGGGAGCCAGGATGCTCGAAATTCCTGGCTCCCAAAGTAGTGACAAAGCGGACAGGCTCGCGGAGAAGCTCCGCGGTGTCTTGTCCGAGGTGGCCAACGTCTCGAGGCCCGTAAAGTCCGTGCAATTGCACGTGACGGGCCTGGACGACGCCGCCACAAAGGAGAAAGTGGCGGCGGCGATCGCCAAGGTGGGCGGCTGCGACGTACTCCACGTCAAAGCCGGAGAGATACGAAGCTACGGCGGGAGCGGCTCTTCTCTTATTACCTGCCCAATTCCAGCAGCCAAAGTGTTGCTGGCACAGGGCAGGCTTTTGGTGGGGTGGAGCTCGGTGCGAGTGGTGGCACTGGCGGCGCGTCCCATGCGCTGCTTCAAGTGCATGGGTCTCGGCCATACGCGCCCTCAGTGTCCCTCGTCGGCTGACAGGGGGGACCTGTGCTTCCGCTGTGGAGGCGCAGGCCACAGGGCGGCGAGCTGCCAGAGGAGGGCCCCACACTGCGCGATATGCGCAGAGTCGGGGCGACCAGCCGAGCACAGGATGGGGGGACAAAACTGTGTCCCCCCAAAGACGAAGGGACAGGCCGCCAGGACCCAGGCCATCTCCCGACCGGCTGCCAGAGCCGCCCCTGAGGTAGTTCGCCGTGCGGCGAGCATGGAGGTTGTGCCGTCCGATTAATGGATCAAGTCGGACAGCACAATCTCCTCCAGACGAATTTAAACCACTGCGTCAGGGCTCAGGATTTGCTTATGCAGTCCCTGGCGCAGTGGCGGATCGATTTGGCGGTCGCCGCGGAGCCGTACTACATTCCCCAGTCCCATCCCTACTGGGCTGGGGATCTGGACGGCTCCGTAGCGATAATTGGACGTGCCGGTGGCGCCCCCCCCCTCTCGGTGTTAGAGAGGGGTTCGGGGTACGTGGTGGCCAAGTGGGAGAGGTATGCGGTAGTGGGCACATACTTCTCCCCCAATAGGACCGTCGCGGAGCTGGAGGTCTATCTAGACCTCCTGGCCGCGGCGGTGAGAAGGCAGGCACCACGTGAGGTCCTCCTCATGGGGGACCTGAACGCCAAGGCCCAGGCCTGGGGCAACCCCTACACTAACACTCGCGGGGAGATTGTCGTGGAGTGGGCGGTTGCCGCAGGGCTGACCCTCCTCAACAGGGGGTCGGTCCACACGTGCGTGCGACACAACGGGGGGTCCGTGGTGGACCTTTCGTTCGCCACCCCGGTGGTTGCAGCACGTGTCCAGGCCTGGAGAGTGGAGGAGGAGGTGGCGACTCTCTCGGACCACAACTACATCCGGTTCGAGATCGCCACCTCCCACCAAGGAGGGACTCGGCGCGTGGAGAGGGAGTCTTTCGCGCGCTGGGCAATTGGTCGCCTCGATGCCGAGTTGGCTGAAGAGGCGGCTATCGTCCAGACGTGGCTGGCCACCCCGGTGCACCCGGAGGTGGACATCGCGGCGGGCCACTTCCGGGAGGCGGTGACGGCCGTCTGCGACGCCGCCATGCCGAGGTCCCGACGCCGCCCCGAGCGCCGCCAAGTTTACTGGTGGTGCTCGGAGATAGAGGATCTCCGAGCGCGATGCTCGGAGACGCGCCGCCTCTACTATCACTGCAGGAGGCGGCGTCACGGCCGGACGGACGACCAGCTGCCGGCAGAGCAGCTGGCGGCCGAGCGGCTCCTGTATGGCGAGGTAAAGTTAGCCAAACAGGAGCTGAAGCTGGCCATCGGCCGGGCTAAGGCCCTCGGCTGGCATGAGGAGCTGGAGGGCCTCGACAGGGACCCATGGGGGCGCCCGTATAAGTCTGCCCGGAATAAGTTCCGAGGCAGAGCGCCCCCTATCGCCGAGTCCCTGGAGCCAGAGCTCCTGGAGAGGGTGCTGGGGGGGCTATTCCCCGACAGCGACCCCCACTACACCCCTCCACCGATGGCCACGCCGTCCTTCCAAGAGGAGGAGGACCCGGCCTCCATTCCGCCTATTTCAGAGGTGGAGATGGAGGTAGCAGTCTCTCGCCTGAGTGGCAAAAAGACTGCCCCGGGACCAGACGGGATTCCCGGGCGGGTCCTCAGGATCGCCCTTAGGGAGATGGGCGGTCAGCTTCGGGAACTGTTCGACGCGTGCCTCACGTCGGGTCAGTTTCCGAAGCTCTGGAAGGACGGGCGATTGTGCCTGTTGCGGAAGGAAGGGCGAGACGCCGACTCGCCCGCCGCATACAGGCCAATCGTGCTGCTGGATGACACGGCGAAGCTGCTGGAGAGAATAGTAGCTTCCCGTGTCATCCGGCACCTGGGGGGAACTGGGCCTGAGCTATCAGAGGCCCAGTTCGGATTCAGAGCAGGGCGGTCGACGATAGACGCCCTGCTCTGGATCAAGGGGTGGACGCAGGACGCGGTCAGCGGGGGGGAAAAGGCGTTGGCTGTCTCGCTGGACATTGCCAACGCCTTCAACAGCCTACCGCACGGAGCAATACGGGAGGCGCTCCGCTATCACGGAGTGCCCCTGTATCTGCGTAGGCTGTTGGCTGACTACCTCCAGGACCGCGAGGTCCTGGTGGAGGGACGCGACGGTCTGAGGCGACGTCGCGTGTCCTGCGGGGTTCCACAGGGGTCGGTGTTGGGACCGCTCCTGTGGAACATTGGCTACGACTGGGTGCTCCGCGGCACGTTTCCCGCAAGTATGCGGGTTGCGTGCTACGCGGATGACACCCTAGTCGTAGTCAAGGGGAGGGACCTCAGGGAGACGGTGCGGCGGGCCACGGTGGCCACGACACTCGTGGTCGGCCGCATACGTGCCCTGGGGCTGGAGGTCGCCCTCTCCAAGACCGAGGCCCTAATGTTCCATGGGCCTCGGGGGGGACCCCCTCCAGGAACGCGGATAGACCTGGACGGGGTCCTGGTCCGGGTTGGGACCCAGATGAGGTACCTGGGTCTCATCCTGGACGGGCGGTGGACTTTTGGGGCCCACTTCACTCAACTGGCCCCAAAAGTCATAGGCGCCGCTGCCGCCCTTGGGAGGCTGCTGCCCAACGTGGGCGGCCCGAACGCCACTTGTCGTCGCCTGTACTCCGGAGTGATCCGGAGTATGGCCTTGTACGGGGCACCTGTCTGGGTGGACGCCCTCGGTCGCGCCAATAAGGCCCTGCTGCGACGTCCGCAGCGGGTCATCGCGACGAGGGCGATACGCGGGTACCGGACGGTGTCCTGGACGGCGGGATGCGTGTTGGCCGGTGATCCCCCCTGGGAGCTCCAAGCGGAGATCCTCGCCGAAGTTTACCACTTCGTGGCGGCGAGGAGATCCCGCGGGGAGCCTCCAGCGTGGGAGGAGGTCACGCGCATGCGACGGCGGGCGCGGGCCGCCCTGTTGAGGCGGTGGACGGAGGACCTGGCTCCACCGGTCCCTGGACAGAGGACGGTGGATGCCATTCGCCCGGTCCTCCGGAGGTGGGTAGGGCGGCGATTCGGGTCGCTGACCTTCCGATTGGTGCAGGTGCTTTCCGGACACGGATGTTTCGGAAGGTATCTGCATCACATCGCGAGACGGGAGGCGACCCCCGCCTGTCACGAGTGTGGAGCGCCAGAAGATACGGCGCTCCACACGCTGGAGGAGTGCGCCGCATGGAGTCCCATGCGGCACGCCCTCACAGCGGTCATAGGCGCAGATCTGTCGCTGCCGAGCGTGGTTAACGCTATGCTCGGCAGCGACGGATCGTGGCAGGCGGTGGTCTCTTTCTGCGAAGCGGTGATGGCGCAGAAAGAGGCTGCGGAGCGGGTGAGGGAGGACGACGTCCTCGCGGACCCGCTCCGGCGTAGACGAACTGGGGGGAGGAGAAGGCGGTTCGGGCGCCTTCTCGCTCTTTCCTAGTGCTGTGCGGATCATCGGTGGAGAGTCGGGGGATTCTCCACTGGCTTGCACGATCCCACACGTCTGGGGGATGGCCCCAATGAGCCGGGTCATTCCTCCATTGGCCGGGGCCCGTCATCGGTGACGGGCCGGCCGCTGGGGCGAGATGGTGACTGCTAACGCTACCCCATTTCGCCCTACTAGGCGGCAGACTGCTCATCCCGGGTTTTTAGTGGGTAACCTCACTTACTACCCCCCCGAGGGGGTAGTAAGGCCCTTCAGGCGAGGACTCCCACATAACCACTCCGCTCCCCCCGGGGCGGGTGGTATCCATAAAGGATTTTCCCGGGTGAAAAAAAAAAAAAAAAAAAATGGTGGTAGGGCATTATGCGAATGCCCGCCTGGCTAGCTACCACCCTCAAGCAGAAAATCCGTCACCAAGCACTTGACGTTGTGTTCCAGCAGCTGTGAGAGCAAGTTATTCTAGGTTAGCATAAACAACAGTTTCGACCACATCATTACTTATCATCAGGTGAGACCGTGCCCAAAGGCCAACCCACCCGTATAAAAAACAACCTGAATTTAATCGACTTTGGTCCGTGATCTGTCATTCCAAACTTATACCTAAAAATTAACCTTTCGCGACCTACACTCCTTTATGCATTGCCAGACGTCCCGGTTTGGGCAATTTACGGTTCATAAAAGAGTGCAGTGACCCATTCACTCGATTGCCAACATTCAGTCTCCTTGCAACATCTCTTTATGGTCGTAAATTTCTAAATTACAAATTTTCACTACGTATTTCTACGCGACAAAGATTTTACGTTTTTTCTTAACCTTGTCAGTTGGAACTTAACTTCTTCAATTATCTAATCTTTTCCTGGCTAGCGACCACCCTCAAGTAGCCAATCTGTTGCCAAGCACCTAACGGTGTGTTTCATCTGCAGTTCTTGAGAGCCAGTAATTCTAGGTTAAGCCTGTTAACACCTTCAACCACAACATCACTTACCATCAGGTGGTCAAAGGCTTACATATTATTAGCAATAAAAATAACTTCTTTACTATATATATATCTACCAGACATCCTGACCTCATCAGATTTATTACTTTGAAAGGTCGTGCCTAACGATGCTATGAAAATCGCATTTATTTTGAGCTCCAATTCGTAGGGATTGAATCCATTCAGTTTATTCGCTCGCTATGTTTTCATTTACACTACCAATATACATTTACGGAACGAATACGGCTATTTATATAGTATTCGATATTACTTTAAAGATTTTTTAAAATAATTTAACAGTATTAGTAGTAATAATTTAACAGTGACCCCCGTGGGGCGCCGGGTTAGAATTGCACCTCTCCATATCATCCCAAGGGTGTAAGAGGCGACTTAGGGAAAAATACTGGAAGGTGGGCAGCAGCGCCTTCTAAAGAACTGCCAACTTACACTGCGATCCCCAAGACGCCTGCCAAGCGTGGGGATTATGGCAAATACTCCCTAATTAGGGGAGGCTGTGTACAGTAGTGAACGATCCGGCTTTTACAGAATGAGGAAAACATCGAAAAACACAGACTAAGTTTGAGAAAGGGACCTAAGTTTACGCTCAAGTAAACTTAAATCGGAACTAAATATTTCATGTAACAAAACAACTATATAAGACTTATAGTTACCAATATGTAGAGTTGAAAAAGTTGAAACATTAGTAGAATCCTTCAAAAGTGTGAAGTGCGACTAATCAGTTACCATGTGTTTCCGTGTTGTATCAAATGTCCCAGTACTCTATAATCAGTACTAATATTATAAATGCCAAAGTAACTCTGTCTGTATGTCTGTCTGTTACGCTTTCACGCCAAAACTACTGGACCGATTTGAATGAAATTTGGTATGGAAATTGTTTGAGACCCGGGAAAAAACATAGGATAGTTTTTATCCAACTGCGCAAAAAGAGGTTAATGTTTTTGCGCGATAACCGACACACCCGCGCCCGGAAAGCTAGTATTGTATATTGATCATTCAATATGTATTGGTGACTTCAATGCGTGCATAAAGCCATTTTATAGGACTTTTGAGTCCTATACATTGGCATAATGCGCCGACAATCTGTAAATTAACAAATAGAAATTTCAGAATATGCATGTGTCACATGCACATGAATAAAATCTAGTAGTAAATTATCTTTATACTATAATTAAATTATAGAACATTATAAATGAGGCTGTCCAAAGTGTATGAAGATTGGTCCCGCTCTTTCCAACCCAACAATAATTGATACACCAATTGAAATGTATTATCGTATAAAACATTAGTTACCATGGTAATTAAACAACTTTAAACGGATTAAATCGCTTATAATTATTATTATTTTGTCCCGACTATGATAAATATACGCGATTTAAACCGTTTAAAGTTGTTTAATTACTATGTGTAACAATAGCGAAAACCTAAGACAACATTGGTTACCATGTTGAATTAGGGGTCATATTATCATCAATGCCAATATTTTGATAAATAATTGTGCCATATATAACATTATTATTGGTATAGCCACCCATAAATACATGTACATAAAGCCATTTTATAAGACTTTTAAGTCCTATAAAATGGCTTAATGCATACCCGTGAAATATACTTTTTCCCTACAAAAACCAATGCATACTATAGTCATAAATGATATGCAATGGTTATCAAATAAATATTCTTAGTTCAATTGCATCTATCGCATTCTGAAAAGTTTGTTTTTATCAAAACGTAAATGCGATTCATACTAAAATATGTTCGCATAAATGCGTAGCATTTCAGAATTTCACATAAACATAATCTAATGTATAGGTTCCACGTAGCTACAACGAATGAGATAAATATCTTCTACCTCATAAAATAACTCGCGAATTTCTGACCCTTTTCAGGTAGATTTGGGCCCGGAATTATATTGCGTGTTACTACACAACCAAGTCTAAAAACCCCGGCGAAAACGTCAAGAGGCCGTTCTCTTTGAAGAGTTCTTATACGACCATCCATAAGTAACATACCACTGTTATAAAGCAAGTGGATTATGCTCCATTACCGCCCACGTTTGCCCTCGAGCTATATCAAATGTCGCACTGATTCAGGTAATTTGCATTAGGTTGGATGATTTCATTGCTAGACTTGCTTTCCGCTTGTCTTTGTTTGTGAGCGGAAATCGGCAATTTTCCTGAGTTAAGATAGTTAAGAAACTTGTATAATAACCTGATTGGTTATCTATTGAATGGATTTATTGAAAGTACTGACTTCACCATGCCTCGCAAAGGCGTTCCCATCCATTTTTTTATAGTTGATAGGGCTTTGACCACTATCTCACCTGATGGTAAGTGATGATGTGACCGAAGATGTTGTTCAGGTTAACCTAGAATTACTAGCTCTCGTGGACAACTGCCGAAACACACCATTAGGTGCTTGGCGACAGATTTTTATTTGAGGGTGGTAGTAGAATATGACTAAATTAAGAGATGGTAGTTCGCCCCTAGCTATATAAATATAAGTTAACTATCAGAGTGACCTTGTGAGAATGTGGTTAAGTGGTATTTCACTGTGGTAACTACACCACATTAAAGTACCTAAATCAATTAAAATGATACCAATATATATTTCAACTGATACGGTAGCGTTTGACCATTATTGAAATGATAGGTATTTTATTACTGAAATATCGTTGTGATATTTAGGGTCTGTTTCAGAATGTTCGAGTAAGTTCCGGTTATACTACCCAGAACATATTTATTAAACAAAATACTAAATAATCTTTGCGTTTCAGTCATCGATTTATCCTATCCATCGGTTAAAGCTTGAAACGCGCTGCATGTTAACTGTCATTTTTATTCAGTTATTTTATGTGTTGGTTAGCAACCCTAAACTTTATTAAGACATTCTGAAACGAACCCTTAATGTACCTAAGGTAATATATACTTATATTTATTTTTGCGTTAGGCTATTGATAAGAGATGATAAATCTCAAAGGATTTTTTATTGAACTGTACGAATCTAAGTGTTGATAAATGAGTATATAGAATAGAGAACATATAAAAAGGGATATATTACAATCTTATAATATATTTTTTGCTAAGCATACAAGCTTACATGCTAGGCTGGGAAAAGCGGGGCCCGTGGGATTAATCAGACATAGGATCGAATTCCGCTCCTTCTGCAATTATTCCCTTTCATATTTTGTAATCCAAAACCTAGAACATAATCTTATCTTTCGCGGAAATATGAACGATATATATTACTTATGATGAGACGGAACGTATATATGGCCTGACTAACATTAACCTACTTCCCCAGCCTGTAACAAGTGGTAAGAGACCTTCCAGTCGGTGGTGCATTGCGTTTGACACACAATATTAGCACTTGCTTGTTTCAGTTGTTACCCTGACATCTAATTAGGAACACAGCAATACGGTAACTCCAACTAAGCTTATGGGAATAAATGGCGTTGTAAGCTTTTAGGAATCACGGAATCTGAATCTTTTAGAAGCAGTATTATTAGAAACTAGCTTTCCGGGCGCGGCTCCGCCCGCGTGTATGTCGGTTATCGCGCAAAACCATTAACCTCTTTTTGCGCAGTTGGATAAAAACTATCCTATGTTTTTTCCCGGGTCTCAAACGATTTCCATACCAAATTTCATTCAAATCGGTCCAGTAGTTTTGGCGTGAAAGCGTAACAGACAGACAGAGTTACTTTCGCATTTATAATATTAGTACTGATTACAGGCACATGAGACTTAACAACTATGTCTCAAAGTTACGGGCGCAGAGCAATTCATGAATTGTGAGAAATGTATTTGTTATAGACAGAGGTTAGTCCACTTTACATAAGGTAGGCCTTGAGTTTGTCCGAAACAATACCATAAAAAAAATTACAAAAAAAATTGCCGAGCGGTAATAGCTATGGACTGCCGTGCCGCTGGTTTAAGGTTCGATCCCCATCGCCGGATTCTGCTTAATAGCATATAGCTACCACAACTAGAAAATCGGTCACCAAGCTTCTAACAGTGTGAACCGGCAGCAGTTCTTCAGAGACAGTAAAATTACAGGCACATGAGACTTAACAACTGTATGTCAGGGTGAAGGTCGGATTTCTTCACTTGTGACGAAACGCATCTGTTATAGGCCTCTGCCATCTCAAAAAAAGTACTATATACGATGGCTATATACGATATATTTCGGTCAAAAATGTACCTAATAAAAAAATATAATGATTGATATTTTTTTTCAGTTTACATAAATTAAGTTTTTTTTTATTAAAATCTATTTGTAAAATAATGTCGCGCTCAAAAATATACCAAATAAAAATATATAATGATTGATATTTTTTCAATTTCCACATATTAAGTTTTTTTAACATTAAAATTTGCATAACATCAAATTGATTTTTGAAAAAGATTTCTAAAGACGATTATTTATATGAGCACGAAATAAATAGACATTACTGGTGCAAAGTAATGTTAAGAAATATACAATTGATGGAAAATGTCTAAGATATATAATATGAGATAAGTACAAAATAAATGTTCTATCTCGAACGAAACGCAGTAATTAAGGATAGCGACGGAATTGACAGCCGTCCAATCATATATTGGATATCAAAACAGTTTCAAGTTTATTGGGTTATACGAGTACTACATAGTTATTTATTACATAGTGAAGCGTTTTTAATAAAAATTTCATCGGGGCTCCGTGTTTGTAATTGTGCGCGGTGACAACAGCCCTAAAATAATAAATTAAATGAGGCAAACATATATGTGGAGAAACGTAAAATTCAGGTACTTCTGTCCACCAATTTGGGATATACATACGCGATAATTGTTTTTGTATATTTTTTTATTACAAACTACTAATAAAAATTTTGATGACGCGCAACAAAACAATGTGAAGTAGAATTAAATGTTTTGCCGACCACATATAGCGTGGAATAAAGGCATGAAGAAGAAGGTGTTCTTTTTTTAATCTGCAAGAACAATAAGAAATTATTTAAATGTGAAAATTGTTAGGATCAAGTCATTAATAATCATTATATTAACACAGGTGTAAGTAGTAGTTTTTTAATATATGTTTTGTACTGAAACATTGTTAGCATAAGAGCCTTAAATACCTTGTCTGATTTATATATCTAAATAAGGTTATACTGAGTTAGCACTCTTATTTTGATCAGCGGTAATTAATTGTTTGAAAAGTCACACATTTGAATAACATTCACTTAAAATTAATTATACTAGCTTCTATTTTTTACACATATAATATGTTTTTTGTACGTTCGCTAAACTAATCGAACACGATTTTCCCGCGCAAAAAATTATGTGATCGAGCGAGACCCACCGCTCGCGGCGGCCGCGGCGGGACTGAAAACTGACCTAGCCGACTGCGAAAACTCCGCAGAAAACGCGGGAAGGCTACTACGAGATGTCACTCGAAAATGAATAGCAATTTATTGGGAGGTATAAACGAATTGTGAATTCGTTTATACCTCCCAATTGTGAATGCTTGTGACACAGTGAGGGTGTGTGTATGTTTTTTAATTCTTCATAAATATTCGATAACGCCATGAAAACCTCAATAGTAAAAACACAAAAAGTTCTGTCTTAAAATTTTCTAAAAGCGTAAAATCATGAAGCGTCATAAAAAATGATAAGCTGGTGCGAAATATTTTTGCAATCCTGCTTTAAATTAGGAAGACGTATTTATTTGTTGTGTTAAATTGGCCTATTATTGGCATAAATAATAATATTGGCCTATTAGCAATATTACAAGAAGCATATTCTAATATTTTTTTATTTTTTGATATATTTTTTTTCCGGCGGTGCCTTTATTAAACAAAATACTATGAACTATATGCAACACTTCAGCTACTACAATAAAAGCATTTAGACAAACTATAAGTCATGGCAGACTCATAGGCAGTCCAAATGCTTCAGCCCACTCCCAGTTGGCAGCGCGCCCAGCATGCTGGCAGCATTGCCCCGTCGAATTGCAATGCTTATTCAATAATAATTAAATAATTAAATCTTCTAATAATTAAACGATCGTAGAGATAATACTTTTTCTATACAACATAATTGGTCCATTTTAAGAGAAGATACATCAGTACTGTAAATAAAATTTCCTTAAGATGATTCCTAATAATATTAGGAATAGCTCTCAAAGCTTACTTTCGTTTTATTTTGTATTTAATTCGGGATAATCTTACAATAATGTTTGCAATAAAAAAAAATAGTTTAGTAGTTTTTATTTGTCTATTTAATCTCTACTATCCCACAGTGTACTAAAAGTCTTGATTGTTTTTATTATGATCTATTTTCGTACAATTCGTATAATCTATTTATATATATACTGGATTCTAAGATTCAGAACATAAAATACCGATAAAGCTAACAAGAAGTATATATTTTTAAAGTAGTATTGATTACTTTGTTTTTAACGTATGGTAATATAGTAAAAATATATTATATATTTTATATTTTTATCCGTCTCGTTAAGATGAGTAGTTCCCCTCACTTCCACTGGGTCTTAGATGTATTGACAACTAGATTTACAGCCCATCTGTCTATAATGTAGAAAGAAGCCCCTTTTATTATTTCCATTAAAATGTTATTTATTTTCTAGGTTTTTTAGCAACAATCCTCTTCGATCCGCGACTGGAAACATATTTACACTATGGATTCTAATTTATATAAAAGGCATACTACTAAGGCTGTAATGCACCAAATTTGAATATCGTTAAATCAGTGAAAAATGTTC
Organism: Plagodis dolabraria; assembly: GCA_963854805.1. NCBI lineage: Eukaryota > Metazoa > Arthropoda > Insecta > Lepidoptera > Geometridae > Plagodis > Plagodis dolabraria. Next base: position 17,911,457 of record OY978461.1, read on the forward strand.
TAAATTTAACCTTAAAGCGGCTGAACAATTGGCTAGACAAAGGATTTGACGTTAAACATAGACGGTGCAACTAAGCTTTAGCTAATTAAACAATGATAAAGAACTTATCTTAAGCTTTTTTAACAACACAAAGAACAACACAAGACCATTATACGCACTGTGCGGATAAAACAGTGTCTTATGTTAAGGGCGTCATTTTGAATCCAAGGTAAGCAAGGATTCTATACTCTTTCATGTAAATTCAGAGGCACATAGGTGGCTATGGCATAAGCAAGCAGCGAGTACAGCTTGAAACTTGTGTGTAGTTCTAATAGTTTTGCACCATCACGTTTGCGGTAATCAGGATACATGATCAAACACACTGAGCTCCAAGGAGTTCGAGGCAAAAAAAAGTCCCGATTGGTGTCTCTCCAAATAGTCACAAGAGTAAATATCCTTAGGGCCCATTCTCAACGGTACAAAACTGTTATTGTACCGGGGCAATTAGTTCCGATCTCCCCAACTTCTCTCGGCAACGACTCAAGCCGAGGTAAGTACCACAGTGGTGCCCTTAAGCTCGCTTATCACCCCCTCTTTTTGTAGCGGTGCTTTTTCGGCACCCCTATGAGACTGAGGTAGACGGTCTAAATAGGGCCGTTCGTTGGCCAAAGTCCGGTAGAGTTGTATAAAATAGTCGCAATCTACTCGCTTTCGCATGGCCAGTGGGACAAGTGCCTTAGTAGCCCTATTACTCCGAGTCGCCCTTTACGACATGAAATAGATGTTTAAGGCACAGTCTTTTAGGATTTGTGTGAAACACTCATTATGATTATGTTTTCCCATCTTCTTCGCATTTTCTATTCACAAAAGAGTTCTTTTTTGCTGATTGCAAGTAAAGTTAGTCTTTATAAAAGTTCCGAACATTGCGTTGAAAGGTCTCGCCTTCAAGAAACTTAAAAGTTTTGCGGTAGAAGTATACGAGAAAGTTGATCACTTTGCATCGAAAAGCGGGAACACGGAGTTAGTCAAATAGTGCATGCAGTCTGAATATATCAGCGTTTCTGTCTTGCAATGGTACCTTTTATGTAATTACAGGCCTATTTACTTACGAAGGCGAGCTTCTTCATATTTTTTTTAAGATAGTTACAATTATTATTGTCTCTTCATCCCGCATATATGAAATGTCCAAGTTTGTCAGGAGCAATATGTATCCCTGAAAGTAACGACAATTATAATAAAAGAACCACTACTCATGTGCGTCTTAAGATGCCTATTCCTTCCCTACAAGTATTTCGGAACAACTGCTTCTACATGGCCCCATTAATATTAAATTCACAGCCCCATCACATAGTAAACCTCCCTTAGAATAGGTTTTATTCTAATTTAAAGAACTGGCTGGTTGAGGAAAGTTCAAAGACACAATCGAAGAATTTCTAAATAAAAGTCATATCGTTTTTAGGTAGACGTAATAGTAGAAATGCATTGTAGTATTCGTAATACCTATTAAAATTTTATGGGATATAGATTTAATTATGTAGAGTATGTTTTAGTATGAAATAATGAACCAAGATTTGCATATCAGGAGAAAGCGCACACCTTCGTCAGTGACCAGGTCTGGAACCAAATACGGTATTCGTGATGAAAAATATAAATTGGATCTATAGAAATTGTTGAAGAACAATGCGGACGAAAAGTTTTCTTCATATAACGGTATATTCCAGTATAACAGTACACAACCATACAATTTGAGCACAAAAATATTCCACCTTGAGCACCTATCAATATTTTCGCTGGTTGCTCAATGTTCAAAAAACTATTCATTATTTCCGTAGCACATTGAGCACCAGCGATCGAACGAAATTACTTTTTTATGGAATTGTGACGGAACAAGCACGAGGCCCACCTGATGTTAAGCGGTAACCTCTGCCTATAACAGATGCATTTAATCACAAGTGACGAACTGCACTGCATCCGTCTTCCTGAGCCATACATTTGTTGAATCACATTATGTGCCTGTAATTTTTCTGGCTCTCAAAGACTGGTCCTGGAACACCCTGTTAGGTGCTTGGCAACACATGTTCTACTTTAAGGTGGTAGCTAGTCAAAACGCCTTTCCATCAAGCGAAACCTTATACCTTATTATTATACCGTTGTATCACATCTACGTGATTATTGGAAAGCTACTCATTAGGGCTTTAATATCATTATCAAATGGAAAAATACTCCAGGATTCCTAACAAAACTACAACAACTACCCCTTGGTCCACTTTCGACGTTATTGCTTCTAAAAAAGCTTTACACATGAGCTTGGAAATTGTCCCGGAGCAAAATTGCCACCTATCCTCGTTCGAAAGGGCACTTATTGCCGCCCTATTTTCTCCTGACATTTTGTTTTGCTCAGCTTTTTATGAAAGGCGCGACGACACTTAAGGGGCATAAGATTGATGACACTTGACAAAGAGTCTCAGCATAGGCATTCCCTTTTTCTGACAGCTTTATTCATTTAATTGCTGTTAACGTTTTTTGTTTTTATTTATAATACGAGAATGTGTTTATAAATTATTCACATAATTTTATTGGTGAAAAATCTATTTCTAGCTCTACGAACTGAGGCAATTTTGTACTAAAACGATTTTCATGAAATTTGTTTCAATATTTTTATTAATAATTTCTGAATACCTTGAAATACCTATGTTGAGTGTTAGTATTTTCTATACCTATGTTTTTTACGCCTTATAGGTTATCCTTTGACCACTATCTCACTTGATGGTAAGTGATGATGTGGTCGAAGATGTTGTTCAGGCTAACCTTGAATTACTGGCTCTTAAGGACCGCTGTCGGGAACACGCAGTTAGGTGCTTGGCGACAGATTTTCTAATTGAGTGTGGTAGCTAGCCAGGTGGGCATTCGCAAAATACACTACCACCATGCGAAATACATATCAGCAATAAAAAAAAAAACTTTTTTACATTAGGTATATATATCTACCAGACATCCTGACCTTATCAGATTTATTACTTTGAAAGGTCGTGCCTAACGATGCTATGAAAATCGCATTTATTTTGAGCTCCAATTCGTAGGGATTGAATCCATTCAGTTTATTCGTTCGCTATGTTTTCATTTACACTAACAACATACATTTACGGAATTAAGGCGCGATTTTTTTCTATAGAAGTCGAGAATACTTTAAAGTATTTTTTTTGAGTTTAGCATGCATATGCAATACTGTTAAACTCTAATTATGCATTCGCAAAATGCCCTAACCACCATCTCACATCATCTTCACAGAGACATCTTTCTCATTATGTTTTTGTTTAATCATCATCATCATTCTCACCTCTCTGCCACTACCCCATCTAAAGCACATAGTGGAAATGTTTTGGCTTCGCTTTTATGACCGGCCCTAAATCAAGCCTCCTCGAGAATTCTCGATGGTGGTATACTACCGCTATCAATAGGCCAGTAAAAACTCTTTAAAGGTGTTAGTGAGCCTTATCACGTGCAAATGCGTAGCAACAACCAACTAACACGATTAAATCAAGGTGCTGCTCATTTGGCACATTATTTTTTACTGCTGCTTTACAAAAATCCATATGGGAAGATATAGAAAACCTGATTCTTAATCCGGGAGCAGTACGGTAGCCAATCTTACGAATAGAAAGTATAACATTTTTAACAATGTGGTAACCAAAAAATGTATTATCTGCATAGTCAGAGTTCTCATGACCCTTAAATTTAAGGTAGGTCGTAAAAATGTACAACTCCCTTATTCAATACTCTCTTTTCTTTGTAAGTAATAAAAGAAGGGAAGTCTTTGTTCTAGAATACAATAGGCGCAATCACAATACCCAATTACGAAGGCGATAAATTGCTTATACTTTCAAATAAATTTAATGAGAAATATCTTTCAAAATAGCCCACCCTCCTCCCGCCACAAAGAATATAAAAAACTGGGGAAACTTAAAGAATATCGTGAGTTTTCCTTCATGCAGACCCGGTTATTCACATCGGAGTCACCCGATTAATAAAATGAGACTGATTGTTAACCGACCAAATTTTTAACCAATGAATAGACCAGTGAACTTTTCCTTTATAAACCAACAATCGTTTTATATATCGATTGTATTAGAAATGTACTCTTAAATAGTAATAATATATTGATTATTGAATCCTTTTTTTGTAATACCATATGGACCACTTTTTGAGTGTAATAGCAATCACTCTGCCTACCCAAGGAAGCGAACTGGGGAAACTGAAAGAATATCGTGAGTTTTCCTTCATGTGGACCCGGTTATTAAATCACCCGATTAATAAAATGAGACTGATTGTTAACCGACCAAATTTTTGACCAAATAGACCAGTGAACTTTTCCTTTATAAACCAACAATCGTTTTATACATCGATTGTGTTAGAAATGTACTCTTAAATAGCTATATATATTGATTATTGAGTCCTTTTTTTGTAATACCATATGGACCACTTTTTCAGTGTAATAGCAATCACTCTGCCTACACAAGGAAGCGATCTTATTACAAAATAATAAATTTACGTGAGGAAAAATTTATGTAATGTGCGGGATTCGAACCCGCGTCCATCCACAGCTTTAGCCGGGGTATGCTTTAATCCAATGAGCTAACATGATAATGAGTCATATCATAACTAAATTTTTTCCTATAGTTTTTTAACCATCGTATTGGGATGGAGCGACATCTATATTTCAAGTGACATTGTACTAAGCGATATTATGTTACATTTGATTGATTTACTGCTTGTACTAATAGCATTTACCACGTCCTATTTATATTCTGTGCAAAAAAGCAAAGTTCCTTTTATTCTATGACGTGAGTGTACAAAGAGGTCCCTACGATTTCAATAGACGAGAACTTAATTCTTTCCTAAACATTTCACACAATTTTGAAAAAAATCGTAGGTAAAATGACATAAACGCTTGGACGATTCCGCCTCTGCCAAGCTATCGCCTATCATCTACGTCATTTAAACAAAAAAATTTAATAATTATAGAAAATAATTTTTAACACATTGTTCAAAGAAGTTTTTAACAGAATGGCCCCGAGTTTCATGTCCGTTCTCCTCGCAGAAGCTCTTTAATTATTTTTTTGGCTGAACGTGGCAGTACAAAGTTATTGACCTTCATAAGAATAGCGTAGACGCCTAAATTATTTTTTTGATTGTTATTTTTTTTTGAAATACACCATAATAACACTCTTTCAATCAGCAAGCTGCCACCTATTAGGTACGATTCAAAAACAGCCTTTTAAAGGGAGACAGTGAAAGCTTAGACATGTCCCATTTATTCCTACTGAAACCTGAAAATATAATTTGTGGCAACAAATGTATCATTGCCTCCCTCCAATGAATCTTACAATATATTGCAATATGTACGTGACAACTTGTCCACAACTGCTAACGAAATAAATGATGCAATTCCGTAAGAAACATGACCGAGCTTTTGTAACATACTGAACAATCTGTTAGGTAGACCCCCAATTTTTATTACATTCTAGGGACGAAAAATTATGTGAAATTCGAGACATTATGCGACACGACTTATTACCATAAACCAGCGCTTACCTGTACACTTCCCGGCTTAAGAATACAAGGCCTGTTCCACATCCGTTGAATGTCTTAAAAGGCATGGATTAAGATGGATGCAACATGGGTGTCTTCGAGACTAAATAGGTTTCTTCTAGGTAGGCGTGTTCTATCTTAGACCATATCAATGCTTTAAATCAGGCAGGGTGTGGTCAAACGCAAACCTATCATGAATATAAAACAAGGCGACTAAGGAGGGAAATGCGCCAAGTGATCAGCATGCCTCCACTCACGTCAATGTGAGTGGTATATTCTGCGCATTGGATGCAACGTGCCGGGTGGATCAGTGCGCGCCAACGGTAAACTACACACATCAAAAGTGCCTAGATATCAAGTACGTTTTCGAGTAAATCAAGTAAGCTTTAAACAGATCTCAATTGGCCATTCCTCAAAGTGATTTTGATGAACTGATTTGAAGAATGCCAAATCGCTGTGCTTGTTTGATTAGTGTAAATGTTAGAAACACAGATTAGTGATTAATATTATTATACAATAAACATAGCAATAATCCACATTTTTTTCGTTTTTCTGCCAAAAGTCAGTTATAGTTTAAAATATACATGATCCCCAGCACTTTCGATGTGTGTAGTTCAAGAGCCAATGGATTCACCAATCTACGTAATACTTTTCATATCTGTTCGTATTATCATGAGTTTTCAACTGAACAATATACCAACCTGCAAGAATCACATCATCATTCTTATATCGGAATTACATTGCCTTGTTTTTTTTACAACCGTTTTAAAACGTTCCAAAAGGGTAGATAGGACATGCAGAGGTTTTACTGAACGACTCACAATGGCCGCGGTGGAACATTTTCTAACGTCCATAAAATATTGTCATGGTTACAGCTGCTGTGGTTGACATGACTTTTATGAAAGAAAGTATTGCTTGTAAAAAATCAAATCGCCACCTTATTACCACGGTCGACATAAATCGAAGGAGACTTGTTAATTTTGCATGCAAGTCGATATAAATCGACGGTTAATTTTGCATAAAAATGTCGAGCACAACAGTCGTACTATGGCTTTTCTTTTTTTTTTTTTTTTTAAATCTACACTCCACAGACTCCAGGGTCCGTGACTTTTTTTAACTATGACATAATTTATTAGTAAGCAAGAAATATTAAATAGGAAACATGCAACATTCCAAGGGGGAACAGTGTTAAGTTTTTTTTTTTTTTTTCTTTTTTTTCCGTTAATGTCATTAGCACCAGCATCCAGAGCAGACCAGTATCCTCTAGCAGCACCCGTTCACGAGTTGACGCATGTGCCAGCCATCGCCTTCCTCAACCATTTTTGAGGGAAGATGGCGACCCGACACACAACACCGCCGCTAGACAACACCTTTCTGTGAGCATGACCGCTCCGGATACCCGTGCCAACGATTACAATTACAAAAATAATTTGGGACTACAATAAAATAATATACCTACAGAAATTTACATATTTTGTTATTCTCCCACGTCACATTTTAACAGGGCCTCCATTACCGCGCTATTTCGATCTTTGATCGCCATTTTGAGGTTGTAATCATGGATGGCTTTTGGTGTCGCAACCATCGCCTTCCTAACGAACCGTCCTATGGCGTCGTTTTCGTCATCTGCGTAGTATATGAAGGTTCCAGTGTGCCGTGAAATTGCAACGACGGCATGCGGGACGCTCTCGTGCAACTTCATGCTGCTCTTGGTCTTGATGGCGATGACCGACTCGTATGTCAGTCCCTGCGCTTCGTGGATGGTAAGAGTGCGTGATCCACTTCCCTCTCCGTAGCCCTGGCTTATTAGGGTCTCCTTTTCTTCCTGGGTGTGAACCAGGAATAAAGTGTTGGGGAGTGATTTGGGGATTTTTGCACCTGTGTACCTTTCAAGCTTAAGGGACTTAATACGGGGAGCTGAGGAATATATACCAGAGTATATTTCCCTCGTACTATGGTTGACATGTGTTTTAAGAAATAAAGTAATAATATTACTCTTAATGTGGGCTTTACACGGGTGACTAAAGCGGCGGCGTTTCGGCGTGGAGTGAAAATCAACTGTCTAAATGGCATTGTGGCTAGGCCGTAGACCGTAGGTGCGGTTATTAATTCCGAAAGTTCCATGTAGACTAGCATCCGACTTTTGGCCGTGCGGAATGCGGCTGGTGACTAAAATCGACCGTGTAAATGCTCAAGTGTTGGCTGACCATGCTGCGTATAGTGGGGTTCCACGGATGCATAATACAACCTTCTAAACAAGAGTGAGAAGTGTTTCCGTTCTTATTTATATTTTCATTACGTTACTGTGAATGATTCTGAAAGACTTCGATAGTCACCCATGGTTAAAAAAATCAGGGTTACGAGCATATTGATGTTCGGCAAAAGCTTTTTCCAAAAGCTTGGTTATGTCGTGCAATAAAGCCTTAAATGATCGATATATCCTTACGTTTCCAATGCCAGTACACAGCGCGACTGTTCTGGTCGATATTTTATGCAAAATTAACAAGTCGCCTTCGATTTTACTGGCCTAGTCAATGAGGTAGCTATATATTTTTTTACAAGTGATGCGATTATATATCTATCGATCGTGCGCTCTGAAAGTATCCAGACGAAGCCTCGTGTAGCACTGAATGAACGCCTCGGATCAGACCTGTATAGATGACGCAAGTGTATGTACTTCACGTGCCAACGGGCACTGGTCTACCTTTTACGGTGTTCTAATTAGTCTTCGCACTACTGTTATCGATACCGGACGTCCATTGATACGAGTATACTCCATATTCCTAAATAACAATCAATATAAAACTAAAAGAAAAAGCTATTTAAACTAGTAGTTATGTTTTCAGTAAAACTGGTATATATAACTTTTACTACATTACCTTACTGATTTTCTATTTGTTAATGATCTAAAATATGACTCGACTAAATTGTAATATATACCTTCGTAGTAATATAAGGATAGGATAACTGTATCTATTTATATTTAAGAATTCTTTTTATGAAGCAGTGATGGCTCAGTGGCATTGGCTATGGACTGCCGCGCAGCAGGTCCATGGTTCGAATCCCGCCGCGGGCTTGAGCTTCACCGCATGGTGGAAGGGCATTTTGCGAATGCCCGCCTGGCTAGCGACCACCCTCAAGTGGAAAATCTGTCGCCAAGCACCTAACGGTGTGTTCAGGCAGCAGTCCTTGAGAGCCAGTGAAATTACAGGCACATGAGACTTAACAACTATGTCTCAAGGTGACGGCCGCAGTGCTATTCGTCACTTGAACGATGAACTGCATCTGTTATAGGCAGAGGTAACCGCTTAACATCAGGTGGACCTCGAGTTTGTTCCGTCACAATAACATAAAAAAAAAAAAAAAAAAAAAAAAAAAAACCACTACCAGTTTCGTATCTTTCATTGCTTTAATCAATTTAATCATGTATAGGGAAGGGAATGACTGATATACATGTCATGACACGCGGAAACCTAGTTTGAATATCAGCTATTACCTAACATTTTTAAAACAAGCCTCTAAATTTAATGTGAAAGAAAATAAATTTAAAAAGGTTTAAAAAAAAAATTTTTAACAATAAATGGAACCGACTTCAACACCCAAAAGTGTGAAATAACTTGTTGAAGTCGGTACCATGATGGTTCAAAAGTAGCTATTATCACAATATTGCGCATGGTACCGACTTCGACAACTTATTTCACACTTTTGGGTGTTGAAGTCGGTTCCATTTTTTGTTAAAAATTTTTTTTCAATCTTTTTAGTGTAACTCAAAAACGGCTTGACCGATTTTGATGATATTTAAAATGGGACCAAACGACAAGCATCAGCTTTCAAACAAAAAAATTATTTTCAAAACGGTTCACACAGTCAAGAGATCTGAGGTAACAAACATAAAAAAAAATACAGACGAATTGAGAACCTCCTCCTTTTTTGGAGGTCGGTTAAAAAGGGCTTTGTGAAGTAGTCTCCTTTAAAAAAATTACAGATGTAATAGAAACTTTTCTTTTCATCTGTAAGTAAATTGTTGTGAATACATTTTGTGTTATTTATTTTAATAATCAATTATATTTGTTCTGGTTTTCACTTATTAATATATTTAAAAAAGCATTCATCTCATCGTAATTAAATAGAAAATTGTATCATGAATAGCGAATGGTGCTAATAAATTGAATCCGACCGAACGAGGCGGTGCGGCGGCGGAGTCTTTGAATCGATTTCGTGCGGATGGGGACGCTGGTTTTCATACATATGGAGGAAGAGACGTTATCTATTAAGATCTGCTTGTGTTTCAGTTACTATAATACTTAGTCAGCTTAAGATCTCCTTTCTCTCCAAATTCGTGCGACCCTATTGTAATGCATGCCCGTAGGGTCCGGGCTAAATTGTCCCCCTCCACCCCATTGCCACATGTGGGTGACGTAAGAGTCGACTAAAGGTAAAATACTTTTTACATCGGACGTCCAGACAAACGAAGAGGCGCCATCCGTACATGGTTGATATTCCCAGGACTCGTACGAAGCGCTTCGCTTCCACTTTACTCGTGCTTACTGCGAAAGAGTGGAACTCCTTACCGTTGTCAGTTTTCCCGATAGATACAACATGGGTGTCTTCAAATCGGGAGTAAATAGGTTTCTTGTAGGTAAGCGTGCTCCATCTTAGACCACATCAATGCTTAACATCAGGCAAGGTATGGTCAAACGCGAACATATGAATAAAAAAACCGGAAGGTGAACAGCAGCGCCTTCTGAGGAACTGATATCTTCAACTGCGATCACTAAGATGCCTGCCAAGCGTGGCGAATCCCCTCTTGATATTATGGGGGGCTGTGTTCAGTAGTGGACAATCCGGCTTAAACAGTACAGTATTGAAACGCAACTCTTTACTGTCTTTGAGTAAAGTAAAATACTAAATCATTACGAAGTGACACGCACGCCTATGTCAAGTCATTTAGCATACTTATCTCTATATAACTGGTATAAAGCAACTGTAAAGCCTAACGGAGTGAACTCAGACGTGACAATCCTTCCCTTCAGTCAGCGCCAGACCTCATTATTTACCCTAGTTAATTCTGCTTACTGGAAACATATCACCGGGCTAATCCTGTGATGTTTCCAGGTAATTAATATACTCGTATCTAATTTTGCCGTGTTTTTAGGTAACGTACCTGCGTAGGGAGCAAAACGAGCACCCTCTTTAACGCGACTCCACTGTCTTTTTGCCATCTGTCTTTCTAGGTAAACCGTCATAATATTTTTTTCTAACATGTGGACCTGGATGGCGTTTGCTGGATTAGAAATTCAATTAATTCATTTTCAGTCGGGCTAAAATTTGTGAGAAGCCGAAAATTAATTGTCTTGCATCCTGGCATGTCTCGTCTCGCTAGATCTCATTGAATAGAGAACAAATTTATTTCATTAAATAATAAAATACACGGGAGCCGGGGGGAGGGATTGGCAGGTGTTTTAGGGATCGCAATGTAAGATATCAGTTCCTCAGAAGGAACCGGTGCCCACCCTCTGATATTTTACCTTTAGTCGCCTCTTACGACATCCACAGGTAGCAATGAGGGGCATTGTGACTTCTTCTAGCCTTACGAAACATTTTATGTGCAATACTATCTATTAAACCATTTAATACTATAAAAAGCCGATTTAGAATTTTATTTGTTAACTGTGATAATGTGATGTTAACGAACTTATAAAAAAATCTTTCACGGGTGGTTGTGATGCAAAACCCTTATAATCTACTCTATGGACCGTCTTGCACTTGACCGGTTTTTTCTTCACATTAGTGACTCACTGTTAATATTGTGAAATATGAATCCTAATAAAGTTTTTTTGATAATTTTATATACCCAGCTATTTTATTCCAATGTGAAGCTTTCGCAATGTAAAAGAAATCTTTGAAAAATGAACGAGTATTTATAGGGCAGCAAAACAGATATGGCACGGCACGTTTTTTCCATCAGCACGTAAAGTATTATGGTAATTTTAAGATGGGTTCCATTATTTTCTCTACATTTCAGATACAAAGTGGCAGGGTGACGTTGTGATTTTTAGGGGAGGGACTCATAGAGATTTCCATAGTTTCGTGATATTATAAAAACCAAGTGTTCAACTCGGTGAAATTTTGAACGCATGTCCTAGAGCCTACGAATAAATATGCAAGGAAGTGTAACTCTCGAATAGCTACCGCTTTGATTTCGGACTCATCAAGTTCACAATTAAAAAACATTTTTTTTGTTAAAACTTCAGGACCTAAAAGTGTGAAATAACTTGTTGAAGTCGTACCGACTATATACATGCGCACAATATTGTGATAAAAGGTACTTTTGAACTATAATGGTACCGACTTCAACAAGTTATTTCACACTACTAAATTTGTTCACTCTTTTTAGTGAGTTTGCTACTTGCGGGATCGATCGTCATACATTGTTCAACGACTATAACATTAAGATAGGTAAATATTTTTCAGTTATTGGAGTATAACTCAAAAACGGCTTGACCGATTTTGATGAAATTTAAATGGGACCAAACGACAAGCATCAGCTTTCAAACAAAAAAAAGAATTTTCAAAATCGGTTCACACAGCCAAAAGTTCTGAGGTAACAAACATAAAAAAATACAGACGAATAGAGAACCTCCGCCTTTTTTGGAAGTCGGTTAAAACACGCACTATCTACCAAATTCAATAGGATTGGTTAATTGATTTGTCCTATTAGAAATGATCGCATCTGATTGGTCGCGGCAAGTAAATGTTGTTGCGCCACACGGTACACTTTTTAAATCGCGTTCGCCGCGGTAAGGTTTGCGTTCTGCTGATTTAGAGCACAGAGCCCAATATCTGTGCTTCTATTTTAAAATTACGACGCTGTGTTCAGCAGTGGAAGATCCGGTTGATTCAGTATATGACAAAGAATTGCGTACATATACAAGAACAAGTAAAGAGCAAGAACAATACAATAATCTAGTTTGAAAATCCACATAAAAGATTGTATATGTTCCGTATTCGTAGCTGGGAAAGGTTCTTCTGTTGATTTTAATTAACCTGTCAGTACAACGGTTCTCGGTCGGCTTGATATTTTGATTAATGTGAGATTTACTTAGTCTATAGCTGGCTAGCTTTATCGTTTTATATCTGGCTAGACATTAAACGTTAAAGTCGGTAGCTCTTATTATAGTTATATGAATATCCGTAACGATTGCCTATAATTGTACCCTTTCACCTCGAATTTTGAGAATATAATAGTCTTTTTGTCCGTGGGGTGCCGGGCTAGAAGTCCCCCTATCTACCTATAGGTACCGTAATCACCTATAGGTGTCGTAAGAAGGGTAACACACCAAAAGGTGGGCAGCAGCGCTTTCTGACGAACTGACATCTCACACTGCGATCCTCAAGACGCCTGTCAAGCATGGATATTACGGCAAACCCCCCATAGTGGAGGAGTCTGTGTTTAGCAGTAATACTTCTTACATGGATACAATTGTCCGTAATTAATTAATTATTTAACATTTTCAACATGAATTTGTTGACCATATCATAAATTGGTCATTATTATAAATTTTAGCGAAAAGTTCACAAATTTTGGAGGAATTCAAAAAAAATATTTTACGTCAGCACGGATTTGTTGCTAAAACGTACGAACATAACATATATTTTTCAAACAATGATCGTATAAAGAGGAGTTTACCTTCAAAGTGGCCAAAATCGGGAAACTGCCCCCATAATAATATTATATGAGGTAACATTAATGCGGGAGAAGAGAAAACCGCTGCAGAAATAATACCACTCAAACGAATATCTGGCCGAGGTACGCGTAGGTACTCCATATAACAAATAACTGGATTCCCCCGAGGGCAAGGTCTTTATTATCGATACGAAAATAACTTACTGGATATGATATCAGAAGTCGTGTAATATAAATAGTTTCGATCTACGCATTAAACATTGAAATCATCGAAGTATATCGACTGCCCACGCTTGATGTGCGTGTGTAAGGGCGCCGCTTTGTATCATCTAGGTCCTGGATTCGATGCCCGGTCCATATAAATCATTGCTATTTTTCTGACAAAGACATTTTCAATAGCAGTCCGGAGTCTGGAGCCGTTAGCGGTAGATGGCAATATATTTGCCCATTATAACACTATGTGACCAAAAACATGTGTGTCGAAACAGGGGTGTTTAGTCACCGGGGTATACACGATTTTTTCAAATGTTTTATCATTCGACAAACCAGTAAGTATAATACACCGTTGAATAAAGGCCTTCCGTGAGGAGGGTTTTGTTATAAACCCTACGCTTGGCAGGCGTCTTACGAATAGCAGTGCAGGATTTGAAGTGCGTAGTGTAGGCGAGTACGGCGAACGTCGCTCAAATTCCGCATTGTTCTCTATCTATAGACATAGGTATATATAGATATAGTATGTTGATTTGTATAGCGCATAATAACAATAAGATTTCATTGTTTCAATAAAGCTTAGTTTAAGTCCCTTTTTTAGTAATAATAAGTTACATAGGATAGGTAAATGTACTCAGTTATAAGCGTAGATTAAGTAAATAAATAAAGATAAATGTAAGATTATAAACATTTAGGGATCATATACCTCCATCAGAGGTATATATTCGGTAAAGGTTAACCCCTGGAACAGTATATACATTAGATTACCGGCCATAAGCCAGAACTTTGGTAGTTAGGGGGCAAAATGTATGATATCGATAGAGAAAATGAATGATGTCAAAGTTCACTTTAGAAAATAGGGCGTCCAATCACAGCGCCGCTTTAGGTCAGGCGGCCGATTAATTATAGCCAATTAATCAAATGGTGCGAGTGCAATTGACCTTGAACGTGAGATAGAGACGGGTAGTACGGTGTTCTAATTGGGTCAAATGATGTAATTAGCAAAGCAGTGTGTAAGTTATATGCATAGTTGATAATTGTAATATAAGAAAGAACTATTTTCATTGAATTTATGTGGTCCAGTAATACAACAAGTAAAATAACAACTAGAAAATAAGAAGAAATAAATCCGCCTTTGAAACTGAAACCCCGGAATTTTCCTGCACCTAAATTGAACCCTGCGACCGGCATTCACGTAGACGCAAGAAAATATACAGTCCACTGAGACCGTGTGTGTGTGCATGCATTGCCACATCTGTGTGCACAGCCACGGTGAACCCCTGCAGAACGCGAAGTCGTCTACAACGTGGTCCTTGCAAGCCGAATATTAGGAAAATTCATGAAAATGAGTGAACACTCGGCAGTTACGACGCGCGGCCAGCTCCGACAGCTGGCTGCGGAACAGGAGAAGCGTCGGGCCGCCGAGGAAAAGGCGGACTCCGGACTACCGTCCGACCGCGCTATTGATAGTGCGTCAATGGCACCAACGGCGACGTCGTCCCTCACACCGGTTATACCGGCGGCGGGTGGTCGTGTGATCGACCACCGGATTATTGGGCCGCCGCCGGCACCAACGTCGGGACGGAGGAATCGACCCGGTTCCCTCTCCAGCGGCGCGTCTTCAGTAGGAAGCCGTAGAAGCACGGACTTCCGCAAGAAGCGCGCGGAATATGAAGCTGAGAGGGAATTAGTGCGCATACGTGAAAGTTTAGTGCGAAAGAAATTGGAAGTGGATCTCGCAGAGATCGAAGCAACAACAACTGACGATGAAGAGGACACACTACGACGTGTCGAAGACTGGGTGGAGACCACACCGCGAGACGTCCAGCGCGAGGAAGACGCGCCTGCGGCGGTCCGCGGGGAACAGGAAGTGCGGCCCTTACCCAGGAAGTCAGTAACAATTATGGCGGGTGAGTCACCCTTCTCACCCAACCCAGGGACAACGCGGAACGAGCCACCGAGACATGCTCACGTGTCACGCATACGGCAAGCGCGCGGAGAAACGGCGGCACTCACGCCCAATGCGCAGCACGCCGACCACGTGACACAGGCGTTCCCGCACGAAGAAAAACAAGAAAGACTGAGGCGAACACCCAGTACAGACAGAAGAGACCGAGGCATCGATCAGCTAGCGGACGCAATCACAAAGCTGGCGAGACCACGACCGGTGCCTAGGCAAGCATACGAGTTGCCCTACTTCAATGGGAACTCATCTGACTGGATTACATATAAACATATGTACTACGAAACATCGCAGCTATACGAGTTTCAACCGCACGAGAACCTAGCCCGGATAAGAACATCATTACAGGGCGAAGCAAAGGCCGCAGTGGAAGATTTGTTACGTTCATCTACTAACCCGAAACAAATCATGGACGCCTTGGATATGATGTTCGGGCACCCAGTGTTAATATTGGAATGTGCTATTAAGAAAATTAAGGCGTTACCTAAAGTGTCGGCAAGTGGTAGAGAACTACCGAAATTCGCGGCCGCAGTGAGAAATTGTGTGTCATTGCTGCGTAATATCCGAGCAGACGGATATTTGAACAACCCTCAACTCATCAACGAACTCCTGGGCAAGCTCACACAAAGCCAACGAGAGAAGTATGGAGACTTTGCGATGGGTATGGACCAAGGCAGAGGCGTGGATCTCCGAGTATCACCAAACTTAGAGATGTTGTCGGAGTTCCTAGATCACCTATCGCACGCCGCATCTTATTACACGCAAATGGAGTTCAATGTCCCTGACGGAACATTGACGGCAACCGCTCGGCAACCATTGCGCACCACAATCGCGCAGTCGCACAGGTTTGTGCCGCGCGCTCAAGTGCAACAAGTTCACGTACAAAGTGACCTACCAACGACATCCACACAGTGCAAAAACAATGAACAAAAAGTGAAGTGCTTAGTGTGTGACGCGGAACACTCTATAGTGAAGTGCCCGCGATTCTTGGATATGTGCACAAACGATAGGTGGTTGGTTGCGAAAAACAATAAACTGTGCTTCAAGTGCTTGGTGAAACGCCACTCGCGGGACTTATGTAAAGCAAAGCGATGTGAGACGTGTAATTACTCACATCACGTACTATTGCACGCGGACAAACCAGCCACCGAAACAGTGACAAACGTAGGTGAAGTGCGCGCTAAAGCTCTATTAAAAGTGTTGCCTGTGTCGATATCGCACGTGAACGGACTACAAAAGGATTTGCAGTGTTACGCATTATTGGATGATGGAGCTACCGTGTCACTTATAGACAGTGAACTAGTGAAAGACGCTACGGGACCGGTAGTACCCCTAGTGATAAGAAGTGCGCGTGGACACGAAGTGTCGGACAATACATCGCGTGTGCTCGACATCACTCTGAGTGGACCCAATGGCCATAGCCATAAGGTTCAATGTCGCTCGCTGGTCCGAATGGACTTGCCGGCGCAATCAGTGGCAGCGGCCACTATCGACGACTGCGCTCACCTGCGTGGCTTGGGCTGTGAGGAAATGAGGGACGCCAAGCCGTTGCTTCTGCTGGGCCAAGACAACTGGGAGCTACTCGTCAGCCAGGACATCCGACAAGGAAAATCCGGTAAGCCAGTTGCCTCTCTGACTAGTCTAGGTTGGGTACTACACGGACCGGTAGGCGGCGCGCGGGGTCAACAAGCGGTAAACTGCATGGCGGCCTCCCTCACCGATCTCCACGAGGTGGTAAGAGCTCAGTTTGAATTAGAGTCAATAGGTATAGCGGAAGACACCCGTAAACACCGCGACATAGAACGTGCGGTCGAGATACTCGACAACACAAGTCGGCGCACGGCGGACGGCTCGCGGTGGGAAACGGGGTTGCTATGGAAACGGGACGAGATAGACCTACCGGACAATCGCAGGTATGCTCAGCAGCGACTCGACAATCTTGAGAAAAAGATGGAACGAAATGCAGAGTTCGCGGCCACATATACTGCGCAAGTGGAGAGGTTAGTACACGAGGGGTACGCGCGGGAAGTGACGGGCGGGTTAGACGTCAGTCCGGTATGGTATTTACCGCACTTCGGTGTTGTAAATCCCAACAAGCCGGGGAAATTGAGATTAGTATTTGACGCCGCCGCCACTTTCCGCGGGATCTGTCTAAACGACAACCTGCTTGTCGGCCCCGACTTACTTAATTCGCTCTTAGGCATTCTACTTAAATTTAGGCTATGTCCGGTAGCATTCTCAGGGGACATAAAAGACATGTTCCTTCGTATAAACATTAGAAAACAGGATCGCGGTGCTCAGCTGTTTTTATGGCGCGGAGAGGACAAGAGCGTGGAGCCGAAAACATATGCAATGAATGCTATGATTTTCGGCGCCGTCTCCTCACCTACAACAGCGAGCTACATATTAAAGAAAAATGCCGGTGAGTATGAGAACAAGTATCCACAGGCAGTCGAAGCGATACGGTCCAAGCACTACATGGACGATTATTTAGATAGTGCGTGGACCGTAGAGCAAGCGAGTCAACTTATCAGCGAGGTCACGCGAGTTCACGCCGCGGGCGGATTCGAGATTCGCGGCTGGGTAACTAACTCGCCAGCCTTGCGCCAACAGTTGAAGGTAAGTATGCCGGAACGCGTGTCACTAGAAAAAGGTGATAACGCCGTCGAACGCACTTTAGGTATGATCTGGTCGCCGGAGGCGGATCTGTTAACTTTTGACCTATCGTTCAAAAGGCTTCCCGACGACATAGTATCAGGAACGAAAATACCTACTAAACGTGAGTTTTTGCGATTTATTATGTCTATTTTTGACCCGTTAGGTTTTGTATATCCGTGTATAATTCAATCGCGCATTATAATGCAGCAAATTTGGAAATCAGGAATAGGCTGGGATGAGCCGCTGCGCGCTAACGAGGCAAAAAGCTGGTTTGGGTGGCTAGCTAGTCTCGTAGCGCTACGGGAAATAAACGTACCAAGGTTCTACAGCATAGACATCTACGCCGCCGACGTAGAATTACATGTGTTCGGCGACATTGGTTATTTGCTGGGTACGAATCCTAGCGGAGTGAGGGAGACCGCCATTGTAATGGGGAAGGCGCGCGTAGCGCCTCAAAAGGTAATTTCAATCCCGCGATTGGAATTGCAAGCGGCGGTACTTACGTGCAGACTGGCTCGCACAATCAAAAACGGGTTAGCCTTGCACAACGTAAAAACGTACTTATGGACCGATAGTAAAACGGTATTGAAATGGATAAACTCAGACGCGCATGAGTTTCAACGGTTCGTTTCGCATAGGCTGTCTGAGATAGATAAACATAGTCGGAGAGAGGACTGGCACTGGGTACCTACGTCGGAGAATCCTGCTGACAAGGCTACTCGGTGGGATTGGCCCAGTAATTGCAAAGAATGGTTTTCTGGCCCCTCTTTTCTTACATGTTCACAGCGCACCTGGCCAGCGAGCGACGGGAACGAAGTCGCAGAAGCGGACCTCGAGCGAGCGCACCGCGTCCACGTGACGGCGGCAGCGCCTGATGCCGCGATCATTCAATACGAGCGGCATTCTACGTGGACGCGAGCAGTGCGCGTAGTAGCGCGCGCACTCGCCTTCGTCGAGCGGTGTCGGCGGCGTCGAGCGTCGGCCGCACTGACCGCCGACGACTTATACAATGCAGAACAATATTTGTTCCGCACGGCGCAGCGAGAGAGCTTCGCACCGGAGGCGGCGGCGCTGCAGAGTGGGCTACCATTACCCAAAAGTAGCAAGATACGCAACCTGGACCCCATGCAGTATGAAGACGGCCTATTGCGAGTGCGTGGGAGACTGAAGGCAACTCTGAACGAGCGAGCCCCGCGTGAGGAGGTATTACACACCCTCCTCGCAGAAGCGGAGCTAATTGTAAACAGCCGACCTCTGACGTATGTGACAAGCGACAGCGAGCAGCCGGTAGTACTCACCCCAAACCACCTACTGTTGGGGACCGCATCAGGCAGTACTACATTCACACGCCGCAATGATGACGACGTAAGCGCCAAACAACAATGGCGAAAAGTCAACGCCCTCGCCGATCTCTTCTGGAGGCGGTGGCGACGCGAATACCTTCCCACGCTTCAGCAGCGGCAGAAGTGGATCGACGGGGCTCCCAACGTGAAAGAAGGCGACGTGGTGATCATCATAGAAGATAACAAGCCACGCAATCAATGGTCGAAGGGCGTCATCGCGGCGGTACATCAAGGCAAAGATGCCGTAGTCCGAATCGTAGACATTAGGACCGAACGCGGTATTGTAAGAAGGCCAGTAGTGAAGATCGCCGTACTACCTACTGAACAAAGTGATGTAATCGGTTGAAGCCTCTTACAGGAGGCGGAAATTGTAGGCGAGTACGGCGAACGTCGCTCAAATTCCGCATTGTTCTCTATCTATAGACATAGGTATATATAGATATAGTATGTTGATTTGTATAGCGCATAATAACAATAAGATTTCATTGTTTCAATAAAGCTTAGTTTAAGTCCCTTTTTTAGTAATAATAAGTTACATAGGATAGGTAAATGTACTCAGTTATAAGCGTAGATTAAGTAAATAAATAAAGATAAATGTAAGATTATAAACATTTAGGGATCATATACCTCCATCAGAGGTATATATTCGGTAAAGGTTAACCCCTGGAACAGTATATACATTAGATTACCGGCCATAAGCCAGAACTTTGGTAGTTAGGGGGCAAAATGTATGATATCGATAGAGAAAATGAATGATGTCAAAGTTCACTTTAGAAAATAGGGCGTCCAATCACAGCGCCGCTTTAGGTCAGGCGGCCGATTAATTATAGCCAATTAATCAAATGGTGCGAGTGCAATTGACCTTGAACGTGAGATAGAGACGGGTAGTACGGTGTTCTAATTGGGTCAAATGATGTAATTAGCAAAGCAGTGTGTAAGTTATATGCATAGTTGATAATTGTAATATAAGAAAGAACTATTTTCATTGAATTTATGTGGTCCAGTAATACAACAAGTAAAATAACAACTAGAAAATAAGAAGAAATAAATCCGCCTTTGAAACTGAAACCCCGGAATTTTCCTGCACCTAAATTGAACCCTGCGACCGGCATTCACGTAGACGCAAGAAAATATACAGTCCACTGAGACCGTGTGTGTGTGCATGCATTGCCACATCTGTGTGCACAGCCACGGTGAACCCCTGCAGAACGCGAAGTCGTCTACAGCGTAGAATATTTTCTTACAACGCACTGTTGATTGTCTTCAGAAGGCGATGCTGGCCACCTTCTGGTATTTTTCCCTACGCTGCCACCTTTTAAAACTCCCACAGGAGGTAACGGGGTACACCCCCAAGGGGTGCCGGGATCTAATTGCACATTTTATATTGCAATTTAAGGCTATTGTGCTCGTGGTGCTGTCCATACAAACGTATTTTCTTCATATTATAAATACTAAGTGTTCAAGCTCGTTGAGAGAACAGTAGAACGGTTGGAAACTCCTGAACTATACAATGGTTTGTCAGTTGGTAATAGAAGTTTATCAACCAACAATCCATCAATTCTTCCTTAGATAGTTTGTCGGTTAGGATTCAAAATGGAAACTAATAACAAACAAACTAGATCGGTTGTCGGTTAAGACAAATAATTACTATCAGTCCAACTAGGTGGACGTCGTAGTTTGTAGGTTGGTACAGCTTGTCGGTTAGGATTAAAAATGCAGATCACTAACAAACATACTAGGATAGTTTGTCGGTTAAGAAAAATATATACTAACCGTCCAACTATAGGTGGATAGCGTGGTTGGTCGGTTGGTAATAGACGAAACTTTAAATATATGTCCTTGAGCCTAATATATATATATTCTTCTGGTTTTCGTAGCTGGCAAATATTTTCGTAAAATTAAGTCTTTTCAAACGTAATTGTATAGGAATTATTATTCCGATATTTAAGGATACAATAAATAATAAACTGGTAAACCAAAAGCATAGATATTACACTCAGCAATAAGCAAAAAAAAAACACCGAGTTTCAACATTAAAATTCCAATAACAATACCAATTTAAAATATGACAAAACTAAGTTTTATATGGAAAGCGCTCCCCGTGCACTCTACTTAGAAATATTGTACGCAGCGTTGACACTTCAGAACTCCCGACACGCCGAAAGCCTATGGCGGTGAAGATGACATAATATTTCTTTATTATATTTAATCAAAGCCAAAATTCTTAACATTTTTTTATCGCTGCAACCATTAATTAACTCTGAAAGGAAAGAAGAATGAAAGACTTTTGATGATGCAATAAGGCAATACTCGTAATTTGCGACTTTTTCCCCCGTTATTATAAAACTTAATAACAATGACCTACAATTTAATGAACACGCCTGATCTAAGGTCGATACCGTGAACTTGATTCCTTTGCTGCGGCCTTTAAACAAGGCGTTGGAACTGTGACGATGACTAATGTTAGTGATAGATTGTATATTTACAATTTATGAATGAGACTGACAATTTATAACAATTTGAGATATTTCTTGTACTTACTAATAGCGTATTGTTAAACTAATTATACTTTTCTATTATTATACGAGTCTACATTGTTTATCCGTCCGGCCCTGTCGGGTGCCAGGTTAGAATTGCACCTCCGCATATCATCCCTTGGGTGTCGTAAGGAAGACTAAGGGAAAAATACTAGAAGGTGGGCAGCAGCGCCTTCTAGAGAACTGCCAACTTCCACTGCGATCCCCAAGACGCCTGCCAAGCGCGGGGATTATGGCAAATACCCCCTTGATAAGGGAGGCTGTGTTCAGCAGTGGACGTCCGGCTGTTACAGTACAGTACATTGTTTATCAATCGCGTGTTCCCTGTACTAGTTCAATATTATTCGAACTTCGAATTAGTTAAGAGACTGTGGTACCCGACATAGCAATAAATCGAAGTCCAAGTCAGCAACTGGTATCTCATGTTTCGTGATTATTTGGATAAAATTATTAACAATTAATTGAAATTGAAATTAATTTATTTCAAATATTAAAAATCCATATTATAGTAACACACGTTAAATTTACATTAATGAAATTTTAAATTTTTAAATTAAGATGTTAATATAATAATCGCGTTATTTTTTTAATCGCTTTTAGCGATAAGACCGCTTATTGTTTCATTCTTTACGTTATATCCTTAGTTGTAATTTTTATTTTGAAAATTAAGCTTGTTGTTAGTTATTACTAAAGAACCTAGTTAATTCTACATAATTTATAGTTGGTCAAATTTTATTAACAAATTAATACCAATAATAAGAAGGCAAAAACGAAGAAATCAAAACATGTAGGTGCTTTCTCATCTTAACTTATATATAGGCTTGGACCCGAAGCTGGTGTATATGTTCTATGGCCGGGAGTAGGGTTCACGGTGCGCTTTCCATACAAACCTAGCTTCTTCATATTTTAAATATAAGTGTTCAAACTCGGTGAAACTTTGCATGTATATCCTTGAGCCTAATATCTAAGCTTCTGGTTTGCCAGATTTCCGTAAAATTAAGTTTTTTCCAAAATAATTCGTTAAAGCGTTTCGTATGGGAATTGTTATTTTGAGATTTAGAGATATAATAAATAATAAATCGAAAAACTGGCAAACCAGAAGCATATATATTCAGCAATATACATACACAATTTCACCGAGTTTGAACACGTGGTATTTAAAATATGACGCAAATGGAAAACGCTGCGTGAACTCAACTCTTAATAAGAAAAACTTTTTACGTAATAAACTTGATAAGATACTCGACGACCTCCCAAGTTCGACTTGATCGGCTGTCTGACGTCGAAGCCGTGAACTTGATTTACTTGCACGACCTCAAAACAAGGCGGCAGCGATACAGGTGCTTATGAGACTGTGACGAACCAACCGTCTTCTGGCTATTTTTTGTTATGCCTGAGATTAACCTTTGACCACTATCTCACCTGATGGTAAGTGATGATTTGGTCGAAGGTATTGTTCGGGCTAACCTAGAATTACTGGATCTCAAGTACAGCTGCTGGAACACACCGATTGGTGCTTGGCGACTTTTCTATTCAAGGGTGGTAGCTAGCCAGGCGGGCATTCGCAAAATGCTCTACCACCATGCTATAACGACTGCCATCCTAAGACAACAACCGGGACCGACGGCTCAGTAGTAATGTCACTAGCGGTCACCCATCCAAGTCACGATTGCCGCGGACTTTGCTTGACCCAGCTGATCGGTTAAGAACTTAACGCTTCACTAGAAGATCGAGCGCAAGATCGATAGGCTAGCCTTTGAACACTATCTCACCTGATGGTAAGTGATGATGTAGTCGAGGATGTTCAGGCTAATCTAGAATTACTGGCTATCAAGAACAGTTGCCAGATCACACCTAATGTTTTACTTCAGAGTTCAGACTTATAACGAGTTACATTCAACTCACACAAACCGGTAAACATGTTGTAAAAGTATGTAACAATAGGGAATGCACCATTCGAACCTCGAAGTAGGTCAGTCGGTTCAGAAGTTACTGGAAATATGCCCTTTATTCTTAAGACCATAGGGTCATCTTTAACGAGTAAGTATAATGTATGAGACCCAGGTATTGTTATAAATCATACGTAATCAATGTTAATGTGTGGTACGACTTGACCAGACGAATCTTTTATGAATTGATTTATTGTGGACTTGAAATTGTGTATCCACATCCGGAATATGTTGACTTAATATTGATTGACGTTATTTTTTATCAGGGTAGGCTTTTTAGGGGTCCGTACCTCAAAATTAAAAAAACGTAACCCTTATAGGATTACTTTGTCGTTCGCCTGTCTATCTGTCAAGACCCTTTTTCTCAGGAACTCGTGGAGGCGTCAAATTAAAATTCATATCAAACATTAAGGTCTACTGTCCCTTGGAGCTGTGAAAAAATCAAACTTCTTAGCGAACGCAATCAAGAGATACCTACAACCGTTTATGCCGCAAATTTTCGGCACTCGCAACGCAAGGGAATCAAAACCTACGGGGTAGGTACTTCTCGTGAACTCAGAATCTTGTAATTTGGTACGAAGAAAAGTCTTATAGCACAGTTAAGAAAAAATTGCGAAAACTATACATTTTTAGTTACTTACATCATAATAAGAAAAATAATTTTAATAACTTTAAAATTTTATGAATTTCATTTAGCAATAAAAATACCATAACTTTTACTTATATACCTACAGGTTTGTACGGAACCATCGGTGCGCGAGTCCAACTTGCACTTGGCCATTTTGTTTAGTAAGAGAAGGCTTGAAGTGCTTCTCACACCTTTAAAACATTTATTAGATAAAACCTTATTTATTTAGCCGACCGCTTTATTGAAAGTTTAATAAGAAAACTTTAAGAGGTCACTACTGGAAAGTCGGGGAATTCTCCACTGGTTTGCATGTACGGCCTTGGTGATCAAGGACGTCCCTCTGCAGGCGTAGAGGCCCGTCCACGTTCGCGACCCCATCTTTCCCTTAATAGGTGGAGACCTGCTCCCCCAATAAAAAAAAACAAAAACGACTTAATATGTGGGGTCAGGCGGGACTATGTCTTCTCTAATCACGGCACTAAGGCAACCGGCTTATACAGTACAAACATTTTAATTTTTCTGTTTGTCGGATGTCTTCTTCATATCAGAGAACTGATTAATTTGGTACACATAATAAGCCCCACTGAGTGGAATACAAAGAAGCGTTTTTTTAACTAATTATTCACAGTTTTTGGTGATCAAACCAGCTTGGATTCACGTTATGGCTTTCCACTAGTTTCAGACACTTTTGATCTTCATTGTCTAACGCAAGCAGCGAGAAAGGGTCTCAGCGGTGTTCTTCGAACTAAAGAAACGTTTGATACTCACATACTCTAATATTTTGTTGTTTCCTATTGTTTGAGGCTACCAGTATAATTACATTATTTCGAATTTAAAATATATTCCGCATACTTAAGTTTCTCAACCTTGAAAGACATGCAATTAGAGAGGAAATAAAAGACAGAGCCTTGAATACGTCGCAAAAAGTTTAGTGTTGCTTTTAAAAAAGTCTCCAAGTAAAAATTAACGTAGTTAAATTTCCTAAACATACCTGTTCTATGACTGAAGAAGGTATTAATGCGTATATGGGTATTATGTTTTATAAGACACGAAATTTTGAAAAATAAACTATTCAAGGGTACCTTTAATGTTATGTTTTTATTGTATTTGTTGATATACAAATATTAGCATCTGTCATAGTTCTAAATATATATTTAGATTCAAAAGATGGTATCCGCAATGCGTGATTTTTTTGAAGACTCATCAACCTTACAATCCAGAGCATTTCAAACAATAATAGGTACGTAAGAAAATGTTCAGAAAGGCTAGCCACGTTTCACAAACAATGTAACAACTCTCATACTACGAACGATAGCTGTGTTTCATTGTTCCAATATGACTATTCACCAACACAATAAAACTATGAATAACTCTCTCAACTGTAATGGAGAGGAAAACTGGAATATTTCTCGTATAAAGTAACACTACTATGGTATTTGTTTGTGAGGCTATTTCATAATAGATACTTTTGACGATATTTGAAAGTAGTGAAAATTATTGGTTTCAATTTTATCTTTTGTTTATATTTGACATTTGTGTCATATTTCATAGAATTTAATTCAAATAAAATCAAGAATTAAATCAATATAGGTCAAGGATAAATAATGTTCAATAAGAATATAGAGTTTATCGACTGTAGAAACACTTCCAGTTTGTAACAATATAATTTTTTTTTATGCTTTATAGGTTAGCCTTTGACCACTATCTCACCTGATGGTAAGTGATGATGTGGTCATATATTTTTTTATATATTTGGTTATATACTTTGTATCATAATGAACCTATTACCTTTTCATAATGATGCAACTAAGCCAAATTTTATCGATTATTCTGAATTAAGATTTGTTTTGAATTCGGTCAGGTTATATTTTGTTTGGTTACAAATTTAAGGGGCAATAGGCTGGGCCACATCGCTCGACGAGACGATAATCAATGGTGAAGCTGCCTAGTTAACGTGTATATTTAGTTCCTGGCCGTTTATCATGGAAGTCATGGCACTAACAATGGACGTAAAAAAATTTGTTCCTTATAATGATATTGCACAGACAACTAAAACATTTTTATACGTATAAATTAACTAATTAAAATGTTTTGTAATTCTAAATTTAACTATTTTTGGTGTAGGTATGACCCTTTCCATAGATATAACACAAACTTCCCGCCAATACGTGAATTAAAGAGTATGTTTATTGTTTTCAAAATTGAATCCTGTTATGAAATTGTCGAAGTGTTGGCGAGTTCGAAATATTTGGTCGGATTCCAAACAATCTAATTGATTGTATAGTCTAGACATCGAAGGGGTAAAATAAGAATACAATGAGTACTTACGTACAACGAGTATTATTGGCTACTATTGTCTAGACTAGTATTTCTATACAAGATTATAACAACTATGATAAGCTAAATATAAGCTATATTTGGTTTATTGACAAGGGAAAGATAGGTGTATGTCCACATCTACAGTACAGAGGATCAGGTTGTAAGTACACTTCAGCAAGAGTCCACCTAGGTGGGTACCAGTACCAGATACTCTGCCTCGAAGTAGTAGTGTGCTACGACGTGAATGGCACCGTAACATATGAAATTACTAGATGAACGAGATATGAAACTAATTTCTCGAAGTGACGAGCGCAGTGCAGTGTCCTGTGTCACACAAAACGGCAACTGGAACTACTATGAGCAGACGTGACGCTTACCAGCAGGCAACGCATAGTTACTGCAACGCAAGTATTTTTTTTTTAAATTCATAATATTAAAAAAAAATAAGCGCACATGAAATATTTCCGACTCAAAAAGACTGGTTGCACATCAAAAACACTGATTGCATAACAATATCATTAAAAAACCAGTCTTATATATATATATATAGGTGCGACGCGAAGAGTGAAGCGAGAAGGAGCGTTAGGTCACTGGTGCGAGCAGACCGAGCGAAGCGAGAGTGCCGCGGCAAAGACCGGAAATGCACAGAAAAGCGGAGTAATTGAATTAGCGTAAGCGTGGAAATACTACTCTTTGAAGAAATTAGGAACTAAAGTGAAAAAAATAATAATTTTAGTTGCAATTAGTATTTTGATTTGTTCTTTGAGTAAATGTATATTAAATTCAGATTATTTTTTGGTGCATTTCGATTTTTAATTCAATGTGCAAATTTTTTTGTGCAATCAGTATATTTAATAAGATAATGAGGATATTTTGGAACAACCTTCATAAAAAAAACCTACCTACGAAAGAGGAAGAAACTATAATCACAGGACACACCTCCCCGTTGAGCATCACCCCACTCAAGGTTTTAACTGCCACCCTGTCAACGACCTGACATTGATCCCCAGGGTTAGTTGTCCCCTAACATTCTAGCCTGAGTAATGGTAAGAAAAGAAATACCAGGCCTACCCTCTTACGAAGGCGCTGGAAAAATCCTCATGAATGTTGGCTAAAGTTATTTATATTTTATAGTAAGTATACAACTTAGTTAATATAAGAACTGACATATAATTTAGCTTCCTAACCAAGCAATACCATTATAATAGTCATATTAATGTACTACTTATCCTAACGGATCTTTGATAAACAAACTTATATTACAAGCGTCCCTTTTTGCTCCAAATATTGAAAGAACAGGACATGCCCATTAGGACAAACATAACCACGAATGTTTACTTAAACCTAGGACAGGAAATGTATTCGAAAAGGTCTCTTACCTTTTGACCACGGCTAGAGTCAAACCAGCTGTTAAACCGAGATTAAACGCGCCCATCCATAGCAGAGACATCACTGCTGTTTAACGCAACACTTGGCAACACAGCACTATACCAAATAACGCATAACTCACTGATAACACCAATCATATAATTCACTTTGATTTAAACGTAGCTGGCAGGATAGAATAATCACAAAAGTTTCTTACAGTTTAGATTTAGAACGTTAACTTTTTAATTTGTTGAACGATATTTACACTTCGTGAAACAATGACAGGCGGAAGAATTTCTTTTGATTTGAACTGATTAAAACGCGTGTTTACAACTTCGATGATGATTCATCAATTATCAAAAGTAATTTGATTGAAATTAATTGTTTTCTTCAGAGCGGTCGCGTCAAACATCTGTGAAAGAGTGCCGCCGTAGGGCGTCCGTCTCCTATATAAACTTATATTTTCCCCCCACTCCAAAACCACGCTTCACGTGGAAGGTTACAAAACTCAACAAATGTTTTATTGTTGAATGATGAAATACCGATGCAACGACTAGAAGTAGTTTAATGTCATTGTTAAAATCCGATGTTTGTTCCATTGAAAATGTGTATTCCATTGTAATTCACAAACTAATATTAGTAGGTACCATTCAGTAGATTAAATGTCAACATAGGAAATTTGATTCTGGGTTTTAGCTGAATTGACATATGATTCATTATATTAATTTCAGCTGTTCTGCAACAAAATATTTCAATTAGCTGATATGAACATTTTTCCATCTGACTACATTAAGTATAATATAACTAACAAGCTATTTATTTGATATTTTAATTAAAATAGTAACACGTGGTTTATCATAATATTAATGGAATTGATTGATAAAATATTATGATCTAAAAACGATATCGAAATACTTATTTACAATTTTGTTTCATTTATTTGAGTGTAACTGTAAAACTGCTTGACCGAAGTTGATAAAATATGAATGAGACCTTCTTGGAAGGTAATGTCTACACAACCAAAAATAAGTATTGAGATCGGATGATCCAGTAAATAGGTTATGCGAGGTCATGCAGAAAAAAAACTTGAGGTCGACTTGTAAAAATAACCTCTTTATTTTGAAGTCGGTTTAAGTTAACCTTTGATGACTATTTAAACTGTTTGTTGGTAAGTGATGATGTTGTCCAAGACGTTACAACATGCTACGTCATCTAGAATAGGAGTTACATTGCAATATTAGTAATTCCGTACTGCTATGAATTTCTATTCTTATTTTCTTACCCTCATCTTAAAAAAATATTCCAGGACGAAATGCGTAAATGTGTATTTGATGAAATACGAGTATGCACTAAACAGACCACGTACAGGACGAAAACAAAATCTAAAAATTTTTTCCACTCGTAATGCAATTTCCTCCGCAAAGCGTGTGTTACAATAACGCATGCTTTGCGGATTACATTACAAAATTACAAATTTACGAGAGGAAAAAATAAAGTCATGTCCGGGATGACGATGAAAAATAAGTGCTGGACGAAATGCATATTAGATGAAATATGCACTAGACAGAACACGTACCGCACGAAAACAAAATCTTGTAACAGTTACAAAATTACAAATTTACGAGAGGAAAAATTAGTCATGTTAATAATTAATTAATTGACTATAATTTTTCCGCTCGTAAATTTGTAATTTTGTAACATTAAACGACTGTACATAGCCAGAATAAGAGTAGGACAATGTAACGAGTTAGTAAGTAAGCTTTATTTTTAAATGCTGATAGGGTAGCCTTTGACCATCATATCACCTGATGGAAAGTGAATGCGGTCGAAGAAGTTGTTCAGACTACCCTAAAATTACTGACTCTCAAGGACAACTGCCGGAACACACCGCACCGTTTGGTTCTCAGCGAAACATGTTCTACTAGACAGTGGTAGCTACCCAGGCGGGTATTCGACTGCCGTCATAAGACAGTTATCTCTGGACGGACCTCAGCACAAAAGCGCTCAGTAGTAAATGCTTTTAACGGCCACCCATCCAAGTGATAACCTCAGCGAAAGTTGCTTATCCTAGTTGATCCCTTATGAATGACTAGGCAAGCTACGCTACGAGCGCTTCAAAAAGCCTACCTATTGTGAAAGATATTTAAGAATAAAATTTTGTTAACATAACAACAATTTTGTAAGTATATACACAGGTACTTAAACTTACTTGTCATATCATATAACCTTGAAAATAATAATTGGATCAACAAGCTTATTACGAAATGGGTTACGTCGAGAGCGGTCAATAACAGCTTGAATCAATAATACTATATCAGGTCAGCCGACTGACGTAGAGGATAGGCCCATTTCATAACAATATCACAATCACGAAACAACATCAACAATAATACAATACACGGACAATAAATAAACATTATACGACCATTTTATAGTCTGTGGTAGCTATTGGCACCAAAAATACCCCACACCCGCACCAGGAAGCTAGTGTTCCGCAGTACCCCAGCGGAACACTAGCTTCCTGGTAACAAACTGCAGTGGCCAATTTAATAATAATAATAATCTTTATTCACAAAAAATTTGGAACTCGCTCAACAGACTCCGTACCAAGTTGGTCGTTGCAACAGTAACCTGGCCAAATGGGGAGTCGGGAACAGGAGGTCTACTCCCAAAAACGAAGTTCGAAGCTTCGTTTCGGATCGAAGTAACGACGAACATCGAACTTGTACCCTACTACCAAATAACTTCGGATGCGACTTGTGCGGACGATCTTCGTTTCGGATTCATAGACAAATATTATAGTGGAGTCATATTGAGATCTTTGGGCAGGTTCTTTATGGTAGATATGATGAATAAATCAAAAACTAATAACCAAAAAGAATTTGTGAAGAAGAATGTTTCGCTAATTAATAAATTATTTATTCATGAATGTGTATGTGGAATTTAATGTATTCTACAATTTGTTTTCTTAGTAAACAAGTATTTTTCAGAGTGATGGTTGTGTCTTCGACAAACAAAGAACCTAATTGAATGTTGCTTAACACTAAACTCTTCCGTAAATTCTACTTCGAATATGACAACTAGAATGCAACCATGGACTTACATTAGTAGATAAGCCCATATGTTCAATACACCGTTCGTCAGAATGTTTTTCTTTCTCAAGTAACAGACCCATTTTTGGGGCTTCTTCTTTTTGACGTATAAGTACCTATTTCTCGCGCTGCATTTTATGAACAACCCCATGCAATGCGTTCCTAAATTAAGTAAACATATTCTTGAAAACAAGAATGATTTCTTATTTATTGTAATGGCGACTCTTGTATACAAAGGTATTTGTACATTCATGTTCCATAACTTTTTCTTCACCACCAAGCGCATCACCATTATACATATTATAAATATATATATTTTGAAGCAGTGATGACTCTGACAGACGTAACAGTAGGGCGTATCTATCATGAGATTATCATTCATCCATAATCAACTTACTGTCTAAATACGAAGTAGTAGTTTTAGAAGCGCTCGTAGCCAAGTTTGCTTAGCCATTCTGAATCGATCAGCAAAGTTAAGCAACGTCCGCCGCGGTCATGACTTGGATGGGTGACCGCTGGTTGGGCATTACTACTGAGCGCTTCCGTGCTTCGGAGGGCACGTTAAGCCGTCGGTCCCGGTTGTTGTCTTAGGATAGCAGTCGTTACAGCATGGTGGTAGGGCACTTTGCAAATGCCCGCCTGGCTAGCTACCACCCTCAAGTAGAAAATCTGTCGCCAAGCACCTAACGGTGTGTTCCGGCAGCTGTCCTTGAGAGCCAGTAACTCTAGGTTAGTCTGAACAACATCCTCGACCACATCATCACTTACCATCAGGTGAGATAATGGTCAAAGGCTAACCTATCAGGCATAAAAAAAAAAAAAAAAAAGGTAATAAATGTCAAATAACATTTGGGAGTAGGGTCAAATACGGGCAATATGTCAATTCACGAAGTACGGATCGAAGTTCGGATCCGAAAGTGTTCCGTGGTAAGAAAAGGTGCGATCCGTCAAACGAAACTTCGAACTTCACTTTTGAGAGTAGACCTCCAGGTTAGATGTGGAATGTGAGTGTGGTGCCTCTGTGCAAAATATGGCACACTTACTCTCTGTCCCCTGTGCCCGACCACCTGCACACAAGATGACCTCAAATATGGATCTTACAGGGCCGTAGAAGTGGCCTCCCATTGGGTTTAAACATTATCGAAATGTCAGTTAGCCATTGATACGAAACGAATAGTCTGTGGTAATCGCAAATTACTAACATACTGGTGATCGTTGACGGCCATTCGTCTGATCATCTCTCCTCATCATGGGGCAGAAAATAGCACTGTCTTTAGTAATATTTCTAATGCGTGAACAGATCGAGTTTCACAGAGTTTTACAAAGCCATGGTCGAACGAGTACAGGCAACACCTGCATGGGGCGATGCCAATACAATCTGGCCAAGTTAAACGCAATCTAGATCCTGGCGTGTTTGTTCCGCGCTAAACTGAGTCCTTTTTAGTTGATTCCGATCGTTGATTGATACTTTTCTAAACGTATCCTTACCATCGACTAACTATAGGAATTGGTTGGGTATAATTGTTTGGGTATATTTATTTAGAAACCTTTTAAATGACTAGGTCGCTGCGTCTCCAGTCGCTTGTTTTGCTGTTTTGAGCTTCAATCCAGGCTAGTCTCATGCTGCGGTGCTTCAGCACATCCACACTCAGCTCCATATCAAGGGCAAGCTTTGCTTAATATCGGTGAGTCGTTAATGAAATAAAATATTTTATTGCCTAACGCACAAGATCCGCCAAACAATTTGCCCTTACTGAAGAATTGCCAGAATAAAATCAGACAAGCTTCCAGAAGTAAGAGGCGAAGAAAGTTCCCATCCAGTCCCAATCTGCTGACTTGTATCACCACTCCCGTCTCGTGCCCTTAGGGCTGATGTTACGTGGGGAGTATGACGATTGTGACAATACAGACTTAAAAAATTTTTTTACAAAAAATGGAACCGACTTCAACACCCAAAAGTGTGAAATAACCTGTTAAAAATTTTTTTTTCAATCTTTTTAGTGTAACTCAAAAACGGCTTGACAGATTTTTATGAAGTTTAAAATGGGACCAAACGACAAGTATCAGCTTTCAAACAAAAAAATAATTTTCAAAATCGGTTCACCCAGTCAAGAGACTTGAGGTAAAAAACATTAAAAAAAAAAAAAAAAACAGTCGAATTGAAAACCTCCTCCTTTTTTGAAAGTCGGTTATAAAAGACAATGATCAGAACTGCCTAGAGGCGAAGAAACCGACACTGAATAACGGTCTGACATTATAATATCCAGAAAGTCCAGGCAATTGGCTGTGTGGTTTGTAACATCAGGTACCCTTATCGCTTCGATCTCTCTTGAAGCTAAAATATAGACTTAGCGACATAGCTATATAGCAGACCTCATACCTCACAGTGTTAGGTAACGGTGTGTTCTCTCAAGTGTGGCTGTAAGTAGCAGTAAGTAATTATTGACTTATATTGACTTATATTGAAATTACAGGCACATCTGACTTAAAAATTGTATGTCTCAGGGCGATGGGCGCAGTGCAGTTCGTCACTTGTAAAGAAATGCATCTATTATAGCCCCAAGCAACCCGTATAGGATCACTCGCGTGTCTCTCCGTCCTCTGACTATTTATGTTGTCCGAATTAACTTAAGAAAATAAAATTTAGAACGAATATATGAAGCCAAACCGAATAATTTTTGACGCGTTTTGCTTCTATACGAAGCACCCTCAGGAGATCTTAACTGTACGAGCGCACGATCGAGAACTAAATACATATTTTTGTATTGCAAGCAGGCAGCGGTGAGTCAAATAGGGAAACACAGGTGGACTTAGTACTGACCTACAATTTTACTTTAATTTACCTTAAAGCATAAAGTAGTAATTACTTCAGGCATCTTGTGCTGCGGGGAAAATACAGATTTCTTTAAAGATTGCTTGGGATTTATTGCTAAAAGTAAAAAAACAATATGTACAGTTTTTTTTACACCTTCAACTTTAGCCTTTGACCTGATGGCACATGATGACGTGAACGAGCATGGTAAAGAGGCTTATCCTAGAATTACTGGCTTTCAAGAACAGCTGCCAGAACATACCGTGAAGTGCTTGGCGAAAGGCTTTTTACTTGATAGCTAACTATGCGACAATTGGCAAAAACCTTTAGCCATTGAAATTGGTGGCAAAATATTAATATTTTGGACAAAAAGTTTTGGTGCATTTATATTTTTAGAGCTTTCCCGTCTTGTTTCCCGTTTATTTCGCCCCTTGTAATAGGAAGCTAACATGTTGCCACCTACTAGGCACAGAATCTTACTTCACTTTCTTTGATTTAATCTTACAAAAGAAAACGTACATACACACCAGTTAGTATTCCTAAATGCTGTGAATGTAAGTTAACAATGGTATATAGGTAGGTACGTATATATCTTTATATATAAAAATTACGTGTCACGTTGTTTGTCCGCTATGGTCACCTAAACTACTGAACCAATTTTAATTTTGATTTTTTCCCGTGTGCATTTTGATACAAATTGAAAAATAGGATAGCTTACCTACATCTCAATTTATAGTCGTACTTACCCCTGCGAAGCCGGGGCGGCGCGCTAGTATAGATAAAATATAGGACAGACTAAAGCGGATCGGATTCACTTCCGAGTAAAAGCCCTGTAGGAACGGAGGAAGCTTCGCAGTCAACTGTCTACGTGACCGTTTGCACGTATGCACAGGATAAGTACCGTCAACAAAAAAACTGCAATCATTTCGAAATTCAGCGAGCGCCATCGTTACGAAAGCTTGAGTGTTTGCAAAAAACTTGCTGTTATGCGGACGATTTTATTTCAGAAAGTCAAGCAGTATGGTAAATGGCCGCATCGTCCTCAATATCGGTTAAGAATAAACTAGAGAGCTAAAATTGTGAAAACGGAAATGCGTTCAGCTCGTATAGCCATAAAGTGAAAATTCAAAACGTCAAATATTTATGCACCATAATTTATGGATGTGACACTGCATTTCCTATTCCATTGATTCCTTATATAGATTTTTTCCTTTACAAGGGAAAACGCGTCATATTTTTTATACATTTCCCTACTGGCTTTTTCCTTTCTGTCGAAGCAACGTGCTGCAGCCTCTATACCGCGCAAACATAAAACGGTTTTAGAGTGTTTAACTATTTCTGACCTGTCTGTCTCTATAACTGGAGGCAATACGAGAGGTATTTAACATAAC
This sequence comes from Plagodis dolabraria, assembly GCA_963854805.1. Taxonomy (NCBI): domain Eukaryota; kingdom Metazoa; phylum Arthropoda; class Insecta; order Lepidoptera; family Geometridae; genus Plagodis; species Plagodis dolabraria. The sequence goes on from OY978461.1 coordinate 17,946,982, forward strand.
TTTGGATTGGAAATGATGAGTTAATATTGGCTGCTTTCTGGTCGAGCAAAATTTAATACAACGGTCGCGTCGACTCGAAAGAAGAAGAAGAAATTAATATGACCAATTTATTTCAGGGTATGGATGCTGACCTTACTATTCATTTAGTCCCTTTAGAAAAGCGCACCCCAGTTACAATTCTCTATTAGAATCCTATCCTACCAAAGGTTGCTTGGAAAAGGTATGTTTTAGTGATATGGTCGCCAAATAAGTAATTATCATTGTAACGGATTAAGACGGTTTTTTCAATACAATACAATAAATTTAACAAATAAATTATGTTACAGAGATACATAAGCAAAAGTATGTACAATGTGCGTCCTTATCGCTAAATGACATTTCTTACAGGCAACCGTGAATTGCTTGATATGAAGGTTAATGGATATTATGGACGGTGGTGAACCAGATTACAAAGAAAATTATCAAACTTCATTTGAAAATGGATAAATAATGTTATTCTCATACATACAGAATTTGCATATGTTTTTTAAGTAACTATATAGATTTGTTGTGTATCTTAAGGTCCAATTTTTTAATATAAGGTACTATTCATAGGAATATATTCCTACGTGTACACGTAACAATCAATATAAAAATATGTCTAAATGCTTTTATTGTAGTAGCTGTAGTGTTGTATATAGTTCATAGTATTTTGTTTAATAAAGGCATATAAAAAGGGTGAAAGTTGAATAGTAAAAAGGAAAACTTTCTTGTTTTATATTAGGTAGGTTAACATTTTATTACTCTGATATTTCTTTTTATCTGATGATTTAAGAATGCCTCAGAGACTATTTTGTCAGAGAAGAATGCAAGACATTTTAATGACAATCAAATTCGCAATAATTTTACATTCCGTAGCTTAATCTGCAGACTGTACAAAACGGTCACTGCATGCACGGCGTGGCGTTGCCGTGTCAAAGGCAGTGGGTTTTTTGAATGCTTGGAGATTCCCGGCGTCAACTGGAATACCCTGTGACGTGGGGTAGATATGCCATGTATACTCGTATGTAACTTTTAATAATTAGGCATGTATAGTAGAAGTAAGTAAGATATAATCTACATATATTCACCGAGATCGGCTGCTACGGGGGTCATTGTTCCGTGCGCGGGATATACCATAGGCAATCGCGAGATATGCCTCTATGTCTTCGAAATTGCTGCTTTAGTAATGACAAAAACACATCTCTTCGAAAAAAATAATCCTATCAGCAGACGTGAAAAAAATCTAAGCAAATTAGGCACGAGAATAAAAACTGCATTAATAAAAAATAGTATATTTCGTATGGCACTAATTATTTTAAACAAAATACCGCAATAGTTCCGATAAGAATAGGTCCGGTTCAATAGGACTTCTTATATTGTACTAATCTCATACTGAACATATCTCAAAACATCACGGGGGCTAAATATTCCCGTTTACTTAGACCAACACGTACCAAACTCTGCCATCCCGGAAAAAGGGAGATATATTTATCACAAGCAATAAACAAATTACCATAGAGCATATTTTTTATTTGTGAAAAAGGTGAGACGTACAAATCGCCCGCCTGTCCATTACAGATGCAGTCACCTTTCTTGAGACATTGCATTGCGCTCGCAACTCCGAGACATTAGTTCTTATGTCTGGTTCGCACAGTAATTTCACTTGCACAGTGCCTTTCACGCCTTTGTGACGGAACAAACACGAGGCCCGTCTGATGTCAAACCTCTGCCTATAACAAATGCATTTCATCGTAGAAGTGTAGAATTGCACTGCGCCCGTCACATTGACCATTTGTAAAGTCTCATGGGCATGTAATTTTACTGGCTGTTAGGTGCTTGGCGATAGATTTTCTACTGGAGGTTGGTAGCCAGGCGAGCATTCGCAAAATTCTCTTCGACCATGCGGTGATGCTCAAGCCACCAGAGGGAAGTGAACCATGGCCCGCAGCACGGCAGTCCGTAGCTATTACCACTTGACCATCATTGCTTCCAATTATAACTTCCACTTTGAGGTAGTATATCTGACGATGTGGTGGTCGGTACCACTACATCGTCAGATATAGGTACTAATATTCAAGACGGACTATTTATTACTAAAGAGACCTGGTAGGTAACAATGATTTTTTTGTCAAATATAGCAACGGTTTTTTATTAGCTAGCATTTCACTGCCCTCTTACTGTTGGAAAATGACGACGCGGACGATGGTGGAACATGCTTGACTAAAATATACCTATACCCTAAGAGATTCAAATTCAAAATCACTTATTCAATTTAGGCGTTTACGACGCTCTTATGAAGGTCAATTACAAATTTTAACATTGAAATATATGTATAGAGCCGCTGCGAGAAAAACGGGCAAGAAACTCGGAGCCATTCTTTAAAACTTCTTTTAACAATATAATAATAATTTTACAAGATGAGTATACTTAACTGAATATCACCAGAAATAGAGCACCAATAACGTGTCTTATTTTATGTGTTTCTTGACCCTGTAGAAGTATAGACACATCCAAGACACAATAGATAAGTAGTAAATATATAATAGCAAATTAAAATTTAAAAAAATGTCTGGCGTGTCTACTAAGTTAAAATGTTGAATGGCTTGTACAAATAGATTAAAGTCACACAAACAATACACAGAGGTCGTTCAGTTCAGTCAGACCACCCGCACGTTATTTGTTTTGGTAAAAGCAGTGATTTGAAATATATAGATTAGTTATATCCGAACACCACTGCTCTAAAAGCTTACTAGAATTTACCTATATACATACCTACGCACATCTAAATGCAGTTTGTAATGACAAGGAAAGAACGTTCAAATATTAAGCGTCATATCTGTTGTTAGAAAGAGACAAATAAGCAATTCGTGTTACCACCGAACCGCCACGAGACGTTCCGATCACCATTATGCTGCGATCTCTTTCACTCTCTCACACCAAACGATACACATATCTCGCTCATCCATTTCATAGTGATTAGTTCCTTAGATAAAACAAAATTACGATATTTTCAATTTCATCAATAAAAGCAATAATTACGCGTGAAATGAAACAGTTTTCTTATCTCTCACAGTGCCTGTATAATTGGTGCAGAGTCTAAAGACACAAGAAAGGCATATTGTCCACAGATTATTCCTAAAAAACACGATTAGCGGCGATGTATTCACCGGACGCTCGGAAGTGCAAGACTGGTAGTGACTCAGGTGATTACCCTGAATTCGTCTAGTAAATATGGACGCCATACAACACATCTACAGGTAAAAAAATCTTAGGGTAAAAGCGTCTGGTTTCTTAGACATTAAAATTAAATTAGATTGTGGCAGTGTTGTTTGTATAAATATTAAGCACTTAGTAATAAATCTGAGGTTAATAGATATTACTCAAAAAGGAGCTAACAAGCCACCAGAGGGAAGTGAAAGTTTTACTTAGCATTTAGGTACTTTTCCTGTTTTACTAAGCATTTAGGTACTTTTACTGTTTTACTTAGCATTTAGGTACTTTTCCTGTTTTACTTAGCATTTAGGTACTTTTCCTGTTTTATTTTATTTATTTTATTTTTATTTTTATTATATTAGGAAAACTAACAGCTAGTTACAAGAATATTGATAAAACATAAAACAGAAAGCCAATTATAAGTTTTCACAGATATATAAAATGACGTTAGGCCCGCAATACAAAATCATACCAATATATATATAAGCGATTCAATATATGAGTTATAGAAATAATTATTTGACTGAGTTTGACTGTCATATATACATGATAATACTATAAACAAAAAATATATTTTCTATTGAAATATATAGGTATGTATGAAAATGTAATACCGGCCTTAAATAATATATGTAGTCAGTAGACACAGATAAGAATACAGTGCAACACTGTAAGTAATGAATAATCATATTAATCATTATAATTAAGTACACCACACTAAGAGAAATATCTGCCATTCAGCAGCCGTTTCAATTGCAATGCTGAAGTATTAAATAGATCCAGATCTATATCTTTAGATGTACTGTTATAACACCTGCATGCCCTAATGAGGTAAGTATTTTTCCTGTATTTGCACGATGCACTAGGAATGTGTAAGAGTTCCGGATATCTAAGGGTGACCGCTGGGGTACGTAACCCCAGTTGACCGAGCAACTCCGGACAGTCTACCTTGCCGTTTGCTATGTTAAGGAGGTAGGCCATGTCTGCAACACGTCTCCTCTCCTGCAGTGGGAGTAAATGAAATTTTTTACAGCGAGAGCTATAATCTGGCATATACACTTTTGCGCGGTATTGAAGGTAACGGAGGAATCGTTTTTGTATGGCTTCAATACGGGTTATGTAGATGTTGTAACTTGGATTCCAAACTTGAGAAGCGTATTCGAGGTGGCTTCGTACATAGGCACAGTATAAAATTTTTAAAGTTTTAATTTCCATAAACTCCGAAGACATCCTTAAAACAAATCCCAAGGCTTTCGAGGCTTTGTTGATGATATTGCTAATATGTGCATCAAACAGTAACTTTGAGTCAAAGATGACTCCTAAGTCATTAATGGTAGATATTCTGGCAATGGGGGAGTTTTTCAAGAGGTAACTGTGGATGAGAGACGACGGTTTTCGCGTAAATGAGCATACGTAACATTTTGACACATTTAAATCTAACTTATGAGAATGACAGTAATCTTGAAATCTATCTAAATCGTCCTGAAGGCGTGAGGCGTCTTCAATGGTTTTAACAGGACACAAAATTTTCATATCATCGGCATAAAGAAGAATTTTAGAAAAACGAAAGCAGTGTGATATATCGTTTATAAATAATATAAAAATGAGGGGTCCCAACAACGATCCTTGAGGAATTCCCGAAGGAATACACATAGAGGAAGATGTATAACCATTAAGCACTACTGTTTGACATCTATTTTGTACATAAGATGAAAACCACCTAAATAAATTACCGCGAATGCCGACATTGCCAAGTTTATGCAACAAAATTACGTGATCTATTCTGTCGAAGCACTTGCTATAATCAGTGTAAATAACGTCTACTTGAGATGGTTCCGACATTATGTTTGATAAAAAGTCACTGCATAATAAAAGGTTAGATGTGGTAGACCTACCCTTAAGAAAACCATGTTGCTCTTCGCTAAGTGTATGCTTAAGTGAAGAGTATAACTGTTTGTAAATAATTTTTTTACTAAGCATTTAGGTACTTTTACTGTTTTACTTAGCATTTAGGTACTTTTCCTGTTTTACTTAGCATTTAGGTACTTTTACTGTTTTACTTAGCAGCGCTTCGTCAGTGAACAAGTAGGTCTGCATTGCTGTATAAATTTTGCTTGCTTCGAAAGAAATAGTAATTGTTTAACAATAAGGCTGCCCATTGTAAAGGAAGAACAGAAAGTACGAGTGTGCTAGAAGTTATCGACCTGTATACTGCGTAAACTATCGCTCTAGATCTTTTACACACACCAGGTGAGATGTCCAATACATTTGCATGAAGGAAACCAGTGTCTTCAGTGTTTGCATCGTTGTTTTCCGTGAAGAAACCAGTGAAGTCACACGGCTTGGAGAATATGAGAACAAATAAAGCGGGTGGCAAACAAAATGCAATGGCTTACAGAACATTCACTTGTTATGAAAAATTTTACATGTTGTATAGAGTGGCTCAACGAGCAAGTGGCGCTCTATTAGTTTTCATACTCTGCATTGCGTTCACCGCCCAGAAATTGTATCTCATATATCATACTTAGCACTTAAAATAAAGCAGCCAAGTGCGGCTCGAACTCTCATACCGAGAGTTACGTTCTGTTACACCTAATATATTGCTGACCTAGGCCCGCATCCCTCACAAACCTATTTACGCGTTGTCAGCAGTATTTTTATCTATATAAACGGTGGCTTCCAAAATTAAGTGCTCAGATTTATTGTAATAACTCCAGGAGTCACCAGACTCAGTACCAGTATACCCTTCAGGTGGAACCTCTGCCCAAATTAGTACCAAAAGTGAGTTGCGAGAAATTTTAAGTCCAGTGTAAATTATTAATTTAATTTTCAAATAAAATAAATGTGTGTGTCCATAAGTTGATTTTTTTTAAGACAACTGAATAGGTCCACACAACAGTTCGAACACACAATATTATTATATTTAGGTATTTAGTAATAGGAGCTGGTTTTCTACGTCAGGAACCCTTCATTTAAACCGTGATTGATTACTGCGGAACTATAATGGCGGAACCGCAATCACATGATGCCGCGCTGCACAAAGCCTTGCTGCAGCTCAGCCAAGGAAAAACATTATCGTGTCCTATTACAATACACGTGACAGCTTTGCCATTGCAGCTAACTAAGTCTTCATGTAGTTACGGCTAATGAGTATGTTACTCTATATATTGTGTTTGTGTGTGTGTGCTACAGTAGAGTAGAAATGCATGGAAAATAGGTAGGGACAGCAAAGGTCATCGATGTATCTATAAAGCTTTTCTAGAGCCTTATTCAAGGTGAAACAGAGTGTATCTGATTAAAATGCACATGTCAACTGTACTTCCGATTCACGAGCATATTCGACTCCAATTTGCTTGTATTAGGACCATAACTATAGGGGTTTTTGTACGGAAATTGGATTTATAGTATGCGTTATTGCAAGCAGTATGCGAACTCTTCGTGTGCGAGTCGGACTTGCGCACGAAGAGTTCCGTATCATTAACTATACAACATTAGACTTCATATTTTTACCTTTTTTGTATTAACATGCGCGAGTACAACTCGCACTTGGCCAACTTTTTGTATTTGTTGTTATAGCGGCAACAGAAATTGCATCATCTGTGAAAATTTCAACTGTCTAGCTATCACCGTTCTTGAGATACAGCCTGGTGACAGACGGACGTACGGACGGACAGACGACGCACAGCGAAGTCTCAGTAATAGGGTCCCGTTTTTACCCTTTGGGTACGGAACCCTAAAATAAATGACGTTATTATTTAGGTTTTTGTTATGGTATGTGTTCGTATTTATTTAAAATGGTTTCTAACCACCAGAATCCTAATCGTGTCATCCGTTAGCTGTCCCTGAAAGTCAGTTCTTATTCAAGTTTTAGACTGCTTCGCATCGTCTCCCAATAATTGAGAGTGTGGTCTCAGACCAGCCTGTTGTGAAAATTGGTTTCATTAACAAGCTTAGAATTAATTCCCACTTTAAATTTTAACACTCATGCTATACCATTCTAACTTTCGCCCACGGCTTTGCTCGCGTGTTTATTGGATATTTCTCATTCCAAGTACTCAGTAAATCGGAATAAAGTATCCTATTTAAATTATCCCATAACGAAGTGAAGTACCTAAGGAATATATGTAAATAAAAGTTGTCATTTCCGTTAAGTTTTATTTTGAATTTCTTTAACTGCTTAATTTGTTTAGAACTTTAGATGGCTACCTTCGGAGCATATAGGTAACACATTCGCAAAATAACAGATTCTTAAAATAAACTAGGAAAATAACAGATTTAGTACAGTCACAAACACAATTTTAATGATCAAAAATTTAGACAAGTTTCTACATTTTATCCTTCGATCAGATGTCTTTAAATGTAACCAAATTCTCAATATCTTTTTATCATTCGAACTTTACAAGAAAAAGTGTCTGAAAAGAGAGTGGAAATATGACCAATCAACGTTAGTAGTAGGTACAGAGGGGCTTGTTAGTGCCGACATCAATTTAGGTCAAGTAAAAGTTGGGTACATATATGAAAAGGATAAAAATAGGTGAATTAAATGTATATACAAATTTTTTGTATCAAGCGAGATTTTGTGTATTTAAAAATAAGTAAATGTGATGTTACCTTAGCATGAAACCGACTGTACTTCTGGTATTTTACGAATCTCCTTGTTTAGTATCATACTCCGTAGCCGTTTAGAGCATCCATAACACTGTCGACATAATAATTAAAACTACATTCATTACAAAATTCAAAATTTACGAGAGGAAACATTTTAGTCATGTGCGGGATTCGAACCCGAGTCCCTTTAGCCGGGGTATGCTCTAATCCAATTCAGCTAACAATAACAATGAGTCATGACTTAAAGTTTTCCTATCGTTCTTTAAGTTCAACTTACGTTGTAGAACAAACAAGACTAATTTTGAAATTAGCTTTAAACTTGCTAATGATGACGCAACCTTATACTTTTAATATTTTTATTATTGCAATAACGGATGCTCTGCGGATTACATTACAAAATTACAAATTTAAGAGAGGAAAACAATATTATTTTTTTACTTCATTTTAGCCTGAAGTGTACTAAGCGTTAGGAGCAAGGAACTCAAACGCACCTACTACCATCCTTCCTCAATACATCCAGGATATGCCCATTAAAAAAAAACAACATATCGCTGATGCACATGGCCTCGTTAGAGGGTTCCAATTCCAACTTTATTCAAGATAAAACTGACCTCCACATTTCCTTACTCACATTTCTTGCCTATTTTTAACCGAATTAAAAAAGAGAAGGTTCCCAATTCAACTGTATTTTTTTTCTTTGTGTATGTAACCGCCTATGTCTTTACAGGGTGTATTCATTTTGTTGTTTTTTTTTACAGTCGAGAGCTGGTGCTTGCATGTCTCATTGAAATTTGAGTGAGATCTGACGAGTAGTACCTATTCGAGTTATCCTTAATAATGCGTAGTTTATATTTGAAGTCGGTTTGTTTTTGTTAAAATTTTAATTATTCTGCACTGAAATGGTAAATGTATATCTTGTTGTTATGTCTTGTTTGTACAATACTTTTATAGCTAACTAGCTTTCCGGGCGCGGCTCCACCCGCGTGTATATCGGTTATCGCGCAAAAAAAATTAACCTCTTTTTGCACAGTTGGATAAAAACTATCCTATGTTTTTTCCCGGGTCTCAAAATATTTCCATACCAAATGTCATTCAAATCTTTTCGACTAATAGGAGAAGAAAGAGATTGAGCTGATACATAAAAATTATTTAATTTTTATTTTCCACTAAACCATTTTTTAAACACACAAAAGTCAGATTAGAATTTAGAACATCACATTTAAAAAGAAGGGCTAATATAAAACCAGAGATAAAATATAATTGTTGTCTATTTTAAAACACCCCCTCAACAGTTATATTTTACCCTTACACCCCCTTAAGTTATAATTATAACATACCTACCCATAACATAATTAGTAGGTACAGAACTCAAAAATATATAAATTCAAACTTATTCAACTGAAACATTTGCTAATCCTCTAGCATATAATAAAAATTATCACTATATGCATTAAAAATCATCACTAGGTACCTACTTATTCATGTAATATTAAATTCCTAAATTTTAAAAACAATTGCTTACCTAAGGGCTTTGTGAACAAGTCTGCAATATTATTGTTTGAACTTATGTATTCAATATTTACAAGGCCCTTAGTAATATTTTCTATTATAAAATGATATTTTATGTCTACATGTTTCAGCCTTTTGTTGCTATCATTGTTTTTAGCTATGTTAATTACACTTTGATTGTCTTCAAATATATCAAATAAAATATTATCATAGCCAAAATCTAACAATAGTTTCCTTAAAAAACAACCTTCCATTATAGTCATACTAAGTGCTAAGTACTCTGCCTCACAAGATGACAACGACACACTAGATTGCTTTTTTGTACACCACGAAATTGGACAGTTAAATATGTACAAAATTTGTCCTGATGTAGATTTACGATCTTGAATATCCGCTGCCCAGCTGGCATCGCTGTAACCTTGTAATGTTACAGTTACATTATCATCAAATTTATATATAAGTGACAGATTAATAGATCCTTTTATGTACCTAAGTATTCTCTTTAAACACTTATATAATGCTGTACTAGCACAATGTAAATATCTACTGAGGAATCCTACTGCAACTGCTAAATCTGGTCTTGTACAAGTTGCATAAAGCAAACTACCTATTAAACTTCTACATTGTTTCTCTATATCGGCATTTTCTGATTTTTCTCTTTGTAACAATTCAAAATTAAAGTTTTGTTCTATTGGTGTGACAACAGACTTACATTTAGACATATGATATTTTTCTAACAATTTACATAAGTAACCTTTTTGATTGATCTCTGTTACACCATTCTTTAAGTCCTGTTTAATATTTATACCAAGATAGTTACTTGCTAATCCTAAGTCTTTCATTTGAAAGTTATTACATAAAGCATTTTTAAAAGAACTTACATGACATTTATTACTACCAAAATAAAGCAAGTCGTCAACGAATACTAGAACATACATAAAATCATTTTCATTTCTTTTAATGTAAAGACATGGATCATTCTTCGACCTTTCAAATTTTTCGCTTATCATAAACTCATTAAATTTAGTGTTCCAGTATCTAGGTGACTTCTTCAATCCATAGATTGATTTTTTAAGTTTACAGACCTTATTATCGGGTAACTTCATGTGAACAGTCTCATTAATATCACCATATAAAAAAGCTCCTGTCACATCCATCTGAAATACAGGCTGTTTTTTCTTTGTGGCCACAGCCATCAACAACCTAAAAGTAGTTAACTTCGCAACAGGTGCATAAGTTTGGTTATCACAATTAGTTTGCTCAAAACCTCGTGCTACAAGCCGAGCTTTATAAATAGATTTTCCTTCTGATTCCTTTATTTTAAATACCCACTTACTACTTACTATATTCTCACCTTCTGGAACATCTGACACTTCTTCCCAAGTATTATTGTCTTTCAGAGTCTGTAGTTCTTTCTTTACTGCTTCTTCCCACATGCATCCGTCAGGTCTCTTTATGGCTTCCTCGTAAGTGGTTGGCTCATCACGGCTGTAACTAAGATAATTGTTAGTGCTTTCATCTGAATCTTCTTGGTTGTAGTCATCTAACCATTTTGGTTGTCTAGTCACTCTCTTAGGTCTGGTTTCCAAGATTTCTTCCTCTTCTAATACATTTGTTGGTTCTTGGTCATTTGTACTTTCAAAAGTTTCATTAGCTTCTTCAGATATATCCTGACTTGTCTCTTCATCATAGTTATTACTTTCATTAATTTCTTCTACACAAATATCTTGATTATTTTTTGCATAGGGTTCTTCCATAGTATCTTCTACTATATTGTCAAATCCGGTAAGTGTATTTTCTGTAGTATCATTATTGTTATTTTTGAAGTTTATGTAGTTCATGAAAACAACGTCTCTTTTAATTGCCACATCATTCCTCTCAGGTAGGTAAACTCTATAGCCTTTTATATTTTCTCCGTATCCAACAAAATAGCCAAATTCTGCTTTGCTATCAAATTTTTGCCGCGTTTGTTTAGGAACATGTACAGCAACTTTAGCTCCAAAAATCTGAAGATTTCTTATGTCATACTCTTTGTCAAACCAGAGTTCATATGGCGTTTTATTTTCTGTACGACTTGGTCCACTTCTGTTGATCACATACACTGCTGTATTTATTGCTTCGGCCCACAAGTTTTTATTAAGACCACTTTCTAAAAGCATTGTCCTTGCTGCCTCTACAACTGTTCTCATTTCACGCTCAACACATCCGTTTTGCTGTGGTGTGTACGCTACACTTCTTTGATGTTGAATGCCATAAAAATCTAATAATTTTTTAAATTCCTGTCCAATAAATTCTTTGGCATTATCGCTCCTTATATATTTGATTTTATGGCCTGGGCTTACTTGAGTTTGTTTTATAAACTCCTTCAAACAATCGACACATTGTGATTTATTTTTCAAAAAATAAACTTTTCTGTACTTTGAGAAATCATCTTTGATTAGTAAAAAGAATTTCGCTCCACCTAAAGATATTTCTTCTATTGGACCTCCAATATCTATATGAATTATTTCTCCAGGTTCGTTTGCTCTATTTTCTGTCAGTTTTGGAAATGGGAATTTGTGTTGCTTCCCTTTTAAGCAGGCTTCGCAATTTTCTTCTTCTCCTTTATCGTATGATATATTTTGTTTTCTTAATACACATTTAACTTGTTCAATATTCTGATGGCCTAGCTTTGCATGCCATTCTCTCAGCCCTGAGTTGCATTTACCAATTAGTGCCAATTTTTCATCAAATTTGAAGTTCATCACAAACATTTTGCCATTTCTTTTAGCTGTAGCACATATTGTTTCATTTTTTATAATATGACATTCATCTGCTGTCGATTTTAATGTATATCCTTTGTCAAGAGCTGTACTCATAGAAAACAGATTTACCTTTAATGCTGGGACATAGAGTACATCGTTCAATATTGTTGGTATCCACCATTTTCCATCAAATGCTTTTAACTTAATGTCACCACATCCCAATGCTTTTATCACCGTGCCATCACCAACAATTATGTCCTTTGGTACCATCAAATTTTCATAATTGTAGAACATTCCTTTTGTTGAACACATGTGTTCAGATGCTCCACTGTCCATTATAAAACAATCATTGTTACACAATTTTGATGTTAAGGCATTTATTGGTACCGATGTTAAAAATGCATTTTGTTTATCATTTTTGGTATATTCATTATTTTTATTTTTAAACCAACATTTTTCTATTGTATGTCCCTTTTTCTTGCACTGCTTACAGAACAAATTAGGCTTATTTACCTTACAATCCTTCTTGTAGTGACCCACTTTACCACAGTTGAAACATTTACGTGAGTCTTTCTTTATGTCAGCTTTAAATGCTGTTTGGTTTTCATTTTCACTTTGTCCTTCATATATTTTGTTTCTTTGTTCTTCTATCAATAACCTCGCTGTCAATTCACATAATGTTCGCTTGTTTAATGGCACAGAATCCCAAGCGGATACAAAATGTCTGAATTTTTCACCCAATGAACTTACTATTTTCGTTATTACCATATTTTCCGGTATCTCACCATTTGCTTGTCTAATTTGTGATACAATTCCTTCTATTTTGGCGATGAACATTGCGATGTCTTCATTATGATTAGGTTTTATTTCAAAAAAATGTTGTTGCAAAATATGAAGTGATATGTCTGATTTTTGATCATAGACAGTGCATAATTTGTCCCATATTTCTTTCGCTGTTTCACAATTTTGTACTTGTAACATGACTTTTGGTGCTAGTCTGACCACAATCATACCTTGAGCCTTTGCGTCTAGCTTCTGCCATTCATGCCATTTGGCTTGATCCTTCTCATTTTCGGATTTGGTGGGACAAGTGCGAGAACCATCGACTATCTCAAAAACACATATTGCCTTGAGTAATACCTTCAGCTGAAATTTCCAACTACTCCAGTTTTCAGTTCCTTCCAACCTTAATCCTTGGTTACTCGACATCGAACTTAGATTTTCTGTCTCCATTTTGTTTTTTCACAGCACTGTTTTACCACAGTTTTTTGCTTAACCGCAAATACAGCTCACATCTCTATATTGATCAAGCAAGGGCTGGGCCCATAACCTTTTCGACTAATAGGAGAAGAAAGAGATTGAGCTGATACATAAAAATTATTTAATTTTTATTTTCCACTAAACCATTTTTTAAACACACAAAAGTCAGATTAGAATTTAGAACATCACATTTAAAAAGAAGGGCTTCCACTAAACCATTTTTTAAACACACAAAAGTCAGATTAGCAATTTAGAACATCACATTTAAAAAGAAGGGCTAATATAAAACCAGAGATAAAATATAATTGTTGTCTATTTTAAAAAAATCGGTCCAGTAGTTTTGGCGTGAAAGCGTAACAGACAGACAGACAGTGTTACTTTCGCATTTATACTCGTAATATTAGTACTGACAGTACTGATTAGTACTGATGGAAAGATAGCATCGCTGTTAAATTGGGGGCTTTTTTTACTTAACTGCATAATATCAGGATTGCGTGACTGAACCAATTTACATGCGTCTCGCTTCGTAATATTGTCTCACTTCCCAATTCCGGTAATATGCTAGCCGAGGTATGGGCACGGTGGAAAATGGAAACCAAATCACGTTATTATATATTAATCTGGACTGTGTCTAACCACACAACAAAGAAATCCTATTATTCTTACAACAATACTATGTTATGGTATTTAGAATATGAAAATTAATGAAAAAACACACATATCAAAGTCTTGTTTTGTGGTCAAAAAAGCAGCTGCCACGGCACGCACGCTTCGCTGGTTCAGCTTTTGCGTTGTTGTGGTCACCACCAAATAAACAAAGTGTAGGTATGCACTTTATTTTTTTTACGTGCAAAGAAACAAGTGTTCCGGTCTTGACTGTTTTCAGATTATAAGTGTTAGTTTTGGGGGGCTAAGATCTTTCATAAGAAATCATAATAAGGGTTTCAAAGAACAAAAATGCAGAAATGTATTACAAATTATCGTATTGGCTCCATATAAAAATTATATATACCGCTTGCAGGACACATTGAAGATTAACGAACGCGATATAAAAGTGTAGATAAGCTGTGTCATAACACAATGCCTAACAATGCTACTTAAGTAACAAAAATATTTTTTATACTTTCATTCAGTATTAGAAGGAAATATTCACGGTTGTTATTTGTATGTACGAAATAAAAATTGTGGCGCGGACCAATATCCATATAACTATGTTGTAACGACAATCAGCGCCAACGTGTCTTTATGTGTGAACTAAGTACAAGGAGACGTGGACCCACAGTGCTCTGCAAAACCGATAGATGGCTGCACTAAAAATAAATTTGTTGTACTTGGGTACAAATATTTTTTTACTTGGAACGCCTATGTAAGTATGTAAGACTTTATAAATGATAATATATTGCGAAATAATTTCATTTCAATTACACTTTAATCAAATTAAGTTTTTATTAACATTTTCGACTCAAAATAACAAACGTGAGATAGTGACGCTGATTTATATGAGAGTACCTACCTACCTAGCAAAAATATATAAGTTAATTCATCTATTACACAATATAATTAGATACCTCAATGATAATATATTATTCAAGTTTAATTGAAGATTGTTGACAAAAACTGAGGTCAACCTTACAAAGCTATATACCTAAAATATGGTCCGTCTCTCAAATATAGCTGCCTGAACAGCTTGAAGTAAGCTTACTGTTATATACCGGAGTAATAATGTCCATTAGATAATTACTTTTTAAATAAATAATAATTTGCAATTCGACAGGCTATTCGACAATGAACATAAAATATTTTAACTCCATCTTGCTTGCTTCAATCTAAGCTGCAATGTTTCTGTCTTAAATGCGATATAGACATTCCACACTTAGTCATATGTTGTTTCGTGCCGTTTTCGGCAGATGTCGCTTCAACAATTCGATAGAGTAGGTTTCAAGGGGTGTAAGCTTTAATTAGCAATACTGGTTATATACTGGAGTAATAATGTCCATTAGATTAATTACTTTTTAAATAAATAATAATTTGCAATTCGACAATGAACATAAAATATTTTAACTCCATCTTGCTTGCTTCAATCTAAGCTGCAATGTATGAACTGTTTTAAATGCGATTTAGGCTTCCCACACTTAGCCATAAGTTGTTTTGTGTCGTTTTAGGCAGATGTCGCTTCAATAAATTCGATAGAGTATGTTTCAAGCGGTGTATTATGTTAAAGATACCTAATACTCTCCCTTCAAGCCAGTACCTATTTTGGATATTTTTGTTCCCATCTATTGCTCACAAATCTCTCTTTAAAGACCAAGAAGGTACTTACCGAGAATAGCTCTCAGATGTCCTTCCAGAGTCTGCAGTATGGTCATCTTGATCTCCTTCACCGTCTTTCCCAGGAACTGCTCGCACGCTGTGGTAAGGAGTTCATCCTCGTTCATGATCTTGCACTGCGCCACTCCAGTGACGGTCAATGGGACTCCTTGGGCGGTTTCCACGTACTCGCACATCGGGTTAAGTGTCATAACCTGGAAAAATATACGATGAATATGTAATTGGCGGTAATGGCTCGAACGATTCTAACTACACGAAAAATAATTTACCAAACGAACAGCAACCGATATCGACTGCATATAATACGGCGCACAACAGTTTTTTTTACAGCTTTGCACCCATTTCAACCAAAGGGGAAGGGATATCGAGTAAACCATCAACAGAAGAACTCCCAAGGGTTGGTTCATTGTACCCACAGATTACCCCCTCTAGATTCCGCAAACAAGACGGAGGTCGCGCGCCACGCATTAGCCTAAATAGTTAGATATAAATGAACGCTTTGAATCATAGCTTCAGTTTCGACCAAGTGTCAGACCCGTAAGCGCCTAAACGCTCCCGTGTTTTAGCGCCAGTGAAAATTTGTTTTGAATTAACAAAATAAGATAAAATTCTACATGTACAGTGAAATGGTATGAATAGTTATCTTGCAGTTCAAATAACCAAAAAGAAGGAATAAGATTTAATTAATAAGTCAGATAATTTTGTTTTACTGGTTATAAGAGGGGTCAGCGTATACTGGTACTAATTGGGTAAAGATCGTTTCTTGTCTCTGTTCCACATGGTAGCTGTTGCAAGCTTTGTCTCGTTTTGGCGAAAGCACGTGCAACGCTAGTGTTGTGAAATTCTCTAAATTAAAGACGGTGTCGACATCGACATCGAAATAATATAAACATTATAACAGCAGTCAGTATATAAGCCTAGCAATTATATTTTTGGACAACTCATTTTTTTAAGGTTTCCTATATAAATACCCACCAGGGAATAACAAGTTTTACATCGTTTTTTAACCTTCCAAAAAAGGAGGAGGTTCTCATTTCGTATGTTTTTTTAGGGTTCCGTACCCAAAGGGTAAAAACGGGACCCTATTACTAAGACTTCGCTGTCCGTCCGTCCGTCCGTCTGTCACCAGGCTGTATCTCAAGAACGGTGATAGCTAGACAGTTGAAACAGATTTTTCATTCACAGATGATGTATTTCTGTTGCCGCTATAACAACAAACAAAAAGTTGGCCAAGTGCGAGACGGACTCGCGCACGTTAAAACAAAAAAGGCTATTAAAGATTATATGAAGTCTAATGTTGTATAGCTAATGGTACGGAACCTTTCGTCTCCGATTCCGACTCGCACTTGGCCGTTTTTTTTTGTTTTTCTTACCTCAGAACTTATGTGTGGGTGACCCAATTTTAAAAATTCTTTTTTTTATTTGAAAGCTGATGCTTGTAATTTCCTACCATTTAAATTTCATAAAAATTGGTCAAGCCGTTATTGAGTTACACTCCGATAACTGAACAATATTTACTTGATGATATAGTCGTTGACAATGAAAGACAATCGATCCCGTAAGTAGCAAGGGTCACTAAAGAGAGTGAAAAAATTTTTTTTACCATAAAATGAAACCGACTTCTACACCCAATATTGTATTTTCTGCAAATACCTACTTGTTATAAACTTTATTAAACAAAATACTATGAACTATATACAACACTACAGCTACTACAATAAAAGCATTTAGACACCTATAAGTCATAGCAGACTCATAGGCAGTCCAAATGCTCCAGCCCACTCCCAGTTGGCAGCGTGCCCAGCATGCTGGCAGCATTGAAAATACTATTTATATTTTTACCTAGACTTCTCTGAACAATCAAGGTAGTTTTCTTCTGCATATTTAAAAAATAATATAGTTAATATTGTATTTTCTGCAAATACCTACTTGTTGACTTAGATGCGTATATACCTACGTATATATATATTTTTTTAAATAAATTAACCAAAAAACGGAACCTACTTCAACACCCAAAAGTGTGATACTACGTAGGTATATACGCATCTAAGTCAACAAGTAGGTATTTGCAGAAAATACAATATTAACTATATTATTTTTTAAATATGCAGAAGAAAACTACCTTGATTGTTCAGAGAAGTCTAGGTAAAAATATAAATAGTATTTTTATCGACAAGATTCAAACGTAATTATCGCAAGTGTAATATGTTCCTACGACTAAGCCCATCCCTACGGCGAGTGTCCGCTTGGTATAATAACTAGCGTGACCTTGAAATAGCCAATGAGAGTGCTTTTGTTTTAGTCCCCGCAACCCGCACCTACCTCTAACTTTGGTGAGCTCGGATACGAATAAAAATCTTGTAATGTGGTATCTAGAGGGGGTAATCTGTGATTGTACCATACCGCAATAAAGTATTGTATCATCATCATTGTATCATTGGCATCAGAATGGCGGTGCATGTTTTTCTTTTACCATATCTAACAGGATAATAAGGATCAATATATGATCGGTACCTATATGCGCCATAGATTTTTTCTAACTACTACATATACTATACTAGCGGCCCGCCCCGGCTTCGCACGGGTAATTACGACTATAAATTGAGATGTAAGCTATCCTATCTTTCAATTTAGATCAAATTGCACACGGTGTGCAAATCAAGTTTAAAATTGGTTTAGTAATTTAGGAGTACATCGCAGAAAAACAAAGTGACATGTAATTTTTATATATAAAGATATTATTCCTTTTTCACTACGATCCCCAAGACACCACCCAGCTTGAGGATTATGGCCTAAAACTGGGACGTCCTTTATTGGGGGAGGCTGTGTTCAAAAGTCGACAATACGGTAGGTAGATACAGGCAGTCCAGGCACCCCATTTTTTTTCCATTTTCTTATTCTTCCTATATGGTATTTTCCTCCATTTGGGAGTGGTAAGAGACGTCGAAGGGTAAATTCCATAAGATCGATAGCAGTGCCTACTGAAGTCCAGCCATCTTCCACTGCATTCCACAAGACGCCTGCCAAAGCGTAGTGATTACGACTTCATTCCTTTCCCCATGAGGAGATGGACAACGGTGGAAGCGAAATAGACAGTTGATGACGATGATATAGAAGAAGAGAAGGTTGATTACCTCGAGGGAGATACGCTGGACGTCGGTGACAAGCCACCACGCCCACGCCCAGCCGCCGACGATGGTTCGCTTCGTTGTTGATCCGCAGCATCCGCCTGTAGACAATAATACAAGATTTAACAATCACCTTTAATGTTGCTTGTGACCACTCACCTTTTGGTAATTGATGATCGTAAAAAGTGGTTATCAGGTTTAGCCTAGAATGGGAAGTCACTATCAAGGAGAGCTTTCGGAACACACCATTACGTGCTTGGATTTTCCACTTGAGGGCGGTAACTAGCCAGAGGAGCACCGGAAAAATACCCTAAAACTCCACCATGAGATTCGAACCATTGACCAAATGCATGTCAGTCAATAATTAGCTATTGCCGAATGGGACATCACTGCTTCAATTATTTTAATAATCGTCATATACGCCGTAAAACGAATATGGCGTTGAATAGAGCATAAAATTGTCATCGCATCCTGAAGTAGGTATAACTCAAGCGCAACCCCCGGACAGGGTGCAGTAACCACTCGATCATCGACACGGATGCAATATAATTCTGTATTGTGTACTTTATTGTGTAAAAATGTATCACATTATTGGATATTTGATGCTAATTTCTCTCTTAGTTTTAGTTACCAACAAGTAACGTCCAGACGTAATATCTAAATATCAATAAAAAAAATGCGCAACTCTATACAGATTAAAATATCGATTGATTTGATTTATTTCGTTTCAAAAAAGAGGATCAATCATTAAAAGAGAAGACCATATAATTTTTTATCTTTGATGTTTTTGCAAAATTATGACGATCATTTAAATACATGCCTTAACTTATTAAGGTAACTTACTAATGACGAATGAACGCACTTTAAAAATACTACAGTTAATAAAATACAAGTCTTTCTTTCATTGCTCAGCTCAGTTGTGCAGCCCGACCGATATTTATGTATCCAGGGGGAAATTATGGCACAAAACTTAATTCTTTTTTTTCATTTTCCCAACTGTACCTACAATTTATAACCGAAAGTAGCAGTGTTGAAAAACAAATATTTACAGTCGATACTCGTTAATTCGAATAAGGGACTCTTCAAATGTTACGAATTATCGAGTGTTCGAAATTTTTAAGAAAAAAGAAAACAAAACATTTTGTGCGGAAGTGTATGTCAAACTAATAATTACCAAAACAAAGGCTCGTGTACGATGATACAAGCTTGAACTTCTATGCAATGTACTTAGATGTCTCCGCGGCGGGATGGATTACTCGGACTTGTTTATACGAGGATCAAATGACTTATTCTTTTCGAATTGTCAAGTGTTTGACGCCGTAAGTCCGAATTAACGCGTTATTTTGTCGCGTAGCGTTGATCTTATCGTTTGAATTACCAAGTGCATAAAATGTATTGATTTAGTTCTAAATATAAAGACTTTCTATAGGGAACTCGTGATAACTTTGAATTATAGAGAGGTTGGAATTATCGCACGTTTGAATTAACGATATCACATATATATATATAAATATTGTGATTTTTTTTAAATTGTTCATTTAGTTTGAGTAGTTGAAAGACGGGTGTGGCGATGATAGATATGTACCTGCAACAATTAAATGTATCCCCCGATTTTGTTATTCGTTTTATTGAATTGTATCCCTATGGGAGCAATTCACGTCAAAATGTATACTCCCGACCTCGCTCAAGTAGATCAAGAGCGATGACAGTAACACATTTTCATCACCCTTGGTCTCTAACAGTCAGATATGACGTCCACCGTTGAACATATGCCTCCCCCATGCGGAAAGGTTTGCTACACTCCCCACGCTTGGCAGACATCCTGAGTGAGATCGCAGTTCTTCAGAAGATGCTGCTGCCCACCTTCTAGTATTCTTCCCTTCGTCACCTCTTACGAATCGCACAGGAAGACATGGAGGGTAGAAATTATAGCTCGCAGCCACCCGCTAATAACACATATTAACTAGTACAAAATCCCAGCCACGGATAACACAAATTAACGTTTTTTTATTGCTGATAGGTAAGCCTTTAACCACAATCTCACCTGATGGTAAATAATGATGTGGTCGAAGGTGTTAACAGGCTTAACCTAGAATTACTGGCTCTCAAGAACAGGTGCCGGAACACACCGTTAGGTGCTTAGCGACTGATTTTCTACTTGAGGGTGGTCGCTAGCCAGGCGGGCATTCGCAAAATGCCCTTCCATCATGCGGTGAAGCGCAAGCTCGCGGCGGGATTCGAACCATGGACCTGCTGCGCGGCAGTCCATAGCCAATGCCACTGAGCCATCACTGCTTCAAAACACTTCTTCGTAAAAATTACCAGCAAAGAAAGTGAATTTACATATTACGCTCGACTAGCCATGAAAGACAGTTCGAGATAAGAGTTTTCACAACTTTTACGTCTTTGTAGCTATATTAGTTGCGGTCCAGTGGTGATGCAGTGTGGTATGCTTAGAGGAAAATTCAATTAGTACAAGCATTCAATTATAATGTTTTCTACAGGATTAAAAGCACTTGAACACGACCTCGCTTGATGTGATGGAAAGTAAAGTCGAAGCCTTGTTTGAAATATAATTATACTATCTTTGTGGAGTGCCAGGCCCAATAACAGTGCTAAGCGAGACGTCAACGTGGGCGTCCCGAGCTCTCCTTGAAAAAGACCACCGAATGTGGTTGAAACTATAGTCGGAGCTATCTGACTGATTCACGTGAGTTATCCCGTATTATTTACTAAAATGAGGCCCAATATCTTCCATGGGAATAAATAATTTGCACAAGATCTGCACGGCTTAGTTCCGCCCTCCCCCTTCTTCCATCGGACGTCCAGACAAACGGAGATGCGCCATCTGTACGTGATTCCCACTATCGGTCACCCATCCAAGACTTGACCGCGGTGGAAGTTGCCGGCTAAGCAAACTTCGCAAATTAAATTTGATTTTTTATGTGTTTTACAATATTGTGGGAGTCACAAAGACCAATGCTTCCTAGTATTGACATGATGTTTATTTTTAAATTTATTCAATTTGACTTATATTATACTTTGACATTTATTATTTTTGACATTTGATTATGTAAATTGAAGCGCTCGTAGCGAAGTTTGCTTAACCATTCTGAATCGATTAGCAAAGTTAAGCAACGTCCGCCGCGGTCATGACTTGGATGGGTGACCGCTGGTGACATTACTACTGAGCGCTTCCGTGCTTCGGAGGGCACTTTAAGCCGTCGGTCCCGGTTGTTGCCTTAGGATGGCAGTCGTTATAGCATGGTGGTAGGGCACTTTGCGAATGCCCGCCTGGCTAGCTACCACCCTCAAGTTGAAAATCTGTCGCCAAGCACCTAACGGTGTGTTCCGGCAGCTGTAATTAATTGTAAGTACTGAACGTTTATTTATCACAATAAACAAATTACTATTATTCGTTACGAGCGCTTCAAAAATCCTATTCGCCTTTCAGGAGTCAGGACAATCAGGAGTATAATAGTAACGCAAAGACAACATCGCTCAACCTATTTATACAATATTAATTTTATTACTTATAAGTAAATATTTTATTCTCTCAGTTTTCATTGGAAAAATAAACAATTTGCATTTATATTACAGCGGCTAAGTCGGCATTAAATCAGATAAGCTCACCATCGAGTTTATATTCTATTTTTCCTTTTCACCTTTCTCCCAAACAGTCAGAAAATAAGACAATGTCAACGCAAAGACATCTGTGTTACTGAACTTGCTTAAGTTGACATTGCACAAGAACTAATTTAAAATGCAGTATATAGCTTATTTTGTTTGCCAAGTCTAAATTGGAATAAAAATTTAAATGGTAACACTCAAATGAAATTTATTCTGAGCGGGTATTTTTAAACAGATTTAGTTATCATCTAAATTGATGCTACTAGCAACTAAAAAATAAAATAATAATAATAACATAAAATCACCCGAACTTTTTTTTGGAATAAAATTTTATAAAAACATTGAAGCTGCTTTTCCTGTCACGCGGATAAACACATCTCTAAGATGCGGACCTAGCCCGCCCCTTAGAGATTATCGTTCATACAAACTTTTCGATAGTGGAATGGCATTTTGCGAATGCCCGCCTGACTAGCTACCACCCTCAAGTAGAAAATCCGTCGTTAAGCACGTAACGGTGTGTTCCGGCAGCAATAGAGCTAGTAAAATTACAGGCACATGAGACCTAACAACTGTCTCAAAGGTGACGGGCGCATTGCAATTCGTGACTTGTGACGAAATGCATCTGATGTTATAGGCTGAGGTTAGACCGCCTAACATCAAGCGTGACTCGAGCTAGTTCCGTCACTATAACATAAAAAATAAGAACTTAGATTTTATCGTAAACAGAATAAGAACGTTTGTACTTATTTTTGTTAGTTTGTTGTGGGTAGTATATTAGCCTTTCTCCTAAATAGTAAGACAGTACAATGAAAACAACGCTGTGAAGACATCAGTGTCACGGAACCCTAATTTAAAGCTATTGTAGCCGAAATAAGTCTATTATTGTGAATACTTACCGTTTATTACTCACTACTACAACTTACAGTCTACTATAAGTACTTTAATATTATAAATGCGAAAGTAACTCTGTCTGTCTGTCTGTCTGTTACGCTTTCACGCCAAAACTACTGGACCGATTTGAATGAAATTTGGTATGGAGATAGTTTGAGACCCAGGAAAAAACATAGGATAGTTTTTATCCGACTGCGCAAAAAGAGGTTAATGTTTTCGCGCGATAACCGACATACGCGCGGGCGGAGCCGCGCCCGGAAAGCTAGTTGTGAATAAAATACTCGTAGTTAACATTCATGTTACTTTTATGTTCAAATAACCGCCACGTCTCGGTGCAAACTATCTAATGATATCGTTGACTTGTAATAAAAAAAATCTGAAGTTCTCTTTGACTTCTGATAAAAAAATCTAAAAGTAATAGAAAGAGTCTCAGACAACCAAAGACATTATATTAAGATTTTGTAACAATTGAAGACAAAATTTTATCACTGGAAAATTGTAAATACTTAACTAGGATTTATTTACAATGCCTTTATTAACAAAATACTACAAACTATATTCAACACTACAGCTACTACAATGAAGGGACAGGCAACCTACAAGCCACTGCAGACTCACGGGCAGTCAAAATGCCAACTACGCTGCCAACTGATAGTGTAATATGCGCCAAGCGCCATCGGTACAATACACTGTCGTAAAGCACCTAACAGTGTGTTCCGGCAGCTGTCCTTGAGAGCAAGTAATTCCAGGTTATTCTGAACAAACATCTTCGACCACATCATCACTAACCTTCAGGTGAGATAGTTGTCAAAGGCTAACCTATCAGATACAAAAAAATACCCATACTTTAAGGTCGTTAACGTGGTAAAGAACCTTGTTGCTCTCTTATTTAGAACTGCCTATTGTCCTGCACCCTACTCGCCTCGTCTTGAAAAGTGGCAGCTACTCAGTCAGCAGATTATTTTCTTTAGTCCCCGTTAAGACATTCAACAGGAGGATGTGGAAAAAGTTCGCAACAAACTTCCTGCTTTTACTGATCCAGTACAACCAGGAAATGCCTTAAAGGGTACAGAGAAAGTGAAAAGGACACATCCCATATCTAGCGAAATACTAGTTCTTAATGGACCTGTTGTTGGCGTCGGTACCTTTTCACTCTCCCTTTCGGGGTCATTGCCCTCTGTTGAGAATTGTGAGGAACTGGCATCGCACAGATTACCTGACGTGCCCATTAATATGGGAGAACCATTTAGGGGAGACCAGGTAACATTTATGAACTTTTATGGTACAACATTTCTTTTCTCAATTGGGAATGGAACCCACGTCCCCTGAATTGACGCATCGGGCGCCTTACCGAGACCAACTCGCACTTTGCTGGTTTTTATGTTAAAGGAACAGCACAGAATAAAAAGGATCAGAAGGATCACTCTGCAAAGGCATTCCAATAAATAAGCGACTCTTGCTACTAAGCAATAAAGTGCACTTCAGCTCGCGAAGCACGGAGTACCTAATATATATATTCACCTACAACTCTCTCTCTTTCTATCGCATAGCCACGCATATCTCTGATCTCTTCTGTCGCGAGGTCGCGACACGCACCATACAATAACCCCGCCCGGACGGGTACGCCGATGTATACCTGCAGCTTTGTACCTAAAGTGCGGAGTGAGTCAGCCCTGGTAATAGGGAAGGTTGTGACTAAATAACTTTCGAAACCAATTAGCATACCGGATTAAAAGATATGATTTCACACCGATATTGCAGCAATTGCAGGATTTCACAACGACTTAGATAAATAACTGATGAATCATCTCAAATCGAAAGTCGACCATCGCCGATGACAAGCTTCGTTCTGAGAACTCGGTGGCAGAATACAAAGAATTCCTTACTACTTCGTTTGTTTACTTCCTGTAATTAACACTAAAAAACATCAACACTTTTTTATAATAATATGTATATAGAAGTAAACAAGACCGCCTCGTTGGACTAATGGTATAAAGAGCCGCTTTGGAGTCTCAAGGTCCTGGAATCGATCACTGGATTAGCTTTTTTGTCTAAGAATCATTCAGTAGCATCATAGACAAAAAGGTTAATAATTAGTTTTTTTATGTATACACTAAGCACTAAGGAGGGTGAAACTGTGCGCAATATGCTCATTTCCTATGGCGAAACATGGAGTCTATAGCTTCCTACCCTTTGGGGAGAAAGGCCTGATGTAATCTTTTTTTTATTTTATTCTTTTAAATAGAACAAAGCTAAGCAGCGTTGAATTGTTTGAAGCGCTCGTATCGGGACTTGCCTAGTTTTTCATTACCGATCAAATTGGTTAAGCAACGTTCACTGTGGCTTTGACCAACTTATTTGGCTCAGCAGTAAAAGCCACTAGGGTTAGTGTTTTTTGACTACTGAGCGCTTCATGCTCGTTAAGCTGTCGGTCCTGTTGTCTCAGGATGGCAGTCGTTATAGCTCGGTGGTAGAGTATTATGCAAATGCCTGCCTGAACCACTCTCAAGTAGAAAATCTGTCGCCAAGTATCTAACTGTGTGTTCCGGCAACTGTCCTTGAGAGGCAGTAATTCTAGGTTAGCCTGAACAACATCTTAGAGCATGTCATCCCGTCTGCCAAACTCCACTGATTAGAGGAATTCAACTATAATAACTATTACCTACCAGCTGATATAATATGTTACTATTAAATAGATCTCATTTTAAGTTTAATGATAATAGATAAACATTATCCTTACATTATAAGCGCAGTAAACTTGAGGAATTTACAATAACAAAGTAATTCTGTGGTGATATGGCCAACCTTGTCCCTGCAAGCGTTCTCTTCCATGCAGCCTTTGTATACCGGATTTTCTACTTGAGGATGTTAGCTAGCCAGCATTCATAAAATGTCCTAACCATGTGGCGAATATCAAGCCGGCTATGGGGATCGAACCATAGACCTGCAGCACCGCAGTCTATAGCTATAACTGCTCGACTGGCAAGACAAAGTTAATTCGTTCTCCCAGTTCTACCAAATCTAATAAAGAAACCATCGTGACATAGCGCACGCGCCACGCACAACGCGCAGCAGACCCATAACATTCCTTTTTCAAACTCCAAATAAAGGAACATAGCACTAAAACGTTCCCCACCATTTCACCAACGGTTTATCGGCCTACGTGCGCAGGAGTCGGCAAACGCACGTCGAAGAAAGTCGTTACCGGCCACTTTGAAAACACTCGAGAACACGATACTTTTAAATTCGGAATCGATTTGAGTTTGTTTTCTTTTTAAAACTCGCTTTTTAGTTGATTGAATTTGTGTAGTAGCATAGAGTACAGAGAGTAAAAGTGATACGTTCCGTTTGTCAGGCATAGAGGTGAAACTAGAGTGTTTTAAATGTTTTATTGTGTATATCGTGAATTATATTTATGTGTTTACCGTGAAAGTTGAAATATTTGAGGTAAGTTGAATATACTTTTATTGTGGCCGTAAACTCAAACTTTACTGGTGGCTTGTGCTTTATAATTTCATGGTGTAATGTAGGGAATTCTTGCATATGCTCACTCATTTAGTTTTTTTAATCTTCAGTGAAAACCTAACGATGTCGTCCGGCTGTCTTTGAGAGCCACTTCCCAGTCCAGCTCTAGCATGTTTATCACTTATCAATAATCGTTATTAGATAGCAGGTGAAATAGTGGTTTACAGGTGATCTCAGGCACGTCGCAGGAGCCGCACTATCCATTTGTTAGAAGCATAATATCTGTTTTCTTCTCATATTAAGACACAGCAATTCAGATAAGAAATATCATCGTAGGTATCGATCTCATTAGTATCTTTAGCAGCCTTATTAGCCGATTGGTAGCCTACATTACATCTGAAACTAAATTCACAAGAATTGGCGTCAGGCAGGCGTACGGTGGTAAAACCGAAGACTACAGATTTTGAGCTAGCGGGGGCTATATATATATATATATATATATATATCTTTATATACAAAAATTACGTGTAACGTGTTTATCCGCGATGAAATCCTAAACTACTGAACCGATTTGAAATTTGATTTGCACACCGTAAGCAATTTGATCCAAATTGAAAGATAGGATAACTTACATCTCAATTTATCTGCGTAATTACCCGTGCGAAGCCGGGGCGGGCCGCTAGTATATATCTACCTTTTGCGAATGCCCGCCTTGCCTTTAACTACCACACATAAGTAGAAAATGTATCAGCCAGCCAGTATTTAAAGATATGTTCCAGTAGCAGTTCTTTAGAGTCTCTAGATTAACCTGAACTATACCTTAGACCGCATCATCACTTACCATCAGGTGAGATAGTAGTCAAATACTAGTTTATCAGTTATTAAAATATTTTAGTGTATTTATGGAGCGGACAAGTAGTGACAAGGCAATTTGAAAACTTAAATTCAAAGAAAGTTTTTCACAAATATTTGTAAATAAGTCCAAACATTTAGCGAAAGTGGGACACCCTCTGTTTCAACAATTGTATTGTTTCGGTAACAATGTACTTTCAATAATAATGAGAAAAAGTTGTTTGCGTCAAACACGTGAATGTTTCCAAGCTTCAAAATTCAGGGCCTGTTCACGGAAAACATCTTGCGACTATAGTATATTAGTATATATATAAATCAAAAGCATATATACTTTTCCATCGATAAAATTAGGTAGTTAATCAAAAATGATCAACAAAAAATTACAACGAAAAAAAAATACTACTTCAAATAAAATAAGTATATTGTAAAACAACAAATGCACTAAAAAGTAAAGAAACCTTTACACATTATTAAGGGGCACTCAAATACTACTCGACAGATTTCAATCAAATTTAAACACCACATAACAAGTACCACCTGTCGAATATAAAAAAAAAACAATTTCGTAAATTTTTCGAATATAAAAAGTCTCAACTTTCTTATAAGCTTTTTTTTTTTTTTTATATCTAGTAGGTTAGCCTTTGACCACTATCTCACCTGATGGTAAGTGATGATGGGGTCGAAGATGTTGTTCAGGCTAACCTAGAATTACTGGCTCTCAAGGACAGCTGCCGGAACACACCGTTAAGTGCTTGACGACAAATTTTCAACTTGAGGGTGGTAGCTAGCCAGGCGGGCATTCGCAAAATGCCCTACCACCATGCAAAAGCTAAGATAATAAGAGGTAAGTAATTGCATTCATGAAAGTTAGCCTACTGTTACCTTTTTGTGAGATATAGCTATCAGCGATCAAAGTGACCGAAGTACTATCCTACTGAAGCTCATCCGATGTTAAATTTAAAAAGGTCCCGCCAGGATAATGTCCAACCAGAATAGTATCCAGTAAGAAAAACCTCAAGACTCAACGAGTAACAAACGTGTAACCAAAAGAACTGTAATCGTAAAAGCAATACAGTTTTATTAAGTAACCCAATGACCACAGAATACCTAATTAGGAATCTATTTAAATACAGAATAATTAGCACGCCATGCCGCCAAACAAACCTTCATTCTGCATTACATAACTGATACTTTTCACCGGAACTCGTTATCATTCTGGATGGTAAACAAACTGCATAAGTACTTGGTCACGGTTGAACTCACTTCCAACACTTTCTAACAAAAATAACGTCAAATTGTTGCTGAATGTATTGTTTGGGAAGGTTCAAAGGCTATTCGGCCACCACATAAACTTTTCTAATGGCGGATTACTGAAACGGATAGATTAGGTATACTGTAGGTAGTATGTATAGGAACAATTATATTGGATTTGTATTAATTACTACTTACTACCATTCCGGCCGCGGGTCCGCCCACGCGTTTGTCTGTTATCGCTCATTGTTATGGCTCAACGAATAAGCATTGCAATCCAGCGGGGCAATGCTGCCAGCATGCTTGGCACGCTGCCAACTGGTAGTGGGCTGGAGCATTTGGACTACCTGTAGGCCTCCAATAGCGTTTAGGTCGCCTATATGCTTTCGTGATAGTAGATGAAAGTGTATTATTATGTATTTAGTTTGTAGGTAGTGTTAAAATTACATAAAAAAATACTATAGAAAAAGAAACATCCCACTTTATATCGATTATACAATGTTCAGAAGTTTGTTCTTAGCTCAATGTCAAACCAAGTTTACACCAAGCCATCTTTGTGACATTAAGACATCTCTGGCTATCATTATAGATAAATCTACTTTCGCTTCTTCCAATTTTAGGTGTTAGACATATCATTGGCTTGTCTAGATGCTAGATATCCTAGACTTTCTTTGTTCTAGACAGCCTTTGTGTACTGTATGTATATAAATTTTTAAGCAGCTATTGGTTTTTTACACGACTGCCCAAAGAAGAAGTGTTATGATTTCAGGGTTCATGTATGTATTTTTGTGAGGTTTTTTATTCCAATATAACTTCTAAACGGCTAAACCGATTTTAATGTATGAGATATTGTTAGATTCGTATTTATAGTGCAAAGTGTTACTTGCTACATAGAAAATAGTACAAATAACAAACTGGCGGACTCTAAACGCCATTTTGTGAGATAAACAAATTTTTTTTCTTCTAAAGTTCTAAACTTATCGAGTGGGATAACAAAATGAAGGGCTTAAATAAACAATTCCATAGATATATATAACATGCAGTTTTAATTTCAATGGAAAGATAAAACCTCACACGAATAAAATAATTCGGAGTCGGCTTTTTTTATTTTTTAAATTAATTTATACTTGCTTTAGTTTTTAGGGTTACCTTATTACTGAGACTTCGCTGTCCGTCCGTCCATCCGTCCGTCATCACCAGGCTGTATCTCAAGAACAGTGATAGCTAGAATATTCATAGATGATGTATTTCTGTTGCCGCTATAACAACAAATACAAAAAATCGGCCAAGTACAAGTCAGACCTCGCGCACGTTAAAACAAAAAAAAGGTTAAAATATGAAGTCTAATGTTGTATAGCTAATGGTACGGAACGCTTCGTGTGCGAGTCCGACTCTCACTTGGCCGATTTTTTATAAGTACACGGAGATGTACGTTGTAATGCTTTCAATGAAATCGGTTAATATATCCCGTAAGCAATACCTCAATTTACAAAGTACCTAGATTTATGTGCCTCACAAATTCTTTTGTTAGGCACATAAATCTCTTTCTTAATTAACAATCCATTACTGAAGAAATTACACTTTTTGAGTAATAATTGTCTCAAGTTCCGCGCCAGTGAAAGCGGAAGCTGAATCGTGAGATTTTAACTAAAAGCAATTCAATTATTGTTGAAATGCTGTAAGTGCTTTTATATGCCGGTGACACGAAATGTATCAGGTAGCCTTTCACCACAATCTCACTTGTTGGTGAGTAATGATGTTGATCAGTCCTACTATGGGGAATTAATCTCAACTGCAAGCACTTCAGGGTGGTAGCTAGCCAGGCGAGCATTCACGAAATGTCGAACCACCATGTGCTGAAACTCAAGCCCGTAGCAAGAACCACAGAGTCCCTACGCGGGCCAGCTTTTTTTATGTTATTGTGACGGAACAAGCACGAGGCCCACCCACCTGATGTTAAGCGGACTAACCTCTGCCTATTACAGATGCTTTTCGTCACAAGTCACGACTTGGGCTGCGCCCTTCACCCTGAGACTTTAGGTTCTTCTCGCAGTGGCTCTATAATTTTTGTTTGCTGAACGTGGCAGTATTAAAATTTGTAATTGACCTTCCTAAGAGCGTCGTAGACGCCTAAATTGAATAAATGATTTTGACATTGACTTTGACTTTAAGTCTCATGTGCCTATAATTTTACTGACTCTCAGACTCCTGCAGGTACACACGGTTTACCGCTGGGCCATCATTGCTGCGGAACTATTCTTATTGACTGGCTATATCTATGTATATTTTCCAGCATCATGGTTTCGAAAGGAAATTTGAATTTAGAAGCGCTCGTAGCGAAGTCTGCTTAGCCGATCTGATACGATCAGCAAAGTTAAGCAACGTCCGCCTCGGTCATGAGTTGGATGGGTGACCGCTGGTGACATTACTACTGAGCGCTTCCGTGCTTCGGAGGGCACTTAAAGTTTAGCCGTCGGTCCCGGTTTTTGTCTTAGGATAGCAGTCGTTATAGAATGGTGGTAGGGCATTTTGCGAAGGCGGGCGCCTGGCTAGCTACCACCCTCAAGTAGAAAATCTGTCGGCAAGCATCTAACGGTGTGTTCCGGCAGCTGTCCTTGAGAGTAATTCTAGGTTAGCCTGAACAACATCTTCGATCACATCATCACTTATCATCAGGTGAGATTGAGGTCAAAATCGTCAAGAGAGTCAAGGTCTAACCTATGCCAGGCATTAAAAAAAAATTGCTTAGGCAATGCCAGTAGTTTGCGTTTTAAAGAAATTATGTATTTAGAGATTGAAGTTAGTTGCGATTTTAGAAAAACTTTATACTGAAAAACTCTCGTGTCTTAAACCATTGCAAAAGATCGATGCTCGTTTGGAGTAATGTAAACGAATACATTGTAATAACATAACCTCTTTTACAGCCTTTTAGAGCAGGCACCGGCCGTTTAATTGCTATATATGTGAAGAGTATAATAGTCGCGTTTGCAGACTCCTGGAGGAGGCCTCGGAATTGAGAACTCCATTGTTAATAAGTGTCAGTTTATGAAAAATTACATTTTGAGACCCTAGCGAGCTTAAAATCAGACTATTGAACAAATTCTAGCTGTTAGTAAGTTTCGCTTTCTTTTACCATAATTAAGTTGTAACCACGGGCAACTTGCCTTCTCCATGTGAAACAAAATTTGTTTGATTATATCAGCTACCATATAACATGAAACTTTCAAGATAGTAAAGCATTTTCCGATTGCCCCTCTTGCTAGCAACTTACTACTAACAATCATCAATAATAAAGCATCGTCTAGCACCTAACGATATGTTCTGGCAGTCCTTGAGAGTTATTGCCCATTTTAGGTAACGGTCTAAGTGCACATAATTACTTACCACCATTTACGATGTGGTCAAGCCTAGCCTGAGCATAAACAAATAACTCAAATAATAGAGCTGTCATCTAGCAGCAATATATAGCAATCTTTGCCTCTAGCATGAAAGGATAGAAGACTGTACAAGCGCTCGTTCTGGTCAATGTATATTAACGTGGGATGTTGAAAAGGAAAGGCGCTTTTCGCCTTCTACGCCCGTCTCGGGAGAAGTGCCGGCACTTCTCCCTCCCGCGCTATAGTAGGGCCTTCACTCGCCCAAAATCCGGTGGAGCTGGATGTCCGAAAGCGGTAGCCAGCCTCTATGTCCTCCCTAAATAAAAATGAAAAAGGAAATCAGTGTCGTTTCCGAGGATCGAAAATGTGTGTCATAAGAACGAGGTGACCGTTAATACGTGTAGACATCATAATAACGGAACGGACGGCGCGGCGCGGCGCCGCCGTGACGTATTCTTTTATCGTTGTGATGTGAATATTAATAACAGGTTTGAAATGGTTATATGTTCTTCGTAGGTAGTTTGCGTTTCCATTTCAGTTAGCAAAAATGCTTTTGTATACCTGTCCGACAGATGTCCGGTTGTTCTTCTCTACATATCTCGAGTGATTCTCGTGAAATTTTGCGAGATGCAATTTTTAATATGCAAATATGCAATTTTTACCGACTTCAAAAAAGGAGGAGATACTCAATTCGTCTGTTTTTTTATGTTTATTATATTACCTCAGAACTTTTGACTGGGTGTACCGATTTTGATGATTCTTTTTTTTATTGGAAGCTGATGCTTTCGTGTCCAATTTAATTTTTATCAAAATCGGTCAAGCCGTTCTTGATTTACGCTCCGATAACTGAAAAGTGTTTTCCTATTTTGATGATATATTCATTAACAGTGAATGACAATCGATCACGTAGGTAGCAAGGGTCATTAAAAATGGTGAAAAGTTTTTTTACCTACCTAAAAATGGAACCGACTTCAACACTCTAAAGTGTTAAATAACTTGTCGGAGTCGGTACCATGCGCACAATACTTTGATAATAGGTAATTTTGAACTATCGTGGTACCGACTTCAACTAATTATTTCACACTTTGGGTGTTGAAGAAGTCGGTTCCATTTAATGTATTTTTTATTTAAATAGTTGAAATGTGAACTTGTTTCACTTTGTCGCTGCATCATTTTAATAATTATACTTTGTACATTTTGATACACAATGGAACTATTTGGCGCTTCAGTTATGTGAACAGCAGTGTTCCGAAAGGGTTATTTTCTGTTTATGTTAAATAAAGTTAAATTTTAACTACCGACGAACATAGCTTTTACTATGGCCGTTGAACACTGTTCAATTACGCTACATAGAAACCGCTTTTATAACAAAATTTTCCCTCTCATATATCATCACAGTTCAAATATCACCGTCACTTTTCTTAGCGATTGTCAACACCATCATACTCAGCAATCTAGCAGTAAATACAGCATCGCGTGTGCCGTCAAATTTCGCTTTTTAATGTCGTCCATCGCGCTGCGATTACAATTAATTGACCAGGCATTATTACTTTATAGGCATAGATATATTGCGTGCCGCAATTATATTATGGTAGCTATGCTATTATCCAAATTATAGGAAAATCATATTAGCAATGTGCAGCTGCTTACGAGGGTTCCGTGCCCAAATGGCATGTTTTATAGCTGTGGAGGTGTGTAGAGAAACGTCGATTTTTAAAATAGTTTCTAAGATGCGATCAGGACAAACCAACACGTTTTTGCTCCAGCTCTTTTAAAGGTTGCATAGAATATAATAAAATCATTTATTAGCCTTATAACGGAGATCGTTACGCTGGTAAGTCATGTTTACAATGTGTTTGAACTTAAATCTTATTAATTAATAAAATTAAAAATACAATAATATGGAAGATTTTCAAACTACATACATACTCGTTACAAAGTTATACATAAGTCAATGAAAAATCATCCTTCATTTAAGTTTGTAGTACAAATAAAAATAATTAATAATTTTATTTCTAAATATGATTACAAGTAGGTACGATCGCGTGCTCAGCATAATATTATAAATTATTCGAGCACAAAATGTTATGTCCCGGGCGGTAAACAAACCCGCGTCCTCCGATTTTGCGGATGCCTAATCCATTCGGCGACCTGGACACGCTCTTTCGAGCCAAAACTTTGTGCACCGATTGTATTACTTTAACCGTCATAGGGGACGGTGCGCGGCCATCAACCAGACTAATAGACATCACTGTGATATTGTGAAGAAGTGTTCGTCACTTTGTTCGAATTGTACAAGCATTCCACATGAGATAGATGTTAACCTCAAAACCTAAGCTGTCTGTATAAAAAAGAATCTAATATCTCTCTGTATTAGCAGAGGGTTTATTATTTACGGTCTTCTCCCTTATAACAGGTCTATTCATATTCGCTTTGTTCACCTGTTTTGCCAATCTTCTTTATTTCATCCACGTTTTCCTACATACCCAAACCATCTTATGATAGCATCCTACACTTCTAACGTAAGAATCATATTCTCTATTTCAGGTGTCAAGATGAGCATGATAGTGAACGCGGCCGCTGATGTGCTGTCCGGAACAGCCATCGCCGCCGCGGCTGGATCACAGGTAATAAAAGCAGTAATAGCTGATGTTCTTTGTTAATAGTCCAGTAGAAATAGCTATGAACTGCTATGCAGCAGACCCTTATTTGACCAATTAGCCTCATATTGAATTTGAATAAATCTTCGCACCACTGTTTAAACCCGCGTCGACATGATGAAAGTTAATTATACAATTATTTTATTCACCAGTTATAAGCAATTTGTGATATTAACAATGATAACAAAAATTATTCAACTATATCTACTTATGACTTAAAAATGTTACACTTAAAAATTGTGAGCTCTGTTTTCTAGCAGGAGGCAATCGTAAGTAGAAAACAGAGCTCAGGTCACTGTCTACAGGTAGAGTACCTAAAAGGCTGGCAGCATTACACCGTTGTATGGCAAGTCTAATTCTCTGGCCGAGGTGCCAGCCCTTTGGTCGTTTGTGTTTTCTATCAGCCGCTTTGACAAGTGAATTTGTATTAATCCAGGATCTAAACTATCTCTACTAAATTCTAAGTTTCATCCATATCGGTTCAGCGATTCGAGCGTGAAAAAGTAATAAACATACGCATTCTCATACTTAGATCCACACTCACTCACTCGCAAACTTTCTCATTTATAATATTAGTTAACTACTTATGCTGGTTCCATTTAATGTCCTGGTCCTGCTTCGTTCGTTAGTGCTGGCTTTGGAATCCATACTGAAGTTATGGTTTCGATTCCCGGATCGGGTAGTTATTGGGTTATCTGACAAATAAATTATCAATTGCAGTCCTGAGTCTGTTCCCGGTAGATGGTAATATGCTCACTCCCATTACATGGGATCCAAAAATTTCAGGCGAAACGTGGGTGTTAACACAGGTCTACCAAACCAATGAAGATGTGATGATGTGATTCGAAAGATTATTTGAATCAACAGACTAAAAGTTATGCTCTAACATATTAACATATGCCTCTTCATAATTTCCAGGTTGCCTGGTTCATCCCGATGCTGGTGGCTGCCATAGCTTACTACCAGTTCGACCAGAATGACCCCGAGGGACGGCCGGGCCAGCTGGACGATGGCATCATCCAGCCGGAGTACGACTTCATAGTAGTTGGAGCAGGGTCTGCTGGTCAGTGAGTACACGCGTTTATTGTAACTATTGCCAAGTAATTATTTGATCGTAATCTTAGTACCCATAACTATATCAATATAATTTCTCTAACAACACCATAGAGCAAACTATAGAAAGTTCGACTTCGATTTTATGATCAAACGCCTTTCCTCACGCCAACACTCCTTTGGAATACTCTTGTTGTTGTATAGTCGCTACCTTTTAGGTATCGGTAATAATACTCTACTGAAGTCTCCATGACTAGGTGTGCTGCCCATTCAACACATTCTTTCCTTTAGCCAACCCAAGATTTACACCACTTTAGAAGGTACCACCCCTTATACTTGGAATAAATGAGGCAGACTTGTTACAGCTTATAGTAGGTTCATACGCTTTATGTCTTCAGCTCTTATCTGAAATGTCATGAAAAACTCTAGGAACTATGTTATGACGACATAGTTCCTAGAGTTTTTCATGACATTTCACGTTATGTGATAACAAAGGCCTATCGTAGTTTAGTGAAAAAATATATCCACGTATACGGGGTTGTTCGATAAATCGACCCTAAGTATGCAGTTATAGGTTATAGGTTATCCATGTTAGTAAGTTTGTAAGTTATTTCATTGAAATCGGTGGGAAGATAACTTCTGAAGTGAGGTGAGGTGAGTTAAGGAAGCCTTTGCAACGACGTGAAAATATGGTGCAGGTAAAAATGTTGCAATCAAACGTAACTATTTTCTTTTCCTATGCGCAATCTCACGTCAGATTCTTGTTATTGACGAATGAACAAATTGAAGGTCACTATACAAACTTCTTTCTCACTGGGAAGCCTGCGACCCAGGGCGACAGTTTGACGACAATGAAAATATTGTTTGGTTTAAAATGTTCTGTTAAATTCCAGGAGCGGTTGTGGCAAACCGTCTGTCAGAGGTAGCAAATTGGAAAATTCTACTGCTTGAAGCTGGCGGAGACGAGACTGAGATATCTGACGTACCGATCCTCGCTGGATACCTGCAGCTCAGCAAGCTAGACTGGAAATATAAGACTGAACCTCAGGGGACTAGCTGCTTAGGTAATAATCAATAGTCAATAATCAGAGGCGAAGCGAAGGCTACGAGAAAGTGATAACACCGTATTGGTGTGTTTGTCAGCTGCCTTTATGGCGGCTGTGATTGAAAATCTTTTACGAACTTGAGCAGACTGATTGGTGGTAGGCAGTTTTGATCGCCTGGCTAGCAGATACCACTGCATCTAGTGTAAAATTAGTCGCAAAGTGTACAGCTATGTTCTGGAAGTTATGCTTGATAGCGAAATTCGCTATACCATCATTATGTACATCATCACTTGTCAACAAGTAGGACAAAAGTCACCGATTGGCTATTGCCACACACTTCTTATTATTTATCAGTGATAACTGTTTGAAAAAGGATGTTCTAATCGCTATATTGTCGTAGTTTTGCTACTTAAGATTGAAGGGCACATTAAATATATCTTAACTTAATAGCAAAGAAAGTAGACAGTGTCGGCCAGAACAACTCACGTGCTCGCTGCTTCTGCAGTAGCAATAACTAGAATGGTTTGAAGCAATGATAACGCATCTCAAGTAGAAAATCCGTCAACAAGCACCTGACAAAGTATTCTGGCAGTTCTCAAGCCAGTTCCAATTCTACGCTAACATCTTTGAGCACATCATAACTTACGAAAATCAAGTTAATCGCCAATGAAAAATACTTTTACTAAATTACAAATTTACGAGAGGAAAAATTATAGACATGTGCGGGATTCGAACCCGCGTCATCCACCCCTTTAGCTGGGGTATGCTCTGACCGACTGAGCTACTATGACAATTGTGGTTTCGAATCCCACACTGACTATAATTTTTCCTCTCGTGAATTCGTAATTTGGTAATGCAATCCACAGAGCATGCGTTATGGGAAAAATAAGAATATTATAATACCATTATTATTCTAGTATAAATGTATATCTAGATTTCTACTAAATTAACCCTTATATGTTTTAATAATGACGAAAACGTCATCAAAATATATAAGGGTTAATTTAGTATAAATCTAGATATACCTGGATGCTCCGTATATTTTATTAGACAAAGTTATCAACTGACATTTTAAATCTTATTTTAGCTATGGACGGAGGTCGCTGCAACTGGCCACGCGGTAAAGTTCTCGGAGGTAGCTCTGTCCTTAACTATATGTTATACTTGAGAGGGAACAGAAAAGACTATGATACTTGGGAGGCTCAAGGCAACAAAGGATGGGGATACAAAGACGTTCTACACTACTTCAAAAAGTCAGAGGACAACCAAAATCCTTACCTAGCAAAAACGCCTTATCATAGTACTGGAGGATACTTGACAGTATCTGAAGCACCATACCATACACCTCTTGTCTCGAGTTTCATAGAAGCTGGTCTAGAAATGGGATACATGAATCGAGACATTAACGGTGAAAATCAAACCGGATTCATGGTCGCTCAAGGAACTTTAAGGAGAGGAAGTCGTTGCTCAACGTCAAAAGCCTTCCTAAGGCCTGCCAAGGATAGAAATAATTTGCATATCTCAATGCATTCACACGTCACCAAAGTTCTCATAGACCCCAGAACAAAGATAGCGTTTGGAGTAGAATTTGTCAGAAACAAAATGGTACTTCGTGTCAGAGCAAGGAAGGAGGTGATACTATCAGCTGGCACAGTCAATTCAGCACAACTTCTGATGCTATCAGGTATTGGACCAGCTGAAGAATTGACTAAGCACCGCATACCTGTTATACAGAATTTAAAAGTCGGAAGGAACCTCCAAGATCACATCGGGCTGGGTGGTTTGGCTTTCATGGTGGACAAGCCTATATCTATTGTTGAGCATAGACTTCACACAATGACCACTTTGATGGAATACGCTGTTTTGGGCGAAGGTCCTTTGACCATAATGGGAGGAGTGGAAGGTCTCGCTTTCGTCAATACTAAATACGCAAATGAGACTGATGACTTTCCAGACATAGAATTTCATTTTATATCTGGATCAACTAACTCAGACGGAGGAGAACAGCTGCGGAAAATTCACGGTTTAAAGGATACATTTTACGATGCTGTATTCAGACCGATCGACAACAAGGATGTATGGAGTGTTATTCCTATGCTACTACGTCCGAAAAGCAAAGGCTTTATACAACTCCGAAGTGCAAATCCATACGATTACCCTTATATATATCCCAATTATTTAACTGATGAAATGGACGTGAAGACTTTAATAGAAGGCGTGAAAATTGCTGTGGCTTTGTCCAGGACAAAAGCTTTTCAGAGCCATGGGTCTGTTTTGAATAAACACGTGTTTCCTGCTTGTGTAAGCTTAAAAAGATATTCAGACGCTTACTGGGAATGTATGATCAGACAGTACACTTGTACTATATACCATCCTGTGGGTACAGCGAAGATGGGGCCTTATTGGGACCAAGAAGCCGTGGTTGATAACGAGTTGCGAGTGTACGGAGTTAAAGGTCTAAGAGTGATAGATGGTAGTATAATGCCTAACTTAGTGAGTGGAAATACTAACGCCCCTATTATAATGATTGGGGAGAAGGGTAGTGATATGATCAAAGAGTTTTGGTTGAAGCGGAGAATGTCAAGATACTACGTGTAATGTGGTTCAGTCATTAATTACTGCAGTGGAGGACTGAGGTGCCACGAGATATAAGCAACCTTTAGGAATAATATATTATGATACTCGTACAAGCGAGCTATGTTGGTTATTGCACTCGAAGCTGGATTGTAATCAAGGTGACAGCGTAATGACTAATGCATTTCATACAACCTTTTTTCAATACACTTGCGGGAGAAAACAATTAAAATAGCTTTGATTTAAAACAAAATGTAAAGTAAAATAAACTAGTACATGGTAATGTAAAGTAACACAACACATGTGTGGACTTTTAGTAGTACATTGTGTATTAAGGGCGGTAAGTAAGGAATTACGATCGAGGTTCTAGTTGAAGCCCGAAGTCGAAGACTGAGGGTTTCTGAGTCGAGGTTCGTAATTCTCGTATCGCCCGTGAAACATACAATGTTTTTCATCACATTTGCGAGTAAATAATTATGAATTAAATCTTTAATACACAAGTCAGCACAACTATTATTACGAAATAAGTGAACGTTTTTTAAGGAATGGCGGGCTTTGCCCACACCACAGATTATACAAATATTACGTTCAGAAACGTTAAGGCTAACTTACGTTGGTACACAACAAAGACGGGAGTGTAAAAAAAATTTCGAAGTTTTAATACAAAAAAACTATTAAAATCGATTATTATTAGTTGAGCATTTAAGTAACATGTAGCGAGATTGCAATGAAATTCATGTTTAGCTAACATTTTAAGGAATTTTTTTAATTACGTGTAAACTCCTTGCTTGTTTTTTCATACACAATATTGGTTAGGTATTCTCCTATATATTTATTCGGGTTATAATTGTTATAGCACGCAGCTGTACCTTAGCGTCTAGTTTCAAGAAACATTTATTTCTCAAATACAAGATGAAAACAAAATCGTTCTGGTTTAAAACGTGAAACTGAGGATATCGGAAAAAATTCTTTACAAATTCTTTAGAGACTCGTCAATTATTTTTTAAGAGCGAAGTTGCATAATTTTACATCTCCACCAGACTTTGGGCAAGTGTCAATACTCAATAACCCTGGGACTGAGTAACGCAATTTACCTGAAACGGGCGCAGAAGGCGCTTCACGCCTTCTACCTCAGTCGTCTGACTTTTCTATAAGTCAAAGAAACGTATTTAACAAACCTACTTGATAACACATTACAATGTTCGCATGGACATATCTTACAAGTGGCACCTTAGTGTATAGAACGTACAAACTAAAGAATTAATTTATCAGTATTATAAGTAAATGATTTTGTAAATATTGTTCATCGGCATCTATTTATTGTCATAATCCAGTGTTTAGTGTTTAGATTAGTTGATAATAATAAATTATTATAATGATTACTTCATATCGTTTGTTTCACTAATAATAAAACAAAGAAGCATTGATTAAAACTAGGTCAGATGTGCACATCATCGTAATTGTATTGATATGTGTTACCAATTGAGAGAGTACTAATACTTCGCGAGCTAATCTGCTGATTTCTCATAACGCAATTAAATGGTAGACTGCATAATTATTAGAAGTGTCAATATTAGAATAACAACAGGTGTGTTATATTGCTCAGAAATATTCTTGATAAGTACGTATGCGTACATAATTATCCATAGTCAGTAATATAATTAGTTTTGCGTTTATGTAACTATTTTTATATTTTGCGAACGCCAGCAGTTCTAGAGAGCCAGTAATTCTAGGTTAGCGTGAACATCATATTCCACCGCATCATCGTTTACTATCAGATGAGATCAAAAATCAAAATCAATAAAAAAGTAAATACTTTTAAAATAATCCAGCCAGTTCGAAGAAGGTTTTGAACTGCCAATATCTGTGAGCCCAATGGGTAAAGACATTTTGACAATAACGTTTGCTGAAACCATACCTACATTATTAATAATTAAAACAAATAGGCCAAAGAAAAAAAAACACATTTCATTTCAATTAACATTATTCATTATGAATAACGTTTGTGAAAGCGAATAATTGAAAAACGTTTTAAAATAACTTCTCGTGATGGGATGTAAATTACTAAAAAAGGCAAAATATTTTTTGCTTATATTTTCTAATAAGTTTGTAACTCTACGTGTCTCTTACAGATTTTAAGTCATAACAATACTCTTGCTGATTCCAGTATTTTAGCAACGTCTACCATTCAGTTTCGTTCGGCACTGATAGCTATGAGTCAGTCACGCGATAGAATCCGACAAGATGTCGACCGACGAGAAACTGGCTCTCAAAGCCTTTGCTTCGAATACAAGGATCACTTTAGGCCTCTTACCGGGATTAGGACTTTTCATAATTCTACGTATGGCCATACATCTGTACAGGCCAGATATAGAAGACGCCGAGTATCGAGTCAGGGATCATCCCTTCGAACAGTTATACGACTGCTATGACTTCATAGTTGTTGGAGGAGGCTCAGCAGGAGCTGTCGTTGCAAGCAGACTTTCAGAGAATCCAGAATGGAAAGTCTTACTACTTGAAGCAGGTCAAGACGAAAACGTCTTGGCTGATGTACCAGTAATGTTTCCCGCGTTGCAATTATCATCTATAGACTGGCAATTTGAGACAGAACCCAGTGAACGATATTGCTTGAACATGATTGATGGTAAGTGCAAATGGCCGAGAGGCAAAGTGCTCGGTGGATCCAGTGTTCTGAACGCTATGTTGTATATAAGGGGCAACAAGCGTGACTATGACCACTGGGAGAAGATGGGCAACGTCGGCTGGGCTTACAAAGATGTATTTAAGTATTTCGTTAAGTCGGAGGACATGAACATTCCAGAGTATAAAGATGATCCATATCACGCGACAGGAGGATCTCTGACAATAGAACATTTTAACTATGAACAACCAATCACGAGAAAGATATTAGAAGCTGGAGAGCAGTTAGGATATAAGATATTGGATGTAAACGGAGAATATCAAACTGGTTTTACACGTTCCCAAGCGACGGTGCGCAACGGACTTCGATGTAGCAGTGCGAAAGCTTTTCTAAGACCTGCATCGAAGAGGCCCAACCTTCATGTGAGTGTTCATTCCTTCGTCGAGAAGATACTAATAGACGAGCATAAGACTGCCTATGGTGTTAAATTTATAAAGAACGGACAGCAGCGTATAGTTAAAGCGAGTAAAGAAGTTATTCTATCAGCTGGGTCTTTACAATCTCCACAAATGTTGATGCTATCTGGTATTGGAGACGCTGAACATTTAAAAGAGCTCGGCATATATCCGATTGTGAATTTACCAGGCGTAGGTCAAAATCTGCAAGACCACGTCGCAATGGGAGGCCATTCCTTTCTATTCGACAATCCTTACAAGAACGGTTCTGATTACTGCTTCAATGTAAACACAGCGTTGTCTCTTGGAAGTTTAATAGACTTTACTGTTCATAGAAAAGGGATGTTGTATAGTATGATGGAAGCTGAAGCGATGGCCTTTGTGAATACTAAATACCAAGATCCAGAAGAGGATTACCCAGATATTCAAATGTTTATAGCTTCAACGGCAGACAATATGGATGGTGGGTTGTTCGGAAAACGTGCTAACGGCCTTACGGATGAGACTTACGCAGTTTTGTATGAAGATATTTTGTACAAGCCGTCATTTTCAGTAGTCCCTTTGCTGCTGAGACCAAAAAGTAGAGGTTATATCAAGTTAAGAGATTCCAACCCGTACACGCCGCCTGTGATTATTCCAAATTACTTTTCGGATCCAGATGATATGAAAGTTCTTGTAAGTAATTTTAAAACCTACTATTATTCTTGTTTGAAAGTGTGTCTACTATTATTATTGTCGACTGTGAGATGCCACGCTAGAACTCGCGCCCCTCTTACATCTTTCTTTGAGAGTTTGAACGCAGGCCATATACCCACCCGCCTCCCAAAGCGTAAACCTATTAATAAACTCAACTTGTTATTTAAAAAATCTCGCATGTAAATATAGCGTGTTATTAGACCTATCGTATCCGGTTTGAATTCTTTTTTTTGGACTAATAATTACAAAGTTTAGTATATAGCGTTTAGTATATAGCACTCGTTTTTAGGAGTTTTAGCGCGGTATTCGAACGTATTTCGTAGTTCCAGATTTATTAAAAAATATAGTACACATGTATAAATAACTTCCCATTATAGAAAGTTCATTATATTCTCCATGTCTGTGGTGCAATAGAAATATTAAAAATGCTTATTTTTCTTGAAAGAGATGCTTAAAGTTGCGTCTTTCTTTTATCTAAAATTACGAGTTTTTGAGCTAGTGTAATTTCAAAACTGTATAATTTAATGAGAAACTGATGCACCACAAACCTAAATATTAGGATAGTGATTACGTAGGTATAAAACATTGAGTTTTTTCCGCTATTATTAAAATGAGATTGGAACAGCGTTTGTATGGGGGAGTTCGTCTAAAGTATACCCTTAAGGAGAAAAGCTACTATTGTTAGCGAAAAAATATTTTCTAATATGTTATTGTGCTGTCCTTTGTTTGTTACTGAAGACATTGTATCGACCATACTAAACATTTATCAGAGCAATCATGTCAAGGCCGTGGGGTGCCGGGCTAGAATATCTTCCTCCCTACTCTTCCCGTCGGTGCCGTAAGAGACGACAGCAGCACCTTGAGAGAAACTATATACTATCTTTCTCGTACACTGCGATCCCCAAGGCATCTGCCAATCGTCGGGATTATGGCAAACCCCCCTCAACGGAGGAGGCTCTTTGCAGCCGTGAATCAGTTAGCATGTCATAAGATAGTTTAAAGAGTTTCCCTATATATGAAGATATTTTAATGTCAAATCAGTATGCTTATACCCAATAACTTAACTTAGGCTTAGGAATGTATTAATCATTTATTTTTATTTACTCAGATACGCCAACAGTGTTCAAATAAAAGCATACAATAATAAGTTAAAACAATGAGTTAAGTCATGATTATATTGGTCTGATATGCACACCTTTTAAGGCATATATGTTGCAAAAACATCAGTGACCGATGTTTATCGAACTCAAAACATCGAAATGTTCATATACCAAAATATCCTTATCCGAAAATGTCCATATCTCAGAATGCACATGTTGCAGAACGTCCATAAACCAGAATGTTCATGAATATATAAATTTGTCAAACTTGGTATAGTACAATATCTACCGAATAATATATTACCAACGAGGACATTTTCAAGAAGCCCTCCTTGGAAATACTCTCGTTCCATCAGGCGATGGGCCTACATCAGGCAAACGGCCCTAAAACCGAAAACAAAACTTTT
Organism: Plagodis dolabraria; assembly: GCA_963854805.1. Taxonomy (NCBI): domain Eukaryota; kingdom Metazoa; phylum Arthropoda; class Insecta; order Lepidoptera; family Geometridae; genus Plagodis; species Plagodis dolabraria. Next base: position 17,991,891 of record OY978461.1, read on the forward strand.
AATAATTGTGTCTTTTACATAATTAGAGTTTTGCTTATAAACTTTTAACTGTTTTAGATAGAAGGAGCCCGCATAGTCCAAGAGCTGGTGAACCAGCCGGCACTTAGAGAACTGAATACACGTCCGAACCCACGAAGGAACCCTGGCTGTGAAGAGCACGAACTGATGTCCTATGAGCATCTAGAATGCCAAGCGCGGCATCACACCCTGACCATATACCACCCCGTCGGGACATGCATGATGGGCCCAGTTGACAACCTCGCAGCGGTCGTCGATCCTCGGTTAAGGGTAAGTTCGCTATATGACTTGACGGCGTTGTATATGCATGCGGTATTTTACTGGTGATATCCCACCGATCTTACTTTCATCTCCTTTCGTGCCACTTATTTTCGGTACATAACATAACATGAGGTTTTAACCCTTTGATGGGTACGGAACATTAAATAAGTATAAATTAATTATATAAGTAAAAAACACGACTGCAATTTATTTATTTTTGTTAAGCGTTTTATCGTTCCATTGAAATTAAAACTGCAAGTTATATATATTTATGAAATCGCTTTTTCAAGCCCTTCTTTTTGATACAAAATTAAAGAGTTTAGAAAAAAAATCTTGCTATTATTGTCTAATGTCCGCCAGTTTGATTTTTATTATTTGTACCTAGTGTCACTTGGGTTATTAAGAGAAATCTAATGATATATCATACATCAAAATCGGTTACGCCACGCGCCGTTTAGAAGTTTTAATGGAATAAAGAAACTCGCAAACATATATACATATATATAAATAAATAAATATATGAACGTAACACTACTTTTTTTGGGCAGTCGTGTAAAAATACAACACACGTTCTGACCCTGAAAATTGAATCCCGCTTATGATCAGAGCCCATATCCATACCAAGACAATTATAACAAGCCCAATCAACTTGATATTGGTCGCTATCCAGGCGGGCATTCGCAAAAATGCCCTTCCACCACTCGGTGAAGCTCAAGCCAGCGGCGGGATTCGAATCTGTCGCCAAGCACCTAACAATGTATTCAGGCAGCAGTCCTTGAGAGTCAGTAAAATTACAGGCACCTGAGACTGTTCAGTCTCATGTGCCTGTAACAACTATATCTCAGGGTGACGGATGCAGTGCAATTCGTGACTTATGACGAAATGCATTTGTTATAGGCAGAGGTTAGTCCGCTTAACATAAAGAGAGCTTTGTTGTTGTTCCATCAAAATAATATTAAAAAAATACCCAAGATTGTTGAACTCTCAATGAATATTGAACTCTTAATGAAGTATAATAGGCATCTAGTTTTCTTGTGTGTAACAATTTAGGTATACCCATTAGGTACCTAAAATCTATACCAATACTCGATACTTAGCCATTTCGATTTTTTTGTTTGTAAGGTGATGCTTGTCGTTTGATCCCATTAAAGTTTCATCAAAATCGGTCAAGCCGTTTTTAAGTTACACTAAAATAACTGAAAAATATTGATCTATCTTGATGATATATTCGTTGACAATTAATGAAAATAGATCCCGTAAGTAGCAAGGGTCACTAAAGAGTGTGGAAACAACATTTTTACCAAAAAAATGGAACCGTCTTCAACACCCAAAAGTGTGAAATAACTTGTCGAAGTCGGTACCAAGTGATAATAGGTACTTTTGAACTCTCATGGTACCGACTTCAATAAGTTATTTCACACTTTTGGGTGTTGAAGTCGGTTCCATTTTTTGATATTTTTTTCTGTTTAACGCCGTACTAAAACGTAGGATCTCAATGACCTTTATAAGAGCGCTGTAGACGCCTTAATAGAATTTAGAGTTTTGAGTTGTTGACGCCTTCGATCTCATCATCATGAGGAGTGTCATCTAATGCAAACGTCAAATGCAAGCATATTCAATGATCATACGAGTATATTATAATATATTGTCTTCAGAACTACTTACAACTACTAAGGTTCAAGGCGAGACCACTAATAGAAGTGGGTATAATTAAGATCCAAGCAAGTGGGACTTTGCTATTTTAAGGTTCCAAATAAAAAAAATATATGATTGTTGGTTTAACTTGAAAACTACATTTTAATTACCGTTTTTACAATTCTTCAGTTTGTTTGTTATGTATATAGTTATTTTAAATAAAATATATTAGTATTTGTAATATGCCAAATGAGCTCTAGACTAGATAGGACACTCTACATGCGAGGGAATTAAAAGAATTATGTTTATTCAATTATTATTTTAAGTCATCCCGATTACGAGCTAGATAGCCATGTCATAGTGGCAGACATACAGACAGGAGTCTCATGCATGGGGTACTGTTTTGTCCTTTGGGTACTGACCCCTATAAATGTTAGACTTTGGAATATGCAGTCTTATTTTCCTCAATTTACCATAGCAATGGGTCTTAGGAATGTTATTCAGGTTATAGCTATTATGTAACCTGTGGTAATATTGTGCTATATTTCTCGTTAGTTCACCTTAGCAAAATTAATATTATACAATGTTAATCTGTATGTTGTCTTGGGTTTTCGCGATTATTACACATAGTAATTAAACAACTTTAAACGGATTAAATCGCGTATATCATAATTTAAATTTTCAGGTAATAAAGAATTTAAACTTTAAATTTGTTTAATTACTAATGTATATAATACACTTTCGGATTATCAACAAACACACGTACGCCTGCAACTTTCGTCACGGTTTATTTGGTTATGTTTTTGACATCTCGCATTCAGTGGCTAACCCTTTGATTACTAACTTACTTATTGGGACCGTTGGTAAGAGATGTAGTGACACAAAATCCGGTGGAGTTATTCAGCCGATAGCGGCACACAACACCCTAGTCGTCACTAAACGATGTAGTGATAGAAGATGTGATTGGATTTCAATTACTGCTTCAATTTGTACTAGATTTTCTCCTTGAGGGTGATAGCAAGCCAGACAATCATCCGCAAAATACCCTGGAATGAAGGATATTTTGCGGATGCCTGTTTGCTATTTGTGAATATCAAGCCCGATGCATCAATTTATAATATTAGTGGGATGCATCCATTACGTGTGAAATCATTAAAAAAAAGTAATGAAACCAGAAATAAAATAATAAAATGAAATGAATGTGCTAAAGATTCAGCAACTTAATTTAATTTTATCAAAATGTATACGCAAAATAGACGTGAACACTAAGAAGACCGGGCTGTATGAAATATAATATATTAACAGGTTAATATTATACAAAGTGAATATCTAACAAAAGGGTATAATTTATGTTTACTTATATAATTATTGTAATAATTTTCAATTACAGGTCTACGGTATCAAGAGCCTGAGGGTCGTCGACGGCAGCATCATGCCGACAATAATCAGCGGCAACACCAACGCTCCTATCATAATGATAGCAGAAAAGGCCTCCGACATGATCAAGCAGGACTGGTCGGAACAACCCAACGACCAAGCTACTACTTGCCCCGTAGAATACCCCCAATACTCTAAGAACTCTGAAGATTTCTCCAAAGACTCTACAAACAACGTCAAAACAGATCTGATCAATGAAACAACGAGTCTGTTCACCTATTTTGAAAATATACCCGCTTCGAATAGCAATGAAGAAACCAAAGGAGAAACAGCAGATAGAAACAAAATATCTCTACCAGCAAGAGAACACGATGTTAGAAACAAAGGGATAATTCCCGAAAATGAAGTAACTTACGATGAACTAAATAGAAATCAGTTTCAAATGAGCAACAGTTTGAATAACTATGTTGTAGCAAAGTTTCCAGCTATTAATAATCCTGCGTATCTACCGCAACCATATCCCTATTGGTATCCAAGTATGATACCTGGCCAATTGATACCAATTCAAGAAAATACACCAAATCCTTTTCAAATGTATCCTCCGACTTCATATAATGTTCAAACATATAAGAAATATGAACCAAATTCATTCGTAGATCCTAGTATGTCTTTGAATAATAATCACCAATATAACAAATACAAGCCATTTAAGAACACACCAGTGTACGATAATTTGGTGAAATTTAATTACGAAAGCAACAAACCTGTTTATTACGAAACTGAAGAGGCTATAGCACCTAAAAGTCAGAAAAAATGTAAAGTTTGGTTATATTATGACGGCGGTAGGTATGAAGTATTTCTATAATCTTATAAGTTTATTTGTCTTAGGCTTTATATGTTCGTATTATATTCTAAAAAGGTAATAAACAATGTGATGTATGTATATAAATACTTAATATTTTATATGTTTAGTCTTGTATGTGTTTTTATTTCTTACAGTTATGCCTGTAAAAAAGCACTATAGAAAACATATGCATAGTCAGCGACAAAAATAGTACTTTTTTTTTAATGGCGGAATGCCTTTATTATCAAAATACTACGAACTATATACAAATACTACAGCTACTGCAATAAAAGCGAATGCTTTTATTAAGACAACCTATAAGTCATAGCAGACTCACAGGCAGTCCAAATACTCCAGCCAGCATTACCAGCTGGCAGCATTGTCCCGTTGAATTGCAATTATTCGTTGAGCCAAATATGTGCCAGCATTTTGATCACGGATCGCATCGACCAAGCGCTTTGATAATTTTTGGAAAATACGATGAGCTCCCGGTCCCCATGGACCCAACGAAAATTATAAATAACCTACGTTAAATAAAACATAAATGGTTAAATATCGTTTCAGTTATGTAGCTATATATTATTAGAATAAATTAATAACAGTCTATTTTTGTTTTGTCTACTTTTTACGTTGAATGTATAAGTGTCTGCTTTTTACACTGAATGTACAAAAACCCACGTATATTGTTAAGATTCAAGCTAGCGTTGCCTGTATTGGAAGTACCTATAATACAAATATTGTAATAGTTATCAGCTCCCAAGTTGTTTTTTTTATGCTATTGAGATGAAACAAGCACGGGGCCCATCGCGGTTAAGCGGTGAAATGGAAATGTTAAAATGTGGGGATGTTTCTATGGATACTGGTTTGGTCCGGTGAGGAAGATTCAAGGGCATATGGATGAATATCAATTCAAGGACATCTTAGAAGAAACAATGATTCCTTATGCCGATGGAAATTTACCAGTGTCTTGGATTTTCTAACACGATTATGACCCGAAACATAAAGCAAACAACGTAAAAGTGTTTCTCAGAGAGCAATCGGTGACAATTTCGGAGTGGTTTGCTAACAGTGCGGATTTTTACACCCGATAGAGAAGAATGGTAGGTAACCTCTGCCTATAACAGATGCAGTTCGTCACAAATGGCGAACTGCACATAAAGTTGTTAATAAAGTCTCATGTGCCTGTAATTTCACCGGCACCCATACTCTTCAAACGGGAATACAAGTTATTCAAGAAATATGAAAATGATATTAGCATTATTAAAAAATTGCGATATGTCATTCTAAGCGAAATTATTTACATTTTTTAATAAAAATACTAAATTTGTTGAATAAAATTGCCTTTCAGTTAAGAGTCGCAGTTAACCTGAGTAAAGCAACATTCGCGATTTGGTTGCTCATTTATTACAGGCATATCCAGCATTTTTTATACCAAAAGAAGAAATTTATTGCCGATAGATAAACCTACGAAACAAAACGACTACAAAACCCACCTGATGGTAAGTGATAATCCCGTTTAGCATCTTCGACCGTGTGGTCGATTAACCTAGACTGGCAACAGGCTCTCAATGATAACTGCCATACTAGAGATAGCCCGGTTATTATTTTTTTTTATTTATAGCTGATAGTGCCTTTGACCACTATCTCATCTGATGATGTGGTCGAAGATGTTGTTCAGGCTAACCTAAAATTACTGGCTCTCAAGGACCGCTGCCGGAACACACCGTTAGGTACTTGGCGATAGATTTTCTATCTGTGGGTGGTGAATAGCCAGGCATTCGCAAAATACCCTTCCATACGATGCTGTAACGACTGCCATACTAAGACAAGAACCGGGAGCGACGGCTTAACGTGTTCCCGAAGCACGCAAGCGCTCAGTAGTAATGTCACTAGTGGTCACCCATGCAACTCATGACCGCAGCGGACGTTGCTTAACTAACCTGATTGGTTAAGAACGGCTTAGCAAAACTCACTAAGAGTGAGATGAACTTATTCATTCGAATTATGCCGTAACACCAGGCAATAATGACTGCCATCCCTAAGGGCTAAACCCACCATTCAAAACACGAGTCTCGCGCCGCACTCGATTTTCATCAACCCAGTAACGAATCCGTCGTAACCCATATTCTACACGAGCCCTCAGTCACTTGAGAACCTTGGTGTGCCATGCTCGTAGAAATTCAGGCGATATTTTGCAAAAATCCATAAATAAAAGTAACAAATACACAAAAAATGATTTGGAAATACATTTAAAATTGCGCCTAAATTAATGATTTAGCAGTTTTAACCGACTTCAAAAGGAGGTTCTCAATTGATCATTTTTAATGTTTGTTACCTCAGAACGTTTGACTGGGTTAATCGATTTTGATGATTCTGCTGATGCTTGTCGTTATTTCCCTTTTAAATTTCATCAAAATCGGTTAAGCTGTTTTTGGGTTACACTCCAATAACTGAAATATTTTCCTATCTTGATGTTATAGTCGTTGTCAGTGAATTACAATCGATCCCGTAAGTAGCAAGGGTCACTTAAAAGAGTGAAAAAAAATGTTTACCAATAGGTGGAACACATTTTTGAGTGTTGAAGTCGGTTCCATTTATTGGTTAAAATTTTTTTCATTAAATTATCACTGAAAATATTGCTTAGCGGTTCTAAGTTAAGCAACGTCCGCGGCGGTCAGGAGTTGGATGGTTGACCGCTAGTGACATTACAGTAGTTATGCCAAACCGGAGCGCTTCCGTGCTTCGGAGGGCACGTAAAGCCGTCGGTCCTGGTTGTTGTCTTAAGATGGCAGTCGTTACAGCATGGCGGTAGGGCAATTTCCGAATGCCCGCCTGGCTAGCTATCACCCTCAAGTAGCAAATCTGCCGCTAAGCACCTAACTGTGTGTTCCGGCAGCTGTCCTTGAGAGCCAGTTATTCTAGGCTCGCCTGAACAACATCTTCGACCACATCATCACTTACCATCAGGTGAGATAGTGGTCAAAGACTAGCCTATTAGCTATAAAAAAAAATATAAACGTGAGTTAGATGTGAAATAACATCTATCGCTGAGGAGTGCCCAAAATAGATTGATAACAGCTACATTAAAAAAAAATCGGCCAAGTGCGAGTTGGACTCGCGCACGAAGGGGTCCGTGCCATTAGCTATACAACATTAGACTTCATATTTTTAACTTTTTTGTTTTAACGTGCGCGAGTCCGACTCGCACATGGCCAACTTTTAGTATTTGTTGTTATAGCGGCAACAGAAATACATTGTCTGTGAAAATTTCAACTGTCTAGCTATCACCGTTCTTTTGGTACAGCCTGGTGACAGACAGACGGACGGACGGACAGCGAAGTCTCAGCAATAGGGTCCCGTTTTTGCCCTTTGGGTACGGAACCCGGAAATCCTTTCACACGAATTTGTTGCCAAAAACTCCGTACATAGTACCGATATATTTATTCTCAATCCCAACAATGACCCTCTGAATAAGAGCTCGCCTTCAAAGTGACCATAATCAGGAATCGCCTAGTTGATATGCAAGTTCCGGCACTAACGCTTCAATATATACTTCACATCGGTGGTTTAGCAAGTCTGATTACTCCATATGAGAGAAAAACAATACGGTTGGTTTCTGCATGCCAGTCAGTGCACGGGCACGGCTCATTGCGGCTGCACACGTTAAGAACACCACGCTCGAAATAGAAAATTACGAAATATTTGTGCATTCAGTTATTTAGTTATTGATCTGGGAGTGTTGGCACGAGGTAAGTTTATGTATTTCATTTACGTTACATTAGGGAACATGTTTGCCAGTACATTAATTGATATGTTTACTAGCTGACCTGATAAACGTTGTTTGCCATACGTACGCAAATTAAAATGAAAACAAAAAGTTTAATATACCTTTTTGAAAAACATTTTACTTCTTATTTACATAATTTCATAGGAATCGGTTCATCGTTTCGGAATTTTGTTGCAAACACTGTGTGACACGAGAAATTTTATATATTAGAGATTTGGAAAGTTTTCAGAATTTAATTTGTTGTGTGCGTAATGGAACTTTGTATTATTATATTTAGCTTATAATATAATGAAGCTATTACTTAATTAACTCCTTCCTAACCTTATCCCACGCTAATTGTGATCGGCATAATATGTACCTACTTATATTTCCTCCTCTATGCTCTGGTCCTCGTCATCTCAGTATTTTAATTCATTGAGACCCACCTGCTGTTAAGCGGTAACCTCTGCCTAAAACAGGTGCATCTCGTCACAAGTGGCGAACTGCACTGCGCGCCCATTACCCTGGGACAAAGTTCCATATCATATGATCCGCGATAAAATCGAATTTCAAAGAGACAAAGCCGCGGGCTCAAGACAGTGGTATACATTGAAAAGTGTGTGGGTGTGTGAATTTGTTACCTGTGTATCTTGGAAACGGGTGAAATAAATTTGATGAAATTTGGTATATATGGGGCTGAGTCACCATTGTCCGTGGGAAGGTCCCTTAATCGCGATACCCCACACGCGGTCTCCAGGTGGTGCTAATCAGGTAACAAACCAAGTCGTAGGCCTCTTAAACAAAAGACCATCTTGGTGGGTACCACCTAAGTGTTAGATATACTCCCTCCAACTAGCAGTGTACAAACACTGCTGTGTTTAGGTTTGAAGGGAACTGTAGTAAGTGAAATTACCGGGCAAAGATTTAAAACCAAATGTCCCGGAGTGTCGGGCACAGTGCATTGTCACACCCAATGGTAACACTGTACCTGTAATGGACAGACGTGATGCTTACCATCAAGCAAATGCTACTAAATCGGTTATATAAAACTATATATAAGCTAGACGGGATAAGCCAGGTGGGAGGCTAGTAAAACTATAAGATAATAATAGAAACCGTACCATCTTCTTAACCCGCTCGATGTCCATACCTAAGCAAATGTTAGTTATGCTTTGTACGTATTAAAATATATATGATGACATTTAAGTGTAATTAAATTACTCAGTTACATAGGAAGAGAACAAATATTCACATAAATGACTAATTAAATATTAAAAAAGGGCTGATGTCCGGGAATTCTTTTGTATAACGTCGGGCCAGTTTGATTCTCTTGTCGCGGGCTGTACTCACAATACGTTGTCTTGTCGAAGTGTAAAGCTGTCCATAAAACCTTTCAAGCTCTCTAAGGATCTCTGGTTTCAATGAAATGATTCTACCACGACCTTCGGCTTCGTCATTTTGCTGTGCCTTACAGACGATTTTTTTGGCAACACTTGTTATTGGTTATGCTTGGTTGCGACTTTTATAAGTTTTGTATTGAAAGAACGCAAGTTTCATCCGTTATAATAAACGGTAAATTATCTGAATTTTATTATTTGTAAGCATTAATGTTTTTAATGCCAAAGTATTAAAATATCTATATTTTGCTATATATTTTCAGAACCCTTATTTTTTTTTTGTTATTGGAATTAAAACTGTAAATATAAGATATTTAAAAAGAGAAAAGACAAATTGGCATGATTGTAAAAATAAAATTAATAGAAATCGGCCAGATTTGATTTTGTTTTCGCACACAGAAAGATCCTTATCGGCACATGTTTTACATATTGTTATATACTAAACACCGTTTTATTATAAAAGCTAACGTGGTTTTCACTCATTTTAGTAAATAATACGGGATAACTCACGTGAATCAGATAGCTCCGACTATAGTTTCAACCACATTCGGTGGTCTTTTACAAGGAGAGCTCGGGACATCCGCGTTGACGTCTCGCTAAGCGAAGAAGTATTATTTACTAAAATGACTAAACACCGTATTTTTAAAAATATATTTCAAGCTCAATCACACCAAGTGTGATGCTTGTATTATTATCATTTACATACTTGTATTATTATTTATCGTTAGAGGAAAACAAAACGTTACAAAAACTACTCATTTATTGATTAAATCACCCAGTTGAATTTGATCGCGGCAATAACTCAAAACTGATCAACCTTGACGTTAAAAATAGGACATGCCAGAAAACATGATATAAAATGTATACTAATTTTCATGAATATATCGGACTTATTTTCTTTGAAAACTGTTGCAGGTGAACATGTGGGCGTGCGACCCAAGCCTGACGTCAACCATCTTGGATAGCTACCATGTGGCGGGTCCAACATTCGTCCAAGCACTGCAGAGCCTGTTCGCCGCACAGTGCGCTATCGCTGGAGATCATTTGTGGCCTGCAGATGCCCTTGAAAAAGTTTTAGAAGGTTTGATACACACAGCATTTAGGTGCAGTTTTATTGTAAATAGGATTGTCTCAGGTGAAGGTAATGTGGTAATCCTTTCACCACTAACTGTCTTCTAGGTAAACTATGATGTGGTCAAAATATGTGATGGTACATCAGGCCAAGCCTAGAATAGGAAATGTTGACTGGGAATCATTTTTATCAAACATGTTTTTAGAATCGGCACACACTTTGTGCGATCACATTAATTTGATATTTCTTCTACGTTTATCAATCAAAGCCATCATCAAGTTTTGTTTATACTATATAGCTGCGTAACAATAGATATATCGACGTGGGCTGCGTCCCCACCACTGGTCTTTGGAAATAAAGTGCAGTGCTAATATGGCGGTCGTGTTGTCACTTCATCCAGTCCCATCACAAATGTAGAATAGTTTAAAAACATCAAGATCATGTTCAGGGACATATCACACAACGACCTACATGCGTCGCGACGCATTTTACGACGCGTCGTCGTAAAACTTTATCTGTCCTTTCACCTGGGAGGATTTCTTGTGCCAAGATTTCTTGCGCTTGGATTTGTGTATCATGTCGCCTGCAAAATTATTATCTAAATAGAATGGTTATGGAGTTATCTTCTTTTTAGCGGCTTAGAATATTACAAAATACGTAATGAAAATTATGTCATGTGCGGGATTCGAACCCGCGTCGATCCACCCCTTTAGCCGGGGTATGCTCTAACCAATTGGGCTAACATGACAATAAACTATAAATAAAGAACGGAAAATAAATAGGAAACCCAAATGTTTCCCATCGTTCTTTAACCATCGTACTGAGATGGAGCGACATCTATAGTTCAACTTGCGTTGTACTAGTATAGTTAGAAGCCAGAGCCCCATAACCACCAAGTTCTTACACAGTTGCATAATGGTATTATAACATATTATGACAATCTCTACTCTATTGAGTAAAACTAAAAACCTAGTAAAACTAAAACTAAAACCAGTCTCGATTGTAATAAACAACTTGTTGCATAATGTACTATTACGGTTTTAGAGGTAACTTATGGAATCAGGTGCAGTGGTGTACAATAACTTTTCTGGACAATACGAGCAATACTATTTTATAGTCGCAAATATCATGATCATTGTTAACAAACCTAGCTTTAAGCGAGAAAACACTGTTACATTTTCTATTTCCCGCCAACGACATGAGTTTCCACCTTGGGAGCCATTAACCCTAAGCTTAGCCTGTAAACTCCTTCGACCGAATCATTAGTTACCGTCAGGTGAAATCTTGGTCAAATCCTTACCTATCATCAATAAAAATTAAACGATTCCTCCGAAAACAATTCATAAGAAAGTTAAAATATCAAAACGAAGTTCCTTTCCGTTATAGTTAGAGAAATAATGTCCGTTTTGCAGTTCAAATGTCAAAAGACTACAAACTAGTTACAACACTACGGCTACCGCAACGAAAGCATTTAGGCAACCTACAGGCCATTGCCGGCCCACAGGCAGTCCATATGCACCAGCCAACTGCCAGTTGGCGGCATGCCCAGCGTGCTGGCAGCATTGCAAAACTAAGTTCGATTTCATTGTAAGTTTTTATATGAGTTGTTTGGCTTATAGAACTGTGACTGGTAGATGACCATATAAGGTCGTCGTCTTTTGTAAAAAACTCAAATGTTTTCGCAAAATGTAGGCAATTTTGACACCTCTGCCTCCCTTCCCTATCTAAATGTACAGGTGTTACGATATGAAATGAAATTAATATAATTCACAAAAAACAGGGTATCACATAGCACATAGGTCTAAGGTATTTTAAATTAAGCTCTCCTTGTTTGCAGTTACTCGTCATTTGAATTTGGTGTCAATTATAGAATAATTCTGTTGAATATAATAAACAATTAAAAAATTATAAAATGGAAACAATACAATTAAAAGATATCAATTTTAAAATTAGTAACAATAATAATGTAAATAAAATAATAATTAACATTTCAAACTTTGTTCATTATAGACATACTATAAAATTACATTAGGAAATAAAATTTTAGTTAGGTACGTATAATGTCAAGAAAATTAGGAATTGGTAGTTATTTACAATAAATGAAATATTATTAGAGCCTTACGAAGTATTTAATGCGGTAAAACCTTTTTTCCAATAACCACGCTTTGAGTTTCTTTTTAAACATTCCGTATGGGAGCTCTTTAAGCGATATTGGTAATGTATTTGTACACAGTGATACATATGGCAAAGCAATTTTTATGAAAGAGAGACAAATTTATATATTGGCTGTGCACAAATCTTTGTCTATTTCTTGTATTTCGTGCATATGTGTCTTTTGCCACTGTAAACAAATCTGGGTAATTACGTACAAATAATGCTATTTCTAAAATGTAGATGCATGTTATCGTCAAGATTCCAAGATCTTTTAGAAACGGATTGCAAGACTCGACTGGACGAATACCTACTATCGTATGATTGTTCATCATATGATTATTATTTCTCACTTATTTCTTTACAGATCCAAATTACGACTTCATAGTGGTGGGGGCCGGGTCAGCCGGAGCGGTGGTCGCTAATCGTCTCAGTGAAATAACAGATTGGAAAGTACTCCTCATTGAAGCCGGCGGAAATCCCACTTTAGCGACAGAGGTGAGAGAGTTCAATTTGGCTTAACAAGTTTATGTGTATTAAAATTTCTCGCCCCGATTTACTCAGCATTGCGTCTGGTGGCACGATTTATCTTTATATTATATCCATATCCACGATAAATCTTTGAGGTAACTATGTTCAGAGAATTAATTTAAGAAAGGATGTATGCACAGACAGTCGACAGGAGAAATATGAAGATGATTTTGTTTTCAATTTTACATATAGTCCATTGAAATGTTACAAAAGGACCGGATATTGCATTTTTGAGAAGACGCAATTTTATTTTTGAGTAACAAATGTGGGGGGTCAATAGAAGCTTAACCTCAAGTTTGTGGGGTCGCCACCCTTGTCCCCCGGGCCGCCATCTTGGAAAAAGGCGTGAAAACACTTATTTCGCGATATCTCGGGAACTATGTGTCTTACAAAAAATTCGTAAGGACATAATTTGTAGCAAACTACTTTGCCTACAAATATGTATGTAAAACTTGCCCTAAATTAAAAATTAAAGAAGTTATAATTAAACATTTATTTTTTGCTCTAACTTTTTTTATACATTTTACAAAAAAAATACTCCAGAACAATCTTGTAGATGATCTTTTGTGGAAATTTTTTCCCTGTATTTTTTTTAAATGTCGTTATGTTATTAGGTTATGTGCTATGTGGGTCTTACGCAATAAATCGCTCGTATTTTAGCTTGCTTAGTCGTTCTTAACCGATAAGCTACTAACGTAGCTAGCACCGTCCGCCACGGTCATAAGTCGGATGGACGACCACTAGACTAGGCTAGTTGGATGGAAGACGCATTACTACTGAGCGCTTCCGTGTTTCAAAAGGCGCGATAATGCCGCTAGTCCTGGTTGTTGTCTGATGCAGGATAACAGTCATTATAGCATAGTGATAGGGCATTTCGCAAAAACTATCTTGGCTAGCGCACCTTCAAGAAGAAAATCTGTCGCCTAGCCTAAATGTGTTCCGACAGTTTTCTTTGAGAGCCAGTAACTAGGTTATACTGAACCACATATTCGACCGCATCATCACATGCCATAAGGTGAGATTGTGGTCAAAGGATCCCATTATCGTATCAGCTATAGCTAAATATTGACGATCTATTATAACTATATATAGGCAGGTAGAGGAGTTAAAAACCCTACGATTCAAGACTTTTATTTTGATACCATGTGATAGTCGTTAAGCTTATTGCCCTCCAACGGTCATTATTCTAGATTACGGACTGCTACTGAACATATAAATGCAAGACAAGATAAACCCAATAACTGAACGACCTGGGATCGAACCCAAGGCCTTTAGACTGCAAAAGGGCAGTTTTACACACATACTAACGAGGCATTCGTACATTAAACGTTTTAAAAAAAGTATTTTGTGTTTTTCAGATTCCACAACTTTTTTATAGCAATATGAACACTAAACAAGATTGGGGATATAAAACACAACCACAAGAAGGAGCCTGTAGAAGTTACAAATCCAAAGGTTGTGCTTGGCCCCGAGGAAAAATTCTTGGGGGAAGCAGCGGCATCAACGCAATGTTCTATGTAAGAGGCAATAAAATTGATTATGACGAATGGGCGGCCCATGGAAATACAGGATGGAGCTATGACGACGTTTTGCCTTACTTCAAAAAAAGCGAAAACTTAATAGCACCAGCATCAAAAGATAAAGAAAAGTATCACGCTGAAGGTGGATACATCACTGTAGTTGATGAAGATGACATGCATGAATTTGAAGCCATGATAATTAAGGCAGCAATGGAGCTAGGTGTGAAAAAATCTACTGATATCAACGGGGCTAGTCAAATGGGTACAATAAAGTCATCAGCGACGGCAAAAAACGGTTTAAGACAAAGCACAGCAAGGGCATTTTTACAGCCTATTATAGCGAGGAAAAATTTGCATGTATTAAAAAACGCACATGTTACAAAAATTTTGTTCAAACCAGGTACTAACACTGTCAGTGGCGTTAAAGTAGTCAAAAATGACGCGGAAATGATTATCAACGTCAGAAAAGAGGTAATACTCTCAGCAGGTGCTATAAATTCTCCGCAAATATTAATGTTGTCGGGAATCGGACCTAGAAAGCATTTAGAAAATTTAGGTATTGAAGTAAAAGCAGATTTACCAGTTGGAGAAAATTTAGAAGATCACGTTTTTCATCCTGTATTTTATACATTACCTGGTGATCAAAATAGTAATTATTTGCCGGATATCACAAAGATATTTGTACAAAGCATTGTAGACCGTGAAGGCCCTTTGTCAAGCACGAGCCCACACAGAGTCGTTACATTTGTTAATACTACAAACGCTAACGCAGAGAGTCCAGATTTCCAGTATCATTACATTGTCTTTCCTCCAGGCATTTATAGACTATTAGACGTATTAGATAAACATGACTTGAGTCAAGAAGTTCAAACAAAATTTAAAGATATGAACAAGAATACATTCACGATGATTATTTTCAATACATTATTGAAACCAAAATCAAAAGGTAAAATCATTTTAAAAAGTAATAATCCATTTGATCATCCATTAATTTATGCTAACTACTTTGAACATCCTGAAGATATAGAAACTGTGATAAGAGGTATGAGACAACACTCACTAAAGATTGGCGAGACAAAAACATTTATAGATGCTGGTTTTAAACTTGAATGGCTTGATGTCGATGCTTGCAAAGAGTATAACAAAGAGAGTGATGAGTTTCTGGAATGCATGGTAAGAGAATTGACATTTTCTCTATACCATCCTACAGGTACTGTAAAGATGGGACCCGATAATGATCCTACTGCTGTTGTTGATCCGCAACTAAGAGTTCGGAATACCAAGGGACTTAGAGTGATAGATGCCAGTATTATGCCTTCAATTGTAAGAGGTAACACTAATGCACCGTGTATAATGATCGGTGAAAAGGGAGCGGATATGGTTAAGGAATATTGGTTAAAACAGCACACGGAATTATAAATTGCTGAATTTCTTATAATTCTTCCAGTTTCTTATAATATAGTAAAGTTAGCTTGAATAATATATTCGCCTGCATCATAATAATATACCATCAGATCAGCCTTAGTTTTAAAAGCTGAATAATTATAAGTGAGAACCAAAAATGTACATTTTACAAGTAAGTTTATTATTAAAACATTTGAATTAATAGTCGTTTCCTTAAATATACACCACTGATCACACGGCATCTTTCAATGGAACATGTTTGAGCTGAATAGAAACATGATCCTGAATATATGAATGTAAAGTAAAGAGGTCAAGAAGAGCCAGACTTGAAAAGAATCGTCTGGCATTCAGTCTCGAAATAGCAGGCCTTGTCGTAAGTGTAGTTTTCTAAGTTACTCATAAATATAAATTATTATAAGCTACGAGTGTGGGTGATGCATAAAAAACTATCGTCATTATTTACAAGATCAGTGGGGTGTTCCGAATCCGAACGTATTAGTTATGCAATATTTGATATTAAATTACACAATGTGTAATTAACTTAATCAGTGCTTTCTCAGTGCTCTTATGAAATATCGTTTTTATCGCCTTCTGAAACGAGAGAAAGGACGCTGTGTTTTTTTTTAATCTTCGACGTGAGTTATGCGATAATCTAAAAAATAAGTAAGTCATATAGATGATATTCTACAAATTAAAAATAACAAAGCATAACGATGTTGAAGCATATGTGATACCAGGCCTCGAGAAGTGTAATGTTTAACTTCACTGATTAGTTTACATAATTGTGAGTAATAATAATTTAACTCACTTCATCGTACTTTTCTATGGCATACAATTCTTACACATATGTGTTTTTTTTGTCCTTTCACGCAGCTACGGATCAAGGTGATTTTTAGTTAATAATACGGGATAACTCACGTGAATCAGTCAGATAGCTCCGACTACAGTTGTTAGGTTTCGAGGTAATTTTATCGATGAACACTGAACAGCGATTATGTATTTATAGCTAGCGGGCCCGTCGGCAAGATCAACTTATTGATTATTATTGCCTATAATATAAAAACAATCGGAATTTTGCGCAGTGTCAAATTCAAACTAACTTCGACTTCTTTATGTGGCTTTTGTAAGATAGATAGCCACAATTGCGACTACGTCGCGGGGAGAAGCAAATAAGAAATGATGAAACGAATGACCACATATAAACGGTGAACTTTTATTTGCTTTCACTGGATTAAACATATTATATATTTGACAAACGAACGCCTAGAAATTTTGGTATGAAGACATTATACGAGTACCTTGTGAGTCTTTTAACACGAACTGAGGTTTTTCTCGTCTGGACTGTATAATGTCAAGAATAATTTTATCGGAATCATATTTTTTTAATTTTGTGAAACAGTTTTCTGAAACAGAGTTCGCATGAAAGTTGCGGGCATAGAGGAGATAAATTGTTGTTGTTCAAGTATCAGTTCAATTGGTTCCGGGACAGTTAAAAGGGTTTAAACTGCTTATATTACATGTATGTCTCTAATACCTAATTACTTAGATAGATATAAATTACTAATAGTACTAAAAATATCACTATTGCTTGCTTAATTTAGATTTCTATCTAACAAAGTACATAAATAGTTCAAATGTTTGTTAAGTCAAGTGTTTATTGGTGTCAATAAAATTAGCCTAATGAAGTACAAACATAAAACAACTCGTGTTCACTGTGTTTGTTTTAACATGTATAATAGGTATTGTATTTGCATTATGTTAAGTTTTCGAATTGCGCAGTGAATTTTAATGCGTATACAGGGTAAGTAATATGCTAACAACCTCTTAGGGTTGACATCTGCTAGTCCTAAGAAACATATTGAGATATTTTTTTGTTTCGTAAAAAATAATATTTTTGTGTTTTTGACGGAATAAGTACGATGCTCATTTAATGTTAGAAGTCTCTTGTGCCTGTAATGTATTATTTCATATTTATTATTACTTTGCTCGACGTAAATATTCAAAACTCTATTCAAAGGGTGCTCCCTTGCCGGCGCGGTCCAGTGATGTCGCGTTGAACGCTCTTGGCTCGGAGTAGGCATTAAAACACAAAAGAAATATATCAAAAAAAATGTCTCAAAATGTTTGTTTGGACTAGCAGATGTCAACCCTAGGAGGTTGTTAGCA
The DNA here is from genome assembly GCA_963854805.1 of Plagodis dolabraria. Classification (NCBI taxonomy): domain Eukaryota; kingdom Metazoa; phylum Arthropoda; class Insecta; order Lepidoptera; family Geometridae; genus Plagodis; species Plagodis dolabraria. The sequence continues at coordinate 18,010,033 of OY978461.1, forward strand.
TATTTCAATAACCCTGCACATTGGTTACTTTATATGTGTACTACCCATGGGTTGCCTGGCTAGAATTGCACTCTCTAATCTTACTGTGGGAGGCGAAGAAGGGAATATATCAGTAGGTTTCTCAAGGAACGCTACCGAAACACACCTTTAGGAGCTTGGCAACAGATTTTCTACTTGAGGGCGGTAGCTAGCCAAGCGGGCTTTCACATAATGCCCTCTCCATCTAGCTGTAACGACTGCCATCGTAAGACAACAACCGGGACCGACGGCTTAACATGCCCTCCGAAGCACGAAAGCGCTCAGTAGTAATGTCACTAGCGGTCTCTCATCCAAGTCATGACCGCGGCGGGCGTTGCTTAACTTAGCGAACCGCTAAGCAAACTTTGCTACGAGCGCTTTAAAAAAAAACATGGTGATATTCGAAAGAAAGAGAGAAAAAAAACATTTATTCCAGACGGAACTTCATACAACAACATTATAAACAGAGATAGATTAAAATATGTTTACTTAACATTATGAATTAACAGCACTGGCGCTGTAATATGCAGTGCAGCCAGAAAAGGCCTGGGCTCAGCATAATGCTGTTGACAAATCTCCAGCGCTGATTTTCACTCCAGCTCAGACGTTTATTCTGATATTCCAATAGTGCCCTACCTTTGGAATATCAGAACCTACTTCCAATCTCCCCTTTCCAGATCTGGTAAAAGAAATTTCAAGAATTCTAGAACAAACGCTATGGAACACCTCGCTGCAGCTGTAGCTGCGTCCTGTCCACTGGCGTTTGATGGAGCAAGTGGACACTTGTTCGTTAAAGCTGTAACAGCATTGGTTGCTGCACATTGTGGAATAGTCCAAGACTATCAATGGCCTGAAGATAAAGCTGAGAAGATTTTTATGACGCACGAAGGTAATCTGTCTCATTACTTTTTTCTTGGGGACGCAGTTGTTAAATATTGTACTCATTTTATTGATATAGATTGTAGCTTTGAACGATTATTATTTACCAGATGCTAAGTGATAATCGAAATTTTTTTTCAGGTTAACTAGAGTTACTATCTCTCAAGGACAGCTTTCGAAACACACCGTTAGGTGGTTGGCAACATTTTTTCTACTAGAGGGTGGTAACTAGTCAGGCGGCCATTTGCAAAATATCCTACCAACATGTAAACTGAAACATAAATATCCTATAATTCAGTATTAACAGTTTAATTAAACATGAACGAAAACGCCTGATGTAAACATTACAGCTTACTATCCTAGCTAGTATTTGCTCTCTATGTTTGTAATTTTATTATTATTTGATTGTACGTACGTAATACATTAAAAATGCAAAGGTTTACCAATTTGGATGGAACTTGGAATATATGTATATATATTTGAGGTCTTAGATAAACGCATTGGATACATTTCAAGCGATTGCTCGCCTGGGTAGCTACCACTTTAAGTAGAAAATCTGCCACCCAGAACCTAATAATGGGTTCCGAAGCTATCCCCGAAAGCCATTCCTGAACAACATCTTCTAATACATCATCACATACCATCAGGAGCGATAGTGGGCAAAGGCTAGCCGATCAGATAAAGAAACTGGGGCTGCCTTAAGCCGGCTACGATCTGTTGTGTGGACCTATTCAGTTGTCTTAAAAAAAAACAACTTAGGGACACACACACATTTTATTTGAAAAATAAAATTATAAATTTACACTTGACTTAAAAGTTCCCGCAACTCACTTTTGGTACTAATTTGGGCAGAGGTTCCACCTGAAGGGTAAACTGGTACCGAGTCTTGTGACTCCTGGAGTTATCACAACCAAAATCTGAACACTTAATTTTGGAAGCCACCGTTTATATAGAGAAAAATACTGCTAACAACGCGTAAATAGGTTTGTGAGGGATTCGGGCCTAGGTCAGCAATATTTTAGTTCTAACAGATCGATAATAATTCAGCACTATCAACTCACAACAGAACTAGTTTTTGTAATTAAACTTATTTTGGTAAGATTTTATACTCAAATATGCTACAAATATTAATGATTATTAAGTACTACTTCAAATTCTCATGTTAAAGATGAAAACTTGTAACTGGCCCAGTTTTTAACTCCTAAGATTAATTTTAATTTGCTTGTAATAATTAGGCTGTAAGTTTTCCGATGAAAATTAAATAAATAAATGAATATAAATAAGTTTCTCAACACTCAACGCAGTCACTTTATGGTGTTGTAATACTTGATAACTTATATTTTTCTAATACATTTTTAATTAGAGCATATAGTGCCTATTTTGGATTCCATAACGAAATAGACCCCTTACAGATTCGCTGTATATATCCAATATGACTGTATGTTACTGTGATAATGTTTAAATACTATAAGATGTACAACGCTGAAGTCTGCTTATACGGAATATAATAATTAAAAAATTGTTTATAGTATAAGAGATAAACTATAGTTATTTATACTACACCTGCTCGGAAAGTACCTTGATACTTTATCAAATTTACGGTAGAAAGTACGTCATTGCATATCGAACAAATATGCGGCGAGAAAACGCATCTGAGCGGGAGAGAAAAGTGTATGAAAATCCATTTCTTACGTGGTTTTTCTTTTTTAATTTTGGGTAAGACTATGCGCTGGTAACCTAAATATCAAAAGCCAAAAAGTTTTTACAGTGAGTTTTTATCTCCAAGTTCGCAAAATGACACTGGCCACTAGCTGTGTGTTGGATGGTGTCAAACAATTTGAAAAAAGAACATGTGAAAATTGCAGACGCCATTGGCGCCATTTTCAATTTGTGTGTTGTTTGAGGATTCAGTTTTCGTAGAAAAGTAAAATAAAAGGTAGGTGTAGTATAAAGCACTATGTATCACTCGAGAGAAAGTGCGATTCCCGATCTCGGGTGTTTTAACTCGACGGTAATCGGTCTCTTTCTCCTCTCGGTGAACAATGTACTATTATACAACAGTTCTATAGTAACGCGTATTAAAACACGAATGTCGGTTAATAATAGTATCGCGTAATAGTGTTTTAATACCTAATTATGTAGTTGCATACAAGACTTTATCTACACCCATGATATGAATCCTCTACAAAAAGTTGGAAACCATAGGGTGGTGTACACTGTTATAAGAACTCTATGGAAATTCATGGAAAGTTTAATTGCTGAATATCTAATACAAATAAACTATGTATTAAATTGAAATTTATTAATCAAAATAAGATTAATAATAACAAATATTTTTAAAAGTATCTTAAGAAAACATTAAATAATATTTAAATAAAACACTTGAAAGGGTATAAAAAGTCTTCCGGTTAGGCTGCGTGATGTTTGTAACGTCACGTAGTTAATAGGAAAATTAGGCGAAATTGTCACTAGATATATATTTTTATACTTTTTTAAGTGTTTTACTTAAATATTATTAGATGTTTTCTTAAGATACTTTTAAAAATATTTAATATTAATAAATATGGATTTCCGCAAAGTAACGCCTGAATCTATATAATACCATAAGATTAATACATAATAAATGAAGTAAATACCTTTACTTATAGATATAGTTGATCGACCGCTTCGCTTAAAATCTTATTTATTTCATTAGGTAAAAGCGTTTTCGATTTCTTCCCTGTACAGCCTCTGCTTTAAGTTTCAAGGCAATTAATTTTGAATATTTTGAGATATCCACTTTGTTTGAGCATTGAATAAATGGTCCATAGGGATGAACATTTCATTTTTTTTTTTATTATTCTTGAAAATATACTAAAAGCATCTTCAGAAAAGATTTACTACTTTTTGATAATTTCCAATTCATGAATTCTTGGTACGCCTTTTCATATTGTTTTCTCGACTTTTCTGGTAATAATTGGTTAGAAACGTTTTTTGCTGCATTAGAAAAATCAGGTGGTGTGTTATCAAAGCTTGTATTGACATATTTGTAAACAACAAACCTATATATAATATATTTACCTTCTATGTATTCAAGTTCAATAAGAAAGTAATCTGCAACACTGTTCAAATAACTACTTATTCCTATTTACGTTCCTGTAGTTATTATTGTAAATGTATTTATATAATTCTTATTATTTTATCAAGTGTTAGATTTCTCTTTGTTCTTAGCAAAAATATTGTCTTTATACTGTTAGTTTAAATGTAATTCTTTCTGACATTAACTCCTAAACTATCGTACAATATTACCGACAGCACTAAACACACACACATACGAGTATGAATGCTGCTATCAACGACCGCACTTCATGTTCATATTGTATTGTCTACCCTACAATTGTAATTATGTTTAATTGCGTGGATGTTTAATTTATCAAAGAGTTTACTATTAAATATGTGTTGTGTATTAGTTAAAAATCTGTCGGAATATCACCGCACAGTGGGAAGTTGCTGACAGCTGTAACACAGGTTCGACCTAGCACAGCTGTCAGAGTTTACTCGTACCTATTGTTTAAGTAAGTTACTTTCTATGTTATTATTTCAAGCATGTATGTACGATTAGTTTAGTATGTATAACTAGAGTTTTGATAATAAAATTATTCTATTCTTATTCTATTCTATACATTTTTGCAATATTTATACGAACAAAAACAACGTGAATTCGAATAACAGATCTTTTTTTAAACACGGCACTCTGTGGTAGTGAAAGGCGCGTGCCTGACAAAGTTCTTTTTTTGAAAAAGGAATTGCGTTGTGAAATTGTGTACACAACATTATAACACTCGTTTGAATGATATTATGGGTACTATGACAGTACGTTTTAATGTTGGCAACAAAAGCTAGTTGTTTCAGAAACTTTTATAGAGGATTTATAGCATGGGTGTAGATAAAAATGTTTACGTATCCCATCGTATATATAAGGGTATGGATGAAATAGTAGTTTATGCAACTGTCATATAATACAGGGTATTAAAACATGAGTGTTGTTTTTTGTAACGAGCCGCAGGCGAGTGTCAAAATAAGATTACACGAGTGTTTTAATACCTAATTATATGCAGTTGCATACACTACTTTATTTAATCTCATGGCATAAAATGCAATATAAAAACCCGCGCGAAGCGCGCACAGCGCCTCACCACAGATAATGTGTACTTAAATTGAATCGAAACCTCCTTGGTCAGGACAAATTGTGCTTTAATAATAAAAAAAATGTTTTAATGCATTGTTTGTTAGGAGAATAATGCTTTAATTTAATTTTTTAATTTTCTTAAAGAAGTATGTATATAAAGTGTGTCAATAAAGGTCTGTATTTCATTTCATAATTAGAATATTACCGAATGAGATTATATAAAAGGAATTTAAACAATCATTATTTGAGACTACATTTCTAAATAGCGCTTTATTGTTCAAGTTATTTCACTATTATTATTGATTTATATACTGCAGGTAAAGATTGCAATAAGTATGACACGCAAACGATATCAGGCATTTATCAATGAAATTCAATTATCACTATCTATGACCTATGACGCACATAGATTAATGAATTTTCAGAAAAAAAAACTACAATTACAATACAAGCGCACTAACTGAAATAACATATAAATTATTAACGGGAGTGTTTTAGTGCTTGAGGTATGGCCGACCAAAGTCAATCCATAAGTTTGTTCGAGATATCCGATCCTGGAATTTTTGTCTATACGGAAGCCTTCACGTAATATGGCCTCAAATACTCTTGACCACTTATTAACTGACTTCCAAAAAAAGAGGAGGTTTTCAATTCATCTGAATTTTTTTTATGTTTGTTACCTTAGTAATCTTGACTGGGTGAACCGATTTTGAAAATTCTTTGTTTGTTTGAAAGTTGATGGTTGTCGTTTGGTCCCATTTAAATTTCATCAAAACAGGTCAAGCCGTTTTTGAGTTACACTCCAATAACTGAAAAATATTTACCCATCTTGATGATATAGTCGTTGACATTTAATGACAATCGATCCCGTAAGTAGCAAGGATCCCTTAATAGAGTGAAAAAAATTAAAATAAAAATAGAACCGACTTCAACACCCAAAAGTGTGAAATAACTTGTCGAAGTCGGTACCATGCGTACAATATTGTGATAATAGGTACTTTTGAACTATCATGGTACCGACTTAAACAAGTTATTTCACACTTTTGGGTGTTGAAGTCGGTTCTATTTTTTTATTTTAATTTTTTCAAGTCATTTTTTATTTTAATTTATTGAAGTCGGTTCCATTTATTTTTAATGAATTTAATTGTTTTTTTATCATGTTTCTTTGCAGCTAACCTAACATTTGACTTCATAGTAGTGGGAGCTGGGACAGCTGGCACCATCGTTGCTAGCCGTTTGGCTGATTACTTCCCATTATTATCTATACTCTTGATTGAATCTGGTAGTGACCCAGGACTCGATAGTGAGGTAAAGAATAGCATAATTGAATTGCGAAAATATAATGTGTATTAAGTCTTATTAGGATAACAGAATAAAGTTGTTCATAACTTCTAAGTAAGAGAAAATAAGTGTTAAAAAGAACGATAAGAATAGGAAAAAAGTCACGATTGCGAATTTTCGTATTTTCTGTTTTCTCCACCAAAACTCAACCAATTCCTTTAATATAGACAGAAGAAGAAATATAGACACTTGTCATTTTTTTCAGCAACTAATGTGTATGATAAGTGAATAACCAGACAAATGTGAAAAGTTCTTAATATAAAAAGAATGATAGAAGCGTAGATGTACATATGCTTTCATCAAATTTTAATGCCAGAAAATAATTGAATCAGCTCAGTTTTGGAGAAGAAAACTGGGAACTACGAAACGTCTATTTCGTAAATTTTCCTTTTATTCCTCGAACGCATAGTTCCCTCTTAAATATTAAATTCTTATTAATATCATAGTATCCTCAATTAACTATAAAATTTCCTTACTGACCGCACACAAACACAAAGTAATGCTAGTATATATAACGTACCTGTAAGTAATGTTTTAGCAATGCTAACTGCAGTTTAGGATTTCATTGCTGTAGGTAAAATAGATATCTGTTTATAACTTCAATTATAATGAAATAAGCGACCAAACGTGTGAATATTAAACACAGTTGATTAATTTAAAAAGATAACCGAAGCTTAGTTATACTATTTTTTTGCCCGTAGGGTGCCGGGCTGGAATGTCACCCCCCATCTCTAGCCTAGGGTGTTGTGAAATGCGACTAAGAGAAAACACCAGAACTTGTTCATTTAGTTAGAGGAACTCATATTCCACACTTCGAGCCCTAAGATACCTTCCAAGCATGGGGATTATTACAACCCCCCTCCCTCCATAACGGGGAGGCTGTATTTAGCAGTAGACAATCCGAGTGATGCAGTTCAGTTATGCTATTAACATTTTTAAATATCGTTTTAACTGTAGACAACGCTAAAACTTTCTGAAAATAATAGAACACGTTTGTCGTTTTATTTTATATTTATTTATAATCAAAAGAAATTAAGAAATAATGATTATTGCTGTCTTAAAAAACAAAGTTAGATTTATCTAGATTCTAGACAAAGATCAGTTCTCTAAAATTTTAAATGAATATTATGTTCTTATCTAGATTCTAGACAAAGATCAGTTCTCTAAAATTTTAAATGAATATTATGTTCTCTTAGAGATCACTTTATATAGTTAGTGGTTTTTTGTTTTCAGGTTCCAGCACTACTATTCATGAATCAGAATACAGATACCGACTGGAAATATAAAACGGATCCTGATTACAAAAGCTGCTTGGGTTTTAACGACAACAGTTGCATTTGGAGCAAAGGAAGAGCCATGGGAGGCTCAAGCTCTATAAATGCTATGCTTTACTTAAGAGGACATCCAAATGACTACAACAAATGGCAAGAAGATGGAAATATGGGATGGGGTTATGAAGATTTAAAACCATATTTTGAGAAGTTAGAACGTAGATTAGAGGTAGAGAATTGTAATAACAGTATGTTAAACCCATGCTACGATATTATCAAAGAAGCATGGAAAGAACTAGGTCTTAATTATGTTAATGATGTTAGTGAAGTTAAAATTGGAACAAGAATAACAAAATTACTAAACAAAGACGGTAAACGACTAAATACAGCTAAAATATATCTTAGTGAGAAGGCTAATTTGCATGTAATGAAAAAGACCACGGCTCAGAAAATAATTGTAGATTCAACGGCTAATATCGTGAACGGTGTCGAAATAATGCACTCAAATGGGAAAATTATGTTAATAAGCGTTAGAAATGAGGTTATACTCTCAGCTGGATCAATTGCCACCCCACAAATATTAATGTTGTCTGGGATTGGACCAAAAAAACACTTAGAAGAAAACGCCATAGACTGCCTCGTAGAGCTTCCCGTGGGTAAAAACTTGCAAGATCATATTTTGCTGCCCATATTTTTAAAGTCAAATTTTCATACAATCACCCCTCCAGACGTTCTTCATTCATTTCTTTTACAGTACATGATGAGCAGAACTGGCCCATTTTCAAACATTGGCATAACAGATTTCATGGGATTTATTAACACGGAAAATTTAAACTATCCTAATATTCAGTTTCATCACACACATTTCATACAGAACGATACATTTATGTTAAGACCCTACTTGAAAGGGGTAGGATATAAAGAAGATATTATAGATCTCATTGAACAATCCAATGAAGCAAGTGATCTGTTAGGTATTTACCCAACTTTACTGCACCCTAGATCAAAAGGAGAAATTTTGCTAGCAAGTTCACATCCAACCTCAAAACCAATAATAAAACCCAATTATTTCAACGACCTTCAAGATTTAGAATCTTTGAGAAAAGGTATAAAGTTTATTAAAAATTTGACGCAAACTCAAAATTTTAAACGTTTTGACATAAAAATTGTTAACTTGCAAATACCAGGATGTATGAAATTTTCTTTGGATTCAGAAAGTTATTGGGAATGTTATATACGACACATGGCAACTACAATATACCATCCTGTAGGTACAGCTAAAATGGGAGCAAAGGCTCGTGGCGGAGTAGTTAACGCAGATCTGTTGGTTCATGGTATAAATAATCTTAGGGTTGTTGATGCTAGTGTTATGCCAATCATAGCTAGTGGTAATACAATGGCTCCTACTATGGTGATCGCTGAAAAAGCAGCTGACATTATATTAAGGAGATATAAGTATGAATTTAAAGATGAATTGTAAAATAGTTGAACTGAGGACAAACTTGTGGGCAAAATTCCTACTATTTTATATATTAAATATATATAACGTTGACTGTATTTTATTCATTCATGTTTTATCATACGAGTATAAATGTAAGTATGGCAACTCAACCATACCTCCGATGGCAGAAAATAGTAAAGAAAGATATGTACTTGAAAAAATAACGGTTCGTGTCTCGATCATCTACTCTCTATAAGTGTGTGTGTGTGTGTTACCACTCACTCACTAAACCAACTGAAGGGCTTTCTATAAAATTTGGTACATAATATATGAATATGCTGCATAACAAAAAGAACGAAACGAGATGAATTAAGAAATGTTACATTAAATACAAAACTATTAAGTAACATACTCGTTAACTGTGTACGGAAAAGAACCGGTGCGTCGAAATAAGTCTGGTATAATAGCAAAGGCTCGCCCCTATTAATTGGGACCAAAAAAGCTTGTCAGGCGAAATGGAAGCATTGAGACACCTCTGCTTTCGGCCGTCCCTATTAGTTTTTTATACAGTCGTTTTCGCCGCTATTTTCGTTTATGTCAAGTGAAAATTATAATTATATATTATAACTTACGATCAGGTGTTAAAGGCTAACCTATCAGCTGTAAAGGTATTATATTAACTTTTTATGGAATTCAGTCGCAAACAAGCAGACGGCCCAACTGCTGGTAAGCGGTTACCGTCGCCTATGGACATTTGTTACACCAGGGGCGTTACCAATGCGTTGCCGACCCTGTGAGACTGTTTTAACACCTTTTTGAAGGAATCCATACTGTAGCTCTGCGGAAAACGCTAGATGGAAGATCATTAGAATGGTAGAACGAACGCATAAATCGAGCTGTATGAGATTTCCAGGACTCGATTATGTGTGGCTTTTAACCGGTTTTGTTTTATTATACATATAAACATAAACTGAATATAATAATATAAACTGAAGCGCTCGTAGCGAAGTTTGCTTGGCCATTCTGAATCGATCAGCAAAGTTAAGCAACGTCCACCGCGGTCAGGAGTTGGATGGGTGACCGCTGGTGACATTTCTACTGAGCGCTTCCGTGCTTGGGAGGGCACGTTAAGCTGTCGGTCCCGGTTGTTGTCTTAGGATGGCAGTCGTTACAGCATGGTGGTAGGGCACTTTGCGAATGCCCGCCTGGCTAGCTACCACCCTCAAGTTGAAAATCTGTCGCCAAGCACCTAACGGTGTGTTCCGGCATCTGTCCTTGAGAGCCAGTAATTCTAGGTTAGCCTGTACAACATCTTCGACCACATCATCACTTACCATCAGGTGAGATAGTGATCAAAGGCTAACCTAACAGGCATAAAAAAAAAAAAAAAGATTTTTGTTCAAAATGTTCACCCAACGCTCGGAACCCAAACGAGAACGCATCGTGACACTAGGTATTGTTACTACTAACGTTCAGCCTTGGAGACGCCACGATGATCCGACAAACTTACGAAATGTGACCAATTTTGCATGCTTGTGTTACTTACGGATGCTCTGACTGAACACCTAATCCATATATATATATAAATTACGTGTCACGTTGTTTGTCCGCGATGGACTCCTAAACTATTGAACTGATTTTAAATTTGATTTGCACACCGGGTGCAAATTGATCCAAATTGAAAGATAGGATAGCTTACATCCTTTTTTTTATTGCCTTTTAGGTTAGCCTTTGACCAGTATATCACCTGATGGTAAGTGATGATGTGGTCGAAGACGTTGTTCGGATGTTGCACCTAGAATTACTGAGAGCTCAAGGACAGCTGCCGGAACACACCGTCAGGAGTTTTCTGTCAATTCATATTCTCAATTACCCGTGCAAAGCCGGGGCAGGCCGCTAGTAGATTGTAGATTGGAACTTACTCCAACGGACTACCGAAAACGGTTATAAAAAGTTTTCTTCCCAGGAAGCAGTACAGAACTCTTTCACACAGTTTGTAAAATCTAGATCACCTGAGTTCTATCGCAAAGGCATAAATGACCTTCCTATTAGATGGCAGCAATGTATAGATATCCCCGTGAGGTGCCGGGTTATAATTGCATCTCCCCATATCTTCCCGTGGGTGTCGTAAGAGGCGACTAAGGGAAAAATACTGAAAGGTGGGCAGCAGCGCCTTCTATAGAACTGCCTGCCAAGCGTGGGGATTATGGCATATAGCCCCTTATAGGAGGCTGTGTTCAGCAGTGGATGATCCGGCTGATACAGAAAAATGTACAGATAATAAATGGTAATTATTTTGATAAATATATTCAATAAAAAAAAAAAAAAATTCAGTACAAATCGGCAATTTCGTTCATACTTTAACCCCTAATATATTACCTATATTTTACAAATTAAATATAATGTAGATATATAGGTACCTACCCTAATATAATAGTTATTTTTAAGTGACAGTGTTCCCGTCAGACATGATTAATTATCAAAGCCAAAGATAGCCTATGACCTAGACGACACCGTTGCCTGCTATTCAATGACTAGAATGCAATAAGAAATGGAAGATACACTCTAAACATTTTGTCCAACGAGACGGCGCGCAATTGTGCAATGTAAAAGACACGACATGGCCAGTTGTTTACGAGAGGCACTGCGGCAGACATCCACCTATTATAGTCACAGCCGAGGAGTCAAGGGTGCTCTTGGGCAATGCAATAGACACCTTACGTTAAGTATCTTTTTACGAAACGACTTTGCAAAATAAACATGTGTGAACAGTAAGGGCAGTCAATAGGAAATGATTTATAGACTCAAAGACGCTTTACAAAGTTTTACAAAGGGAAAACGTCTGTCCTAAATGTGACTCTTTAAATCTCTCTTTGAAATTGTCATGAACGTATATATATTAACAGGGTAAAAAGTTTTAGATCAGAAAAAACAATTAAAAAAAAATAGTATTTCTTCGGTAATTTTTGTGTCATTTTATCATAAAATTTCTAAAGATCATAGAGTGAAAATTCGAGTTGTAATAAATATTTTAGTTTAAAAAAAGCAGTAAAATGTATATGAATATTTCGAGACGCCAAGCCACCGCATGTCACTTATGTACATGAAATAATTAATAATTATTATTATAATATACCTACTTATATTACGGTAAGGTGCCAAGCTAGAATGTCACCCACCCCCTCCTATCACTTCCCGTGGGTGTTGTAAGAGGCGACTTAGCGTAAAATACCGAATGGCGGGCAGCAAAGCCTTCAGAGGATATACTTTCTTACACTGCGATCCCAAAGACGTCTGCTAAGCGTGGGGATTATGGCAAACCGCTCTTTGATGAAAGAGGATGTGTTCAGCAATTTAAAATACGGCTGATACAGTACGCATTCTAAAAAGTGTAAATAATTTTATATGAATTCCCCGAATTTAATATACCTAAATCATCATGAGTCGGAAAGTGACCAGTGTTGCAAAGAGCTCTTCCTCTATCTACAATGTATATACAAACTAGCTCTTAAGTCCAAATAAAGGTTATTCAATGTTTAAGTGACGAATACGTTTTAGTTGGACTAAAATCACAGTGCCATGGGACAGTTTACATTTGTGAAATAGCTAACCAATATCCTTACTGCAATGGTTATTGTATAACTTTGTACACTATAATCAATAAGCAGACAAGACAATACAAAATTAAAAATGTAGATATCATTCCAAATAGTAAAAATCTATTATTTGAAAGAGAGCTTACCTACTAACGCCCTGAATATATTCATTCACCTCATTTTGAGATTTCTGAGTGCGTAATGGTGTTTCGTAAATGGGAAATACTTATTTCACGATAATTAGAAAATTATTGATTTCTTCGTGTTAAACAAAATAACATTTATTTATTTTCTTTATTTATTTAGTCAATTAGCACGGCTTCCACCAATTACACTAAACAAAATTATCAATAACAATTATGAATGAAGTGTACAATTTAAAATTTAAATAAGAATAATAATGTCAAATCAAAGTTAATGTCATAAAATAATAATAATAATGGTCAGTAATAATAAACAATAATTACATATAGCTTAACAAATATGTCAACATTAAATCCACTACATAAAAACTATGACTGTATGCTTGAAGTACGGTAGTACGCTGACTCACAGTACTTCAAGCATTCAGATAAAATCTCTCTCCAGTCGTCAGCAAATATGTCACAATTATGGTTGGCGTCTAGTATATTATTTATGGCTGCAAGGGACCGCGGTATCGGGGAGTTGGCGTGAGAAACTGTCCTATGCCTCGGAGTGGCCAGCAATTTGTGATCCCTACCCCTAAGATAGTTATCTGGTACATACAATCTACATATCAGAGAATGGAGGCCAGGGGCATCCACTATCCCGCGAAGTATTTTACAGACCATCACCAGCTGGTCGCAAGCTCTTCTTACTTCCAAGGAGTTATATCCTAGATATCCGAGTAAATAGTTTGTTGGATACATGTATGGGTAGAACCCATACTTACGCTTGTAAATATACCTGAGGAAGGTTTTCTGAATTTTCTCCAATAGAAGGGTATAATTATCTTCCAAGTGCTAGGCGGATTCATAAATCCTGGGTTTCCTTGTTTTTTTGGGTACCGTAAAACGGAGTCCTAATAACGGGACACCGCTGTCGGTATGTGTAAGTAAGCGAAGTAAGTTACAAACCTGAAATTTTATTCTTTTTGAGAGCCAGCTAATTCTAAGTTAGATTGAAACAAAAAAAAAACAACCTACCATCAGATGAGATAGTGGACAAAGGCTTGCCTATCATCTATTAAAATAAAAGTAAAACATTGTTCCATCACAATTGCATTGCATAAAAATGAATACAAAAAAAATATTTTAGAAAAAACCCATTAAACAACAAAGTATAACGTAACTTTAGTTATAGATGTCGATCCATCCTCATACGATGGTTAAGAGCGAGAGGACGAATTAGAGTCATGAGTCACATGTCATATTAGTTTAGCGGCAAAAAAACACATTAGCTTGTTTAGCCCAGGAATCAAACCCAGAAACTGGATATTTCAAAGCGGAGTTTTTTCACACACGCTAACCGGGCAGTTCGTATAGACAGTGAAAGCACTGAAAAGATGTTTTGCTACTATAGATACAGGCGTTACTTTGCGGAAATCAATATTTTAATAATAACAAATATATTTTATATAATAGCATTCGGTAATATTCTAATTATGAAATGAAATACAGACTTTTATTGGCATACTTCTTTAAGAAAATTAAAAAAATAAATTAAAGCATTATTCTCCTAACAAAAAACCTTTAAATTTTTTTTTAATAATTAATGTACAATATGTCCCGACCGAGGAGGTTTCAATTCAATTTAAGTACACATTATCTATGGTGAGCGCGCTGGTTTCGAGCCAATAGACCAATAATAGACTTTTTCCATTTTGGCGCTATTTCGTACATACGAATTATAAGTAATATTTTGTTGGATAAAACTTTAGTAGCAAAAATGTCAAGCAACACCGACGATACTGATGAAAATTTAACTCCACCTGACATTCTAGAAACAGCTACGAAACTGACGAATAGACTTTTGCCAGAGAAAATCAAGAAAAGCTTATCCAAGCCATGAGATCAAATAAAGTAGTGTATGCAACTGCATATAATTAGGTATTAAAACACTCGTGTTATCTTATTTTGAAACTCGCCTGCGATTCGTTTCAAAAACTACACTCGTGTTTTAATACCCTCTATTACATGACAGTTGCATCTAAACTATTATATACAAACTACTATTCAAAAATATATTTGTTATTATTAAAGATGTTTCGCATTTTACAGTTCAGTTCAGTTTCAATAAACAACATGCAACAATGTTAGCATATATGTTAATCAAACGAATGTATCTGTGCAGTAAGTTATGAGACGGCCGTGATTTGCAAAGAAAACGCGTTTAAGCAATTTGTTCAAGATCACGTTAAGATAGCAAACTTAATAACAATGTACGGATAATTTAAACTTTCTGCAGGAAACTCTAAGGTCGAATCATGCGCCGAATAATTACTGGCAACACAGTAAACTAATTAATAACGAGTGAAATCCAGTTTCGTTCCGTACATAATATAACCTTCTTTCTTTTGCTAATAAGTTAGCCTTGTATTAGCGCCCGTCACCCCGAGACATACTTTAAGTCTCACGTGCCTACATTTTCCTGGCTCCCAATGACTGCAGCTGGAACACTCTGTTATATGTTATATGCCTAGCGACAGATTTCCTACTTGAGGGTGGTAGCTAGCCAGGCGAGCATTCACAAAATGCCCTTCCACCACGCGGTGAGGTTCAAGCCGACGGTGGGGATAGAACCATGTAACTGCGGCACGGCAGTCCATAGCCAAAGCCACTGAGCTATCAAAATTCTTTAAGTCTATAATGTACTGGCTCTCAAGGACTGCTGCTGGAACACACCGTTATGTGTTTGGCGACAGATTATCTAATTAAGAGTGGTAGCTAGTCAGGGGAGCATTTACAAAATTTCTTTACAGCATGCGGTGAGGCCCAAGCCGGTGGTGGTGATAGAACCATGGACTTGCGGCAATCCACAGCTATTACCACTCGGCTATCACTGCCCCAAAGCCTTTGATCACTATCTCACGTAATAACAACAAATATATAAAATATATTTGGAAGAAGAAAATAATAACGTAACAGACCTTGAGCTACCACCCTCAAGTAGAAAACCTGTCGCCCAACATCACACTGTGTTCCACAGCTGTCCTTGAGAGCCAGTAAGTCTAGGTTAGCCTGAACAACATCTTCGACCACATCATCACTTGCCATCAGGTGATAAAGCGGTCAGAGGATAGCCCATCAGATATAAAAAATGTGCCATTAGCATTTACACCCACATAAAGACCACATAAAGGTAGGCCGTTTGTACACACCGGTACCAACGAGGCCTACACTTACAAAGGCATTTCAATAATGTACATTAACATACATTACAGCAGTTCGACCGCAGAAGCATCGCAGTAGTGTGGCGTTTGGTCAATAGCTAAAAGAGTTGGATCCCAGGTCATTCCCGAATTCCCATGTATCATTTTATCCGAGGGGTCCAGAACCTGTGGACGCGCTAAGCACTAATTTGACAAACATGATCATTGCAGTGATCATTATAGTTCTTCTTCTTCGTGTCGACGATTCACGATTTAGATGGATGGCTGCCAGTACTGGGCTGTAGCCACCCCAAGGGTGGTGGCCTCGTAAAGGTCACCCAAAGTGCAAACATTGGGACAATGGGGGCAGGACAGCAAGTGAAGCATGTCCTGCGTAGCGCCACAACTACACTGGATTCCTGCGTTAGAGTATCCCCATTTGGTCATATTAAACCGGCAGCGACCCACTTGAGTCCGGAGTCGGTTTAGTGACTTCCATGTGGGCCACGCCAGATCTTTGCCCGGGGGGAGTTATCATTATGGTAGAATAGGGGCTTTACTGTGTAACTAGATTGGTAATGGAGATGACGGTCATTATCTCAATTTCCTTTGAAATACCCATTACGGAGTTCAAATGTCGAAACAATATTAATCTTCATTACTTTATAATTTACTTAAACGATAAGTCCCTAGAAATGAAATGAAAAGTATTAATTCAAGATATAACTTTAAACAACAACATTAAACAAAGTAAAAACATTAAAAAAGTAGTAATTAGTACTACCTATATAGGGAAGAATAGATATAGGGTAGGGTATCGGTACAAAATACTTGTTTTTGTACCGATATCCTGCCTGTATTATCACCGCACGCCACAGTATAAATCATAGAATCCCATACACACGGCTGTGACTACGCGAGGCGTCAAGAAAACACATAATTACTAAAAATTGGATTTACCCCAAGAAGGATTGCGATTCATTCGTAGTTACGACACCTGTGTATCGATGGTAACGATTGCCGACGGCGAGACGCGCGCCGGTTGAATCACGTACGCAGAAATTGTTGCAAAATTCAATGAAGGATGAATATCAACATCAGCCAGTTCTTTTTTATTATTTTTTTATTATACTTGATAGGTTAGGTTTTGACCACTATCTCACCTGATGGTAAGTGATGATGTGGTCGAAGCGACAGATTTTCAACTTGAGGGTGGTAGCTAGCAATGGAATTGTTTTTTAAAACCCTTTATTTTGACAGCCGATGGGGTTAGAAGAAAACAAATATTTTTATCTCACATTTTTTTTATTTATGTGCCTGGTGTCACTTGCGCTATCAAGACGAATCTAACGATATCTGTTACATTAAAATCAGTTAAGCCGTTTGGAAGTTATTGTTGAATAAAGAAACTCACAAACAAATACATACATGAACCCGAAAACGAAACTCTCCTTTTTTTCGGAAGTCGTGTAAAAAAGGAGGAAAGACGTATTTCAATATATCCTTTGTATATTCGTTACGCGATTACCCCAACAACCAAACGAACTTCCAAATTGGTTCAGTTTAAATTTCATCAACATCGGTCTAGTAGTTTTAAAATACAGTCAATGAACTGAAAATATTTGCGTACCTGGATGATGGAATGATATACTAACCATATACTATAGTAACTAGTTTTATATATCTTTTAAAGGACGTTATTTTTCTTTTGCTCATGGAAATACGTGTTGCGGCGCGCAAAACCGTCTTATGGATATATTAATGACATGTCACATATATATTATATCAATATCATACTTACTTAATATACCTTTAACAGTTTGGTACCGATTTCCACAAGATATTTCATACTTTCAGGCTTAAAACTAGGTTCAACGTTTTTGTAAAAAGAAAATTTGGTAGTCAGTAAAAAAATCCTGATCACGGAACAAAAGCAAACTCATGCAAAGTAACCAGGTTTTCAATTTGTTGAAAGCGTCATCTCTTCGCGTATCAAACAAGCTTTTGACCGCAGTTTGACCTGAAAAAAAGTCACAACGCGATCTAGACCTGAGAAGTAGAAAGATAAAAATTATACGAACGCGAAAAACGAGTATAACATGAAAATTATTACAACTTTCGAAGTATCGATAAAAATATTACATACAATGTGTCCTGGGTATGTACTCGATATTTAATGTCACACTTTTACCAGAGTTGCATCACAGCAAAACATGAAAAGGCGGCCGAAGGAAATTACATAATTAGGTACAAGTCCCATTTTGGCTAAGACAACAACTCCAGATCAGGACGTAAGTATCTACAAACACAACACGCTTTAAAACACTTTAAAAGGCGATTTTGCGATTTTTGTTTATTTACAAATCTAAGGAAATTTAAGATAATGCATACATTCAAAGGAATATCACCTTTGTTACCAGACTTTATCTATTGGACTAGTATTTTGGTTTCTCTCTATAGCGTTCCACTAATTATACAGAAGTTTTTATCTTATTTAGCCACAAACCCAAAAAAAACTATAAATAATATGAATATCCAAGCACCTAACGGTGTGTTCCGGTAGCTGTCCTTGAGAGCCAGTAATTCTAGGTTAGCCTGAACAACATCTTCGAGCACATCATCACTTACCATCAGGTGAGATAGTGGTCAAAGGCTAACCTATCAGCTAAACAAAAAATGTGAGATATTTAAAAAAATAGTTACCATCAAAATAGAAAGCTAAACAATACCAATGTCACCAAAACTATGCTAATCACTTTAATCACCTCCATTTGATCATAACGCGAGGTTTTATAGGTCACATTAACATTGACCTTACACTGAACCTGTTAGGTCCGGTGTTGTGCAATAATGTCTAATTCATCGCAATCACATAGAAAGTCGACAAAAACCCTAATAACTGGGAAATACTCCGAGACATAATCGAAACATTTTTATTCTTAGCGCATCTCGATGTTAAAAAAAACGTTACCACTCGCAGAAGTGTCTGAGCACCCATGGCTCGCCAATATGGCTTGATATCATGTTGGGGTTTGAGCCGGATAGTTCCAGACTTTGGGCTGGTAAAAATGTTTGGTCAGTTTATTTATTTATAGCTATCGATTTATTTATTTATAGCTAAAGGCTGTCTTTGACCACTATCTCACCTGATAGTGTAACGACCCCCCCTTTCCCTATTTATATA
The DNA here is from genome assembly GCA_963854805.1 of Plagodis dolabraria. NCBI lineage: Eukaryota > Metazoa > Arthropoda > Insecta > Lepidoptera > Geometridae > Plagodis > Plagodis dolabraria. Next base: position 18,029,262 of record OY978461.1, read on the forward strand.
TCTCATGTACTCTACGCTACCTTATATGAAAATGTTTAATAAAATGAAATTTAATTGTGATATCCTATTTGTGTGATAACTTCTACCATTCTGAGATACCGTATCCAAACATAACACAAAACCTAATATTGAGTGCGTCTTGACTGAGATCATTATAAGGCCATGTGATCGTCTAGTATAGTGGTCAGGATCCTATATTGTGCCCATAAGTAGCAACTCAGTTTCTTTTCCAAAGGCTTGAGACGTGACCTACTCTACCTATGTACTCTCCAAGTGGTGTAATTTAGAACTGGCTCTCTAACATAATACAGTAAAAGTGTTAAGTTGCAACAACAAAATTTACTATTACCACTTTCTTACTATCAAAACCAAACTACCTATTTCATGACTAAATGTTGTGAGTCTATTAAAACCTCAGCATATTGCCATAAGTATTATGCAGTGATAGATTCTATCTATAGTGACTAATGTGATGTTCTAATAAAGTTGAATAAGAATTACTGCGTAGATATGTAACTATCTGCTTTATATTAATATGGTAGAGTGAAAAGAAGATTATGTTGCTAAGATGTTCTAAGTAGGTATGAAATAAGTAAGATTTACATAAGAACCTTTAAAGTAGGTAAGTATGCAAATAAAATTAAGAATGATATTTAATTGATTGCGGCTAAGGATAACAGCCCCTCCCCGCTGCCATCTGTAGATTTCGACTTGTCCAAACTGGTCATCTTCCACCGCATAGGTCTGTTATATTCCTTACTAATTACCCAACATAATTAGTAACCATATAATCACCCATTGTAAGAGGACTTTATAAAGTTATTATTCTTTCTTTTTTTTTTTGTTTTCTATTATTTACAAATGTACTAAAAGTCAGTAAGTATGTGTATTGCAATTGATTCAGTATTCATATATACTACATGGGCATGAGGACATATTCTTTTGGCAAAAGGGAATGTCGTATGATATTGTCATCGACACTGTAAGTATGTAAGTTTGTATCTTGTCTGCACATTCAAGGACCTTTTTAATTTACTTCTATGAAAATGAGAGACATCATTATTCATAGCTATACAAAACAAACTATTCATTCTACCCAAACGAGTATCTACCATAACACCGAGACGCTGGCCATCTCTGGAGCTGCCTAGCCTCAGTAAGGGCATACATCCAATCATATCTCGGTTCTTAGCGGGACTTCCTTTTACTTATTATGGTAAAAGGAAGTTCCTAATATTACGCTGGTATGTACTAAATATGTCCTAAAACCTGATTGAATTGGGACTACAAGTAACCCTATACAATCTACAGCCTATCATATCTCTGTTTGAGTAGACATATCTAGTTAAATAATATCTTTGAACCTATTCCACCACTTTGTTTAGATGTCATATCCTGTTAGATGATATCATTGGTCCAATATATATTATTTTGAGAGTGGAGAGTAATTATACAGCTTTACTTGATTTTATTATATCTAGTAATTTTAATAGTGAACAAATAAGTTTAGTATATTTTCAAGGTATTCTTGAGTATTTGTTGTTAGATATTCTTTCTTTGTTTCTGCAAACTTTTGACTTCAAAATGAAACAATTTATATTCTTTCCATGTTGTTTGAGGAATAATGCACCTAGACTATATGTCTGATAGAAAAGGTTAATCATAATGAAACAGCTTTGCTTGTCCATTAATTACATGAAAATTTCAAGATATTGCATAGTTATTTTTTTATTTTAGGATATTCTAATTCCTTGTTTTATTTATTTGATATATCCTATTACTTTGATTTTAACAGATACTAATAGCGACATAATAAATTGTAATATATCCTTCCTCATGCTGTCGAAGAGTAGTCAACCATTCTACGTCTCTCATTAGATGGTCTCCCACAATGGAACTGCACAGCTTGTCCATTAGCATCAAAAACGATACCTTACATTTACTACCGTCTTAATTTGAAACTAATTTGAGTGGATGATAATTATAAATATGAACCTAAAACTGATTTTTATTTTATTTATTGTAACAAAATAATTCTAGTTTGTAACCTACATGGCTATTAAAGTATTTCCTGGACACTTGATAGAATATTAAATGTTTTAATAATTCAGCGAACCCAAGGATACTAGTCCACCTCCTGTAATCCGGGAAGTTGCCAGTACACCTATCTTATGAGTTAGATAGAAAAATGTATTGCATCATATCGTGAGTCTACCCCCGAATTATTACTAAGTGCTATTTCCCAAACAATTTCCTATGTTCCCTATTCCTACTCAAATGTACCTAGTTACCTAATTCCTATTCTTCTAGATGTAGTATTCAGCCTAGAGATCCATGTCTCACATTTACTTTAATCATGTGGTGTGTAATGTAGCCCCCTTTCCATAGCAATGGTAGGTAGGACAGCTTCCCCTCGGTGTAAAGAGGAAACTCCTGCTAACAGAAGCTAGCTGAAAGTGGAATGGCAAATTCCAATGTATACTAAATGCCGGTGTAATACGTTCACATACATATGAGGCCGAAGCTTGGGATTGTATTGAACGAGGATTTGATACCTATGGTGTAAAATATATATAATATAGACTTCATTGCAATAACACCCATTATGGTTATTAGGGAACCCCACTTGCTAGGAGCACCTAAGCCACACTAGGATATACGACACTGAAGGGAACTGTAACTGTTTCCCGAAGGATACAGCCGCCGGCTCGTTCCAAGCGCGGGCACATCCCGAGGGACGTTGTCTAAATCTGGGAGCTTGCACTCCCAGACCACGGCTACACGTGAAGACTATAATACCTAAGAAAATGAGGAATCATAATGTAGGGTAGGATACGGGAACGCTTGGAGGAAAACGCTACGTCGTAACCTTTCTTCTGCGTATGCTGAATACTCGGATTACTAATAAATAAGCATTTTGTCAGCCATGCTAACTACTTTGCTCCGGGTTTCCCTTTTTATAGGTACTAACCCTGCCAGTTTAACACTGGGCGTGCCTACTCCCTACCTAAAAATCGACCGAAATCCCCACGTGTTGCCACGTGTTGGGAATCGTACAGACTTTTCATCGGCCATGCCAATTACTAAGTCCCATGTCCTTTGTCAGCATTTAGCCAACTCGAGACTCCCTAACCCCTAACCGGTGTAACACTTCTCAATACACAATTCACTTTTAAATTTTTACCAATAATTCACTTCACGGACTTTAAGAATCTCACCGAAGACCGTCTTCGGAGTACCTCCTGAGAGCGACCTCCGAGGCTTAATGCCTCCATCCCACCATCTTTTTTATTTCCTCACTTTATCCCGCCTAAACTGCACCTCTATCCCCACCCCTGTCTTGCCATTTCTTTTTTTTTCTTTTCCCATACTAAAACTGCCCAATATATTTCATTTAATTCTTCAATAATCATACTTCAACCGATTCCTATTGTCAAAAGTCCCCGATTTATGTGCCGTTCATGCGCTTGGCAACATAAAAAGCATCCAGAACAGCACACTTCTCCGCTCTCTTTCTTTCTTATGGAAAGATAGCACGAGTAAAAGGGTTAATACGATTTCGTTCTAAAACATTCAAAATGCAGCAAACTGATATTTGTAAATAGGTTTATTTATGAACGTGGCGGGACAGAGAAGGGCCTGTACCGTCACAGCCAACCCCCAAATTTTCTGCAGGTGTGAATTTATACCGAAGGAAAATTTTAAAAAAAACCATCTATAGTTCACAAGCAAACCAGACAATAAAAGATAATAAAAACCCCAGAAATGTTATTACCAACAATATTAATAACGATAACACAGATTTATTATTGCTTCCTCGAAATGAAAGAGTGTAGTAGTGTGTTTTTAAACCAACCAAATCACAGCACATCACCTTATCTACATTTTAAGAATTGGCATAAACAAACCATTGAACAACAAAGACTTCTCACAAGGACCAAAAAGGCTATGCAAGAGAACCGGGTTGTGAGGCCGATCTACCCTAATAGTAACAAATCAGCGTAAACTTAATTCAAACCATTCTTCATTCAGATTAAAGATAAATTTCCACCAATAAGTCCCTCCCGTAGCCCCATTGACTTTAATAGTTACAAAGCATTTATTTCCCAATGATAAGAAACCTCCTCAAAATTTCAACTCGGAATAACGTCTGGAACTTAGTTGGAGTTTGTAAAAGTTGCCGAATTTTTCATTTAGCTTTCTTAGCTTCTTGTGAAGTATGGACTTTCTATGATACCAGTTTTAGCACTGAAATTGTCAATCGGACCTAACCTAACACCAATTTCTCATAGAAAGCCCCTTCTGGGTTAAGTTGTGTCTCCAAGGTTAGCATCAATAAATCAGAAGCCCTAACCCCATGAGTCCTGTTGGTTTGCTGGGCCCTGCATACTGTTTAAAACCACTGTCATAAATCTCTCAGCCTCCCATCTCAAGGTCAAATTCAAATCCTAATTATTCATTCATCCATACCTTATTATCAATCAAATTCACTACTTCCACTTGCCTAATATACCTTCCCCAAGCTCACATTCTCGCCTGCCCTTACAAATCAACAGCACGACAACTACAAAGCAGGTATAATATAATAACAGTAAAAATACTCTTTAGTCCATGATAAAACGAATTAAATTTAATGAGATTTATCTGTCAACCATAGATGGCATGCATTAGATAAACTATGTGATGTGATATAAATTGACCACTCTTTACATCTCAACCCCCCCTTTAATATGCTCTTAGCAACTCATTGTATGAATAATAACTTTTAGTTATTGAATTAATTACTATTTACACCTAACCCCTGTTTGTAAATTCCTAGCGTATTATTTAATTATGAATCTATGTTTATTTTTTTTTTTTAAATTGCATTTTGCTATAATTTTCAGTTACTAAATAAAAAACTTTTACGCTCAACCCCCCGTCTGCATATTCTGCATATCCAGTTATTAAATGAATTACATTTACGCCCAACCCCCCGTCTGCATATTCCTAGCAAATTGCTAAATTAAGAATTCAATTGTTCGATTTGAATTTTGAAATAACTTTCAGTTATTGACTGAATTACTATATTCGCTCAAACCCCCGTTTGTAATTTCCTATAGCGTATTATTTAATTATGAATCTATATGTATCTTTTTTTTTTAAGTTACGTTTTGCTATAATTTTCAGTTATTAAATGAATTATTTTTACGCTCAACCCCCCGTCTGCATATTCCTAGCAAATCCTAGAATCTTTAATTAGAATCGTTAATGATTTATTCGTTCTTGTGACGCAAATGCACAGACAGGCTTTGTCAATTATAATTGTTTGTCAATTTTGTTGAAATTTAATTTAGTTTGAATAATAAGTCGCTGGTTTCAACTCATTACTACTTACGTATTTCTTTAAGCAACCCGTATACACAATATAATATTAAATTTTCAACAATACAAACTTGATTTAAGACAATTTATTTTTAGACGACTTCAATTTACTTATCAACAATCTTAAAACTGAACAATTGAAAAGGCCACCATCCTCCCCTCCATCTATGCTTAGTAGAAAATACTTCCACTTTGTTATTTTTCTTTTATATTCATACATGTGTATATTAGAGCCAACCTTTATAGGTATTTATTTAAATTAAATTTCCTTTTATTTTTCAATATTGACTGTTATTATAAATCTTTCCTTATAATTCACCAGACTTACTTTACTTAACAAAGTGGTAGCAAATCCCCCATAAACATACATGGGCCTTTCCCTAACCCAGCGAAATAAAAATCTTAAAATTCAGTTCAAAACTTCCTTTATTGAGGACCCCTTAGGGCGTTTTTGTTAATCTAAATTACAATATATTTTCTTTTTTTTTTTTCTTTAGGACTATATAATTCAAATATTTAGTACATTTACATTTTCCTTTATGTACTAAAAACAAGCCTTCTTATTAGCCTACAACCTCAATTCTTTTCTCTTAACTTCATATAAAAGGTTAACTAATCAAATTCAGTCCAAAACTTTCTTTATTTGAGAACCCCTTAGGGCGTTTTTGTTAATCTAAATTACAATATATTTTCCTTTTTTTTTCTTTAGGATTATATGATTCAAATATTTAGTACATTTACATTTTCCTTTATGTACTAAAAACAAGCCTTATTAACCTACAACCTCAATTCTTTTCTCTTAAATTCATACAAAACGTTAAGTAATCAGTAAACTTTAATTTTAATCTTATACATCTCAATTACGAAATTCAAACTTTGCCTAAAGCATTTTTTTTTTAATAATCTTTATTCAAAATAGTTCCAGCTGTCATTTTGTTCCCCCAATCAGCCCCAACCTAGGTTCCGCCTCTTTGTAATACCTTGACAAATGTATCGCATTAAATTTTCCTCTCACTACATTTGTTTCCGGATTTGTTAGAATGTAGACGTTTTGATAGGGATTTGCTGCTATAACGTATGGTCCCTCATATAATGCCTCAAATTTTTTTGTTATTTTTTGTCTCGCATCAGATCTATTTAACCGTTTTATTTTCACCAAATCGCCTATTTGATATTGAATGAGTCTAAATTTTTTATTAAACTTCAACTGTCGTTTCTCTCCCATCTTTTGTAAATTAAGTTGAGCTAGTTCTCTTATCCTTCCTAACTCTAAGTTAATATTTATTCTCATCAACCCCGGGTCTATTGACAATCTGTTTGATTCACCATACATTATTTCACATGGTGTAAATCCTGTGCTTTCATGAAAGGTATTATTATATAATATTTCTAATTTCGGCAATAGGGCGACCCAACCTCTATGATTATTCCTACAATATGTCCTAAACAAACGCCCTAATTCCTTATTAACTCTTTCCGTAGTGTTTGGTCGCGGATTTCTCACAGTAGTGTATATAACCTTCACTCCTTCTTGCCCCATGAATTCCTTCCATGCTTTGCTCGAAAACTGCGAGCCATTATCAGACATTATGGTTTTTGGTTTAATTATATCGAAAAATTGTCTTACTTTACATATAACTGATCTAGACGTGGCTTTTCTCAAGTCATAAAATTTCACAAATTTGCTGAAGGCATCTTGGATAACTAGTATGTAATTCATCCCAAACTTTCCTGTTGGCAACGGTCCATACAAATCGACCATTACCATCTCACCTATTTCCTTTGCTATTATTGACCGACAGGGACCGACAAATTTAACCGTATTGCTTTTAGTAATCTGACAATCGTGACAATTTTTTATTACTTGTTTCACTAATCTGGTAATCCCTCTCCAATAAAATCTATCTCTTATATATTTTATTACTTTATATGCCCCTTGGTGACCCATTTCTAGGTGTATTTGCACTATAATATCTTTTCGCAAAATTTCCGGTAAATATATAACATCAATATTTGTACCTTCCGGTTTAAAATATAATATATCATTGTTTACATAGCATCTTTTAATTATCCTGCTTTGTTTTTCTATACAGCTATGAGCTTTACCTAATTCCTCTATTATTTTTCTTGTTTCAACATCTTCCTTTTGGAACTTCGATATTTCCTTTAATTTCGTGATCAATTCCCTATTCGTTTTAATTTCCATGTATAATATTTCCGGCAATTTGGTTTTCTCTTCTTGTAATATGTCCCCACCTATTGGGTAACGAGATAAAATGTCAGCTACAATGTTATCCTTGCCCTTAATATGTTGAACCTCAAACTGAAACTGCTCTAAATAATTAACCCATCTAGTTACTCGAGCGTTATATAATCTCCAAGTTTTAATAAAAGATAGTGCTTTATGATCCGTTAGAATTATTACATTAGCCCCCCTTAAATAGGTTTCGAACTTCTGCAAGCAACATATTACCGAATAAAACTCTTGTTCTGTGACGGTCCAATTTAATTGCGGCCCTTTGAGCACCTTACTATGGAATCCTAATATCTTCATTTCACCATCTTCCCCCAATTGATACAAAACTCCTCCTATTCCTATCCCTGAGCTATCTGTTTGCAAATAGTATGATCTCTTGAAGTCAGGGTGGTGAAGCGATATTGTTTTTATGAACAGAGTTTTGATTTTATTGAATGCTTGTTGTTCTATGTCCCCCCAATGCCATCCAGCTTCTTTCTTTAAAAGTTCGCATAGCGGCATAATGTGACTACTATACGCAGGTATAAACCGCCTATAAAAGTTACATAGCCCCAAAAAGGCCCTGACATGTTTTATTTTTTTAGGTGTCGGGAATTCTTGTATCGCGTTCAATTTGTCTGGATCTGTCTTAAGCCCATCCGTGGATATGATGTATCCTAACATCTTAACTTCTTTACACAGAAAATTACTTTTCTTTAAATTACAAGTTAACCCCGCTGCCTGTAGTTTTCCTAGTACTATGTCAATGTGCTCTAAATGTTCTTCTAAGTTACCTGTAGTAATTATAGCCAAGTCATCTAGGTAATTAACACAGAATTCTCGTACTTCAAAACCTAATATAGTATCAATCGCCCTACTAAAACTACCCACAGAAGTTTTTAAGCCTTGAGGCAAAACATTATAGACGTAGGATTTTCCGTTAAACGTAAATCCTGTATACATCTTACTTGATTCAGAAATCGGTATCTGAAAATAAGCATTGTTCATGTCAACTATGCTTATAAAATTTGTTCCATGGAATGAATTTATTACGTCTAACTGTAGTGGCGGTTTTTCTGTTTCAGATATCATATGTTTGTTTATTTCCCTCGCGTCTAAAAGGACTCTGATCGAACCATCCTTTTTTAGAGTGAAGGTTAGCGGGCTGCTATAAGGTGTAGCAGATCTACTTATAATCCCCAGTTTTTCCATTTCCCGTAACTTTTCCTCTACCTTTTCCCGATAAGCATACGGAATAGGATAAGCCCTTTTTACAATCGGGACATGCGGTTCCATCCTAATCTCATGTTCATAACAGTTTGCTCGGCCTAGCGTGTCAGAAAATAAACCTTCATATTTCTTCAATAATACTTGGAGCCTCTCCAAATCCTCTACCTTAAGTGACATACCTATCTTAACCTGTCGTAAATCTATTACCTCATCTTCATTCACTTCGTTACATAGACCCTCACAATCATTCTCAATGTATGGGCTACTTCCGAGTTCTATGAACCTAATGATCTCTTTATGCCCCTCATATTCCAAAACCACCCCTCTATCTGCTCCGCTTAAGACAACCTTAATCTTGTTTGACTTCATCCAGTCAAAACCTAATATTAAAGGTCTAAGCAGTCCTGGTACAATCAACACCCCCGTATCCTTCATTGTCGTTCCTATTTTCAAAGGTAATAAAGCCATGCTACGAATATCGACACTTTTCTGCCCTACAGCTGTTCTTATTTGAACAGGTTTGATAGGAATTAACGGTATATGAGGAATTCGTTGTTTTAATACGCCCCAAAATTCTTCCGAGATACAGGTTATGTCACTTCCTGAATCAAGTAGCCCTACTACTTCAAAGTCAAACACTTGCACACCTATTTCCGACTTAAAATCTGTCCCATTAATTTTTGGTTCTGTATTCCTTTCGTCAAAAACTGATGTAACCGAAGTAAATTCGTCATTATCTAATTGCTCCTGTTCTATTTTTAATTTAAGGACATCTATTATCTGACTACGAATGCAATTTATCCTTGGATCGGTTAATGTGCTATATCCTATTCCCTCTTTTTCCCCTCTATCTAAGATCTTCCCTAATACAGGTATCTTTAAACCTCTTCCATTTTTTCCTAATATCTGACCTGGCTTCCACCCCATTTTCCTCATAATAAGCAAGCCCCTATCCCCTATGGTTGAAGCTGATTCGGGGACAACATCATCAGCCTCCTCTAGTTTGACTCTACTTCCTGACTATTAACAACAGCTGGTTGTTCTCTATCAATTAAACTAACCACCGGTGTTTTAGCAATGGTCTTCTGAACCGCTTCTGGTCTTCGCCAATTCCGATAACCTTGCTGGTAGTCGATTTTCTTTCTCGCACTATCCTTAATCTGTCCTGAAGCTGCAGAATAAGTATGCGCCTCCTGCTTATTGATGTTTTCCATATTTCTAAGAAATTCCGCAGTTTCTACTATAGTTCCTGCTCTAGATGTTACCCACACTTGCTGTACGAACTTTGGGTAATGTCTAATCAAGTCCGCAACTAGTTGTTTTTCTGGTATTTTGTAACTTAGCATCTGAGCCCTGCCAACGATCCTTAGGAAATAGTTTACCATTGATGGATTTTCTTGTCGATCCCAACTTCCTTGTACAATATTCCGACGTAATTCGCTCTGCTCACTTTCACCCCAAAACGTAGCTAAGAAGTCTACTTTAAAATCTTCAACGCAGTTCCATCTCCCTTTATATATTCTGGCCCAATCTCTAGCGTCTTCTACTAAACACTCCTGTATCAGTTCTAACCCTGTGCCTTCTTTTGATGCTTTATTTAAATAAACATCTAGGTCTTCTAGAAAGGTTACCGGATGTATACTTATTTTATTCGTCGTCTTCCCACCAAATTTGGGCTTTTCCGTAGTAATGTTTCTAATATTATAGACAATGCTACTGACCCCTTCACTATTTGCAGGCAGTTGCTTCTCAATGCTTTTATTTTGTTCTTTTATTGCTTTGTCACTAGCTGTAGTGTCAGCTAGTTCAAAATCCATTAAGCCATTTTCCGCTGGCGGTGATAGTGGCTGCTGACTATCAGGCATAATTACTCGCATTCTTTCAACTGATGAGGAAGAACTTCCTACGTCTATCACTGCAGCTTTCGTGTTTTTTACTTCTTCACTTAATACATCAAGTTTAGCAGTTAAAGTACCTATAGTCCTTCTTAACATGTGGTACATAACAGCCGTACTGTTCTTTGTTTTGCTTCTGTCTATTATATTCTTAGGAACGTTTGTCCTTTTAGACCGCTTGGTTGCTGGTTCTATATCCTCATTTTCGTTCGTTTCTACCGTAATATTCACAGCTTCACCTTCTTTTCCCGACTTTGTACGATTATCTCCATTTGTATCTATATTGGATTGCCTACACTTCCGATTAGTAACCATATCAGCCGTACTTTCTCCTGTTTCCACCGGTAATGCATTATTTTCTCCCTCCAAATACCTATTGGGCTGTCTACGTTTCCGACTCGACTTAGGCCTCTCCATTCTTCTATTATGCCGTGTTTAATCCTTTAAATTTTTTTATTTTTTATTTTCACTTAAGAGCACTAAAACCAACATTTTAATACCAATTCAAGAGTCAGATCTTGGCATGCTCAAAGCCGTACAAGTTGTACAACCTCTAGCCACCACTGACCAATTTCGAACCAAATTTACCCCACCCTACGAATGGGGTCAAAATGGTTCACGCATCTCAGATATATATTTCGTTTAATAAATAGGTAATTAATCCGCGTACCTAAACCTCTTTAACACAAGAGATCCCGCTCTATTAATTTTTGGTTAAAAGAAATATATGAATCATAAATGTAATAAATCGTAAACTTGACTATATCCTTAGTGCCTTCTATCATAGGGCGGCAAGATTGTCTACTATTTAATGATATTCATACTCGAAAAGATGCCCTTTATTTCATACAACATAAATCTATATTTTTGTACAATGGCCATTGCCAACAAGAAGCTAAAAAAAAATAATATTGTTACTATTTTGCTTAAACAGGTCAATCTATTCCTCAAACATCTAAACTTTGTCTACCGAAGTTTACAAACTGTCATTAAAATAATAACTTTCAGAACTAATTCCTACCAGTATATAACGTACCCAAAATCGTGTATAGATATCATAACATGATTTTTATATAGAACTGCCCCTAAAGTAATTACGCATCAAATAAAAACCATAACATCTTAATCGATCTCACTTCAATAATTAATACTTGGTTCTAATCAACCTCTATACTGTCGACTACTGTTTAACATGGAATATTTAATAGTATTAGTTAAGGTTTCTATTTCTTGATAAAATTCTTCAAGTATCTAACATGCTAAGCTGACGGCGCCTATATTCTTAATTTTCTAGCGCTATAAATTATTAATCTCAAAAAATTGTTAATGTCCAATATGTACAGATCCAAAAAAAGTTAAAAAGGCGAGATAAAAATTAATTGTCATTTCGTTTTTGAACGAAACTGTTTCTATTACAATGCTGCACAAGGGATTTCTTAAGCTTTTAAAACCTAGTATTTAACAACCGAAAATATTTTATTGCGCCACCAATACTGTAATGTAATAAAGAAATTACAGTGTTATGCCCAAATTTAAGGAATTGAATTTTCTTACTATGTTAATTCATATGTAGGTAATGGATGCAGCTTGAACATTTTTTTTTTTTTTTTTTATGGAACCTAGTATATATGATATACCAACTTTATGTACCTACATAATATGTTAATAGAAAATAACTTATCTGTACATAAAAATAACAAAGCATTTATTTCATTCAAATATTAACTACCTAATATCGATATACTAGCTCATTTGCACATGTTTAGTGTGTACGCATCATATTGCTGCTCTGCACCCCACAACATGGTGACGGAAGGGCAGAAGCGTTGCCACTTTTCGTAGTAATAGAGAGCGTTCTTTGATTTGAGATAGAAATAAATACCATTTGGGTACCAATACAATAATACTAGTTTATAACCGTTTCGGTACCAATACTAAGTAATAACGTACTCGTACTTTATAAACACTAGGTAACGCCGCCCTATTTGCATCGAATGAAAACGGAAAAATCAAAACAAATTGTTGGTTTTAGGTTTTAGACTATAATACACTAAGAGCAGGAAAACACATCAAGGAGACTATATTATTGAATTTAAGAGTTAATTTGGCAGAACTGTGATGTGGTAAACAAGACCTCAGATGCCAATCTATTACCAAGAAATATTCCGTCGTTCCTATCCTGATCTTGACTGTAAAATGCTTTATCTCAGTGCACTTAAATACTGTTTATAAAGGTATAAGGTAGAACATGTTAGTAGGCACAGTGACTATTAATATTAATCGAATAAACACTACCTACCTATCAGTATATGTTTCTGGTAAGATGGTAAGTACCTAACCTATAAACACAACCTATATGTAACCATTTACACATCTCAATCCTTCTGTCCATTCACGGTAACAAATTGTCCCAGTCAAGGCACCTCGGTATCACAAGAAAACTATAGTTAAACTACAATGAAGAAAATTTCCTATCAATGATTGATTATGCTAATAATTAGGGAAACCTGAACACAAAGCACCACATTATAACAAGATAATCCTGGTCACGGAACTCAATTGTAACGAACCCCCCCTCTATCTGTATATAAATCTCATGTACTCTACGCTACCTTATATGAAAATGTTTAATAAAATGAAATTTAATTGTGATATCCTATTTGTGTGATAACTTCTACCATTCTGAGATACCGTATCCAAACATAACACAAAACCTAATATTGAGTGCGTCTTGACTGAGATCATTATAAGGCCATGTGATCGTCTAGTATAGTGGTCAGGATCCTATATTGTGCCCATAAGTAGCAACTCAGTTTCTTTTCCAAAGGCTTGAGACGTGACCTACTCTACCTATGTACTCTCCAAGTGGTGTAATTTAGAACTGGCTCTCTAACATAATACAGTAAAAGTGTTAAGTTGCAACAACAAAATTTACTATTACCACTTTCTTACTATCAAAACCAAACTACCTATTTCATGACTAAATGTTGTGAGTCTATTAAAACCTCAGCATATTGCCATAAGTATTATGCAGTGATAGATTCTATCTATAGTGACTAATGTGATGTTCTAATAAAGTTGAATAAGAATTACTGCGTAGATATGTAACTATCTGCTTTATATTAATATGGTAGAGTGAAAAGAAGATTATGTTGCTAAGATGTTCTAAGTAGGTATGAAATAAGTAAGATTTACATAAGAACCTTTAAAGTAGGTAAGTATGCAAATAAAATTAAGAATGATATTTAATTGATTGCGGCTAAGGATAACAGCCCCTCCCCGCTGCCATCTGTAGATTTCGACTTGTCCAAACTGGTCATCTTCCACCGCATAGGTCTGTTATATTCCTTACTAATTACCCAACATAATTAGTAACCATATAATCACCCATTGTAAGAGGACTTTATAAAGTTATTATTCTTTCTTTTTTTTTTTGTTTTCTATTATTTACAAATGTACTAAAAGTCAGTAAGTATGTGTATTGCAATTGATTCAGTATTCATATATACTACATGGGCATGAGGACATATTCTTTTGGCAAAAGGGAATGTCGTATGATATTGTCATCGACACTGTAAGTATGTAAGTTTGTATCTTGTCTGCACATTCAAGGACCTTTTTAATTTACTTCTATGAAAATGAGAGACATCATTATTCATAGCTATACAAAACAAACTATTCATTCTACCCAAACGAGTATCTACCATAACACCGAGACGCTGGCCATCTCTGGAGCTGCCTAGCCTCAGTAAGGGCATACATCCAATCATATCTCGGTTCTTAGCGGGACTTCCTTTTACTTATTATGGTAAAAGGAAGTTCCTAATATTACGCTGGTATGTACTAAATATGTCCTAAAACCTGATTGAATTGGGACTACAAGTAACCCTATACAATCTACAGCCTATCATATCTCTGTTTGAGTAGACATATCTAGTTAAATAATATCTTTGAACCTATTCCACCACTTTGTTTAGATGTCATATCCTGTTAGATGATATCATTGGTCCAATATATATTATTTTGAGAGTGGAGAGTAATTATACAGCTTTACTTGATTTTATTATATCTAGTAATTTTAATAGTGAACAAATAAGTTTAGTATATTTTCAAGGTATTCTTGAGTATTTGTTGTTAGATATTCTTTCTTTGTTTCTGCAAACTTTTGACTTCAAAATGAAACAATTTATATTCTTTCCATGTTGTTTGAGGAATAATGCACCTAGACTATATGTCTGATAGAAAAGGTTAATCATAATGAAACAGCTTTGCTTGTCCATTAATTACATGAAAATTTCAAGATATTGCATAGTTATTTTTTTATTTTAGGATATTCTAATTCCTTGTTTTATTTATTTGATATATCCTATTACTTTGATTTTAACAGATACTAATAGCGACATAATAAATTGTAATATATCCTTCCTCATGCTGTCGAAGAGTAGTCAACCATTCTACGTCTCTCATTAGATGGTCTCCCACAATGGAACTGCACAGCTTGTCCATTAGCATCAAAAACGATACCTTACATTTACTACCGTCTTAATTTGAAACTAATTTGAGTGGATGATAATTATAAATATGAACCTAAAACTGATTTTTATTTTATTTATTGTAACAAAATAATTCTAGTTTGTAACCTACATGGCTATTAAAGTATTTCCTGGACACTTGATAGAATATTAAATGTTTTAATAATTCAGCGAACCCAAGGATACTAGTCCACCTCCTGTAATCCGGGAAGTTGCCAGTACACCTATCTTATGAGTTAGATAGAAAAATGTATTGCATCATATCGTGAGTCTACCCCCGAATTATTACTAAGTGCTATTTCCCAAACAATTTCCTATGTTCCCTATTCCTACTCAAATGTACCTAGTTACCTAATTCCTATTCTTCTAGATGTAGTATTCAGCCTAGAGATCCATGTCTCACATTTACTTTAATCATGTGGTGTGTAATGTAGCCCCCTTTCCATAGCAATGGTAGGTAGGACAGCTTCCCCTCGGTGTAAAGAGGAAACTCCTGCTAACAGAAGCTAGCTGAAAGTGGAATGGCAAATTCCAATGTATACTAAATGCCGGTGTAATACGTTCACATACATATGAGGCCGAAGCTTGGGATTGTATTGAACGAGGATTTGATACCTATGGTGTAAAATATATATAATATAGACTTCATTGCAATAACACCCATTATGGTTATTAGGGAACCCCACTTGCTAGGAGCACCTAAGCCACACTAGGATATACGACACTGAAGGGAACTGTAACTGTTTCCCGAAGGATACAGCCGCCGGCTCGTTCCAAGCGCGGGCACATCCCGAGGGACGTTGTCTAAATCTGGGAGCTTGCACTCCCAGACCACGGCTACACGTGAAGACTATAATACCTAAGAAAATGAGGAATCATAATGTAGGGTAGGATACGGGAACGCTTGGAGGAAAACGCTACGTCGTAACCTTTCTTCTGCGTATGCTGAATACTCGGATTACTAATAAATAAGCATTTTGTCAGCCATGCTAACTACTTTGCTCCGGGTTTCCCTTTTTATAGGTACTAACCCTGCCAGTTTAACACTGGGCGTGCCTACTCCCTACCTAAAAATCGACCGAAATCCCCACGTGTTGCCACGTGTTGGGAATCGTACAGACTTTTCATCGGCCATGCCAATTACTAAGTCCCATGTCCTTTGTCAGCATTTAGCCAACTCGAGACTCCCTAACCCCTAACCGGTGTAACACTTCTCAATACACAATTCACTTTTAAATTTTTACCAATAATTCACTTCACGGACTTTAAGAATCTCACCGAAGACCGTCTTCGGAGTACCTCCTGAGAGCGACCTCCGAGGCTTAATGCCTCCATCCCACCATCTTTTTTATTTCCTCACTTTATCCCGCCTAAACTGCACCTCTATCCCCACCCCTGTCTTGCCATTTCTTTTTTTTTCTTTTCCCATACTAAAACTGCCCAATATATTTCATTTAATTCTTCAATAATCATACTTCAACCGATTCCTATTGTCAAAAGTCCCCGATTTATGTGCCGTTCATGCGCTTGGCAACATAAAAAGCATCCAGAACAGCACACTTCTCCGCTCTCTTTCTTTCTTATGGAAAGATAGCACGAGTAAAAGGGTTAATACGATTTCGTTCTAAAACATTCAAAATGCAGCAAACTGATATTTGTAAATAGGTTTATTTATGAACGTGGCGGGACAGAGAAGGGCCTGTACCGTCACAATAGTAAGTGATGATGTGGTCGAAGATGTTGCTCAGCTAACTTATTATTACTGGCTCTCAAGGACAGCTGCCGGAACACACCGTTCAGTGCTTGAAGATATATTTTCTCCTTGAGGGTGGTAGCTATACAGACGGGCATTCACAGAATGGCCTACCACCATGCTATAACGACTGCCATCTGCAGACAAAAACTAGGACCAACGGCTTAAAGTGCCCTCCGAAGAACGGAAGCGCTCAGTAGCAATGTCACCAGCACTCACCCATCCAACTCATGACCGCGATGGACGTTGCTTAACTTAGCTGATCCACTACGAGCGCTTCATAATCCTATTGCCATATAGCTCCAGACTTTCGTCAACTAAAAATGTTTTTGTCAGTTAATCCATCAGTCGTCTAATTTGGAAAGGCACCCGAGGTGGTATTCCGACGCTATCTTTACGCCACTTTTGCAAGAGACTGATATGAGTTTTTATAGTATTAATTACTTCTTCAATCTAGATAGCTAAGATGATCTATTCAGTCTCATGATGAAATCTTATTATACAGTCTGATGATGGAATCGCATAATTACTTCAGCTACCAGTGAAAGTGAACTAGATGCATTTTGACATCATCTTTTTTGAGTGTTATTTAGCCAATAATAAAGATTATTTTAATCTGAATATTTCGATATACACATTTGTGTTAAATCCCCGAATCTTAATTGAATTGCAATAGCGCTAAGATTGAACAGATACGTTGTACTATTTTTATTTTTGCAATAACGCATGTTCTGCGGATTACATTACAAAATTATAAATTTACGACCAGAAAAAATATAGTATCCCGCACATGGTCTATAATTTTTCCAGTCGTACATTTAATTTTTTTCAAATATATGTTATGTGGTGCTTTTGCTTGCAATCTCACGTTCACATAGATTAAGTTCAGATTGGAACTCCGGATTGAACTCCTCCATTGGATGTCCAGTTTTTTTTTGTATTCGCGCGCACGGCTAATCGACATCCCTCACTCTCCCCAGCTAGTGCATTCAGAAAATTAAAGCGTCTGGCTTCTATACTGTAGTATGTTAATATATTACTTTTTTTCCTGATAGGTAAGTCTTTGACCACAATCTCATGCGTGGTCGAAGGTTTTAAACAAATTACCTTAGAATTACTAGCTCTCAAGGACACACCGTCATCCCGGAATCGCCGGAACACACCGTAAGATGCTTGGCGACAGATTGTCTACTTGAGTGGTGATCGCTAGCCAGGCGGGCATTCGCAAATAGCCCGCGGCGGGATTCAAACCATTGACCTGCTGCGCTGCAGTCCATAGCCAATTCTACTGAGCCATCATTGCTTCAAAACATTGTCGAAAACAAAGTGTCAATTTATTGTCAAGCTGGAACCAAATTCCAAAAACTCTACTTATACTGGCATTAAATAAGTACCAATAAACGATTAAAATTTAACACTTACTGTAAAATAGCTGTCACATGTAATGTGCCAATGGGACGTTATCTTCCAGCATTTGTTATTCGTCATGAACCTAAACTCCTCCGTTGAACAAAGGAAGACATTTGTAGCTTGTTTTGACCTCCGTTGGGAGGAGTTTGCCATGATCCCACGTTTGGCAGGGGTCTCAGAGATCGCTAAGTATTGTTCAGAAGGCACTGCTGTATCAGCCAGCATATAAGCCTTCATGATATATATTTTTAATGTTATCTAAAATACCAATTATATTGTCATTTGTTATTATAAGATATGAATTTCCACCTGAATGTATTAATTAACCCAAAGTATGTTTTAAAAAATGCGCCAAAACGAGACATAACCGATATTGGCAAATGTTTTGGTCTTCGAAACCAAAGTTCGATGTTGAATGTTAATATGGTCTGAGATACTGCTGCCGATCGGTTTTCACTTTTCACCACACTCAAGAGAAAAAAATATGAATATCTGAAAAGTCATCAAAACCCACACTTATGGACCGATCCTAAATATTCTAATACATGACCGTCGCCTGTCCCAATTTACACCGTAACCTATTAACATTGACCGTTCGCCGAACCTGTCCATATTGTGCAACGGCGTGCAAGCGCGCCAGTGAATGCGGCCAGTATCTCTCGGGCTACCTTCTCGCGCGCTCGGTTCCATTGTGCTGTGATATAACTCATATGTATACGTGATTGACACATGTTCAGTGCGGTGTGATTGAGGTGCAAACTCATTCAGGTACCTTGGTGATATTTTTTTATAAGGTTCGAGTGATGGTGTGAAGGAATTTTTGTCAAATAGTTTAAATTAATCGACTTGCATGTCTTATCTCATGTACCTAATAAGAGTTATTTAATTTAGTAACAGCAGAGAGCTTTAAGGTTGGTTTGGTAAATAATGTTGCCAACAAGGGAACGGCCAGTAGAGGGTTTGTAACTTTACAGATTCATTAGGAAATACACATGTGGTTGGGTAGATTACAAATACATACAATGCGTATAGCTTGGTGGGAAAACGTCGTGGAAACAATGTCATGTTTTCATACACTTTGCCTATTTTATGGAGTATGGAATACAAAACTATGCATTCGTTATAATCAGATTTTACGTACACTACGTTTAGGCTGAGATTTTTACTATCCAGTTAAATGTTCATTCATTGCAGTAGGCAATTTCATTCTGTATTCCAAATAAAGAATATAGTTATGTGGTAATCGGTTTTACTACCATTTAAATAGGTATTTTACGGGAAAGAGGCGTGGTTTTATGTACGTATGTATGTAAATAGGTATCATAATCAAATAACCGTAAGTTCTCAATCTCCTTTACAAATACAAATATCACATCTTCTCTTCTGTAACTTTGTAGCAGAAACAAGCATTACTTTTTTTCCGTATCAAATTCAAATATCCCGAGTTGTCATCTACGATGCTCTTAGGACGATCAATTACAAATGTTTACTATGATTACTGTATATGTTACTGGCACATTCAACAAAAGGGGTATGAAGCCACTGCCAGAAGATCTGCATTCACTACGACACCGGTCCAGGACTCTCTAATGTATTTCAAGTTTACGCAAAATGATGTGACTCAGATAGAGTCTTTTCTACCACATCAACATAGATCCTAGTCATTACCATGTCAAGATGTTGCACGATTATATTATTTCTATACTTAAAAAATCAGTACTAATCAGTACTAATATTATAAATGCGAAAGTAACTCTGTCTGTCTGTCTGTCTATCTGTCTGTCTGTCTGTCTGTTACGCTTTCACGCCAAAACTACTGGACCGATTTGAATGAAATTTAGTATGGAAATAGTTTGAGACCCGGGAAAAAACATAGGATAGTTTTTATCCAACTGCGCAAAAAGAGGTTAATGTTTTTGCGCGATAACCGACATACGCGCGGGCGGAGCCGCGCCCGGAAAGCTAGTAGCATATAAAGAAATAAAATTAATCGGAGTCACATGTCACAACCTCGATTTAATTTATTCCTCAAAATATGATGTATCCGATCATAATGTAATATTATATTCTAATTTAATGGTATCTATGTAAATATTAAAATATATACGATACCTGCATTCCGCGCACATTCGCAGCTTTTCCGACGCTACAGTGCATGCCGGAAACATTACAATATAAGTTACCTGCAACAAAAAAAACAAAAAAAAATAATGAAAATACTTTTATAAGAGCGTAAATCGATTTGAATTGCTGAAACATATCAATTATAGAAGTTGGTGCCGTTGAATCCTCAATTTGAGGCCAATGAGCTATGGCTCTGAGACTCTTTATTTTTTTTTCTTTCAGTATAGGAAATCCGTCTACGCCAAACATACGAGCAGTATAACAAAGTTTATTATCCGTGACGTTAAGATTTGATATGCTTTCGCCGGACTTTGCTCTACATGCGTTTACTCAACTTAACGTTTAAGTTCTTACGTAAACTGATCGAATCTGGCTGATTTAATGTACCAGCCGGATTGTCCACTGCTGAACACAGCTTCCCCCATTAAGGGGGGTTTACATAAACCCCACGCTTGGCAGGCGTCTTTTGGATCGCAGTTTAAGATATCGGTTCCTTAGAAGGCGCTGCTATTTATCCGGTATTTTACCTTTAGTCGCCTCTTACGACACCCCCAGATAACAATGGGTGGGTGACATTATACCTCGGCACCCCACGGGGCTGATTTAACCGAATACAATTCACATAATTTTTATTCCGGAGAATCCAACGATCGACAAATTGTATGTGATATGGTCTCGGTTTCCTATCCTTAATTGCATAGTACGTTATCTTATCAGTCAGATCGTCCAATTGATGAACACAGCCTTCCCGGTTAGGGGGGAGTGTACGCCATAATACTCACACTTGGCAGGCGGCTTAGAGATCACTGAGTTAGTTGGCAGTTCTTCAGAAGGTGCTGTGACCATCTTCTGTTATTTTTCCTTTAGTCGCCTCTAAAAGTTCCCACACAAATATACGGTGGGTGCAATTCTAGCCTAGCACTCCACGGGAGTACATCAGTACTAATATTATAAATGCGAAAGTAACTCTGTCTGTCTGTCTGTCTGTTACGCTTTCACGCCAAAACTACTGGACCGATTTGAATGAAATTTGGTATGGAAATAGTTTGAGACCCGAGAAAAAACATAGGCTAGTTTTTATCCAACTGCGCAAAAAGAGGTTAATGTTTTTGCGCGATAACCGACATACGCGCGGGCGCAGACGCGCCCCGAAAGCTAATAGTATATAAATCGTAAAAACCTTTCAGATTATCGCTTTACATATGGTAAATTTACTTGTATCTATGTTACATTTACACGGTGTTTCAGTCTTCAGGTAGTGTGATGTCTGTGCAAATATAATCTGAGTAAAAATTAATCCGAACAAATTCAAATTGAACTTCACTTGCTATGTCCGTAACACATCTAACGACCGTTTAATTTAATGTGGTTGCATCTTTATTGTAGTACATAAGTTGACGATCTGATAATACAAGAACCGCCTACCAGCAATTGTAACAATTGTGAAAGTAGGTACGTAATTTTTATAACTTTACATTGATATACAGTGGAACACAGTGAGTTACGAATTTCATTGCCAATGCTTAATGTAGCTCCACGCAGACCCCTCCAAAGTGGGTCACTTCAACGACATTGTTCAAAAATCTAAAATTCTGCATGGGGTTTATAGAGGTGAAGGTAAGAACATTTTTTTTGTTTTTTATTTGCCTGATAGGTTATCCTTTGACCACTATCTCACCTGATGGAAAGTCATGGTGTGGTCGAAGATGTTGTTCAGTCTAACCTAGAATTACTGGCTCTTAAGGACAACTGCCAGAACACACCGTTAAGTGCTTGGCGACAGATTTTCTACTTAAGGGTGGTAGCTAGCCAGGCGGGTATTTGCAAAATGCTCAGAATTTCTAGGTTAGCCTAAATAACAACTTCGATCACATTATCACTTACCATCATGTAAGATAGTGTACAAAAGCAAGCCTATCAGCTATAAATAAAAAAAAACATTTGATTGAAAATCTATGTTTATTCAATATTAAACTGCATAATGCAATCTGCAATCCGTTTCAATAAAATAGTGACATAAGAGGTCGTACACGAACTCAAGCCGAAAGTCAAGGTCCGGGATTTGATTCTTACAGCTAGTTGAGCTAATTGAACGATAATACCTACCGTTCCGTAATAGAAGGTATATCTAACAAAATACGCCGCGTTCTTGTAACCAAGAATGCAATGCCTTTCATTTTTTTATTTTATAGTCACGGGTTTCTAGCTTGTACACCTGAAATTTGGATATTTTGTGTACAATGGGAGGCTCTGTGCACGAAAACTAGTTGTTTTGATACTAAATTTGGCAAAGAAATTTGAGGAGGTGCAGCACAATATATTTTATTCGTATCTCCTAAAATATTAGCCTTCCGGCAGCGGCTCCGCCCGCGCCTGATACGGTTATCGCGCAAAAATATTAACCTCTTTTTGCCCAGTGGGATAAAAACTATTCTATGACCTTACCCAGGTCTCAAACTATTACTATACCATATTTCATCCAAAATCGGTCCAGTAGTTTTTAAGTTTATTCGTTATTTATTCGTTATACAAATCTTTCCTCTTTATTGACCGAGCGAGAACTTAGAGCGAAGCGTATCTGATTCAACTTAAACAAAAATGCTTTCGTAAATCCAGTTGTTCTCCTCTACAGGTCGCACTTCTCAACCGATTCTCACGAAGCGAGGTCTATAGCTCGGAGAGCAACTAGTAATGGGGTATTAAATACAACTTATTCAAGGAATGTTTCCAGCTTACGAGACAATTTAACGACGCGTCAAAATCACGACAGGTAAATGAGTTCGTTAACTTTAAAGAATAAGCGACAAAGTAATTCCTGTTTTTCTCAATGACCGCGTAGTTTACACACAACTACAAAGTTGGTAACTACTTGCTAATAACGTAATCTGAACGGCGCCTGCGCATACTATATAATTCTTTCACATCACCCCGAGCAACTCCGAGGTCAAACCATAGTTGTCGCAACGGTGTATACTTATTTATTCCATGTCGTAACGGAGAACCGACTCAGTATCCATTTTGGAATACATAGACCATGAAGACGTAAAATATTTTGAAGCAGTGATAGCTCAGTGGCTTTGGCTATGGACTGCCGCGCAGCTGGTTCATGGTTCGAATCCCGCCGCTGGCTTGAGCTTCACCGCATGGTGGAAGGGCATTTTGTGAACGCCCGCCTAGCTAGCGACCACCCTCAAGTAGAAAATCTGTCGCCAAGCACCTAACGGTGTGTTCCGGCAGCTGTCCTTGAGAGCCAGAGTAATTCTAGGTTAAGCCTGTCAACACCTTCGACCACATCATCACTTACCATCACGTGAGATTGTGGTCAAAGGCTTACCTGTCAGCAATAAAAAAAAAAAAAAAAAAAAAATGCTTAAACTAACTAAAAAAGCTACGAATAATTATCTAACTAAACTAATACAATAAAGAGGAAAGATTTGATTCTTTGTTTGCATTGAATAGGCTCTGAAACTACTGGACCGATTTGAAAAATTCTTTCACCATTGAATCCTACACTATCACTGATGAACTTAGGCTGTAGATGTTCAAAAAGTTAGGGATCCGTATGAAAACTTCGATAATGTAACCAAAAGTGCGAATGATATTCCAAAATAAAAAGTTTATATTGCATACGCTGCGGAAATTGTTGATAATAGAGTAAAGTGATGTACTAAAATTTTATTCTTCTCAGTCGGGCACTCTTGACAGAGTGGTCGTGGTTGATAAGATGGTGGTACATGGTGGGTCTTCAACGTCATCAGTCTTCTTGTTGGTGATCACTGATCTGGCAATGCTTCTCCATTTTTTCCGGTTGGTAGCGTTGCGCGTGCACTCTGATATGGATGATTGTGTAGCCTTTTTGATCAAATCAGTCCAGCGATTGGGAGATCTACCTCTAGCTCTCTTTCTTGCTTCCTGACCCTGGACCACTAATCGTTCCATCGAGTCTTCATTCCTGGAGATGTGCCCGAAGAACTTCAAAATTCGTAATTGAACAATCGACGATAGCCATTATGGCTATCGTCGATTGTTCAATTACGCCATTATGGCTATCGTCTATAATCGGAATCGAAAATTTTATAGAAGACATCAATATCTACAAAAAAGTCTGCAATACTTTTTTTTTTCATAAAATTCAACACAATGGATATTTAAAATACTGCAAAATAATTAAACGTTTATGGTGACAAATATCAATTAGTTGGTTACGAGATTAAAGTTATCTTCGTATAGCATTATCATAATTTGGTGAAATCCTTTCATGCATATAGGGATTAATTGTTAATCCCTAGATTGAATTTAACAGTCCATCGACCAGTGGTCTTTACATACACACTTTACATAAGACTAAAACGCACGGCGCAAATCGACTGTCTAAATGCCATTTTGGCTTGGCCGCAGGTAACTAAAATCGAAATTTCCAGAGTAGACTAGCATCCGACTTTTGGTCGTGAAATCGGCCTGATGACTAAAATCGACTAAAGTACAATTGCAGGCGATCATATGCTGGCCTTGCCACGAATAGTGGGTTACGCTGCATACTTAATACATCATTGAAAAGGAAAATGGTACATTCCGGAACTATAAACGATTCTGATAGACTTTGATAGTTATCACCAGTAACTAAAAACTTCGGGGTTATCGGGAATTTGATTTCCGGCGATAGCGCTTCACGCATATTGGTATCACAATCTTGTACAAGCGGGTTTACCATTCCACGTAGCCAATGCCAGTACGACGCACGCGACTGTTCTCTTCGGTATTTTGATGCAAAATGAACAACTTGCATTTATTCCGCGTAAATGAGGTGGCGATTCGATTTTTAAAAGCAATGCGACTAGTGACTAGCCACATATCTTTAGTCACCCGTGTAAGACCCACATCAGCACTTTTTTGCAGCTACCACCCTCAAGTAGAAATTTTGACGCCAAGCACCTAACATTGTGGTACGTCACAGGGTGACGGGCGGAGTCCTCTTCGTCACTTGTGTCAAAGATCTATTATAGGTAGAGGTTACCGCTTAACATCAGGTGGACCTACTGCTTTAACCTTCACAATTCTATTTAAAAAAAGCTACTATAATTATTTGTAAAGTCACGGGTAGCCAACGGTTACAAGCACCTAATAGCCGTTCTTTGTGGCGTTCTATGGTGGAGACATTTGTTCAACAGTGGACGTCTTCCGGCTGATGATGATGATCTACGATTTGTTTGAAAATACAAAAATTCTGACATTTTCCAAGTCCGGCCGGAATCCACAACGACGAAAAATTCCTGACATCTCAGGATAATTCCTGACGAATGGCCACCCTATGCTTACGTGGTACGTCCTGCGCGTGTCTTGCCGTCGGCAATCTTTACCGTTGATACACAGGTGACTTCACTACTCTACACGAAAATCTGTAGAGTGGTAGAGTTTACGAAACTCTAGCTCAAAACGAAAGTAATATAATTCAGTTGCGAAAATTATAATGTGAACTTTTCGGTAGACAGTGATGTAATACTAATAACCGGTCATATTCGCAGACATAAATAAATAATGGGTATTGGGGCGTTTCACACTACGCATGGTTCGAATCGATGTGTGAATCACTCAACAGCTTTTTTGTTTTAAATACAATAAGTGACAAACTAGCAGACGATCCACCTGATGGTAAGTAGTCACAACCGCCTTTGAACACCTGTAATACTTGCAGCATTACTGGTGCGTTGCCTACCATTAAGAGAAAGGACTCTATTCACGCCTCTTTTGAAGCGGTTTTGATTGTAGACCTGAGTAAACACCTCAGGTGGAAGAGCATTCCACAACTTACAGGTACGTGGCTTAAACAGACGATTAAATCGGGTAGTACGAGACTTCCACGTATCTATAATGTGCGAGTGGCCCTTCTGTCGATAGCGGCCAGTTCGGTAATATTGGCTTTACGCACCGTGGAATGAATTGCCCACGGGTTTTTTACACTTTACTTTTTTCAACTGGCTATTAAGCATCGGATTTGCTGCAGTCTAGTTTAACGGTAGCATAAGCTTGCTTAAAAGATAGACATTCATTCAGTACCTCATATCTGTCACGAAATAGGAACGCTGGTAGCGTGATCCATAATTCAGCCGTCCATATTATCAAGCTGGATTCAAAATTTTATTATAATACTGGCCACTACGTTCTTGTTATTCAATACCACCCACGAGAATTGACAAAAAGGGTCAACGTAGGCAGGCGGCCCATAACGAGACTAGTTAAAACTAATACAAAATGTGCATGGTGGAAGGGTATTTTGCGAATGCCCGCCTGGCTAGCGACCACCCTCAAGTAGAAAATCTTTCGCCAAGAACCTAAAGGTGTGTCCGGCAGCTTTCCTTTAGAGCCAGCAATTCTAGGTTAAGTCTGTTAACACCTTCGACCACATCATCACTTACCAACAGGTGAAATTGTAATCAAAGGCTTACATATCAGCAAAAAAAATACTAGAAACCTAGTACTAGAAAATCCCATTACTGTCCGTTCTTCCATCCATTCGTCCGACCTTGTATCTTCAAAACAGGAAAACAGTCGATATTTTTACGGAATGTGTTATTATCACAGATTGCCTATCAGATTCAAATAAAAGTTAAAAATAAAAGGAGGTCCCCAAAATTTTTAGTCACTAATGTTTTATTGTTTTTGCTTTATCGTAGAAAAGGTAGCACATCAAACTTGTCGCATTTACATAGTCCAAAGTTAGTGTAATAACTGAGCTGCCAAGTGCAGATTGGACTCCCGCTAGGGATCTCGAACTGCATGAAAAATTATACTACTTTTTTGTACATACTGTGTGCAGGTACGGAACCCTCGTTGCCCGAGTCTGACTCGCACTTGCCCAGTTTTATTTGTGTAAGCGAAAAACTAAATAAATATATTGTAAAGACCATACTCCTATAATTAGGTTAAAGGCAGGATATATGATGATATTGAGTGAGCAATTTTTTTATGCAAATAAAGTGCATAATTTGAAGTGCTTTTGTAGATCATGCGATTAAAACAAATATGATATTTAGAACGTAATTAAGGAAATTAAAATAAAGGTATCCTTTTTACAAATCAGGTCAATGATAAACTATAATTTTGTGTTAAAGTACATATCCTGTGATATTATTATGAGCTATAATAGTTATAGTATAAGTTTTAACTAATTCCTATTTTTTTTATGTTTTAACCGCGGTGGTATGCCTTCATAAATAAAATACTACCACTTTTTAATTTTATTATAATTATAAAAATCATAACTCATGTTTTGTAAACATTGTAAGCTCCTATACCTATAACAGTTCAAAGATATACCCGTTTAAAACTAGGGCCAGAAACAGTATGTGACCCTGATTGCTTGAATGGAAGGCTCAAATGAGGCAGGTCCAGAGATAGTATGGGGCCATATTTGCTTGTATATAGGCCTAAAACCTTTGACTGACCTCTATCACATATTTAGAATAGAAACTGCCACTCATGGGCAGTTGACAAACCACACATACTGTTTCGTGTTTGGTGACAGATTTTATACTTGACGATGGTAAATCAGGTGAATATTCGCAAAATGCGGTATGACAATCAACATAAGCAACAACATCCACAGTTGAGCAATGCCTCCCCATTGGGGATGCCTTTTTTTATGCTGGATAGTTAAGCCTTTGACCACTATCTCACCTGATGGTAAGTGATGATGTGGTCGAAGATGTTGTTCAGGCTAACCTAGAATTACTGGCTCTCAAGGACAGCTGCCGGAGCACACCGTTAGGTGCTTGGCGACAGATTTCATCAGTATTATGTCGTATGGTGTATTGCTGTGGGGAGCTGCTGCGGAGATGGAAACAATCTTTATCTTACAAAAGCGTGCAATTCGAGCCATATATGAAATGGATCCTATGGAATCTCTAAGGGATCTTTTTAAAGAAATTGATATATTAACTTTACCGAGTCTGTATATATTTGAAAATATTATGTATGTTCGGAAAAAATTGAGTAAATTTAAATTAAATAGTGACAACCACGATTACAACACTAGGAATAAATATAAAATGGCAGTACCAAGTTTTAAACTAGCATAGACAAATAAAAGGTCCTTTTTAGGTAATTGTGTGCGGTTTTATAATAAAATTTCCAAACATATTACAATGCTCACAGAAGGAAAATTCAAATTGCATGTGAAAAATATTTTGATTGAGAAATCATACTACAAAGTTTGTGATTACTTAAACGACAAAGATGCTTGGAAAGTTCCGCCTCTGCCAAGCTAGCGCCTGTCACCTATGTAATTTGAACAAATATTGTAATAGTCGTATTATATTGTATAGAACACATTGTTAAAAGATGTTTAAATGAATGGCCCCGAGTTTCTTGCCCGTTCTTCTCGCAGTGGCTCTATAATTTTTTTTGCTGAACGTGGCAGTACAATGTAGAATATTTAAATATTAAAATTTGTAATTGACCTTCATAAGAGCGTCGTAGACGCCTACATTTAATAAATGATTTTGAATTTGAATTTGAATTTTCTACTTCAGGGTGGTAGCTAGCCAGGCGGGCATTCGCAAAATGCCCTACCACCATGCTATAACGACTGCCATCCTGAGACAACAACCGGGACCGACGGCTTAACGTGCCCTCCAAAGCACGGAAAATGCTTGGCATAATCCCCACGCTTGGCAGGCGTCTTGGGGTTCGCATTGTACGATGGCAGTTCTTCAAAAGGCATTGCTGTCCACCTTCTGTCATTTTTCCTTTCGTCGCCTATTACGACGCGCACAGGAAGATATGAGAGGGGAGGAGGGTGAGGCACTGACGTATCACAATGCATGCGTCTAAAGTTTTCATTAATATAATATACATATCTAATTTGCATTATTTAACCTTTTCGATCATAAATAGAATATTAGAATATTACTATGTAACAATTTGATGTTAGGACGGTCCAAGGTCGGTTTGCAACCTCCTTCCTAGCCAGTGTTACCACATCAATTTGTAAAAAATAAACGCAACAGATGTAATTGCTAATGTTGCCAGCATTCCATTGCCGAAATGGTTGAAATTATATCATATTAATTATCGTCTCTTGTGACTTAGGTTCTGTATGCGACTTTGTCTGAGTTTCGTTTGTAAATTTATTTAGTAATGCTTAATTTTTTTTTATCACATTAAAATAATCATAATCGGTACACTGGAAAGAGTTATGATTGAGAACCTCCTTCTTTTTTAAAGTCTTTTTGAAGTTCTGAGACAGTGGCATTGGCTATGGACTGCCAGGTCGTGGTCCATAGTTCGAATCCCGCCGCGGGCTTGTGCTTCACCGCATCGTGGAAGGGCAAAATGCCCGCCTGGCTAGCAACCACCCTCAAGTAAAAAATCTGTGGCCAAGCACCTAACGGTGTTTTCTGGCAGCAGTCCTTGAGACCCAGTGAAATTACAGGCACATTAGACTTAAGAACTATGTCTCAAAGTGACAGCGCAGTGCAGTTCGTGACTTGTGACGATATGCATCTGTTATTGGCAGAGGTTAGTTCGCTTAACATCAGGCGTGCCTCAAGCTTGCTCCGTCACATAAATATATAGAAAAAAATTGAATATTTTATAATTAAACATCAGGGCACGACAGCAATGTTTTTAAATTTTATTGAACGAATGGCATTCATACCTATTTACGACGACAACCACAAACAACTAAACCATGTCTGGGTAACTACGATACTGCTGACACAGACACGTGTTTTTTTCTATATCATATGTAAAAACATATACTTAATATACAACGCACAGGCACAGTTATTTCGCATACAAAAAATTTCGCAAAATACTTTTTTCGTATATACTTTTTCTACTTAGATTAGATTTAAGTCGTTCAAGCGATACACATACGTCAAATCTTAATAATCTATGTATTTTTTAAAACTATTAAACTAGTAATTAAACAACTTTAAACAGTTTAATCGCGTGGTCACGGGGTGATAAACCGTTTTAAGATGTTTACTTACTATGTGTAACAATCGCGAAAACCTATGACAACAGTCTTATTGAACTATTAAAAAAAATACAAGATAATGCGATAGCAATGTTCGATTCACTCAAATTTTACTCACACTGTACTATACTTATCTTGACTAAGACCAAATTTAGTAAAAAAAATCACGATGTGTAACCGCGACCATAAAGCATAATATGATGGATTTAACTACTCGGTATACCTAAACTGGAACAAAAACTAAACTACAGTTGCGGCCCTTATTTGGGCGTAGACACTTTAGCGCCGTCACATCTTTCTGAAACCAACGTGAGGGCTGGCGCCGCGGCTACTTCGGCGGAGCAAGTCAAGCGGCGCAAATATGCTAACATCGTGGCCTCGGTAGTGGTTACATATTAAATTTGAGCACTCTGGTATAGAGATGTTGGGTCCCTGGGGACCGGGGGCTCATCGTATTTTCCAAAATTTATCTCAGCGCTTGGTCGATACGACGCGTGATCAAAATGCTGGCACATATTTGGCTCAACGAATAAGCATTGCAATTCAACGGGGCAATGCTGCCAGCATGCTGAGAACGCTGCCAACTGGTAGTGGGCTGGAGCATTTGGACTCAGCAATGACTGATAGGTTGTCTAAATGCTTTAATTGTAGTAGCTGTAGTGTTGTATATAGTTCGTAGTATTTTGTTGATTAAGGCGCCGATTAAAACAAAGTAGGTTACTAACATAACTACAGTTCATAAAACACAATAAAAAGTATTCATCCGAAAAAGTACTAGTAACGATCTCTAAATATGACGAATGACCGTAATTTCATCAGTCTGAATCGGGTGCATTAATGATTTCTACAACACATAATGTTGCAGAAATCATATTAAATTCATCCGATGACCTTCTACTTTTTAGCAATCGCCTAATGTGATTAATGAAATGTCCATAAATCACAATATACTTATTAACGTCAGAAATATTTATTTTATCCCACATTTATTCGTTAACTGCCAGATTAGCGTCAAATCGATAGGTTTATCGTAATACCCATAATATCTATTTTACTGCGCTTACCCTCATATCTGGAAATCAACATATATGTATTTGAAGCGCTCGTAGCGAAGTTTGCTTAGCCGTTCTTAACCGATCAGCCAACATCTACCGCGGTCATTACTTGGATGGGTGACAGCTAGTAATATTATTTCTGAGCGTGCACGTGCTTCGGAGGGCACGTTAAGCCGTCGCGTCGGTCCCGATTGTTAGGCAGCCGTTATAGCATGGTGGTAGGGCATTTTGTGAATGCCCACCTGGTTAGCCACCAACCTCAAGTAGAAAACCTATCGCCAAACACATAACGGTGTGTTCGGGCAGCTGTCCCTGCGGCCAGTAATTCTAGGTGCTATCAGGTGAGATAGTGGCCAAAGGATAACCTAACAGGCACAAAAAACTGTTTTTTTTTTGCTTTCTTGATGGAACTACACAGCCTGTTAAGCAGTATAACCTGTGCCTATAACAGATGGAGCTCGTTACTGCACTGCGCCCAACACCCTGAGACATACAGTTGTAAAGGCTCTGTGTCTGTAATTTCACCGGCACCCTTCACACACGCACATTACTGCTTGGCTATAGAAATACGTGTGGTAGCAGTACATACACGGATGAACTCGCACAAAAAAAAATTAAAGCTAATCAAACTTCATAGTAGTTTCCGCAGCTGAACGTAACCCCCTTAATGAAGCCTATGTCTGGAAGAGATCGCTCTCAGCGATAAGACCGCCCATTGTCACACCTACTCTCACTGATTATGTTTTCAAGTTAAAAATTTGTAAATTTGTATTGGGTCAATAAAGTGTTATCTACCCAAAACTCACTACCGAGAACATATCATAACTTTAAAACATTTATACCTACACCATTGTTTTTCATAACTTTCCTTGGTTATAAGGAAATGAGACAATTTTAAGCCAGCATATTCCTAAGCCTATAGCCTCATCTCTTCGCTTGCAACATCAAAACCGGTTACAAAGACCGGTATCCTACGTGTGACTATTTCAACAGAAACCTTGTCAAATATAACCATTTGTGGAGTCAGGCCGGAACAACCACTCCGTTTATGTTCCTGTAGAAAAGTGCGTTAGTAAAATATGTTAGAAAATTGGTATCAGCTGACCGTGTTTGAAGGTACGATTACCATACAACTAATTAACAACATATTTTTATAATATTATTATTACTATATCAGTACTAATATTACAAATGCGAAAGTAACTCTGTCGGTCTGTCTGTTACGCTTTCACGCCAAAACTACTGGACCGATTTGAATAAAATAGTTTTTATCCAACTGCGCAAAAAGAGGTTAATGTTTTTGCGCGATAACCGACATGCGCGCGGGCGGGGCCGCGCCCGGAAAGCTAGTCAGTATTTAATATTATAAATGCGAAAGTAACTCTGTCTGTCTGTCTGTCTGTAACGCTTTCACGCCAAAACTACTGGACCGATTTGAATGAAATTTGGTATGGAAATAGTTTGAGACCCGGGAAAAAACATAGGATAGTTTTCGCAAAAAGAGGTTAATATTTTAACCGAAATACGCGCGGGCGGAGCCACGCCCTGAAAGCTAGTTAAATATAAATTCTAAATATGATTACAAGCACTATCGCTTGTACAAATCTAACGAACATGACATCTACAAATTATTGGAGCAGACAATTATACGCGCACCCCCGTATGGCGGTAAATGTAATTCAATTGTAGCACAAAGTTTCGGCTCGAAATAGTAAGTTCCTCTTTAACCCAAGAACCAAGCGTGCTGTTTTTTTTAGAAAATATAATATGAACATGTTTGACTAGATAAACAACAATTACAATTAATTAAAAAGTAAAAAACACGACTGCATATTATATATTTTCGTTAAGCGTTGTATCGTCCCATTGAAATTAAAAGTGTTAGTTATTTTTTATTTTTTTTGTGATATTGTGATGGAACCAGCTCGATGCCCACCTGATGTTAAACGGTTACCTCTGCATAATTATAATAGATGCATTTCGTCACAAGTGACGAATTGCACTGCGCCCGTCACCTTGAGACATAGTTGTCAAGTCACATGTGTCTGTCATTTCACTGGCTCTCAAGGACTCCTGCCGGAACACACCGTTAGGTGCTTGGCGACAGATTTTCTACTTGAGGGTGGTCGCTAGCCAGTCGGGCATTCGCAAAAAGCCCTACCACCATGCGGTGAAGCTCAAGCCCGCGGCGGGATTCGAACCATGGACCTGCTGCGCGGCAGTCCATAGCCAATGCCACTGAGCCATCACTGCTTTAAGATATTAGATTATATAATAGCTTTTTAAAGCCCTTAATTTCATTCCCCACTCAATGGGTTTGGAAGACAGAAAAAAAATCTCGCAATTATGGCGTCTAAAATCACCAGGTACAAAAGAAGAGAAGAATGCAGTTCTCTTGAGTCTTACGCATATTTTAATTTCTTATTAAGGGCTTAACAGCTCCTAAACAAGCAGATCGCTGTCAGTGAGTACGAAAATCAAATAAATTTCCCTTGAAATAAGGACCACTTTAGCATGCACCCCGACGTTTTTATGTGTTTTTACACGACTGTCCAAAAAATGAGTGTTATGTTTTCAGGGTTCAA
Organism: Plagodis dolabraria; assembly: GCA_963854805.1. NCBI lineage: Eukaryota > Metazoa > Arthropoda > Insecta > Lepidoptera > Geometridae > Plagodis > Plagodis dolabraria. The sequence continues at coordinate 18,063,425 of OY978461.1, forward strand.
GTAAGTAAGTATGTTTGTGAGTTTCTTTATTCTACCATAACTTCTAAACGGCTTGACCGATTTTGATGTATGGTATATCATTCGATTGGTCTTGATAACCCAAGTGACACTAGATACATAAAAATAGTAAAAAAAAAACAATATTGCGGATTTTAGACGCCATATTGCGAGAAAATATTTTTTCCAAACTCATCGAGTTTTGTCTCATGAAGGGGGTTTTGTCTCATTTTAAAAGGCGATTTCAGAAATATACATGGCTTGCAATTTTAATTTCAATGTAAAAACAAAACGCTTAACGAAAATAAATAAATTGCAGGCGTGTTTTTTACGTGTTTAATTAATTTATAACTGTTATCATTCTTACAGCGGAGCCGTCTCCGGACTGTAACACTAATGCAGACATGCAAACATAGGTCTATTCTAGTTTGTGAGTTACATGCGCTCGTCAAATTTAAAGAACTGACGACTTTAATGTAGAAGCTATTACATAAGAAATCATAAGATACGTCATTATGTGACAATATTATCGGCAAAGGAATCATAAGCGACGCCCATTGTGATCGCAAATACGGTAATTAATAATGATATTACGATGTCACTTTGAGATGAATTGATGTATCTGTGATTCTAATTTATAGTCATCATATATTATAAAGATATGTCAATGTCATAAAAATGGGCGTAACATTTATTAGTTAAACAAAACGTGGGCGACAAACTTAAAGCTGTTAATTATTGGTATAATAATATACTGTCTTAAAGGTATTAAAATAATTATAAATCATATTTGCAATAAAAACGATTATAAAAATCGGAAAATATTTAACGGTGTCCTCCGCTAAACAAAGCCTTCTCCATTAACAATAATGCCCATAATTGGCAGGCGTCTGCGAAAACGCAGTGTACGATAGCAGTTCCTCAGAAGGCGCTGCTGCCCGTCTTGCAGTATGCTGTTCAACACACTGTACACATCGTAGTTCAACCGCAGATATTTCACAAGGTTCTGATCTCAACTCACAAACCCAGTTACACAGTTATACATATTTATAATACAGTACACTGCAGGGAAACGGGAAAAAAGTCGCAATTGTACTAGATGATTGGCACAATTCCCACATATTCATAGAATTCAAATATACCTCTAAGGCCGTTGTCACACGATGCTACTACGGAAGCTGTGATGATACATAAGCGATTTGAGTATGCAACGGTAATTCAAGTCACCGCCGCGCCGTCGCACAATTTCAACGATTTTCTCAAGACGCGTCATCGTTGGGTATCGGACCGATTCGGTCCTCGATACTCGTCTATTGGTTTCATTTGGCTCTTAAAAAGGTGTATAAAGGGCTGTTAGCTACTATTATTCTCAAAGCGTGGAGATCATGGCAAATCCACCCAATGGGGAAGACCTTGTTCAACAGTGGACGTTCCGGGTAAAGTGATGATGATTAGCTACTATTGTGCTAACTACTATCTCTGCTAGTCGCATACAAAGGAAAGTCAACTATTAACCGAAAAATTTGGACCAGCTATATAAAACAGTGTTTCAGTGATGGCTCAGGGGCTTTGGCTATGGACTGCCGCGCAGCAGGTCCATGGTTCGAATCCCGCCGCGGGCTTGAGCTTCACCGCATGGTGGAAGGGCATTTTTGCGAATGCCCGCCTGGCTAGCGACCACCCTCAAGTTGAAAATCTGTCGCCAAGCACCTAACGGTGTGTTCCGGCAGCTGTCCTTGAGAGCCAGTAATTCTAGGTTAAGCCTGTTAACACCTTAGACCACATCATCACTTACCATCACGTGAGATTGTGGTCAAAGGCTTACCTATCAGCAATAAAAAAAAAAAAACACATTTTTTTTTAAGTCCAAGCCACGTGGCCAACAATTGCTTTTATATTGCTATTTTTATTAATTTTATAACGAGGAAAGATTTGTATTTTTGTTTGTAACGAATAAACTTAAAAACTACTGGACCGATTTGAAAAATTCTTTCACCGTTAGAATTCTACATTATACCTGATGAACATAGGCTACAGAACATTATCAAAAAAGCTGTTTTTGTCTGTTAAATACCCTTGCGAAACAGTGTCGCGGCGGTAGTTTTCAATAAATGCAAAGAAGAACACTGTTTAATTCCTCTAGCTATATGTCATTATATTAACTCGACGACTGCTTAAGCGATGAGTCATCAAGTCTAGTCTAATTAGCATAGCAGTAAATAGCTTTTTTTAAACTGCATGTCAATCATGTCTTATGGATCGCAGTCGCGTAGCTTGTGAACAGCGTGGTGGGAGAAAGGCCTGAGATAGAACTTCACATTGTTTTAAGTCTAATTGGAAAATGTTTTTAATTCCTTTCTTACAAACTAGATTAAGGGTCCAATTCAGAATGTCCTAATAACGTTTCGGGCTGCTAACCAACACACAAAATAACTGAATCAAAAATATGACAGTTAACATGCAGCGCGTTTAAGGCTTTAACCGATAGATAGGCTGCTAGATAGGATAGGATGACTGTGAAACGCAAAGATAGTGTTTTGTTTAATAAGTAAGTTCTGGGTAGTATAACCGGAACTTACTCGAACATTCTGAAACAGGCCCTAATTGTTACATTTACAAATTTTTATAGCGCAAAATTTTCATCTCGCACCGTCATCGCACTCAACATAATATATGATTTATACTAACGACGGCGACGGAAGAAAGTGCGATATATAAAGATTTGAATCGCTCGTAGCGAAGTATTATGCTTAGCTGTTCTGAACCGATCAGCAAAGTTAAGCAACGTCCGCCACGGTCATGAGTTGGATGGGTGACTGCTGGTGACATTACTACTGAGCGCTTCCTTGCTTCGGAGGGCACGTTAAACCGTCGGTCCCGGTTGTTGTCTTTGGATGGCAGTCATTATAGCATGATGGTAGGGCATTTTGCGAATGCCCATCTGGCTAGCTACCATCCTCAAGTAGAAAATCTGTCGCCAAGCACCTAACGGTGTGTTCCGGCAGCTGTCCTTGAGAGCCAGTAATTCTAGGTTAGCCAGAACCACATCTTTGTCGACATCATCACTTACCATCAGGTTAGATGGTGGTCAAAGGCTCACCTATGATGCCTCATAGGTGAGCCTTTTAAAAAGTTTAAAAAGTTTTTTTTTCGATATTATAAAGATAAAGAGTTATTCGATAGCATACTACCAAATTAAGTAATACGTCTTAAAGAATTAAGTTATAGTCTGCATAATAAAATAATCCCTGTTTCCACTTCTGGGACACAACAGTGTTATTTGGACTTTCTGGCGAAAAACTTTCAGCAACAGTAGGATACTAGAGTTATGCTTCGTAGGTGACAATATGCTCGTCACCTTTTGGGAAAGGTGACGAGCATAAATTACTATTGTAAGAAATGGACTGTAACCCTATGTCAGTCGTAATAGGCGACGATGGGAAAAACAAAAGAGGGATAACATCGCCTTCTGAAGAACTGCCATCTCACACTGCCATAACCAAAACGCCAAGCGTGGAGTCCTTGATAGCCAGTAATTCTAGGTTAGCCTGAACAACGTCTTCGACCACATTTTCACTTATCATCAAGTGAGATAGTGGTCGAAGATTTAGACTATCAGTTATAAATAAATAAAATACCTCTTAATTCGACATTAATGTTGAGGGTGACTAATTCCATTTTTACAAAGTCACTTTTTACGATACCCAACAGAAGGATAAAAAACTGCCCCTTCATTCTTACAAAGCAAACTATATTATAATATGCTAAGTCAAACAAATGTAAAGCAAGAACACTGACAAAGGATCAGAATGTATAAGATGCTCACCCCAAAAAGATCAAACTCAACAAAAGGTAAGCAGAGCCCAAACAAAAGCCTGAACACAACGACCTCCGCTCTGATCCCCGACCTTGCAGGCACCCTACACTCTCGTTATTACATTGTTACGAAGACTACTTCAACCTCAATTGTGAACTCAAGCACAAGACGCACGTTCAACGTGTTTTATTACATCAGAGTTACATAAGTGGCTGAGAGGTGACTGTCATCCGTGGACCGAGCTGCATTCATTCTGTGTCGTATCGTACACCTACTTACGCACGTTTACTGCAACGCAATGCACTCGGAAAAAATGTGGTTCATTATACGTTCATTTATGACCCGTTTCGTCTTCATCTTTCCATCGTCCCGCTCATCTAGAGGTCGGCACATTATGTGTTCTCAATTACAATCGAATGTACGTAATTGGAAATTTGATTTTGTCATCAATACACTGGTTATCATAAATTGTTGACTACTTTGGGTTTTTTTAATTATTTGTTTATACTGAACGAATTGCGCTGCGCTCTTCATACTGAGACATACAGTTGTTAAGTCTCATGTGTCTGTAATTCTGGCGACAGATTTTCTACTTGAGGGTGGTAGATAGCCAGGCGAGCATTCGCAAAATGCCCTTCCACAATGCGGTGAAGTTCAAGCCGGCGGCGGTGAGGATGGAACCATGGAGTTGCGGCGCGGCAGTCCATAGCTATAACCACCCGGCCATCATTGCTTCGAACCTATACCTACTTACGCACGTTTACTGCAACGCAATGCACTCGGAAAAAATGTGGTTCATTATACTATTATAGTTTATTTATGACCCGTTTCGTCATCATTTTACCATCGTCCTGCTCATCTAGAGTTCGGTATATTATATGCTCTCTAATTATAATTAAAAGTACGTAATGTGAAATATAGTTTATTTCACATTACGTACTTAATTTTGCTACCAATACAATGATTATTCAAAGAATTGTTGACTTCCGTTCTGTTGGCTTGCCCCCTTCCTGACGCCTGAATGCTTTAGTAGTATACACGCTATCTTTACATCAATTTCATGATTAAAAGCATTGAAGCTTAGCGAAATAATAAATAAATTCAAAAAAAATCTTTTGTACCATAATTGCTTGACCACACAACGGAAATATACTACACAAATACATTTATATAAAGGAAAATGGAATAAATATACTATCGTTTGTCTTATCGCTAGAAATCTCTGCCAGACAGTCATTGTAAAAAACGAAAGTTGTGATCATTCAGTATGATTATTATATAGTTTATATACATTTATTACATAATGATGAAAAAAAAAATTGCGAAAGTCAAAGAGATATAATAAATTCACTTAGTCTCCAGTATTTCTTTTAGTTTCATAATTATTGAATTCCAAAATATTTAGGGCGTGCATTAATGACGTGAATAATGCTGCAACATTTAACGTAAAAGGCAGCACAGGTATTTCCAGACACAATAATTACAATGTTATTAAGATGACAGAAAAGAAGATGTTAGGAAATTGCGTTATATTATTGTGGTTTTGAATAAAATAAAAGTGGAAGAGAAAATCATCAATAAGTAGTGGAAGCCAATTAAATACGCATTATTATCTCTAGTCAGATCTCACTCAAATTTAAATGGGACCACATGAAAAGCACCACTTAGGTAAAAAAATAGGCCAAGTGCGAGTCAGACTCGCGCACCGAGGGTTCCGTACAAACCTGTAGATTTAAAAGTATATTTATTGCTAAATGACATCCATAACAATTTAAAATTATAAACTTAGTAACAATATTCAATCTTTGTGTCGATAGAGGAAATTTCCCCACTTAATGAAACAAAGTAAAATGACTCCAATTTTGAAGTCGGGGGCTGCATCTGACCTTTGTAGACCTATTTCCATCTTACCTGTTCTGAGTAAAGTATTCGAAAAAAATATGCTCAAACAACTTTTATCTCATTTTAATGAGCACAATATATTGATGAGAATCAGTTTGGTTTCACTAATAGCAGACAACAGATGCAGGTTGTCAATTGATGTCACATATACTAAAAGCCTGGGAGAGTTCACATGATGCTATTGGCGTATTTTGTGATCTTTCCAAGGCATTCGACTGTGTAGAACGCTACACTCTGATTCGTAAGTTTTCACACTATGGTATTCGTGAAAAAGCTTTGAATCTTATAGAGTCATATCTGTCAGACAGGCTAAAGAAGGTTGGAATAAATGGCAATATAGCATAGGGGTGCACTGAAAAACAGCATCGCGTGTGCATGAAAATGTCACGCGGCTTATGCTGAGTGTGACCCTATTGCCCGCAACATTTACGAATTACCTTATTTTTAGTTAAGCCTTATTCTGTATAGTTATATGTTATTTGCGTGGCAATAAATAGATATTTCATTAAATTTTTCATTTCAATACTTCTTCCGGGTCTTTCGTAAAAATAGGTGTACCGAAGGGATCAGTTTTGGGTCCTTTTCTGTGCCTAGCGTATATTAATGATCTGCCTTGTGTGGTCAATGATTTCTGCGATATTGTTTTATTCGCAGATGAACTCGTTCATGTAAATAATGTGTTATCTATGATCTCTGAATGGTTCGCCGCTAATAATCTTCTCTTAAATTAAAAAAAGACCAAATGTTTAAGGTTTTCTTTACCAAATGTTCCTTATGTTGATTCAAACATTAAGCTTGGCCCAGAAAACTTCCTGGGAATCAAAATGGATTCAAATTTACAGTGGGATCCACATATACATGATCTAGCCGGAAGACTTAGTTCTGCTGCATATGCAGTTTGTAAGATAAGACAGTTAACAGGCGTAGCTACTGCACGGCTAGTTTATTTCGCGTACTTCCACAGTATTATGTCGTATGGTGTATTGCTGTGGGGAGCTGCTGCTGAGATAGAGACAATCTTTATCTTACAAAAGCGTGCAATTCAAGCCATATATGAAATGGAACCTATGGAATCTCTAAGGGATCTTTTTAAAGAAATTGGTATATTAACTTTACCGAGTCTGTATTATTTGAAAATATTATTTATGTTCTGAAAAATTTAGTAAATTTAAATTAAACAGTGACAACCACCATTACAACACTAGGAATAAATATTAAATAGCGGTACCAGGTTTTTGGACTAGCAAAGTCAAATAATAGGTACTTTTAAGGTAATTGTGTGCGGTTTTATAATAAAATTCCCAAACATATTACAATGCTCACAGAAGGAAAATTCAAGTATCACGTGAAAAACATTTTGATTAAGAAATCCTACTACACAGTTTATGATTACTTAAACGACAAAAATGCTTGGAAGATTTTCTGTTCACGTGAAGTACCCTGTACCTTTTGATTCCCTTCCTTGTCGCCGCAAGTAGTCAAAATTTGCGGCATAAACGGCTTTATCTTTCGATTGCGTTGGCTCAGAAGTTTGATGTTTTCACATCTCAATAAAAAATTATCAAAACATTTTACAGATGTCATAATGCACTCGAGAGCAATGAATCCGGGTCACTTAAAGAATCCTAAAAATCTCGGAAACTAAAAATGCTAGGTTAATGCAATAAATTGTATTTAATAGACAATGTAATACTCCTTAAATGAAGGTATTAAAACTTCTTAGTTATTGTAAAGTTATATCATAAAAAAATCAAATTTGAAAAAGGGCCACTTTCGAAGATGGAACTACGAAATTACAGCATTTGGTTTTGCTTTTGTTTGTAATCTGTCATTTATGTGGGTACATAAACCATGTTGATAGTGCTCTATATTCATTATTCAAGCTGAAATTATGTCGCTTACGCCTGAAGAATGCACCAGAATACTTACAATGCTGGAAACCGGCCGGAGTCAGCGCGATACAGCCAGGACTGTCGGTGTGTCGCTGTCAACAGTACAAAGAGTTCTCCGACGTTACGAAGAAACTGGTTCTAACCTACGCAGACCAGGAACGGGCAGAACCAGGTGTACCACAGCACGAGAAGACCGATACTTGGTGAACACCATGCTTCGAAATCGCTTTCTCACAGGAACTGAACTCACCAATCAGTTTCGACGCCTCGGAGGAAGTAACCCAAGTGCATGGACAGTAAGACGTCGGCTTGCTGAATCTAACTTAAAACCCCTTAGACCTGCAAACGGCCCTAAACTGGAGCGTGGGCATCGTATTTCGAGACTAAGATATGCCCAGAGCCACGTAAATTGGAGTATTGAAGATTGGTCAAAAGTTATGTTCCGACGAATCAAAATTTATGCTCTACAAGCACGATGGAAGACACAGAGTGTATCGAAGACCAGGGGAAAGATTCAAGCAAACATGCATCGAAGAAAAAGTAGCCTACGGTGGTGGGTCTGTACTTGTGTGGGCCGGAATTTCTTCTGAAAGTCGCACAGAGCTGGTGATCATAGAAAACGGCTCTTTAACTAGCGTAAGATATGTGGAAGAAATCCTCAATGATCACGTTGGTCCATTTATGGTCAATTTAGGTGAGGATGCTATATTTATGCATGACAATGCCCGACCTCATACAGGTAGGATTGTGAATGACTACCTTCAAGAGATGAACATTACTCGTATGGAGTGGCCAGCGCGCAGCCCGGATATCAACCCGATCGAGCATGCTTGGGACGAGCTAGGCAGATGCGTAAAACAACGAAACCCTCCCCCAATCACGCTTCGTGAGCTCAAAATTGCTCTCACAGAGGAATGGGAGAATATTCCCCAAAATCGTATAAGGAACTTGGTGTACAGCATGCCAAACCGCGTAAACGCAGTAATGGAAGCACGGGAGGCAATACGAAGTATTAAAATTCAAGAAAATCGTAATAAAGTTCAAAAATTTCATGTTTCCTATTTTTGTTTTAAGGAGAGATCAGCAGTTTTTTTCTTTATGTAATTTTGTGTTAATAAAATGTATGGTGACTCATATTTTTTTTACTTTCATTTAAGGAGTATTACATTGTCTATTAAATACAATTTATTGCATTAACCTATCATTTTTAGTTTCCGAGATTTTTAACATTCTTTAAGTGACCCGGATTCATTGCTCTCGAAAGTATTTTGTTAGCTTATTCACTTAGATAGTGATAGTGTTAACGGGAATATTAAATAGTTACTTTCATCTCTTTTGGTCAATCCGACAACCTTGGCGGCTTTACCACAGTTACCTTTGACTTCATAAGCGCAATTTCTTGGCATTCAACTGTGTCGTCATAAAATGATGAATTGACTATCCTATTCTGTGTGGACAGTACAAAAGTTCAAATAACATTTACCGGAGAAGCGCCGCCGCCGCTTAGAAATGCTTTAGTAGAATGTCACGATTCAAATTACAGAATACATTTGCACAATTCAATTCAGCCATTAATGATGTCCATTTTTTATTTATTACTAAAAATATTACTACATATTTATACGAGCCGCATACGTCCTTTTAATTCCAGACTTGTATTCGTTGTTCTATTAGTCTTTTTTCATGTTATTGTGACGGATCAAGCACGGGGCCCACCTGTCTATATTAGTCTGTTAAGCGGTATCCTCTGCCTATAACAGATGCATTTCGTCACAAGTGACGAAATGCTCTGCACCCGTCACCCTGAGTCATAGAGTTAAGTCTCATCATGTGCCTGTAATTTTACTGGCTCTCAAGGACTGCTGCCGGAACACACAGTGAGGTGCTTGGCGACAGATTTTCAACTAGGAGAACTAGTGGTAGCTAGCCATTCGCAAAATGCCCTTCCACCAAGCATTGAAGCTCAAGCCGGTGGCGGGGAGCGAACCATGGACCCGCGGCACGTCTGTCCATAGATATAACCGCTCGGCTATCGTTGCTTCATTCTCGTCTGTATTATTTGTGTATTATCAGTTCTGTCAATCTCAGTTTCTGTAATAAGCTTAATTTTTCCTCGCAAAGATGTAGTTTTAGATTTTTAATTTATTTTTATTTTTGAAGCGCTCTTTTGTGTGGTTTTTCAGTTGTCTTAAAAAAAACAACTTATGGACACACACACATTTATTATATTTAAAAAATAAAATTATTAATTTACACTTGACTTAAAAAGTTCCCGCAACTCACTTTTGGTACTAATTTGGGCAGAAGTTCCACCTGAAGGGTATACTGGTACCGAGTCTGGTGACTCCTGGAGTTATCACAATAAATCTGAACACTTAATTTTGGAAGCCACCGTTTATATAGAGAAAAATACTGCTGACAACGCGTAAATAGGTTTGTGAGGGATTCGGACCTAGGTCAGCAATATATTAGGTGTAACAGCTCGTAGCGAAGTTTGATTAGCCATTCTGAACCGATCAGCAAAACTTAGCATAGTCAGCCTCGGTCATGTGTTGGATGGGTGATCGCTGGTGATATTACTACTGAGCACTTCCGTGCTTCGGAGGGCACGTTAAGCTGTCGGTCCCAGTTGTTGTCTTAGGATGGCAGTCATTATACTCGTAGCATGGTGGTAGGGCATTTTGCGAATGCCCGCCTGGCTAGCTACCACCCTCAGGTAGAAAATCTGTCGTCAAGCACCTAACGGTGTGTTCCGGCAGCTGTCCTTGAGAGCCAGTAACTCTAGGCTAGCCTGAACAACACCTTCGACCACATCATCACTTAGCATCAGGTGAGATAGAGGTCAAAGGCTAACGTATCATGCATAAAAAAATAAAATATACTGATTGTTTTTTACTAAAAACCAAGGTTGAAACGAAGGAATTCCGCGATAAGACATCCGACGATCGGTTGTGCTAGATCTATATAGATGTTATGAAACTAGATCGAGCTTCCTACTAAACCGTTCTAGACACTAGTGTTATTGACCACTATCTCACCTGATGGTAAGTGATGATATGGTCGAAGATGTTATTCTGGCTCATTTTTGAAGCGCTCGTAGCGAAGTTTGCTTAGCCATTCTGAATCGATCAGCAAAGTTAAGCAACGTCCGCCGCGGTCAGGAGTTGGATGGGTGACCGCTGGTGACATTACTACTGAGCGTTTCCGTGCTTCGGAGGGCACGTTAAGCCGTCGGTCCCGGTTGTTGTCTTAGGATGGCAGTCGTTACAGCATGGTGGTAGGTACTGATTTTCTACTTGGTGGTGATAGCTTGACTGGCGGGCATTCGCAAAATACCTTACCACCGTGCAGCTTACCCTACCTACGGCTTAACGTGCCCTCCGAAGCACGCGAACGTTCAGTAGTAATTGCACTAGCGGTCACCCATCGCATCAACCGCAGGTGACGTTGCTTAACTCAGCTGATCGGTTAAGTACGCTACGAGCGCTTCAAAAGCGCGATAAACAAAATACAGCAATTGCAGAGCCAAAAGGATAGAAAGTAGATTCTAAGAGATCATAAAATCATAGCCAAGCACGCGATTGCAACAAAGTAAGAGAAAAAAACGTTGGATTTGATAATAGCTTCAAAACTAAATTATACTTAAATCACAGTTTTCAGTATTTTTTGGTTATATAAAAGATATTGTACAGAATTTTAAACCGTATAATATCGTTGTATATGGAAAATAATCGGTTAACTTGTCATCAAAAGTAAGTATTCATTATTCATAAAATTAAAATGCAGTAATTTAAAATGAAGGGAGTCAGTCAGATCATAGAAAGAACCTTGTTTTTATGATCTGAGCCCTCAGTACTGCCAGGCCTGGGTCACTCACTCTTTTTGGAACAAACCTAAAGGTACATCGACGTATCCGAACGGGATTATTTAACGGTGCGTGCCGCAGCAGAAGAGATTAGAGATATGCGTGGCTATGCGATAGAAAGAAAGACAGGTTGTGAGTGAAAATATTACGTGTTTCCGTGCTCTGGGAGCTAAGTGTAATAAACTAGTAATTTATGACATTAATCGGTCTACAAACCTTAGAGAAATATTACATTATTTCGAAGATTTGATCCCCATTTCATCATAGAGGTTAAATTTATGATTGTATATTTTCTATTCTACGAAAAAAAGCATCAATAAACTTTCAAGAAACAAAAAAACACATAAATTGATTGACCTACATACTTAATCATGCTAATAATATTGCTACTGTCGAAAATCAAAACAAAACGCGATTCTTCATTTGAAATATGTAATGTCCCTGCAAAATGTCATATTGATGTTCCAAACGATCTTTCTCTTTGACCTTGGTATAAAAACACCAAATGTGTCCACACTGGACATATTCCTTGTCAAACAAAGAAAATATCATCTAGATCAATTCACAAAGTACAGAAAAAAATATGGACACACGTCGAATTGAAGCGGTCGTAGAGGACTAGCCAGTCATCGTTGCGGTCATTGCTTAAATGGATGACCACTAGTGACATTACTATTCAACGCTTCCATGCTTCCGTGTGCACGTGAAGCATTTTTTTTTCAAAAAAATATCTCAACATGTTAGTACTAGCAGATGTCAACCCTAAGAGGTTGTTAGCATATTACCAATAACCCTGTATTTTAGATTATATTTACCGCCGACGACAGATTCATCACTTATCAGTTATCACACAATATTCACAACATCAGTTGAGATTATAGTTAAAGGTTAACCTCTCATTTTATAATCCTCATCGACTTTTACTGAAAAATCTACAATTCAGTTCATAAAATATACCACTGAACTCAGCTCAGTTTAAAACGAGACCGGTAGAGTTTATAACAAAGGCAAACAATTATTGACCTAAAACAAAATGCCTAAGTTACTCAAGGGCTTTTAATAATTTTCAGATCCAAGGAATGCAAACTTAACCAAAGATGGGTATACTCACAGTGGCGGCTGCGGCTGCTAAGTCAGCCCTTACAATAGCTGGCATCAGCAAGCTGACCTTCATCCCAGTCATGCTGGCAGTCATGGCGTACTTCAACTACGAACTTCTAGACCCCGAACAGAGGCCTTTCAACCAAAAGTATCTCAGAGAGACATACGACTTCGTGGTTGTCGGGGGAGGATCAGCAGGCTCAGTCTTAGCCAATAGACTATCAGAAGTTGAAGGTTGGAACGTCCTGCTGTTAGAAGCTGGTGGACACGAAACGGATATCAGTGACGTACCACTTCTCTCGTTATATTTGCACAAGAGCAAATTGGACTGGAAATATCGGTGAGTTACGTCAGTTTGCCTTGACTAACGGAGTAATGATGTGCATAAACGGTTAACGCATCATTGAAATTTCAAGTTCGTGTAATTACTTTATTACGTAAACGCAAACATTGTTAAGTCACTTTCAATTTCATTCTTAATAATAGTACTCTGCTAAATTTGGAAACGTCATATTGTTAATGGTCGTCATTCTAGAGGCGCAAGCAATAAGTACGTTATGTATACAAAATTATTTGTTTATTTTTCAGAACTCAGCCGCAAGATACTGCGTGTCAAGCTATGGTCGACAAGCGATGCTGCTGGACAAAAGGGAAGGTCCTCGGTGGATCTTCAGTTCTCAACACCATGCTTTACATAAGAGGGAATAAGCGAGACTTTGACCAATGGGAGTCCTTCGGTAATCCTGGATGGGGATTTAAAGACATCCTTCAATATTTCAAGAAGTCTGAAGACCAAAGGAATCCCTATCTAGCGAAAGACAAAACACATCACTCAACAGGTAAATAATATATGTAGTTAGTATGAACTGTATTTCATAGGCACGAGGTCAGTAAAAATACTAGGCCAAAAATTAAAACAATATTTTATTGTGTTATCCTGCGTGTTCTTAGTGAAAACATATACAAAACTAGCGGCACTTCCCCGGTTTCGCACGGGTAATTACGACTTTAAATTGAGATGTAAGCTATCCTATCTTTCAAATTGGATCAAATTGCACACGGAGTGTAAATCAAATTAAAAATTGCTTTAGTAGTTTAGGAGTCCATTGAGGACAAACAACGTGACACGTAATTTTTATATATAAAGAAGATAGGTCAGCTTTTGAATTGTTGTTTGTTTTGTTAGAGAAAAAATATTGTAGCGACATGACTAATAAGGTTATGAAGATTATGACGTGTTATGTGCGAAAATTTCGTCTTCTTAAATACTAAGCTCCAACTGCATGAGTTATTCTTTCCGTTCTTTCTATAATATTTGAAATTAAATATTACAGGTGGATATCTGACGGTTCAAGACGCTCCATACAACACACCAATTGGAGCGGCTTTCCTTCAAGCTGGAGAAGAAATGGGTTACGACATCCTCGACGTCAACGGAGTTCAACAAACAGGTTACGCCTGGTACCAGTTCACGATGAGGAGAGGCACTAGATCCTCTACAGCGAAAGCATTTCTAAGACCAGTCCGCTTACGGCAAAATTTGCACGTAGCTCTCTTCTCTCACGTCACTAAAGTTCTCATCGATAAGAACAGTAAGAGAGCATACGGAGTAGAATTTGCAAGAGATGGAAAAAAGCAAGTGGTGTACGCAAAGAGAGAAGTCATACTAGCGGCGGGAGCCATCGCTTCCCCACAGTTACTTTTACTCTCCGGTGTTGGTCCAAAAGATCATCTCCGAGAAGTCGGAGTGGATGTGATCCAGGATTCTCCTGGAGTCGGGAGAAACCTGCAAGACCACATTGCCATAGGAGGTATAGTCTTCCGTATAGACTACCCCGTCAGTTTGGTTATGAACAGACTCGTTAATATAAACTCGGCTTTAAGATACGCAGTCTCTGAGGACGGACCTTTAACATCTAGTATAGGTTTGGAAGTTGTAGCGTTCATAAACACGAAATATGCAAATTCTTCAGACGACTGGCCTGATATCGAGTTCATGATGACGTCTGCTTCTACACCTTCCGACGGCGGGACGCAAGTGAAGAAAGCACACGGGCTGACTGACGAATTCTATAACGAAGTATTCTCCGAAATCAATAATCAGGATGTCTTCGGTATATTCCCGATGATGCTTCGTCCTAAAAGCCGTGGCTTTATAAAACTGCGCTCGAAGAACGCGTTCGATTATCCAATTATGGTTCACAACTACTTAACTCACCCGGATGACGTTGGCGTGCTGCGGGAAGGCGTGAAAGCGGCCGTGGCCGTAGGGGAAACACAAGCAATGAAACGATTAGGCGCTAGGTTCCACAGCAAGCCTGTACCAAACTGTAAACACTTGCCTCCGTATACTGACGAGTACTGGGATTGTTTCATTCGGCAGTATACCATGACGATATATCACTTATCTGGAACTGCTAAAATGGGACCTTCCAGTGATCCTATGGCTGTTGTAGACTCTTCTCTAAAGGTACATGGCATTGAAGGTCTTCGCGTTATAGATGCAAGTATTATGCCCACAATAACAAATGGGAACATCAACGCACCTGTTATAATGATAGCGGAAAAGGGCGCAGATATGATCAAAGATACTTGGCAACCCAAGAAAAGAAGTAGAAGGTCATTAAACTGCTCTAGATTAGATCAATTAGGGATGAAAAACGAATCAATTAGGCTTTGTAGAGTTGGTAGATGACGAGTGTTCTAGTAATATGTCCTAGCCATATTTAAATTAGAGGGATACCAAATGTGTTCGCGCAAGTAAGTACGAGTACATAGTAATTCTTAAGAGGTGTGGAATTATCAATGACAGTTTTTGATGTTACAGTTACCTTTTAAATCTAGTCCCGAAGGAATACTGAGTTACATTTCTAAATATAGATGTAAGTAACAATATCACAAACACAAACGTAGAGTAAGTTAGAAACCATATTCAGCATAGATGCTATGTTAATTAGAAATTAAGCTATATGCAAAAAATCACATTAGTTAAATCGTTGTTATAATGCTTTATTACAATGTGTAAATAAATGTTACCTGAAAGATATTTTATATAAGGTAAGGATGTAAATAAATATTTGAAATGTTAACATTTATATTATAAACCTGCACAGATTTTGAAAAAGTTGGGCGAAGTTTCTTTTGGCCTCAGGTGGCCATAAGAATTGATCCTATCCTTATCCTTATAAATAATCCTGAATATCTACAAGTTTGAAGCAATGGCTCTGTGGCAATGACCACGGACAGCTACTCAGTGCCATTACACAAATACTCGCCTAGCTACTTGAACTAGCATAATTTCAACAGCTATATGGTTGAATTGGCTGGTCCCTTCTCCATACAAACGTCGAAGGGAGATCCCTCCCATATTTGAGGTTTTAGGTCCAAAACTAAGCATGATATCGATTTATCTCTTCATTATCTACGCTTGTTTGGTGTCGAATTTTTAAAAAGATCACTAGGTTGATAGTTACTGGCTTTGAAAAATGTATATGTTAATGTTTCAAGGCTCATAAATGTCTGGTTATATATCTTTTTAAAAATACATTACAATACAAGCTCAGATAATGAAAATATCAATAGATATAATTTTTTTATGTTATTATGACGGAACAAGCTCGAGACCCACCTGATGTTGAGCGGACTAACCTCTGCCTATAACAGATGCAGTTCGTCACAAGTCACGAATTGCACTGCGCCCATCACACTGAGACATGCTGATAGCTGTTAAGTCTCATGTGCCTGTAATTTCTCTGGCTCTCAAGGACTGCTGCCGAAACACACCGTTAGGATCTTGGCGACAGATATTCTACTTGAGGGTGGTCGCTAGCCACCCTCAAGAATAAAATATACTATCATGCTTGGTTCATGGCCATATAAGGGATTTCCAAGTTTGTATGGAGAAGTGACCGGCTAGTGCACCCTTAAGTTCGTGTATCACCAGGGAGATGAGGCACGAGGATCCGTAGTGAAGCTGTAAAACGGTGGGAGTTTTTCCAACAGAAATGTTCGAGGAAGCTAAGCGGTATGAGGATGCGTAGTGGACTCCGTTCAACTGTGCGAGAAAGCGCTTACGTCGATCGCTTCCTGAGTACCCCTCGCTGACGACCCTAGCACACCTTTGTCGCTTTTTTAACCGACCGACCAAAATAGGAGGAAGTTCTCGATTCGACACGTTTATATATTTTTTTCTGTATGTATGACTTTTTACAGAGTAGTCCGATATTGATATTTACTTTTTTTATTGAAAAGAGTCTACACCTGAGGTTGTCTCATATAAATTTCATCAAAATCGGTGAAGTAGTTTTTAAGTTACACTCAACCTACGAATTTATTCGTAGCACTCAACTATCTGAAAAATATACTTGACATACCTAGATGATTGGGAAGTTGCAAATTTCGTCGATGGTGACAAGTATTGAAGGTGGCTGAAAATCTATAGTTTAAATAATAATTATCACTAAGAGGGTGTAAAAAAATATTTTTACAAAAATGGAACCGACATCTAACACTGAAAAGTATGAAATAACATAATGAAGTCTTAGTTATTTAAAACTCTTCAGTGTTTAAAGTCGAATTATTTTTTTGTAAAAAACAATATGTATTGTACATATACCTAGCTCCTTATTCTACTAGAGCTGCGCTCAAGAAGGAAGGTTAGAAGAAAGAAGTGAACGTACTATTAATTCTATTCTTCACACACAGCATTTCGCTTTGGAGGGGCGTGCATTTTTAGACCGAAAGATCAAATTTACTCGGTGCTAGTAGTAGGATCCTAGTCATTCATTACGATAAACTTTTACAAGTATATTCATCTGTGTTACTCAAATAGCACGTTTCGTCCTTTATAGCACAAAACTTATTACTAAACAAGTTACTGAGTAATGAAATTGTAAACCTCTACAGAAATATTGTTGCTAGCGACATCTATCGACATACGTTTAAAATAACTGCAGAAGTACTAAGCAGCGAATATAAGATTGTAGCATGTTGCTGCATACTCTTCAAAATACAGCTGTCCCTTGCAGAATGAACGACCGTTCACTAAATCTGTACATAGACTGCAGACATTCCCAGAGATGGCGCTTATAATATTATAATAGTACATAGATATCTTAATAAAGCCATTTTTTATGTTGTTATAAATAGTTTCTAGTTTTTTAAGTGCGAGGTTACTGAAAATCTAAACTTCTTGGAAGCTACATAAAATAAATGTAGTTTCTTGTGGCACGTCAGAGGCATGATTTCACGTCAGGCAGGATTTCAATCCTTCCGAGTCAAGAGTTGAGTTTATGAGAAAAGGGGAAATGCAGTTGGTTCCATATTTTTGAAAGCAGTGTTGGCGCAGTGGCAACTGATAGGGACAGTAGTTTATGGTGTAAAATCCCACCGTGAGCTTGACCTTCACCTTTTGGTTAGGGCATTATGTGAATGCTTGCTGCCTAGCTTAGGATCACGTGTCATAGGACAACGTGTCGTGGAAACAAATTTAATAAAAGTAGATACATATTCCTACTATAGCTTCATGAATTATGATACAAACAATATCGAGTTAAGACTGCGATTTGAAGCAGTGATGACTCATTGGCATTGAATCCCACCGCGGGCTTGAGCTTCACCGCATGGTGGAAGGGCATTTACGAATGCCCACCTGGCTAGTGAACACCCTCAAGAAGAAAATCTGTCGCCAAGCACCTAACGGTTTGTTCCGGTAGCGGTCCAGGCAATCAAGTCAGGCAAAGGGATCCCCATTTATTTTAAACTTTTTGTTAACATTTTGTTTTATCAATCAATACGTCATTGTTTGAACTGGCTACCTGTTGTACGTCCCAAAAGATACAGTCCTTTAAAGATCGGACGGAAGGACAGTCGAGACTTAGTAATAATGTCTCGTTTAGAAACTTTTAGAAGCCGTAAGAAACGCCAAGTTAATGAAACAATTAAGTATACAGCTTGAAAGTTTTAGTAACAGTAGAACTATTTGTGCAAGTTCGTCTGGATATATAAAATAAATAAATTGTTTATTGAGATAAAAACTGCACGAAATACAGTTAGATTTATCTCACAGCAATTAATTAAATCCATAGTACCCTCTACTTAATAAGGTTTATGGCATAGTACATATTTCATTTAGTTTTATCATTCAAAAAGGTAATAATTATATATATATATATATATATATATTTCGTCAAAATTATACACAAATAGTTACTTAAAATAAAATCCATACAAAGTCAAATAATTACATTTAAAATAAACAAATTAGTTCATATGAAATTCTATTTTACATTCATTATTTCTAATGTCATAATTTAATCATTATTATAGTTTAACCTAGTCAAAAATTGTCACAATCGCAAAGATCTGTCGAGCTGTCAGGCTTAGCACATCTGTCTCATTGGTCAATAAGGCTCTCACAATAGGAAACTATGACTGTCATGATATTGTTTAAGTTATCGTCACAAACTGGATAGTAGCCACCAAGCAGTTCGCACTGGTCCGGTTTGAGGAGTATGGGTGCCGGTGAAATTACAGGCACATGAGACTTAACAACTATGTTTAACTATATATTTCAACTATATTCGCCACTTGAGACGAAATGCATCTTTTACAGGCAGAGGTTACCGCTTAACACCAGGCGGGCCTTGTGCTTATTCCATCGCGATATCACAAAAAGCTAGAAAGTATGGTAACGAATGGATGCTCTCAGGAAGGCCACCGATCATACAACAATATGTGCATATAGGGTAATCGAATTACCTCATCTCAAAACGAGGGTAAAAAAATTTGTTATACCTACATACTTATATTATAAATGCGAAAGTAACTCTGTCTATCAATCTGTCTGTCTCGCTTTAACGCCAAAACTACTGGACCGATTTGAATGAAATTTGGTATGAAAATAGTTTGAGACCCAGGGAAGGACATAGGATAGTTTTTATCCAACTGCGCAAAACGAGGTTAGTGTCTTTCCGCGTTAACCGACATTTATAAGCGCGGGCGGAGCCGCGGTCTGAAAGCTAGTTACTCAATAATTAGCAATAAAATACGGAAACGTTCAAATCACAATAGAGCTGTCAATGAACGAATACAGGTCACAATGTAGGAAGCTCTTTTGTATGGAAAGGTCTGTGAGTAAAGTGCCTTGTACATTTGTTACATTACGCTTTGTAAATAGCATTATAATTTATAAGATGCCTCAGGTTTTTTAAGAATCGTTCAAGGGTACTTACATAAAGAAATAGAGGAAAGAAATAACCTATTATATAAACTATTTGTTATGATTTCTATGGATAAATTATAGACATCCTACGCACACTGAGATACAAGTTTACACATAGTTCAGGGACAGAGGTCTTGCCCAGGTGATAAGGGATTGTACTAGATATAATAGATACCTGATATCAAAAATATCTACTACCAAATTATTACATTTTTCACAGAGGTCTTCATAATGTGTTAATGCGTACCTATTCTTATATTTTTCTTCTTTTTCTCTACATAATTTTTGTAACTGTATTTGTTAATAAATTATTATAATTGAAACAAATTATTATAACCGCGTGAATAATGAACGGACAACGTCATAACTCAAAACCGGACATCTTCATAAAACTATATATACGAGTACATTCAAGAGCAAAGAAATCAGCAGAAAGCAATAAGGTATATTTACATTCGCTACAGTCACTAATTGGATGGGTGACCTGGCTTTTGCTAATAATTATTATGGGTTTTATCAAACGCTTTCGTGCTTTGAAGGACACGCATTGATTGTTGTCTTAGGATGGCAGTGGTAAGGCCATTTCAGACGTCTTCAGGCGACATGAAAACTGATACTGGTCATGGTGATAGTGCATTTTCGTATAAATTTGTAAAGGGTTTTCGTCACTTCTGTGCCTTATTTTAAACATACATATCAATTCGAGGCCTGTCATTAGATATTGTTACAGGAAGTTTATTTCTTATTGATCCCTTTGACCAAAATCTAACTTGATGGAAAGTGGTGATGTGATAAAATGATGAAAAACTATAAACAGATTTAACCTAGAACGGGAACTGGTTCTCAAAGTGAGTTGCCTGAACATACTGACCCTTAGTGCTTGACGCCAGATTTTCTACTAAAAGGGTGGTAGCCAGCCAGACGGCAGTGGGGATCGAGCGTACCTGCGGTACTGCAGTCCATACAACAACCAATCGGTTGTCATTGCTTCAAAAAAATTTTTTTTTAAAATAACCAAGGGATTTATTTTATTATCGAGAACATTTTCTTATCAAGCAAACCAACGTAGTTACTAGCACCACATAGTACTGCACATTTTCTTTCTAAATAATTCTAGAATCTTTGGAATGATCTCATATTTGAACATACGAACAACACATCGAGTGTGTGAGGGCTTTAACGTTAAGATGATGGACGGTTACATAACATAAATAACATTAGTCATGGTTACTAGCATTAACGCTCGGGAAGTTAGGTCAACATCGTGGAGGTAAAAGTTGAGCCGATGTGCTCTCAATGTAAGGAATATTCGAGAAAACAAATTACTTGAGACTAGATGCTAAGATCATTCCATGACACTAGCGAATCTAGCAACTGGCAACTATAACATATCTACTGCCCACGAGTGAACACCGATTACATAATAGGAACAGATGGTTCACTCCATAGAAATGTATCAATACCTAACGCTATGATAGGCCACGAGTGCCTACTGCAAAATGGGTCAGCGATTAGTAAAAAAAATAAATTTAATATTGTTATACTGAGACTAGATACTAAGAGTAGTCCATGACACTAGCGAATCTATCAACTGGCACCTATGACGTATCTACTGCCCACGAACACAGATTACATAATAGGAACAGATGGTTCACTCCATAGAAATGTATCAATACCTAACTCTATGATAGGCCACGAGTGCCTACTGCACAATGTATTGAAGATTACTGAAAATTTTAAAATGTATTTATTGTTCTACTATGCTATGAGGTATTTGTTTAGTTGCTTTGGATTGTGATGGCGCTCCCTACCCAGGGAACTATTGGCCCTGGGTGAAGAGGAGGCCGTCTGAGAACCACAACAACACAATCAAGATACCACATAAGAGAGAGCACTACATAGTGCATACAGACACTGCGCAGAGCGGTCATCGTCCTGAGTAGCCTGCGCAGTGATAAGTTACCATAAGGTAGTGGCCTTATGAGATGCCGCAGAGGCCATGAGCCCTGGCTCGAAGCCTCCACCAACCCAGAAAGGGTTGATGACACACGTATCGTATTGGTATGTGAAATAAAATTCCGTAGATGGAATAATTTTCGTAAATGTTAGGCAGAACGTTTGTTGTTTTAAATTTAACTCGATTAGCTCATGGAACAAGTATGAGGCCCAACTGGTATAAAACGGTAACCTATGCCTATAACAGGTGCATTTCTTCACAAATGACGAACTGCACTGCACCCTTGTGACTTAACGACTCTATGTGTCAGGTGTTCAGTCTCATGTGCCTGTAATTTCACCAGCACCCACACCCTTCAAACCGGAACACAGTAATCTAAACATTACTGCCAAGCAGTAGATATATGGTGGCTGAGAGTTCTACTGCCATGGGTACATTTCTGCCAAGCAGTAGAAATAGATATGGTGGCTGAGAGTTCTACTGCCATGGGTACATTTCTGCCAAGCAGTAGAAATATATATGGTGGCTGAGAGTTCTACTGCCATGGGTACATTTCTGAAAGAAATTGAGTCCTACAAATACGCGCGATTACCCACGAAACTTTTTTAATTTTATTAACGCTTTTATAAGAGATTTTTATTCCATTACTTGTTAGTAAAATGACCTGAATACTGACTATATCAATCCATGCGTTTCATAGATAATGATAATGAGTGAATTTCAGTTATTAGATGTTTGAAGCAATGATGGGTCAGTGGCATTGGCTATGGACTGCCGCGCAGCAGGTCCATGGTTCGAATCCCGCCGCGGGCTTGAGCTGTATTGCATTATGGGAGGGCATTTTGCGAATGATCCTCAGACTAACGACCACCCTCAGGTAGAAAATCTGTCGCCAAGCACCTCACGGTGTGTTCCGGCAGCTGTCCTTGAGAGCCAATAATTCTAGGTTAAGCCTGATAACACCTTCAACCACATCACCACTTACCATCATGTGAGATTGTACTCAAAGGCTTACCTATATCAGCAATAAAAAAAAACCGAGTTCGGTTATTAATCTTTATATATAAAAATTACGTGTCACGTTGTTTGTCCGCGATGGACTACTAAACTACTGAACCAATTTTAAACTGGGTTAGCACACCGTGTACAATTTGATCCAAATAGAAAGATAGGATAGCTTACAATTTCAATTTATAGTCGTAATTACCCAAGCTAAGCCGGGGGGCGCTAGTTAATTTATAAGTATGCTCACGGGTAAATCTCTAGGATTTCAAGGCACAAGACGATTTCACTAACTTTCCTCAAATTAGGTACCAACGCTTCGGCAACTTATTTCAACGTTGACATACTTCTTAGCTATGATGCTTTTTTTTCCTAAACATAACGGAGCCTGTAGTGATTTACAACTTATTCTAAAACCTGTTTTATTACACATTACACACCATTTCGTAACGTCTTTGTGCACAAGTTATAGTTTACATCACTGTTTTGCTACAATGATACTAGAAGAGAGTAGAACCACCTCCTTATGACCACAGCCTCAAATCTTACTAAAGAAAAATCGGCTAAGTGGGAGTCGGACTCACGCGCGATAGGTTTCGTACCATTAGGTATCTATACAACATTAGACACTATATTATAACGGAACCCTTAGTGCGCGAGTCCGACTCGCACTTGGTCGAAATGTTGTTCAGGCTATCCTAAAATTACTGGCTCTCAAGGACAGCTGCCGGAATACACCGTTAGTTGCTTGGTGACAGGTTTTCTACTTGAGGGTGGTAGCTAGCCAGGCGGGCATTCGCAAAATGCCATACCACCATGCTGTAACGACGGCCATCGTAAGAAAGCAACAAGGACCGATGGCTAAACGTGCCCTCCGAAGCACGGAAGCGCTCAGTAGTAATATCACTTGCGGTCACCCATTAATTAACTTTGCTGATCGATTAAAAACGGCTAAGCAAACTTCGCTACGAGCGCTTCATACAATAATACAATTGAAATCCTAATATTTAGTTACTTATCGGGTAACTTTCTACACTAAATGTCAAAAAAAAACCGGCTTATACTCATGCCACTTACAATATTAATAATAATAATCTATATTTGACATATTTCTTAGGTGGTAGGTACTTACAATACATTAGTCTTTGGATATATATAGACATGAAGCATTTCTTAGTCAGATCGTTGATGCCTGTTGTAGTATAAAAACTGTAGTACAGACAACAACGCCCTCCGTTCTTAGCAAGACATAAATAAACTGTAACTAGGGATTTCGGTATGTAAGTAACCTACAAGCCCGTGACCCGTAACTAAGGAACAGACAGATAGCGGACACAACTTTTAGAGTTCCGTTTTACTCTTTAGGTACTATACCTACTACCCTAAAAAGTGTATGTAAACACCGTTTTTATACGCATTATGCATGTATCTTTGTAATCTGGTTCACATGTCATCACATTGGTCGGTCGTAAAACAAATAACCCTCCCTATAATAAATACTGTCGTTAAAATATTTTATTGTATAATTTACAAATTTGTTTGATGGTCTGTTTGTTATTTTATCATTGTTTTTTTACGTAAGAGTAATTGAATTCAACAATGATTGGTAATTCTAGAACAGATATAGATGGGAGTTAGAGACTTATTGACGAAATAAAGTTATTTTTGTTTAATAATAAAGAATAATAAGAATTAATGTTAAGTCCTATCGAGACAGCAAATCACTCTATACATTTGTAGGTGTTATATTATACATGGGGCACTCTAAAAGTTTTGCGCTTCTAGCTAATCTGAACTATTTGAATTTCGAATGTTATATTTTTTGAAAGGACTGGCAATATTTTTAGTAATAAAAAAAATGGCGGAAAATCATTTGTCAATTGTTTTTTTTTCACACATCAATGTTCTACGTACGCAACGAAAATGGAATTAAGTTGAAAAGATTTTAGAGCGATGATTTTTTATGATTTTAAAAGTTCTCTCTCTCCGCAAGACTGTGCCGCTCGTCTACAAAATGCTTTTGGGAGAGAAGCACCTTGTTTGAGGACCGTGAGGCGATGGTTTGCTGAATTTGAGAGAGGTCGGGTTTCTTTACATGACGAATTTCGAGAAGGGCGGCCTTCAACTGCCGTCGACGAAAATGATGTGGCTACTGTTAAGCGGCTAATTGAAGAAAACCCGCGGAATACCTATGAGACAATTTTTCAACTATTGGGGATTGGTATGAGCCAAATTCAGAAAATTTTACACCAAAAATTAAAAGTTCAAAAACTTAGTTGTCGTTGGATCCCTCGTAAACTGACGTGAACACACAGAAGCGGGCTCGCGTGGAATGGTGCTACAGATGCCACTGAAGTACGACCACGGACATTCTTTTGCTGTTTATGATATTGTCACAGGAAACGAAACATGGATTTATTGTTTTGAATCCGAAAAAAAACAACAATCTTGTGAATGGGTGTTTGAAAATTGAAAATGAGAACAGGCCAAAAAAAGTGAGAAAGGCGAGAAACGTTGGTAAAAAAATGATCGCGTTTTTTTCTCAGCTACGGGTCCCATCTGCATACATTGCACTTGAAGATCAAAAGAGTGATAATGCTGAGGGTGTTACAAAAAGTTTGCGAAAGACAACTAAAAAGCCGCGTTCTCATACGTCATCAACGCTTCTTAACACACGGCCAACAAAACAAAGTCAGTTTTAGCTTCCGAAAAAGTACAACTCGTCACCCATCCTGCACATAGCCCCGACCTAGCACCATGTGATTTCTGTATTTTACCCAAAATCAAAGATTTGATGAGAGGTTTCACTTTTACCCACTCCGAAGAGGCAGTGATAGCGTTCAATCAGAACATGCGTTCAGATCTGTGGTCCTCCTGTTTTAAAAAATGGTTCGATCGCATGAAAAATTTTTTAAAATGTAAAGGAGAGTATTTTGAAAAGCAATAAACTTTATATTTTGTTTTTAACACGTTGTTTTTTTAAGTTACGCAAAACTTTTAGTGTGACCTGCGTATAATTATTCAAATATCTTGGAATTATTTATTTTTACTACTTATGAATTTCAGTTACAAGATGGATACAATCAAGTTGCTGATAAGGCATTATTTTTTTTTTTTTAAATTAATGTTAAAGTAGTTATACGTAACACGTGCACATCAGGCATCGTCATCGGCCGGTAGGGGGCCATAGGTACGAGTAGAAATCCTTCATATCCTTTATGTTCTTGATGATTTTGCGGATATCTTCCATCTCTTTAGGTAGCGTAGGTCTCACGTAACTTTTTTATGACCACTATCTCACCTGATGGTCAGTGATGATGTGGTCGTAAATGTTGTTCAAGCTAAGAATTGAGATTGGTGTCTGTACTTTGAGATCTTATTTACTACCTAGTAAATAAGGATGCACAATACGCGATCTCAAGACTTCTTGAAGTACAGACGGCCATGAACTTTTAAAATTGAGGATGTCATTTTAAGTAATGGTTGTTACTCTAATTCTCCTAGTTTTGGCAGAAGAGATCATTAGATTCTTCTCTATTCCAGACCGTGTCGCCCGATTACGCGTAGGGTGTCTAAGCCACTCGGCCAACGGAACATCCTCGACTGACCTGAATCTTGTGCACTTGTTCTATTATTTTTAACCGCCATAGGGGACGGTGCGGTCATCAACCAGACTACTAGACTTCATGTGCTAAAAGATGAGATTTAAAAAAAATCTTAGCTTCTTGTCATTCACTATAACTTTAACACATTTCAAACATATGTGATCAAAATCTTAGTCAAATAGCTCGTCGTTTTTAATAAAAGAAAAAAAAAATGCCTCTGAAACTGCAGGCAAAGACATAGGTCACCATTAACTTAATAAAACAGAAACAATATGAATGTGAACTAATAAAACTAACAATATGTTTATGGTTAAAAATTCGACCACATCACCACTTACTTTCATGTGAGATTGTACTCAAAGGCTTACCTATCAGCAATAAAAAAAACCGAGTTCGGTTATTAATCTTTATTTATAAAAAATACGTGTCACGTTGTTTGTCCGCGATGGACAACTAAACTACTGAACCAATTTTAAATTTGATTTACACACCGTGTACAATTTGATCCAAATTGAAAGATAGGATAGCTTACAATTTCAATTTATAGTCGTAATTACCCAAGCTAAGCCGGGGGGCGCTAGTTAATTTATAAGTATGCTCACGGGTAAATCTGTAGGATTTCAAGGCACAAGACGATTTCACCAACTTTCCTTAAATTAGGTACCAACGCTTCGGCAACTTATTTCAACGTTGACATACTTCTTAGCTATGATGCTTTTTTTTCCTAGACATAATGGAGCCTGTAGTGATTTACAACTTATTCTAAAACCTGTTTTATTACACATTACACACCATTTCGTAACGTCTTTGTGCACAAGTTATAGTTTACATCACTGTTTTGCTACAATGATACTAGAAGAGAGTAGAACCACCTCCTTATGACCACAGCCTCAAATCATACTAAAGAAAAATCGGCTAAGTGGGAGTCGGACTCACGCGCGATAGGTTTCGTACCATTAGGTATCTATACAACATTAGACACTATATTATAACGGAACCCTTAGTGCGCGAGTCCGACTCGCACTTGGTCGAAATGTTGTTCGGACTATCCTAAAATTACTGGCTCTCAAGGACAGCTGCCGGAATACACCGTTAGTTGCTTGGTGACAGGTTTTCTACTTGAGGGTGGTAGCTAGCCAGGCGGGCATTCGCAAAATGCCATACCACCATGCTGTAACGACGGCCATCTTAAGAAAGCAACAAGGACCGATGGCTCAACGTGCCCTCCGAAGCACGGAAGCGCTCAGTAGTAATATCACTTGCGGTCACCCATTAATTAACTTAGCTGATCGATTAAAAACGGCTAAGCAAACTTCGCTACGAGCGCTTCATACAATAATACAATTGAAATCCTAATATTTAGTTACTTATCGGGTAACTTTCTACACTAAATGTCAAAAAAAAACCGGCTTATACTCATGCCACTTACAATAATAATAATAATAATCTATATTTGACAGATTTCTTAGGTGGTAGGTACTTACAATACATTAGTCTTTGGATATATATAGACATGAAGCATTTCTTAGTCAGATCGTTGATGCCTGTTGTAGTATTAAAACTGTAGTACAGACAACAACGCCCTCCGTTCTTAGCAAGACATAAATAAACTGTAACTAGGGATTTCGGTATGTAAGTAACCTACAAGCCCGTGACCCGTAGCTAAGGAACGGACAGATACCGGACACAACTTTTAGAGTTCCGTTTTGCTCTTTAGGTACTATACAGAACCCTAAAAAGTGTATGTAAACACCGTTTTATACGCATTATGCATGTATCTTTGTAATCTGGTTCACATGTCATCACATTGGTCGGTCGTAAAACAAATAACCCTCCCTATAATAAATACTGTCGTTAAAATATTTTATTGTATAATTTACAAATTTGTTTGATGGTCTGTTTGTTATTTTATCATTGTTTTTTTACGTAAGAGTAATTGAATTCAACAATGATTGGTAATTCTAGAACAGATATAGATGGGAGTTAGAGACTTATTGACGAAATAAAGTTATTTTTGTTTAATAATAAAGAATAATAAGAATTAATGTTAAGTCCTATCGAGACAGCAAATCACTCTATACATTTGTAGGTGTTATATTATACATGGGGCACTCTAAAAGTTTTGCGCTTCTAGCTAATCTGAACTATTTGAATTTCGAATGTTATATTTTTTGAAAGGACTGGCAATATTTTTAGTAATAAAAAAAATGGCGGAAAATCATTTGTCAATTGTTTTTTTTTCACACATCAATGTTCTACGTACGCAACGAAAATGGAATTAAGTTGAAAAGATTTTAGAGCGATGATTTTTTATGATTTTAAAAGTTCTCTCTCTCCGCAAGACTGTGCCGCTCGTCTACAAAATGCTTTTGGGAGAGAAGCACCTTGTTTGAGGACCGTGAGGCGATGGTTTGCTGAATTTGAGAGAGGTCGGGTTTCTTTACATGACGAATTTCGAGAAGGGCGGCCTTCAACTGCCGTCGACGAAAATGATGTGGCTACTGTTAAGCGGCTAATTGAAGAAAACCCGCGGAATACCTATGAGACAATTTTTCAACTATTGGGGATTGGTATGAGCCAAATTCAGAAAATTTTACACCAAAAATTAAAAGTTCAAAAACTTAGTTGTCGTTGGATCCCTCGTAAACTGACGTGAACACACAGAAGCGGGCTCGCGTGGAATGGTGCTACAGATGCCACTGAAGTACGACCACGGACATTCTTTTGCTGTTTATGATATTGTCACAGGAAACGAAAAATGGATTTATTGTTTTGAATCCGAAAAAAAACAACAATCTTGTGAATGGGTGTTTGAAAATTGAAAATGAGAACAGGCCAAAAAAAGTGAGAAAGGCGAGAAACGTTGGTAAAAAAATGATCGCGTTTTTTTCTCAGCTACGGGTCCCATCTGCATACATTGCACTTGAAGATCAAAAGAGTGATAATGCTGAGGGTGTTACAAAAAGTTTGCGAAAGACAACTAAAAAGCCGCGTTCTCATACGTCATCAACGCTTCTTAACACACGGCCAACAAAACAAAGTCAGTTTTAGCTTCCGAAAAAGTACAACTCGTCACCCATCCTGCACATAGCCCCGACCTAGCACCATGTGATTTCTGTATTTTACCCAAAATCAAAGATTTGATGAGAGGTTTCACTTTTACCCACTCCGAAGAGGCAGTGATAGCGTTCAATCAGAACATGCGTTCAGATCTGTGGTCCTCCTGTTTTAAAAAATGGTTCTATCGCATGAAAAATTTTTTAAAATGTAAAGGAGAGTATTTTGAAAAGCAATAAACTTTATATTTTGTTTTTTTAAGTTACGCAAAACTTTTAGTGTGACCTGCGTATAATTATTCAAATATCTTGGAATTATTTATTTTTACTACTTATGAATTTCAGTTACAAGATGGATACAATCAAGTGGCTGATAAGGCATTATTATTTTTTTTTAAATTAATGTTAAAGTAGTTATACGTAACACGTGCACATCAGGCATCGTCATCGGCCGGTAGGGGGCCATAGGTACGAGTAGAAATCCTTCATATCTCCCTTTATGTTCTTGATGATTTTGCGGACATCTTCCATCTCTTTAGGTAGCGTAGGTCTCACGTAACTTTTTTATGACCACTATCTCACCTGATGGTCAGTGATGATGTGGTCGTAAATGTTGTTCAAGCTAAGAATTGAGATTGGTGTCTGTACTTTGAGATCTTATTTACTACCTAGTAAATAAGGATGCACAATACGCGATCTCAAGACTTCTTGAAGTACAGACGGCCATGAACTTTTAAAATTGAGGATGTCATTTTAAGTAATGGTTGTTACTCTAATTCTCCTAGTTTTGGCAGAAGAGATCATTAGATTCTTCTCTATTCCAGACCGTGTCGCCCGATTACGCGTAGGGTGTCTAAGCCACTCGGCCAACGGAACATCCTCGACTGACCTGAATCTTGTGCACTTGTTCTATTATTTTTAACCGCCATAGGGGACGGTGCGGTCATCAACCAGACTACTAGACTTCATGTGCTAAAAGATGAGATTTTAAAAAATTCTTAGCTTCTTGTCATTCACTATAACTTTAACACATTTCAAACATATGTGATCAAAATCTTAGTCAAATAGCTCGTTGTTTTTAATAAAAGAAAAAAATGTTTGACTCTGAAACTGCAGGCAAAGACATAGGTCACCATTAACTTAATAAAACAGAAACAATATGAATGTGAACTAATAAAACTAACAATATGTTTATGGTTAAAATTTGTCGTTATGATTGAGTTGGATGGGCTTGGTATTCGATTTCTTTAGCAATAAAATAACTATAAAAGTTTTATGCAACGCATAATACCTTTTATCTGAGCGCTTATGTACAATTTGAGGTCGCTAATTTACAAACAAATGACCAGTCTAATCAAAATTTAAGACTTTAAAGAGCAGGCCTCATTACGAGGGAAGTTTCCCAACAGGTTGTGACGAAGTCATCCTCTTTTATCTCATTCACTTCGGTGAATGTGCTCAAGATCTACATGATGTCATACCGTCTTCTCCATTTCACTATAGGACTACTAGACGTGGAGAGAGCTTTCATCCCTTCACTGTCAATTTGCCACGTGTTCGTACAAAGCGTTTTCAGAGCTCTTTTATCCTGCGAACAGCGAAGCAGTGGAACTCTCTCCCATCGTCAGTCTTTCCAGGTGCGTATGATCCTGGTGTTTTCAAAAAAAGAGTAAATAGGTTTCTTCTGGGCAAGCGTGATTCATCTTCGACCCCATCGTCGCTTACCATCAGGTGAGATGGAGTCAAACGCAAACCCATCTAATGTAAAAAAAAAAAAAAAAAAAAACCTCGTTTTATACTATTATTCGCTACTGTCCACATCTATTTTTTCTGCTTCTGCGATTCGTCATTCTCTATATGATTTTGTAGTGTTAATAGTCAATAGTGTGATGAATCAACATTCCTATATCACAACCTTTATGTACTCCGTTCAGGTATGATAAGATATTTTAGATATGCTTTAATTTATAAAAAAAAATAATGGTTTACTATTATGATACTGTGGAAAAAATTTAAATAATGATAATTTTTTTTTTTTTTTAAGAAAGTGACTATTAATAATAATATATTAACAATATTTTTTAAATATTTCAAGAAAACATTAAATTAATATTTAAAAAAAACACTTAAAATATACAAAAATATATCTAGTGACAATTCCGCCCAATTTTCCTGCTAAGACGACGTGACGTCACAAACGCCACGCAGCCAAACCGGAAGAATTTTTCGAATTTGTATTCCGAAAAGTAACGCCTAAATCTATTCATTATCTAAAGTGACTATTCTTAAAAAAACTTTTATTAAAAATAACAGTACATTAAATACTGAATACAAGTATGTTTTTCGAACACTCAGTTATACTCATCTATTGAGCATTTATTTACTTATAATGTAATTATTTCTTAATTACATTACTTACATTTGGAAGAGAACTAGACCACCCACAACACATGGTATCCTAATGTGGGGGTTAGTTTGAATTAGTCAGAAACTATGAGTCCAACATTATAGAATATAAAATAATATAGATTGTAAGTTTTTTGGTAAATTTTATAATAACTGCTTCGATCACGCATTACATCTAATCTACCGCGACAGTACGCCATGGAGATGGAGATAAACGTCCTATGGATTTGGAAAAAACTCTTTTATAGTGTTATTCAAGAATCACTAGGTCCTCGACTACACATAATAAAATTGTAGTCTATAATAAGTCGTGCTTAATTACTCCAAAATTGTAAGTCTAGTCTACCTTTATCGTAGCTATAATGTATATATTATAAATTTTATGACTCATAGGTGGAAAAGTTAAGCGTTACGTCGAATTATGGCAAAAAGATTTCATAACCGTCTTGGTAATAGTTTTATGGTATCGTATCGCATAATTTTACATCACTTTTACCTTACAATGTTTCAGTTTATGATCTTCATAGCGATGATAGGTAACCTGGCAGTAAACAGGCAGCTACCTACAGCTGTGGTTCCAGTCCTACCGCAGGCTTGAGCATCACAGCATGATGCGTTAGGGAATTTTTCATGGTCACCTGGCTAGCTACCCAATAATCTACCACTGTACCAAACACCAACTGGGATGATGCGGCTGCAGTCTTTGAAACCTAGTTCTTATTCCAGGTGTACCTTGTTTAACGACTTTCGAGATGAATATATATACCTAGCGCCTTCGACCATGCTCTCTTTGACAAATAAGAAGCCGATCGAACCGATAAGAAGTAATCGAAAAATAGTGTAAAAAAACCGCCGTTTTTGTTGCGTATAACACAGCTGCTACCCCTTGAAACTTTCAATAAGATTGTTTTTCTACACTTACATATAATAAGACTGTTAGAAAATTTCAGTACGTCGCTGCTTCTAGTACGTTATTATTGTAGTCCTTGGCTTACGGATTCACTTACCTACCAGTTTTTTCTACTGGAATGTATTTTGTAGACTTTAATTGAACCACTTTCATACCTGAAAACAAAAACAGTCGTGTTATTTGTGAAACAAAATATAAAATAATAGGTAGATACATACAGCGATCGAAAACCTGACAATGTTTTAAGATGAAGTCGTTGTTGGTATTGTGCTTAGTCCCGAATGTATCCATACCCTCTACCACCTTTCTTCTCTTATGTTTCGTAATCGACAAATAATTCATGTCGTACCAATTTTTTTCTTTTTTTCCCCATTTCAATATATTTTAAAAGAACAGACTTCAGTTACATCATATAAAATTATAACTTAAAATTATGTTAACAGAACCTTCACTCAGTTGAAACATTTGTGATGTAAGTTGTTGTAACAATAGGGAGCGAGCGTATACCTATCTACCGGGCACTGTTCCAGATTACTACTGAAAATACTTACTTTATCAAATAACCTAATAATTTGTCCGACCCGGTCGTCGAACCTAAGACCTTGAGATTCCGAAGCAGTGCTTTTACTCACACACCAATACTGTTATGCACTAAATATCTCGTAACCAACGTAAGCTGTAAGGAAGGACCAAGTCTACTTCCCGTTTAGTTTCCAAGTAAAGCAATAGTGCAAACAAATATACAAGCTTTCCCTCTTTACAATTTAGTCGAAGCGAAGATACAAATCAGCTTTATGTTCGCATACTGTACGCACATGATCAAGATCGCTTCCAACTGAGTTATTGCACTTTCTATTCGGTGTTGCCAGGTGAGCTTGTTTATTTTACCACGCCATATTTTTTTATGTGATTGGAGGGTAAATGAGCCGGAGACTCAACTAGTGGTAAGTAATTAACCCCACGGACATCCGCAACACAAGATGTCTCAAAAATGCGTTGGTGGCCTATAAATTTCCTTTACTCAGGTTTTTTATTAAATTCGTCGTTATGAAACAAGCAAGAAGCACACCTGGTGTTAAGCGGTAACCTCTGCCTATAACAGATGAAGTTCGTCGCAAGTGGCGAACTGCACTGTGCCCAGCGCCTTGAGACATACACTTTTTTAGTTTCATGTCCATCGGACGTCCAGACAAACGGAGAGGCGCCACCCGTACATGGTTGATATTCTCAGTACTCGTACGAAGCGCTTCGCTTCCACTTTTCTCGTGTGAACTGCGAAAGAGTAGAACTTCTTACCGTTGTCTGTTTTTCCCAATGAATACAACATGGGTGTCTTCCAATCGAGAGTAAATAGGTTTCTTCTAGATAAGCGTGCTCCATCTTGGACCACATCAATGCTTGACATCAGGCAAGGTGTGATCAAACGCGAACCTAGTACGAATAAAAAAAAATAAAAAAAAATGTGCCTATTATTTCACCGGACCTTCGACCGGAATACAGTAATGTGCACAATACTGCTGGGCGATAGAGATAGATATCGAGGCAGTACTTCCCTGACGCACTACTACATGCGTTATTGTAAACATAAAATATATTAAAAAAAGTAAATATTAGATTTAAAATATTTTTTTGTTGTAAGAAAATCCTTATTTGATTTTTGTTTCACTAAGGATTTTTAAGCATTACTAAACACTATAAACAAAGATAACAATCAAATATTGTATAACATTTGTTTTAGTAATTATAAACTCAATAGGTATATTTATTTTACAAGCGAGTTATACATTGAGTAAATATCAATAAGTATACTAACAATCACGTATATCTCATTATTATACATACAAACAGCTTCTAAGATTTGAGCATGCTGTTATGTTTGAAACAATTTGTCAGATTAGGTTTCTGTTAAAATTTTCCTCAATAGTTATCGTAACTCTACCATTTATTAGGCAAAAGTTCTCAATCTGGCAACACTATTTATATTCGCCTATACAATTTACGCTACGGGAAACTGAAAAACTAATATAGTGAAGTAATATTATGGTGTACTGGTCATTCACCTCATTACGCTGTAACTATTACCGTGTCTATGCAAGGGTGTAGCTATTGCACGGCTGTCCCAATCTGTTATGATTAAGTTCACTTCCTAGGCTTAACTTACATAGAAACTAGTAAATAATCTGTGAGTTGTAAAGCTGAGCTAAATATTTCTGGCAGGTATACGATCAACGGAGTTTCATAACTAGTTTATGATAATGTCCAGTGGAAATTGATTCTGTTTATTCTTGGAAATATTGCCATAATCTAATATTTTATTAAAGGGAAGAAACATTTCCACTAGGCTTACGGAGCACATACGCTCTATGCAGAATTAAGACACCAACAGTTCCGCTGTGACAGAACATTATCTTCTCTGTGACACAGGAATACATCCGCTTCGACAGAGCTCGGGTCCTGGCGAGAGCGACGTTCTTCGTGCTTCGTAAGATCCGAGAGTCCATAGTAGACTTCCAAATTTTAATAATGACGACTGATGGTTCTTGCCACGTCCTTGAAAGCCATGTCTTCCCTCTTTCTCTGTCTCGCCAGTATAAAGAAGTAGGTATGGGAAAGACAAGAACTCTTAAGTTGCAAACTCTAGTCAGTATCATTAGTAAGAAAAACCGCGAATCTAGTTTTTGAACGTAGCACACTATTTGAGACTGAGTCCTTCTTCAGGGAGTGCTTACTGCGTACAATGAGATTCCATTGAAGTAATAAGCAAGTGGTTAGTCTCTTTAGAGAGATTCCGTCTTGGTGTATACCATGGCAGTGTCATATATACTGTATCTACCCAGCAAGGTGCAAACACCGCTTTATTTACACGTTAGAGCACTACTATGTCAGCCAGATAGTCCACTACTGAACACAGCCATTGAGATGGCGATTAATGAATATTGAAACATCATAAATCGAATTGTAAATTTTAATGGTTTTATAATATCAAAAAAATTCAAGGCGATTCAGAAATAAGTAAATAAAGAAATAAAGTTCATAATTTATTAGTTGACATAATTATGTGTGCACAAACACGACTCTTGCTGCAATTAAAATCGTCTAGCAACAAAACCGGTAGTGGTTAATAAATGCCTAGTTAATTAATTAATTCTTCTTAAATGTATAAAATCTAAAATGTGTATGTTCTTATGTATTTATGACTAGGAAAACAAACATATATAAGGTGGGTATTAATTTATCATTAATACTGCGGGGGCGGTGTAGAATCGATAATGGAATGTGTTCTCCTCGTGTTTAATTTTCACATACACAAAATCTAGTACTAACTACTGCCTGAGCTATGGAGCATCTAAGGACGCGATGTATATACTTCATTCACAAATCACAAATTTGACTTACATTATTTTTAATTTCTAGTTTACGTACGAATAGGTACCTACTGAATGAGTTGCAGGTATGCCGTAATGTGTTAAGCCGCTACCAAAAGGATGCGCGACGCGCGTCCCCAAACTTAACAACTATCTCAGGGCGCGATGCAATTCTGTAGTAGATGTGCTAGGATTATCTTTTATTCTAGGTGTTACATCTACTAAGATGTAACACAGAGAATCCTAGCACATCTACTAACGAGCCTCCTAGTGTTAACATTTGAAATTTTAGTAAATACACTCGAGAGCAATGAATCCGGGTCACTTAAAGAATGTTAAAAATCTCGGAAACTAAAAATGATAGGTTAATGCAATAAATTGTATTTAATAGACAATGTAATAATCCTTAAATGAAAGTAAAAAAAATATGAGTCACCATACATTTTATTAACACAAAATTACATAAAGAAAAAAACTGCTGATCTCTCCTTAAAACAAAAATAGGAAACATGAAATTTTTGAACTTTATTACGATTTTATTGAATTTTAATACTTCGTATTGCCTCCTTGTGCTTCCATTACTGCGTTTACGCGGTTTGGCATGCTGTACACCAAGTTCCTTATACGATTTTGGGGAATATTCTCCCATTCCTCTGTGAGAGCAATTTTGAGCTCACGAAGCGTGATTGGGGGAGGGTTTCGTTGTTTTACGCATCTGCCTAGCTCGTCCCAAGCATGCTCGATCGGGTTGATATCCGGGCTGCGCGCTGGCCACTCCATACGAGTAATGTTCATCTCTTGAAGGTAGTCATTCACAGTCCTACCTGTATGAGGCGGGCATTGTCATGCATAAATATAGCATCCTCACCTAAATTGACCATAAATGGACCAACGTGATCATTGAGGATTTCTTCCACATATCTTACGCTAGTTAAAGAGCCGTTTTCTATGATTACCAGCTCTGTGCGACTTTCAGAAGAAATTCCGGCCCACACAAGTACAGACCCACCACCGTAGGCTACTTTTTCTTCGATGCATGCTTGCTTGAATCTTTCCCCTGGTCTTCGATACACTCTGTGTCTTCCATCGTGCTTGTAGAGCATACATTTTGATTCGTCGGAGAACATAACTTTTGACCAATCTTCAATACTCCAATTTACGTGGCTCTGGGCATATCTTAGTCTCGAAATACGATGCCCACGCTCCAGTTTAGGGCCGTTTGCAGGTCTAAGGGGTTTTAAGTTAGATTCAGCAAGCCGACGTCTTACTGTCCATGCACTTGGGTTACTTCCTCCGAGGCGTCGAAACTGATTGGTGAGTTCAGTTCCTGTGAGAAAGCGATTTCGAAGCATGGTGTTCACCAAGTATCGGTCTTCTCGTGCTGTGGTACACCTGGTTCTGCCCGTTCCTGGTCTGCGTAGGTTAGAACCAGTTTCTTCGTAACGTCGGAGAACTCTTTGTACTGTTGACAGCGACACACCGACAGTCCTGGCTGTATCGCGCTGACTCCGGCCGGTTTCCAGCATTGTAAGTATTCTGGTGCATTCTTCAGGCGTAAGCGACATAATTTCAGCTTGAATAATGAATATAGAGCACTATCAACATGGTTTATGTACCCACATAAATGACAGATTACAAACAAAAGCAAAACCAAATGCTGTAATTTCGTAGTTCCATCTTCGAAAGTGGCCCTTTTTCAAATTTGATTTTTTTATGATATAACTTTACAATAACTAAGAAGTTTTAATACCTTCATTTAAGGAGTATTACATTGTCTATTAAATACAATTTATTGCATTAACCTAGCATTTTTAGTTTCCGAGATTTTTAGGATTCTTTAAGTGACCCGGATTCATTGCTCTCGAGTGTATTTTGGCATTATTTTTGTTAACACTTATGTAACATTTTTAATTGAAATAATGACATGTTATTATTATTTTAACCGTTGCTTCAGTACTGTACAGCAAAGGTTCTGCCATCTGTGATAAAAGTGTAAAGCAGAAATCTAGTCTTGTGTAAAAAGAAGTGGTCGACAATACTTAATCTAATGTAATGCAAAAAAGAAGTTAAGCTTCAAGAACCGGTCTGCGGAACATTACGAAGAGTTGCCGATTGACATTACATCAATCCTTGTTTACACGCGAACGTTAACGAAATTATGGTAGTGGCACACTGAGCTAGACAAACTGCTATGTTGTGATACGCGTTAAAAGATCTCGTATATAAAACAAAAATATTGAGTAGACTTTCATTAAGCCACCGAATAATAAATAATTATTCCTTTCAAAATTCTTTGGTCTGTACATTTTCGTATCACTTGTAACTAAGGCTTGTTCAAATATCTGTGAAACGAGTAACATTTTATTATATTTATAAATTTATTTTGTAAATTTAGAGAAAAAGCAAAATATTCAAATCCTACGCAAATAGATGACACAGGACTTGATGCCCTACGGTATATATTCTTTTCATAAATTTCAGGCAACAGTAAATAAACATTGTTTGCTTCGCATTTTGTTCGGCGTTTTCATACCAAAATGATTTCCAATAAATTCTATCTGTTAAATTTACCTAGTATACAAACTGCTACCTAAACAGACAAAAAGTCCACATTTTTACCGATCGCTCTTACCAAAAACAAATTTTGACAATATCATTCTGCGGGCCATACATACAATGCAAGCGGCAAGTCTAGACCATTGTTAAACACGAGGTAAATATACGATTGTAGTAAACCCATCAAGACAACAACAACAACTCAGTGTACCACGAACGTAACAGCGAGAGAAGGCGTACACGCAGTGGCGCAGGCGCAGTGGCCGCGACGCGCGCACAGACAGATCACGAATCTTGCGCTCCGTGCACCATGTGCTTGTGTATTGTCTAACTTACAACCTTTATCGAGGATCACCTTTCCGGAGCCGGCTCTCTGCCTACATTTGGTAAGTTATTTATTAAAAGTAATATATATAATTTAAAAATATGTGCGTTTTTCTACAG
The DNA here is from genome assembly GCA_963854805.1 of Plagodis dolabraria. Lineage (NCBI taxonomy): Eukaryota > Metazoa > Arthropoda > Insecta > Lepidoptera > Geometridae > Plagodis > Plagodis dolabraria. The sequence goes on from OY978461.1 coordinate 18,102,522, forward strand.
AGAATGTTACACATTTAAAGATTTAATTAGTAAGCGAGTAATTGAATTTCAGTGCGGTGTGAGAGAAACTCGTAGAAGTATATATGATATACTTCTACGTACTGGAACTGTAAATTTTCAGGAAAAAAAGGGCAGTAAATTTGAAACTGAATCAAAAAGTTATGCACGAATGAAGTGACAAGTGTTATTATCATTTGAAAAGGTTGTCAATTTATTAAGCATAATTATAATGGTGATTTAAAAGATCTTTTTGCTATTTCAAAACTCTGTCGTAAGTATTTAAATGTCCTTTATAGAATCGTTTTATGGACAGAGGGATTTAATTATGAACTTATATCGCCTGAGCTAACATTTAAACTGTCTTACAGGCAACAATAAAAACATAGGACATAATAATTACTTAATCTTCAACGCATAAAATTGTAAGATGCACCAAATTTTTACATATAGTTAAAAACAGTTAAGTATATGAGTTATGTAGATTATAAAAGATTTAATTTATTGCCCTAAAACTTTTAGAGTTTGTTAGAACTTACATAATCAGAATAGCTTAATAATATCTAACAAAATAAATATTCACGAATTTATACAGTGCAAAATTGGCGATATAAATTTGTGAAGTATGGGTTTTGTTTTGAACCCATAAAATTAAATTTGGAATATATTGTTGATAAAATTGTGACACAAAAGTTATTCATCAGAAAAATGAAGTGACCAGGATTGTTTGTTAAAAATTATGCACGAAGCTTCTATCAACTATATTTAACATTTATATAAATGTTAATAAATAATTTAACAAATAACAGTTGGGAAATTTTCAAGTACAGTAATTTAGTAGGTAAATGAACTTGACCGCATCGCAAAAATGGCGTAAAAACACTTTCTAAAAACAAAATTCATTTACATAATATAAATAACGTTCGTGATAATTATTTGCGAAAGATTATAACAGATTTTGAAACATGTGAAAACATAACAGACGCGTGAAGGACTACTGCAGTAATTGTTAGTATCTTTATTTATCCAGCATTTAATTCAAATGTATAAAACAAATAAATCATTTTTTTTATTGGATTGCTGGAGAAAAGAGCAGGCGGCTCACCTAGTGGTAAGTGATTACCGTGGCCCACGGACAAACGCAATACCAGAGATCTCGAGGGTGCATTGCCGGCCTTTGAGGAGGGAATATGCTCTTTTGTTAAAGGTCCTTAAGTCGTATCGGATCCGAAATAGTTCACAAGGCAGCAATAACTACCTACTTTTATAATTCGACGTCTGGAAGTCCACAACCGTGCGATTCTCAGGGCATTTTCCTCCTCGTGCTGCCACATGGGATTCCATACCGAAGAAAATGTCATGAGAATCGCGCGGTTGTGGACTTCCAGACATCGAATATATAAAAGTAATAAGTAGTTATACTTTTATATATTTATGTTAAAGCACCTCATGCAAAATTTCACCGACTTTTAAAACTATATTTACCTATTACAAAATTAAATATTTACGAGAGACATAATTTATAGTCATGTGTGATGTGCGGGATTCGAACCCGCGTCCATCACCACATCCACCGCACATGACTATAATTTTTTCTTTTGTAATCTTGTAATGTAATTCGCCCAGCAGGCGCTATTGCAAACTTAACAATATTAAAATTATAAGGTTGCGTCATCATTTACAAGTTTAAAACCAATTGCAAAATTGGTCTTGTTTGTAGTACAACGCAAGTTGAACTATAGGTGTCGCTCCATCCCGATACGATGGTTGAAGAACGAGAGCAAGAATTAAAGTTATGAGTCATTCTGTCATGTTAGCTCAATTGGTTAGAGCATACCCCTGCTAAAGGGGTGGATGGACGCGGGTTCGAATCCCGCACATAACTATAATTTTTTTCTCTCGTAAATTTGTAACTTTGTAATGTAATTCGCCTAGCAAGCATTATTGCAAACTTTTTTTTTTTATGCCTAATAGGTTAGCCTTTGACCACTATCTCACCTGATGGTAAGTGATGATGTGGTCGAAGATGTTGTACAGGCTAACCTAGAATTACTGGCTCTCAAGGACAACTTGCAAACTAAACAATATTAAAAAAAAATTACCTATATCTACCGCCAAGCGGTAATGTTCGTATTACTGTGTTCCGGTTTGAAGGATATGAGTGAAATTATAGGCACATGACACTGAAAAACTTTATGTCTCAGGGATCTGTGATAGGCAGAGGTTACCACTTAACACCAGGTGGGCCTCGAGCTTGTTCCACCACGATATTATATACCTACACGATTCAAAATCACCCATCCACGATGAGACCGCAGTAAACTCTGCTTACGTAACCTGGTTTATATGTTAAGGTGCGAACGCACCTCTGCAGCGAGAAATTCAACATTTCAACAGTTTATCGCGCTCGTAGATAGGAATGGTAATCATTGCTCGTATTTCTAAACTGCAATGCGCCCATCATCCTGAGATTATACATTTGTTAAGTCTTATGTACTCGACCACTCACAAGTAGAAAATATGTCGCCAAGCACATAACGGTGCGTTCCGGCAACTGTCCTTGAGGGCCAATAATTCTAGGTTAAGCCTGTTAACATCTTCAACCACATAATCACTTACCATCAGGTGAGATAGTGGTCAAAAGATTACCTATCAGCAATAAAAAAAACAGTTATGTGTATGTTATTCCCATCACCTAAGATTGTAGTCAAATACAAGCCTTTTAACAGTAAGAACAAAGTTATTGTAAAAAAACCGGCCAAGTGCGAGTGGGACTCGCGCACGAAGGATTCCGTACCATTAATTCAGTGAAAGAAGATTAATTCGAGAAAATCGCGTTTATTATAGGTATAGGGCCCTCCTAAACTATTTAATTTTAATTTACCTAATTGTTTATTTTTAAAGTAAATATACAACTGAATATTCGGTGAATATTTCAAGTTTCTACCTGTTTTCATTTTTATTAGTTTTAGCAAATAAACTGCGAATACCTCTATTATTGTATGGGAGGCCACTTAATAATTTATTTTGTTTTATAATTATTTATATTTAAAGAGAACATAAAACTAAATATTCTGTGGATAGTTAAAGCGTCTACCTGTCACCGTTATTAGTATCGAGCAAGAAACGGTAAAAAAATAAAGTTTGTTGTATGGTAGCCCCCCTTAAATAATTATTGCGTTTTATTTTAAGTATTTTTTGTTAAAGCGGCAACAGAAATACATCATCTGTAAAAATTTCAACTATTTAGCTATCACCGTTCTTGAGATACAGCTTGGTGAAAGACGGACGGAAGGTCAGCGAAGTCTCAGTAATAATGTCCCGTTTTACCCTTAGTGTACGGAACCCTAAAAAAGCATACAAACGCCAAATGACTGCCCAAAAAGATCATCACTTTGCTCGGTAAACAAGTAACATGTCTGATATCCACGACCTTAATCCGTTACAAGAGTTCTTTAGCATCGTCGTCGAGTAGCGCTCATAACGTGTCATACTACGTAACGAGCCGCGTGGCCGTATTTAACTGAATTAACGATTCATTATTTCCGTACATTACGGATGCCGGGTAGCGGCGTTCTTCGTTCTTAACCGATCAACTAGGTTAAGCAACGTCTGCTGCGATAATGACTTGGATGGGTGGCCGCTAGTGCAACTGAGCGCTTCCATGCTTCCAAGGGCACATTCCGCCGTCGGTCCATGTTGACAGTCGTTATAGCATGGCGGTGGCATTTTCCGAGTACGCCTAGCTACTTCAAGTAGAAAATCTACTGCCAAGTACCTATCGGTATATTCCGGCAGAACCAACTGACATTCTGAAAATCAAAGTCATAAACAAAATCATTTATTCAATTTAGGCGTCTGCGACGCTCTTATGAAGGTTAATTACAAATTTTAATATTGAAATATTCTACATTGTACTGCCACGTTCAGCAAAAAAAACAACATAGAGCCACTGCGAGAAGAACGGGCAAGAAACTCGGGGTCATTCTTTTAAACGTCTTTTAACAATGTGTTACATTACATACCAATACTGTGATTCACTTAGCATTCGAAGAGACATCGGTTCGCTACGTGTATTCTATCGATTGTACAATGGGGAATGCTCTGCCGGGCCCTTTGACTTTATTCCACCTAACCAATTTTACCACCGCAGGTCTTAATATGCTCATCCTCACATTTTACAGGCTTGGACGTCACGCACCATCCGTTTCAAGCGGTCATTATTGCCGCATACAGTAAAAATGTGTCACTATCAATAAATAGCATGGTAAGCATGCTACATCTTCGGCCGCATCATCACTTTCCATCAGGTGAGATAGCGGCCAAATGCTTGACTATCTTGCATAAAAAAAAATAAAAAAAAAAATTCAAAAAATCCTATGGTTAGATAGATCATAGAACATACTTATAAGCTTGGACGTATATCGAAATATATAAAATTTGCATTCAAGAAAAATTGTAACTTGAGTTTCTTCTTTGAAAATATAGTTCAGTAATTTATATTTGAAATAGTAATGCTATATATCTATTAGGTGTATATAGCAGTGCGTGCGTTGTGCTTTCTACGTCGATCGAAACGTCGTTTCGACATATTTTACATACAAAATGTACAAACTCGGTGAAAATTTGAATAATTTACCTTGAGATTAATTTCTACACCGTTGATTTGCCAATTTTCCGTTGAAATGTATTTTCGATGTGAATTCGAATTCGTTTAGAAATAACACCGGCCAAGCGCGAGTCGGACTCGCACACGAAGGGTTCCCTGGCATTATGTATAACATTAGACACTATATTACGACCTTTCATTTTAGTTTTCTCAAATGGTACGAAACACTTCGTGCTGTTGTGTGGCCCTATTCAGTTGTCTTAAAAAATAACAACCTATAGACACACACACATTTATTTTATATAAAAAAAAATTTACACTTGACTTAGAAGAGGCAGAGGTTCCACCTGAAGGGTATACTGGTACTGAGTCTGGTGACTCCTGGAGTTATCACAATAAATCTGAGCACTTAATTTTGGAAGCCACCGTTTATACAGAGAAAAATACTGCTGACAACGCGTAAATAGGTTTGTGAGGGATTCGGGCCTAGGTCAGCAATATATTAGGTGTAACAGTGCGCGAGTCCGACTCGCACTTGGCCGATTTTTAGCATTTGTTGTTATAGCGGCAACAGAAATGCATCATCTGTGTAAATTTAAACTGTCTAGTTATCACGGATCACGAGATATAGCCTGGTGTCAGACAGACATATCGTGGAGTCTATGTAATAGGGTCCCGATTTTACCCTTTGGGTACGGAACCCTAATTATGTGATTCAATTCAAATTCAAAATTGTATTTATTCATTTAGAGTACGTATGCTTAAAATTTACGGCCCTACCTACCCAACTGGGTATATAAACACCCGTATCTTGATTGGTAGTTCCTTCCCTTTAATATTACAGGTTTGTACTTATGAACATTTAATGGATTTTTTTTTAATATATAATTTTCATCTAATCTTAATATATATTGGAGACATTATTATATATCACCTTCACTTTATAAAATTATGAACTATTATACATATTTTGCTATTTGCAACTACAGTTTAGTCCATTTACATATTTACAATAATTTATAATGTGTATCTATTTATATATAATTCTAATCGATTACCAGTAAATATTATAATAATTATTTAGATTACAATTTGATAAACTATCTATTTAAATACCTATTTTAGTCAGTTTAGTATAAATTTATATTGAATTTATATACATTTTAAACAAAAACATTTTATGTTACAGTTTTGTTATATATAATCCTAAATCCTAACATCTAGTACATTCATGTAATAATTTATGTAGCAATCCATTACATTATTTTCTAATAAAAATAATTAATTAAATATTAATAAAATTAATTAATTAAATATTAATAAATATTTTAATTAATTAAATATTAATAAATATTTTAATTAATTAAATATTAATAAAATTAATTAATTAAATATTAATTAATTTTATTAGAAAACACTACAATATAATGATACATAATACCTATTCATACCTATTTCTACCGTCAAGAAGTAAATGTTCATTACTGTGCTCCGATTTGAAGGGAATGAGTTCCGGTCAATATTTCTCAGGGAGATGCAGTTCGCCATTTGTGACGAACTGCATCTGTTTTAGAGGTTACCACGTGAGCCTAGCGCTAGTTCTAGCACGATATCATATAAAAAAAATATAATACGAAGGCTAATCGTACACCATAAACTAAGAACATCTAAAAGCTCTTCCTTGCGTTGGAAGTAGTTAAATATTTATATTGTTTTTAACCGACTTCCAAAAAAGAAGCCGGTTCTCAAGTGGACACGATTTTTTTCATGCTTAGCCACGCATGACATTTTACACAGAGTAGTCCTAGTTGTAAGTAGTACTTAAAGTTTGTAACTAAATCCATACTAATATTATAAATAGGAAAGTCTACCTGTCTGTCTCACTTTCACGCCAAAACTACTGGACCGATTGGGATGAAATAGGGTATGGAAATTGTTTGACATGCGGGGAAAGACATAGGACAGTTTTTATCCAACTGCGCGATAACCAAAATACGCGCGTATGGAGCCGCGACCGGATAGCTAGTAGTTAATTCAGTACGAATAAATGAAAAAAATATATGTGAACTTATTGTTTAATTTTTCATTTTTTATGTTTCTTACACAAAATTTTATTCTCTGGGTCAAGATTTAGCCGGCACTCGAAACAAAAAATAAACGATCTGCTCACTTATTGAATATACAACTATTTTCTGATAGATTCGCGACCCGAAGTTACAAAATAAGATGAAGAAATGCTTACCTTTGCCGTTTTGATTTCCTGAAGTTCTTACTTTTCAGGGTTCCGTACACAAAAGGAAACAACAGGACCCTATTACTAAGATTACACTGTCCGTCTGTCTATCTGTCACCAGCCTATATCTCAAGAACCGTGGTAGCTAGACAGTTGAAATTTTCACAAATGATGTATTTCTGTAGCCGTTTTAACAACAAATACTTAAAATCAGCCAAGTGAGAGAAGGACGCGCACTTGACAAATAAAAGAAAAGGTTATATTATAGTGTCCAATGTTCTTTACATAATGGTACAGAACCATTCTTGCGCGAGTCCGACTCGCACTTTTAATTTATACTCACTACTTTACTTTATACTTTACACTTAAAATGAGAGTAAATCATCTCTATAGTAAATATTTTACTGATACTACTAATATAAGTACTATACTACAAAATCAGGTAGTATGTACACCACAGCACTGCACTGCAGGGTAAGACTGGAGCTCGGGAGACATTTCTGCGCCCTCCCCCAGAAAAACCATCTTATATGAACATAACCCAGGTCGACGTATTCGATTCCCAGTGCTTGTTTTTTGCTTATATGAGTATTTTGCTGATTGATTAATAACATATAGCTCATCTAAGCGTTCGTAGAGAAGTTTACTTAGTTGTTATTAACCGATCAGCAACGTCCGCCGCGGTTTGAGTTGGATGGGTGACCGCTAGTGACATTACCTACTACTGAACCCTTCCGTGCTTCGGAGGGCCGTCGGTCCCGGTTGTTGTCTTACGATGGCAGTCGTTATAGGATGGTGATAGGGCATTTTGCGAATGTCCCGCCTGGCTAGCTACCACCCTCAAGTAGAAAATGTGCAGCCTGTTTTGATGAAGCACCTAACGGTGTGTTCCGGCAGCGAGCTGTCTTTGAGAGCCAGTACTTCTAGGTTAGCTAGAACAACATCTTCGACCACATCATCCCTTAACATCAGGTGAAATATTGGTCAAAGGCTAACCTAACAGGCAAAAAAAAACTGAGCTGTCAAGAACAGTAAAAAAATTATGTTTGATCGACCCAGATATTTTCTTATCGAGGAATCCTACCAATAATTTCAACAAAAGCGATAGTTTAAATATGTAACGAGCACAAAAAAGCTCGCTCAGCTCATGTATCGTAAAATGTCTTGCACTTGCAATTATGTATGCATTGTAAATCGCTTATGCAATTCATTATATAGTTGCTTGCATAAGAAACACTTAAATTCAGTGTACTGCTCGTTAAAAACTGAGAATGTTACAAATTTAAAGATAATCGCTTGTTCCTTAAAATACTCGTACTTTGTCTTAACTTGGACAAGGAAATCTAGTTTACATTTGGGGGGTGGCCTTGGTGAGCTGGGTCGCCCCTTCACAGGCGCAGAAGGCCCGATCGATTTCGGGCCTACAGCTGGGGCAAGATAGTGACTGCTAACGCGACCCTATCTTGCCCCACCTCGGCGGAGGCCTGCTCACGGGGGGGTTTTAGTGGGATCCTCTTCCACCGCCCCCATGGTGGAGAGGAAGTGCGAAGGCATTTCCCCCCTCAAAAAAAAAGGAAATCTAGTTTGTTACATGAAAATAAAGCAGTTTTATATGGAGTTCAATCTGCCCTATTTTTGTCAGTTGTTTATCCCCGTAGTGTGCTGGGCTAGAATGTCAACCCCTATTGCTGTACCCGTGGGTGTCGTGTGCAGCAGCGCGTCTCCCGAGAAAATCATCTCCAAGACGCCTGCCAAGCGAAGGGATTATAGAAAACCTCTATGGGGGAGGCTGTGTCTGAACACACAATCACCGAGAGCCTGACGTCGAATGATGTTGTGACATGAACATGTCGCGTAGATAATAAACGTTCGAAAGATAACGAAAACTCATATATACCAATAACATTTTGTTAAATTCAACGCCGTCATCATTGCAAGCGACTTTTTTTAAACATATATTACACGATTGTTCTCCGTTCATATCGTTAGCTTGAGATACGATCCGTTTGTTTGCAAATCGATTATCCTCATTGTACTGAACGAACAATGAGGTTTTATCTCCATTGTCATTGATAAAACACATATTTAGTCAATCATCACATATACCTAATTAGCAACAGTCATTTTACATCGCAGATGTAAAATGACTACAGAGGTAGGGTTGTATCTTTTTAACCGACTGCCCAAAAAAAGTAGAAGGAGGATCTCAATTCGTCTGTATTTTTTTTTATGTGTGTTAGCTCAGAACTCTGGACTGGGTGAACCGATTTAAAATATTATATTTATGTTTGAAAGGTGATGCTTGCCCTTTGGTCCCATTTTAAATTTCATCAAAATCGGTCAAGTCGTTTTTGAGTTGAGTTTTAGCAAGCAAAAATACCTGAAAAATATTTACCTATCATGATGATATAGTTGTTAAAAATAAATGATAATCGATCCCGTAAGAATTATTCCTTTACAATAAGGACGAAAATGGAACGCTTTTTTTGCGGATTTAAACATCGTTAAATTATGGGTTCAACCCAGCCTCAATATTTTTATTTTTGTAATAATGCCATGATAACATTACAAAATTACATCGCAGATTGTCAAGCTAAAACAGGGAATACGTAAAGATACATTGCAAATCGCCGCAGAGGCAAGAAATCTATTACGTTTACACACCAAAATATATTTAAAAAAATGCAGTAAGTTCTCAATTTAACCTCCTGAGGATGCTTTGTGTAGAAACGAAATGAGTCGAAAATACTACCGGTTTGGCTACGTGGCGTTTATGACGTCACGTCGGCTTAAAAGTAAATTAGGCCGAATTGTCGTTAAATATATTTTTACTGTTTTTTTTCTAAACAATTCATGTTTTCTTAAAAAATACTTTTTTCAAATCTTTTCATATCTCTACGCAACTTTTTTCAATAATGTTCATGAATCAATATATCTCCGAACAATCGCCCGCTTAGTCTACAAGCCAAACAACTGCGAGTAAATCTACAAAGCTAGTACATAATGTTCATCCTACATTTTCATTTTTGCGTGTTAATCCTTCATAGTAACTATGAACTAATCTACGCCGGCAGCGACCACCAAATTGATTAGCCCAGTAAGATTCTCATTTTAGATAACAAGATAATGTAGCAGTAATTGAACAAAGGGCGCTTCGAAATGCCACATTTATTACATAGAGTTGCGTAAGTTACATAACATCATTATGTCCGTCCGGTGGCTAAGTTACATTGAAGTTGTGAGTTTTCACTTTCGGTGGGCAAACACAAGCGTGCGCGACACAAAGATAACAGTTTTGACTCATAGTAAGTTCACGCTCAAACACCCGTGTTCTTCATATATCAGTACTAATATTATAAATGCGAAAGTAACTCTGTCTGTCTGTCTGTCTGTTACGCTTTCACGCCAAAACTACTGGACCGATTTGAATGAAATTTGGTATGGAAATAGTTTGAGACCCGGGAAAAAACATAGGATAGTTTTTATCCAACTGCGGAAAAAGAGGTTAATGTTTTTGCGCGATAACCGACATATGCGCGGGCGGAGCCGCGCCCGGAAAGCTAGTAACATATAAATATGAAGCGCTCGTAGCTAAGTTTGCTTATCCATTCTGAATCGATCAAAGTTAAGCAACGTCCGCCTCGGTCAAGAGTTGGACGGTCACCCAGACCGCTGGTAACATTACTACTGAGCGCTTCCGTGCTTCGGAGGGCACTTTAAGCAGTCGGTCCCGGTTGTGGTCTTAGGACAGCAGTCGTTATAGCATGGTGGTAGGGCATTTTGCGCATGCCCGCCTGGCTAGCTACCACCCTCAAGTAGAAAATCTGTCGCCAAGCACCTAACGGTGTGTTCCGGCAGCAGTAATTCTAGGTTAGCCTGAACAACATCTTCGACCACATCATCACTTACCATCAGGTGAGATAGTGGTCAAAGGCTAAACTATCAAGCATAAAATTTAAAAAAAAAAAAATGGTATGGCTGTCTAGGAATTATACTATACATATAATAATAACATATATTTTTAAAAGTCTTTTAAGCAACCATTAAATTAATACATAAAAAAACACTTTAAAAATATATATCTAGTGACAATTTCGTGCGTAGTGACGTCACGTAGGCTTGACAGGAAAATTAGACGAAATTGTCACAAGATATTTATTTTTTAAGTGTTTATTTATGTATTAATTTAATGGTTGCATAAAATACTTTTAAATTTTTTTTTTATTATTAAATAAGGATTTGCGAAAAGTACCCATTCGCTTTTTTATTTTTTTTATTTTGACGGAACAAGCTTGAGGCCCACCTGATGTTAAGCGGACTAACCTCTGCCTATAACAGATGTATTTCGTCACAAGTCACCAATTACACTGCGTCCGTAACCTTTAGACATAGTGGTTGTCTCATGTGCCTGTAATTTCACTGGCTCTCAAGGAACTGCCGCGGGAACACGCCGTTAGGTGCTTGGCGACAGATTTTCTACTTGAGGGTGGTCGCTAGCCAGGCGGGCATTCGCAAAATGCCTATTATGGCAAACTCCCATGCGCTGCATATAAAGGAATTGAGACGTATGTATAAACTACTCGTAATTTATTGCACAATTTTTTTTTTACCATAAAATGGAACCGACTTCGACATCCAAAAGTGTGTAATAACTTGTTGAAGTCGGTGCCATGATAGTTCAAAAGTACCTATTATCACAATATTGTGCGCATGGCACCTACCCACTTAGACAAATTATTTCACTTCATATGGGTGTCGAAGTCGGTTCCATATTTTGGTAAAAAAAAATGTTTCACTCTTTTTAATGACTTTTGCTACTTACGAGATTGATCGTTATTCATTGTCAACGACTATATCATCAAGATAGGTAAATATTTTTCAGTTATTGGAGTGTAACTCAAAAACGGCTTGACCGATTGTGATGAAATTTAACTTGGACCAAACGACAAGCATCAGCTTTCTAACAAAAGAATTTTCAAAATCGGTTCACCCAGTCAAAAGTTCTGAGGTAACAAACAGAAAAAAGAAACATTAACGGTTAAAAATTGTACATAATCTTATACATATATATAAAATTCTCGTGTCACAGTGTTTGTAACAATACTCCTCCGAAACGGCTTGACCTTTGAATTTTTTTTTCAGTAAGTCTGAGAATAGAACGTAATGATTCGGCATTAAAAATATATATACAAAATATTCACTGGAAATAATTTATATCATCACTTATCATCAGGTGAGATAGTGGTCAAAGGCTAACCTATAAGGCATAAAAAAAGATCTCAAAACAACCTTTGCCGGGTCATATAGTATTTTCACAAAAATTTAAATATAAAACCAATTAAGTCCTCTAAATGAATTTAATGGCTTCTTTATTGGTTGTCGACGTACACTCGGTAATTTATTAGATTAGTAGTAAAAAGATACTGTAGAGATTTTTGAAAGAACACATAAATAATTTATTTTTTTATGAGGGGTCAGTGACGACACATATGATAAAGGATTTTAAATTTGAATCACATAACAGCGCTGTAGGAGTGGGCCTTGCTAGGCGAGGCCGTTATATTGCCACTCACTGACCGACTCACTCACTGACAATATTGTTTTCCAGATGAAGTCATGCAGTTTTTTTTTTATTCTTTATATTTTTTTTATGAAACTGGAAAATACGAAATCTGTCGCCAAGCACCGAACGCTGTGTTCCGGCAGCTGTCCTTGAGAGCCAGTAATTCTAGGTTAGATTGAACAACATCTTCGACCACATCATCACTTACTATCAGGTGAGATAGTGGTCAAAGGCTAACCTATCAGGCATAAAAAAGCATGAAAATTTCGCAGGCCTAGTTAAATTGGTTGGCATATACAATTTATTATATTACTAGCGCCCCGCCCAGGCTTCGCACGGGTATTTAACAAAAATTTCAAAAATTATAAATTTAAACACATAAAAAAGTAGTTATTGTGACATAGCTGTAATAGTTAGACTTATAGTATTGCGTACTTTTTTGTATATATTGATGTTCTCTATAAAATTTTAGTACATCACTTTGCTCTACTATCAAGAAATTCCGCAGCGTACGCGATATAACGATTTTTTGGTATATTTTTCGCACTTTGGGTTACATTATCGAAGTTTTCATACGGATCCCTAACTTTTTGAAAATCTTCTTATATCCTATGTTTATCAGGGATAGTGTAGGATTCTAATGGTGAAAAAAATTTCAAATCGATCCAGTAGTTTCAGAGCCTATTTGATGCAAACAAACAATCAAATCTTTCCTCTTTATTATATTAGTTTAGATAGATGTGCACAACCACTATATATTATATATATAATTCGCACATTTCATTCATTATATAAAGAATATATAAAAAATAATAAGTTATATATTAATGTCAAAAATAATATTAAATAAAATTACTGGAAGAGTAATGGTCAATCAAATAACCCACCCCTAACTGTACCTGGTGCAAAAGTGCCCATTACACTGGCGGCATTACCACGCTGGATAGCTATGGCCAACCTTTGCACCAGGTACGAGCTGGAGCGGGAGTCACCCGTTTTTTTCCTCAACCTTTGCCCAATTTCGCTAACCAAACTTTTAGCCTCAGTGCCCCAGCAGCCCATTGTCTCCACGGCAATGGGCACAAAATAATATTGTGGCTCCAACGCCGCATACTTCAGCCGCTTTTTACAGGCAGCATCCTCCGCAGCAGCTGCCGAAGAGTGGATGGTCCTAGCCAGATGACTGGAGGCGACTGTGCTGACGCAAGTGGCATCCCATATAAGGCACCTGCCTTTTTTCCATGGCACCAGGGTCAGCCCATCTGGTCTCTTTCCATCAGATCTGCTAAGGCCCGGCGGCTCGAGCACACACGGGACATCCGCTGATACAAAGGCTCTGCGGACTATGGAGTATAGGAGTTTATCAGACGTGACCTCTCAAGGGTTTTATAAAATGAATTATTTTTAAACGAGATCAAAAAATGAGTAGGTTCTCAATTCGACCGTATGTTTCCGCCAATTGTGAATAGATTTTGAAGATTATTTTTTTGTTTAATGTATAGACTATAGACTCCAATTTGGTTCCATATAAATTTCATTAATATCGGTCAAGTAGGTTTAAGTAACGCACAAATAACAAAAAAAGTATATCCCAATAAGACTATATCCCGACGTCATGATACGCCATCGATAGGGGTTGCAACCCTTGTCGATGGCCACGACCAGTATTGTATGCGAGTCAAAATCAATTTAACCGACTATAAAAAAGGGGGAAATTCTCAATTCGTAATTTTTTTTATATATTTATTACCTCTGAACTTTCGACTGTGTGAACCGATTTTGGTGGTTCTTTTTTATTTGAAAGCTGGGGCGGGCTTCCCGTGTGGTCCCAATACGCGTTGAATATAGAGATTTTTCTTGAATGTATGTTATAAACACATTTTTATATATTTTGGTTCTTACAAGCCGTGGGCAGATCATTAAAAAACAATAAAATATAAATAAGCCATAATAAATTTTATTCAAATGGCATCAGAACACTCTTATGTAATTTGTAAAAAGGCGATAAAACTTAACGAAAAGAGACATATTTAATTATGCATTGTTAACGAAATGGCCTTTCTGGTCAAATAGCTTGTCCACACTTTTGAGAATGTAAAGATTTTATCTTAGTTTACAGAACTGTTAAATATTAGATTTAAAAGCTTTTAGAGCGGCCTTTTTTGTGTTTGCTTGATGGTAAGCTTTACGCCTGTCCGTTACAGTAACAGGGTCACCGTTCTTGTCTGTTTGACACTGTACTGGGTTCTTTACTCGTGACGTTAGTTCTTACAGTCTTAGTATGTCTCATTAGCTCAGTGGTACTTTGCTACAGTCTTTTTTTTGTTGAATTCGGTAGATTTAAATCATTCGGTTCTCTCATTTTCATGGTTAGACTATTTCATATTTTAAGGTATTAGAAACACATCCGTTTTTATTAAAAAAAAAACCTTTTTATATATGTGATTTATACTGCTACAACAATATGAATTACTTCAAAATGTAACTGACTTCAACACTCAAAAGTGGGAAATAACTTGTTGAAGTCGTACCAACCTGATGGTTCAAAAATAACTATTATCACAATATAGTGCGCATGGTACCGACTTCGACAAGTTTATTGCACGCTTTTGAGTGTTAAAGTCGGTTCCATTTGGAGGTAAAATAAAACACCTTTTTTAGTGACCCTGCTACTTAGAGGATCAATCGTCATTCACTGTCAATGAATATATCATCAACATAGGAAAACACTTTTTAGTTATTGGAGTGTAACTCAAAAACAGCTTGACCAATTTTGATGAAATTTGGAATAGAGGTAGATGAGGCGCTGAATATGTAAAAAGTATTATATGTGTTAACATATAATACTTTTTATCATCATCGTCCATCACCACGCGGGTGTAACAGCGGGGCGCATCTAGTAAAACATAAATGTCACTAGCGGTCACCCATCCAAGTCATGGCCGCACCGGACGTTGCGTTGGTCGGACAACTAGGTGGCTCCGCTTAGATCGCTTTTAATCCAAAACTTGTTGTTTAGAGAACAAGATGCAATATGCATTCTCCACTAGTTGACCTTACACGTTGCAACAGATATGAATATTAATAGGTAACATTTTGCTATGAAACCTTGGCATTCATAGATCAAGTTTTTTTTAGAAATTTAGCGTCTTTTTGTAACATCGATAAATCTTCTCCGAAGCCAATTATTAGTTACAACACATATTTGTAACAACATTTCATGACATTTATATATAAAATACTGATGAAGAATGTAATGATAAATTCAATATATTTATGGTATACTACCGGCGTCCCGCGTTTTCATCCTCGTAGACAATGATGATGAAAGTGTCCTATGCGATAATATAGGACCTAAACTATCTGTATTCAAAGTTTCATCCAAATAGGTTCAGCCGTTTCAGCGTGAAGAAACAACAAACACACAAACTCACACCCTCCCTCAATCATAAATTTTGTATTTATAATACAAAAGGTTCAAGGCCGCGGCTTCGCCCGCGCGTATATCGGGTATCGCGCAAACCATTAACCTCTTCGTGCGCAGTTGGATAAAAACTATCCAATGTCCTTCCCCGGGTCTCAAACTATTCCCGGACCAAATTTCATTGAAATAGGTCCAGTAGTTTTTTAAGTTTATTCGTTTCATACAAAAATACAAATCTTTCCTCTTTATAATATGAGTGTAGAGGTAGATATAGGGTTACTGGCTAAGGGCCCCAGTCCCGCAAGGCCCAGTTCCGGAGGGCCTCGATTACTAATGACCTCGAAAAAGTTGATCAAAAATCTTGCATTGCTAAACATATCACATTTTCAATATACATACTTGTTAGAATAAAGTGTATTACCTAAGCTTTAATTATCACAATAATTAGTTAATATTCCAAACCTTGAAGCAGTGATTGCTCAGTGGCCTTGGCTATGGACTGCCGCGCACCAGGTCAACGGTTCGAATTCCGCCGCGAGCATGAGCTTCACCGCATGGTGGAGGGGCATTTTGCGAATGCCCGCCTGGTTAGCGACCACCCTCAAGAAGAAATTCTGTCACCAAGCTCCTAACAGTGTGTTCCGGCAGCTATCCTTGAGAGCCAGTACCTAATTCTAGGTCAAGCCTATTAACACCTTCGACCACAACATCACTTACCATCAATTGAAATTGTGATGAAAGGCTTACGTATCAGCAATAAAAAAAACGAATTATTGGGATAATTCAAATCTGTTATTACTTACCGACTATATATTGTACTAATACATTTTATAATCTAAAAGTTATCATTTATACTTTATCCTTCATAATAAGCAAATTATCGCAGATGTTAACTGTTACAAATGCATGTGAAAATATTCCAAACGAATTATAGTTTGGAATATTTTCAAACGAATTATTGCAGTATCTAAAATCTTTCATTATCCCAGCCGGTTATATTTATATTAATATATTCGATTATTTTAATCATGATTAAGAACTTGTCATTTATTGCTTACCGTTAATGTTAAGTTAAGTGTTACAATAAGTATTGAAAACTTTTTCGCAAGTTTGACATTAAATCGACTTTATCGAGAAAATTAGAAATCGGGGCTCTCCGGGACGGGTACCTGCAGGATAGGGGTGTCTTACCATTTAAATTTTATTTTGATATAAACCGTCGTCTTTAGGGTACGTATATATTTACGTACGGCGATATCTTTACTCAATTTGAATAGATCTATACAAATAGAATATATTTTACTGCTTTATTACGAGTACATAATATTTCAAAATAATAATCCATTATTTTACAAGTACTTACGATAGCTATTATGCATGTTTTTTATACAGTAGGTTCCGATCTCAGATCATATAAATGCTTGTTTCTATGATCTGAGGTTCCGATTGTATTATCTATTCTATTATCTTCAAATTATATTTCAATTTTATTCTAAACAGTCCTCTGAGTTGTTGGTTTCGACTTCCCCTTTCCTTCTGTAATCCAAGGTCTCACTCATAGTATTGCAAATGGCTGAACCTAGTCTGTGATTAAGGTGAAATAATGTGTAAACTAATATATTTGTAATAGTATAACCCGCGGGCACGGTAATGTTATCTATAGAGTATTTTAACTCGGCTCTGTCTTTGAAATAACTACCTACAGCCGCGCTGTACGTAACCGTGCGAGAGGGCTGCCTGCCTCCAGCATTTTAATTAAATTTGCCTACTTTGTGTTTCCATTTAGTTTTTTGATTGTAAATATCCTTTTTTTTATAGAAACAAATAAAATTCTTTGTGAAATGAACAGGAAGTGTTCACTAAAAATGCGTGTTGTTTTTTGACTAGTAGGTAGATTTAATTAAAAAACCATGACGTTTATGTTTGAATAAAAATCGTTCTTAAAAATTTGAGATAGTAAAATATTTGTGAGACGTACGAAATGCTTTATTATTATATTTTAAAGTATTAAAAATCCGCATTCTAATAATAACTACCTATAATATTATTATAGCTTGCTTATTTCACTCGTGTCAATCACTTTCCTTTACTCTATTCACTTTTTTTTATAATTGAGACTTCTTTTTCAGCGGATAAAAGGAAAAACTTGTCCATTAAAAAGACACACATTATGTACCGTCAACTATATGTAGACTATAAAATAATTTTACGTACTAGTAAGTTAAATTATTTTATAGTATTACCTTTCAGTTTCAAGGTAATCTAAAAAAGTTATCTCTGGATGCGTTTTTGACGAATTTATGTAACCAAAAATGTTAAGTGTAGTAACACTACATTTTATGGGTCTATGATGATTGTGTTTAGTCTATGGTTGGTCGAACGTCTGTAATCTGTGTGTGTGTGCCTACAACCTACAAAAGAATTAAAATAAAGTTATTTTAAATAAAGAAGTTCATCTGTATTCTGTTGTGCATTTCCATAAATATAAGAAAAAACAGCACAATATAACTTATCGTCATATTTAAGGACATATACCCGCCAGCCAAAGTGTGAACTTTCATATAAACTCAACTTGTTATTGAAAAAAAACTCGCATGTAAATACAGTGTATTATTAGACCTATCGTTTCTGGCTTAAATCCTTTTTCTTTTGGACTATAATTTTTTTTTTTATTATATAGTTTTAGTATATAGCACTCGTTTTTAGGAATTTGAGCTAGTTACTCGTAGCTCCAGATTTATTTAAAAAGTATAGTACACACGTATAAATAGCTTTCCATTATAGAAAGTTCATTATATTCCCCATGTTTGTGGTGCAATAGAAATATTAAAAACATACTTATTTTTCTTGAAAGAGATGCTTAAATTTGGGTCTTTCTTTTATCTAAAATTACGAGTTTTTGAGCTAGTGTAATTTCAAAACTGTATAATTTAATGAAAATCTGATGCACCACAAACCTAGATATTAGGGTAGTGATTACGTAGGTAGAAAATCATTGAGTTTTATTCGCTATTATTAAAATGAGATTGGAGCTGCGTTTTGTATAGGGGCGTTCGTCTAAAATATACCCTTAATATGTAAATATGTACTTGAACATATTTTTGGTGAAAAAATCGCGTGGTTATTGTTAAAAAAACAACAAACCATTCGCTCGTCTCTTTCAACCACATTCGGTGGTCTTTTTCAAGGAGAGCTCGGGACATCCGCGTTGACGTCTTGCTAAGCGAGGCGTCAACCGGATCCCGTATTATTACATTAAGCTACTGTTTGTCACTGCGACTTGAAACGGAGGCGGAGGATTTGGGCGAGGACCAACCCTCTGTAGCCTCGGAGGGTGAGCGCTGAGGCATTTACCAGAGATTGGCACAGAAGGCGCAAAACGCCTTCTGCCTCTGTGGTCTTTTGCGGACACCAAAAACGCACCACTATAAAAAGATAAGTCGACAGGAGGCTCAATAGCACCACTGTGGTACGAACCTCAGCTTGATTTGTTGCCGAGATTATCTTGGGAGAAGCTGTACCGTTGAAAGTGGGCCCAACGGATATCTGCACTGTGAGTATTTGGAGAGACACTAATCAAAAATGTTAGACCTCGATATTTGATTATGTTATGTCTTAATCTTTATAATTAAATGGCAATGGGCTGGCCACATATCACGATGCAAAGACGGTAGGTGGACGAGCAAAACCACAGAGTGGAAAGGGCCAAAAGGGAAAAGAAGAGTAGGCATACCGAAGAGAAGATGGGCCGACGACTTAAAAGATACAGCAGGAAATGACTGGCAGAATATTACAAAGGACAGGGACAAATGGAAGAAACTGGAGGAGGCCTTCACCCAATGAGGGGCCCATATCTAATTTAGATACATTTTTTTTTCAATACATAATTAAAGAATTTGTAAATAAGAATCCACATTTAAAATGTTATTTAAGAGATATGGGAAATAAAAGGCTTTTTATTTTATTTTTTTATTTATGTCTTATTATTGCTGACCTTAATACCTTACTAAGATAACCTACTTAAGATAAAATAATCGTGGTATACCATCACAATGATCACTCCAATCCAAACGCATTTTAAATTGCACAGAATATCACATAACCAAATTATGATTACGTGTTCATCAAAAATTCATCCTATTATTTACTTCATATTACGATCTTACGTAAATTGATGTTTTACAAACAAGCAGGTCAGATTGTGAAGCCTATTTTCGCTGCAATTAAATTAATAATTTGGTAGATATTACATGCGAAAGTATGAATTATTCATAAATAATTTCTTAATTATAGAACATGTGTATGTCGAAAAGTTTATGAGTTATTTATTCATTTACCTTATGGGAAGGGCAAGTTAACTATCTTTTAGGGAAGATATTATATTCTGAAGTAAGACTAATGTTTTATGGACAAAATGGAGGGATAGGAATTGTCACCAATTACACATCCTCTTTCAAGAATAATTTATACGCGACATACAAAATTGGCAAATAACTTCTACAACTATTTTAGAAATACTTTTCAATTATTTCAAAATCTATTGCCTACTTGTTATTCAGATAAAATATCGATTCCGTTTTGTTTATGAGAAAAACTAACAAAAGTGAGCCTCGCCTCGCTGTTTTAGGGCTCCGCAGCAGCCCGTAAAAGTGACCGATTTGCGCACTGGGTTCTTCTGATGATAACAGATTCATTTGGTCACTTGTGTCGAAATGCATCTGCGCCTTGCGCCGTCACCCTGAGACACAGACTTGCTAAATTTCTACTTGAGGGTGGTAGATTGCCAGGCGAGCATTCGCAAAATGCCCTCCCACCATGCGGTGAAACTCAAGACGCAACGTGATGCGTCCCACTGGAAGTTATCTCTTCCATCCTAAATAATTTCAATAATTATATGGTTGAAGGTTGTAAACCGTTTTAACCTAAAACACAGAATAAAAAGGAACAGAAGGATAACTCCCCGAAGCCATTCTACTGAATAAGCGACTCTAGCTACGAAGTAATAAAGTGCACTTCAGCTCGCAAAGCACGGAGTACCTAATATTTATAATCACCTACAAAGCGTCTCTCTTTCTATCGCATAGCCACGCATAGCTCTGATCTCTTCTGACGCGGCACGCACTAAAGAATAATCCCGTCGGGATTGATACGCCGATGTACCTGTAGCTTTATACCTATATGCGGAGTGAGAAAGGGCTGCCTATAATAGAAAATGGCTTTTAAGTAAAGCTGCCTGAACACACAATTATAAGTGCTCAGCGTTAGCGATAGATTTTCTAATAGAGTGTGGAAACTAGCTAAGCGGGTATTTGCAAAACGCCCTACAATGACTTAGTAAGTGCATTACTAACAAAAGCGAGTGATTTCGGCACAAGTGACGAAATGCACCGTCACCCTGAGACATACAGTTGTTGATTTTCTACTAGAGGGCGGTAGATAGCCAGGCGACCATTCACAAAGTGCCCTCCCACCATATGACGTGATTCGTCCCGCTGGAAGTTATATTTACCCATTCGAAATAATTATTATGTTTTTCTTAGCATGCTACAAATAGACAATTCAAAAATGGCGTAATAGAATTGATGTTGTTATGATATATTTACCAACTAGCTATGCTAAGCTAAGTAGTTAGTCTCATTATATTTAGTTTGATGTCATCAACGTCAAAAATACGCATTCTAACAGATAGAGAAAATTCGAGTGTCGCACTCGCTTCCATATAGCATAATAATTGGAAATGCACCAGGACAGTATTCTACAGGGTTTAAGTCCCGTTGGACTTTTTCACAACAACATAAGTATGTTGTTGTAAAAAAGCATAATATTGTTTCGAACCACGCAAAGTTAGAAGACGATAGAAAGAAAGCCTTATCAATACTAATTGAAGCATTCTTTACATTAGAGACATATGTGGACTGTTGAGACAAAACTGCAAGACTATCCAGTCTAGATCAACTTCAAAACTTTCACTGCAATGTTTCAAGTCTTAACGAGATCAATTAGACCAATGTGCCGGTGAAAAGTAATAAAAATTTAATTATACCAAAGAGTTATACGTCATGAGCAAGTGCGGCCATCGCTCGTGACGACGTTGGTCGTAGAAACTAATTGTTCAGCTTATAAAATCACAATGAAAGGAAAAATATTGCACTACGAACGGGATAGTTTTACTTTTTTCATAATCCCCTCGCTTGGCAGGCGTCTTGGAGATGGCAGTGTAAGATGGCAGTCTTTCAGAAGACACTGCTGCCCCCCTTCCCTTATATACCCTTAGTGGTCTCTTACGACACCCACGGGAAGAGATGGGGGTGACATTCTAGCTCGGCACCCCACGTGTACCTATATATATTATTTTCAATATAACTAAAGTAATTGATATAGAATAACATAAACAGCTGCGATGAATATTGACACAGCCAGTTTGTTCGATTTTTAACCGACTACAAAAAAGGAGGAGGTTCTCAATTTGACTGTATTATTTTACCTTTGCAGTGTGTACCGATATTGATGTTCGAAAGCTGGTGCTTTTCATGTGGACCTATTTAAATTTAACTGAGATCTGACGAGTAGTATTTGAGTTAACCCTAATAATGAGAATTGCTTGAAGTCGGTTGTTTTGTCTAAAAAAATGTAGAATGGCGATAGATGGTGGAAGAGTTAATTCGCAAATAAGTCCCGAATAGCTCCAACAAGAAACAAACCAATGTACGTGTTCATGGTTTTTCCTAAAGATGCCTCGATACCAAACTTCATGAACATCAGATGATACTTTCGAACTTTATCGTCGGACAAACATAGATCTACCTACAAATACACTCTTAACAATGCTCGTATTATAATCTCTGTAACAACATACTGTTACCATCCTTACTTCGCTCAGTCAATTAAACACACAGTCGTGTAATAGTCTATGTCTTCCTACTTATTAACTCGATCAGATATATGTAAAAGTATATAATAAGTATAGTTAAGGAGTAGATAAAATCAAAACAAAACATAAAAATGCTAGATTAAAGTGATAGCGATTTAAAACAAAAACTGAGATTACGTGAACATGATCTTAATGATGGTACAGATGTACCAAGTAGTATTTTGGGTAAAGATGAGATATTATTTACGTGTATTATTAAGAGCAACAAACCTTAAAGCATAACGACGCAGAATGTACAAAAAAAACAACTTCTAACACTGAAAAAATGTGAAGTAACTTTGAAGCAGTGATAGCTGAGGCGATAATAGCTATGGATTGCGATGACCGTGCCGATTCAAATACTGTGGGTATCAATGTTTTCATAGACCCGACTTGTTAAAATACTCTCGAGATCAATGTTTTCGTAATCTCGACTTTTCAAATACACGGGGATCAATGTTTTCGTAGTCCAGACTTCTTCAAATACTCTGGGATCAATATCTTCCTAGCCCCCCCCCCCCCCCCCCCTTCTTCAAATACTATATGGAATTATCCAACCTGCTCAATGCGACCCGCAAGTAGAACAACCGGACATACGAAAGCATTCTTGTTTAAGCTTTAACAAACAGACTCTTCGCTCGCACTGCGTGCTCGTTCAGTCAATTATAGTCCAACTTATACTTGGTCTCATTGTTTTTGATTCATCGTTATCTTAATCCCCTCAGTCCCAGTGCCTTTGTTTCTAAATCAATTATGGTAAAGAAGAGTTTGATCGGCCCCGATAGCTCCAGTCTCAACGTTTTACGGTTACTTCCCCCTGCCCCGATATTTGCATAGACCCAGCAGATCCAATATTGCCTACAAATCAAAAGGATATATCTAAAAACAAAATATACATTTATTCAGGTATAACCAGATACATCCATCAGGTGACCAATAATAGCAAAATATTAACACATTATGCAGGTTTGTATTGCATCAACGGTACTGGTAACTTTATAGCCATTTTATCTGTTTACGTTTCTTTTATAGCTTTAGAGGTTCGCGATATAGAGTCATAAACAATAATGATTACTATAGATTTGACATATTAAATAATAGCCCTTCTCTCTCTTCCTGATTTGTAAATCAACTCTGATTGTTGGCGAGATTTATTGACGAATTATTTGAATATATATGTAATTTATAGACTTAGGTTAAGCGTTGCCACATTTGGTGGATCTACGATGTTTGTTAATGATTGTTTTATTGGTTTTTAGTTGAGTTTAATTTTATTTTATTGCGAAATGTTTTCTTTAATATGTAAAATAAATGTATGATTTTAATAATTTACATAGTTAAGTTAATATTGCAAGCACCGGATAGTCAATATTAGACGTAAGTGCCAGTATCATAACTATTATGAAGCCTATGGTTCCTGAACCACTGTTGACGCTAGTTCAGGAACCTATGAATTCATATTTACTCTGTACCTATATAACTTGTGTCAATAAAAACTATTTGTATTTTTGTTTTGTATACAACATGTATGTATAATGCGATATAGTTGACGTCTCCGACTCTTGATGATTCTGTTGATGAAGTGATTATTGGGTAGATGGGTAACCTTAGCATATAATTAATTCCAAATTCCTTTACTAAGTTGTGTTAATGTACACTCTGCAGCCCAAACATCACAGTCTTTGTAGTCATCCGGCATTAGTTATTTTATCGATACTATAGCAATACATGGCTAGAATTAACATCAGAAGAAAGAAGTTAATACTTTCAGTAGCGGGATATCGATCATCTGAGATGCTCGAACCCCGGGACGACGTATTCGATCCCCAACGTGAGTGTTTTTGCCGGTTCAATTTATAATATTTAAATAAGTTCTCAAGATTACAAATTAAGTACATTTACTTATATTCGGGTAACACCATTTAAAGTATATCTTCACTAGGTAAATATCAACACCTCACTATATACCAAGAATGCCGCGGATAACGTGACAACACCGTTTTAATAAAATCATTGCATGACAAAGGACAATAAAGACTCAGCTAACTTAAGAAGCAAAAAACTGTTAAAATTTCGAATTTCCCGCTAAAGGCGAGACTATTCACCTTCTAAACCATATACATACCTACATTTGTCTGATTCACAACAAGTTAAAAAAAAATCATAACACGTAAGAATAATATGAACCATATATCACCGAGTCACAATACCGAAATGAGTGCAAAATGTAAACGAGAAACCGTCGCAACTGACTCAGATTTACGTAATGCCCAATTGACTTTGCAGAGAGCATCGATCTTTCTTCGCTCGATTTCTCGATTACACACCGTATGTATGCCGAATTATAAGATTGCTAGTACTGGTAAAAATATGACGGACACTTAGGTACTATTTTTAACTTAATAGAAGTGCCTATATAGTATTAAAAAAAGTAAGTAAAGTGCCTATATACTATACAACAGTGTACGGCGGACACTTAAGACGCTGACAAATGCTAAATAGCTTTACTTGATTTTTAGCAATATGTAGGTATTTAGTTAATCTTGATCACATTATCTAAGGCCAAGAAAATTCCGAAACACGTTTCCTTAAAATTTTCTCGATAGAATAAAATTGCATGTACATGACGCTTGCAACGATTTACGTATGAATGTGTATGAAAATATATTGATAAAATAGAAAAACCTTATCACGATGGACAAGTAAAGTTACATTTTCGATTTTCGTTAAAAGTTTTGAGTTATTTTTGTTATTGGATGGCACCAGGCCCCTTTCCATCAATCATATAAACTTCTGCTATGCAAAATAACAATTGAATGTAGAAATCTACTTGAAATCAACACTTATGTTGATTTCAAGTTTCAGTTGAAGTTTTAAGTTTGCTTAACCATTCTGAATCGATCAGCAAAGTTAAGCAACGTCCGCCTCGGTCATGACTTGGATGGGTGATCGCTGGTGACATTACTACTGAGCGCTTCCGTGCTTCGGAGGGCACGTTAAGCCGTCCCGGTTGTTGTCTTAGGATGGCAGTCGTTACAGCATGGTGGTAGGGCACTTTGCGAATGCCCGCCTGGCTAGCTACCACCCTCAAGTTGAAAATCTGTCGTCAAGCACCTAACGGTGTGTTCCGGCAGCTGTCCTTGAGAGCCAGTAATTCTAGGTTAGCCTGATCAAACATCTTCGACCACATCATCACTTACCATCAGGTGAGATAGTGGTCAAAGGCTAACCTATCAGGCATAAAAATAAAAAAAAAAATATCTCTCACACTATCCAAATTCACAACTTTTCTACACAAAACAGTAGGAGAAATAGTATAACGGGGATTTTTTTTTGCTGAACGTGGCAGTACACTGTAGAATATTTCAATATTAAAATTTGTAATTGACCTTCATAAGAGCGTCGCAGACACCTAAATTCAATAAATGATTTTGAAATTGAAAAGAAAAGCATGCAATATTATTTTATAAAAGATAGCTGTCGAAACAAACATAAAATGTAATTAATGTCTTGTATAACTTTATTTAGATAGTTCTTTAATAAGGTCTTAAATTTAGCTATTAAATATGTTAGTTAGAAAGGGACTGAATACCACGACACAGGGCCGACCTAGTGTGAGATTCAGGGATACTTGTTTACACAATACATGCTATTTGTACCTAGCTATATTTAAATTAGTTATACTCATAAATTACATATAAGTGTAGCCTTAGTTTCGGTATAAATAAAGTTTATTTTTGTTTATTGTTATTATTAAGCTCAACTTCCGATTTTACCTAGTCACACTAAAATTTTAAATTGATTCGATCAAACACTAAAGATTTGATAATGTGTTGCCATAACTGCATGTACCTAACATAGTAATTATTATTACGAGTCTAACAATCGAACTTGATTACATAGTTAACTATGCAGAATGTCAATAAAAAGACGCTTTAAGTATATGCTGTACGGTTTTTGTTGCCAAAACTGATGTAGTACTCGATATTTGAAATGTATATTTGAAAAATATTTATGATTGCAACCATTTTATCTCGATCTAAATAACCCTGGGGTATCGATTATTTCACTTCAATATACAGGTTATTATATATTCAATTCGGATTTTTTAATACCAATAATAGAGTAGTTTTTCTATATAGATAATTTTTCTCTTATTTTCGCACAATCTAGTCAATTAGTGCTGGTCGTAATAGCTATATTGCAGGCCGTAGGGAGGGTTTCCTCGATAGCTTTTGGCCAGGATATCACATAGTGGTAAGTGATAATTGCGTTGAAGATGCTAGGTATATAGGATAAACGGCTAAATCTAGAATGCAAAATAGCCTTGAAAGACGGTTACTGGAACAAACCGTTAGGTGTGGAGTGCTGCAATGTGCGCAAATAATATACTTACAACTTGTTTACAAAGTAAATAAAGTTCTTAAATAATTTCAATTCAACGGGGCAATGCTGCCAGCATGCTGTGCACGCTGCCAACCTGGAGTGGGCTGGAGCATTTGGACTGCCTATGAGTCTGCTATGACTTATAGGTTGTCTAAATACTTTTATTGTAGTAGCTGTAGTGTTGTATATAGTTCATAGTATTTTGTTTAATAAAGTTCTTAATATTATAAATTCTGACGAAAAGGTATGGCTTGTATGTTTTCTAGTCTGTTATTCGCACAGAACCTACACTAAGAAAATAATTTCTTGTGTTGGCTCTGCATACCCTTCAAGTGTTCAATAACACTAAACATGACAAGAAAATTTAAACAATTACAACAAATTAGTATTACAGTGTGGTAAATAACTACGTAAAGTTGTGAATTACCTCTTAAAAGTAAATAAATAAAATAAAAATAAAGGAATGTATTTCAAAGTAAACAAATTTTTTATATATTACAATTTATATAAGTATTTAGATACTAATATAAGTGTGTGTTTACGATGGGTATTAAAGGAATAAGTAAGAAAAATCAAAGTTTGTGGTTGAGTGTTTGTATGTGCTCATCTTACTCTATAAGTACTTATTTGAAAAGTTTTTGAATGTAGTCAGATTTGATATTCGTATTGAATTGCGTAGGTTACATACTTCTAAGTATACGTATTTTACTTCTACGTATTTTATACATTTCAGTGTGGGAATTCAGTTAGTTTTTCTGAAGCACGCATCAGCACACGTGCGTTAATCATTTTTTACTTTTACATCTAGATTCCTAAATTAAATGCGTGTATTACAATGAGAAACTGTTAATTAAGATAAATCGTACAAAGAAAAGGAACGTACGAAATACACGTAATACGCACGTAAGTACCTAACTACTATTATCAATCATCAACGCATGAAGAATCACCACATACCTACAGCAAAGCTTATTTTTTTATTTTACTTAAATTAAAACGGTAACACACCAATTACATTCATTAAAAATGGTCAAAATACGATATTAATACATAAAATAACACTAAATAAAATGTTCAATTCATACATCCACAAAAACGCACACACTCATGTACAAGTGGCCATACATCTGCAAACAGGTATCTTCTGGGTAAGCGCGCTCCATCATCCACCGCATCATCACTTAACATCAGGTGAGATAGTGGTCAAGTGCTACCCAGTTAGGTATAAAAAAAACAGATCACAGTCAGGGTTCATGTACAGGAGAGCATCGAAAGCCGAAAAGGTGCGCAGTATAGGCAAGTTGCTGTGTGACACAACGGCTCGGCAAACAGCTTGTGTTTACCTTCGACCAATATAAAAAAAAATTATATTGGTCGAAGGTGTTTACGGGCAAAAAGGTATTTTTCGGGGACATAAAATTGGCATAGCGCCTCTCTAAGGTCTGGTGCATCAGTTTTGTCCCGACAAATTTTGCATGAAACAATGAATTGGTTCCTTTGCCTAACTTCCAAGGGATTGTAACCCAAACAACCCAACAAAAAATGTGTAGGGTACATACAGGGGTAGTACCCATAAATGCGATTATAAAGGTACCTAAGGAAAACAAATTGTACCTTTTCCAGTAAAAGCTTTCAAATGGACTCCATAAGCGCATGGCGCTCTCCAGATTGCATCGTTTCTTATATAGTTTCAATTTAATATCTGATCCAACTCCTTAGTCGTTCACTCTTGACAGAGTGGTCGTGGGTGACGATGCTGCATTTTCATTGGGTAAAACAGCCCTCGCGATGCGTCTCCTCTTTGCGGTCTTCTGCGTCTCAGGAACTCTGAACTATGGAAGTTTGTGTCGTAACTTTGATGGGGTCTGTCCAACGCATAGTTGATCGACCGCGTGACCGCTTGCTTTCCACCCGTCCCAGGACTGACCTGGATGGAGTATTCGTTTCGACCAACGTGTATTTGAGGATTCGTGTTTGAACAGTCGACGATAATCTCTGTTTCATTTTTAGTTAATAATTTATAAATAGCTTTAAAATGATAAGACTGTATATATGACGTAAATAGCTGCGCCCTGCAGTATCACCCGCGGAAACGATGATTAGAAGTATTTTAGGTAATTCAGGACCTAAACTATTTATATTGCAAGTTTAATGATGCTTTTTACAAGACATTTTCTAATTGGGAGTATTTTGAGCGATTAGTTAATTCTCATTTATATCAAATTTCTAGTTTAATTATTTATTAGGTCAGAAATACTAGAATTTCTACATTTTCTTATAATTTAATAAGATTTCTTAGAAAGTCACATAATATTATACTAAAGGCCCAACACGCCTGATGAAACGACGGTGGTCATTGCCATTGCCACTTATTTTTTTTATTTGCAATAACTTTATTTTGAATACTTGTATATATAACGAAATTATAACATTGACGGTGAATGCAGTCGGATATCATTAATGTTTAACTTTTATATAGCTCAACCTATGAGCGCCATCTATTAAAATATGACATAACTATAAGTACTGCTACTCAACGAAAGGTGGCTTAATTATAGTAGTTCATAGCTCGTTTGACAGATGGCGCGATGTTAAAGAACACAATTATTATAATTTTTGTTAGTTTTAATTCTGTTATGTTAGTGTAGATGGCACTGTACAGTCTTTATGGCTGAAACAGTGGATTTAACATTTTTTAGAATAGTATGTAAGTTAGTTTTATTAGTAGAATTTGTAAGTAACAGGACTTAACGTGCAAAAGTACGTAATATTTATTTACTATAAATATTACGTACTTATAAATTTTGAAGCGCTCGTAGCCAAGTTTGCTTAGCCATTCTGAATCGATCAGCAAAGTTAAGCAACGTCCGCCGCGGTCATGACTTGGATGGGTGACCGTGGTGACATTACTACTGAGCGCTTCCGTGCTTCGGAGGGCACGTTAAGCCGTCGGTCCCGGTTGTTGTCTTAGGATAGCAGTCGTTACAGCATGGTGGTAGGGCACTTTGCGAATGTCCGCCTGGCTAGCTACCACCCTCAAGTTGAAAATCTGTCGCCAAGCACCTAACGGTGTGTTCCGGCAGCTGTCCTTGAGAGCCAGTAATTGTAGGTTAGCCTGAACAACATCCTCGACCACATCATCACTTACCATCAGGTGAGATAGTGGTCAAAAGCTAACCTATCAGGTATAAAAAAAAAAAAAAAATAGTTTATTAACATAATATTTTTGAGCAAATTTTTTATTGTATCTCAGACATATTTAATTTATTTTATTAATTATAATGATTTATGAATTATTTCAATTTATTATAAGTTTATTTAAATGAGTTTATTTGCATCGTAAGCATTCTTATTATAATAAAACAAAATTATGGAGTTAGGAAACATAGACCAGTAGCGCTAGGTTTTTAGGTTTCAAAAATATTAAAGCTGTTTATGTTTTGGATATAGTTTCCTGACCATTTGCCAAACCTAATACAGTAGTTTGTGTCATATTAGGTGCTTGCTTAGGTAGAAATTTAGGTATTTGTCTTTGCGAACATTATCCGACGAAAATAAAATTCAAGTTGAAAATTTGTGTTTCATGATAATAATAAAGTAGTATTAAATGTACATATGTATTTTGTGTCATTTGTCTCCACGGGAATACTGATATTTAACCAGTACCTACTATGGTGCCTAAACTGTTTTAAAAGAATATTAGGTATAATAGGTCAAATGTGTGAGTTTCAGATCAATGTTATCCGTTGTACATAACGTTTTGTGTCGAATTCATCCATGCCATTAGAAAATATATATATATATTTATTCTAGAACACCCCGTAAAAGCCACAAAAGCAAATACAAGTTATTAGATTTTACGTCTTAAATATTATCATAGATTAAAGAAACACTATTCTGAATTTGTGTCGTTTATATCCATGGAATATTATTCGTACCTACCGTAATCGTACCTACAGAACGCACCGCCACGTCGCCGCGCGCCGCTTGTATCCGCCCGCTTGAGCCGCAAACATTCTTTATTTTTGGTGTTTCATTGCCATCCATGGAAATGACATAAATTTACAGTGTATATTTTCCATGCACGCACTATATTAAATATGTGAACCCTAATGATTATAATATTTTTTTGAAGCATAAAAAACCAAATTTTTTAAAAATCTAAAAATTCCATGGTTTAAAACGGCACAAAATTATTTATTGGCCATATTTAGGTGATCCGATGAAATTAATATTAACCATTTCAATTGTAATTTTTTTTGACATTGTTCTAACATACTGTCCGTTTGTCTGTTTGCACTGGATGAAAATGACACAAACTGGGTTTGCACACTACGTAGGCTATCTTAGATACGATGCCATTATATTTTTATTGCTGAAAATGCAAGTGACAGATGTGGCACAAAACGCAATAATAAGCTTTATAGGTACCACTGTGTCCACATGCAAGAAATTAGCAACTTTAGAATTTTTTTAAATTATGACCCCATAATAGCCTAGCACTATCGGACTAACAACTGTAGCCATACAGATATAGGAACAGATGATGGTATAGGGGTGTTTGGTTTGGTAAAGCGACTATCTCATATTAGTGAAAGCTCCTGGTTTAAGCATGGAATATATGAGTATTATTTACGTAGGTCACACTTAAAGTTTTGCGTAACTTAAAAAAACAACATGTTAGAAACAAAATATAAAGTTTATTGCTTTTCCTGTTGAATACTCTCCTTTACATTTTAAACAATTTTTTCATGCGATCGAACCATTTTTTAAAACAGGAGGACCACAGATCTGGAGACATGTTTTCTACGTGCTGATTGAACGCTATCACTGCCTCTTCGGAGTTGGTAAAAGTGAAACCTCTCATCAAATCATTTATTTTGGGGAAAATACAGAAATGACAGGATGGGTGACGAGTTGTACTTTTTCGGAAGCTTCGGGGAAGTTGTGTTGAGCAGCGGACGATCTGGCTGATACAGTACTCAGTACATAACGGTGTGTTCTGGAAGCAGTCCTTCAAAGCCATTAAGTCTAAATTTGCCAGAACATAATCCAAAGTAACTACAATTACCATCTAAAAAGAACAAATTGGATAGAGAGATATCAATCAATAACCTAAGTACGTATTAATTTATTTATTTATTGAAGAATGCATGATGCTTGCTTGTAAACGACATTCTTATCATTATTATTTTCTAAAATTGTATCTGAAACTTATGAATGAATATGAATATGTATGCTTATAGAACCACAGTTTGTAGTTTTTAGTTTTATAACAGTTGGATTCATTATCACAATTTAATTATAACATAAACTTATTACAAAACTTTTTCATTTCGGAAGATATATCAAATTAAAATTACATATTACGTAAACACCGGTCTAATTTCGTCTAACTGGGTGTAAGTAATTGTGAACGGAACTATCAAATCACAACTTTCTTTTTTTTGCAAACAAAATCCTATAACTTAGCTTAGAAACTAATTATAATCATTCACATATGTATAGATTGGTGTTTATCTAATAGTATTTAATAAGGATAATTGATTGGCGACCACGTTAAGACGCTGTCCAATGCTGAATTTTTGTCACTATCGGACTGCATAGGAGTGAAAGAGAGACCGCGATGGTGAAATCGCGATCAGTTTAGGTAAAATCCTAAAGTATACTTAATAACACAAAACTAGTAACGTAAATCGAATATCTAACTTTTCTTATCGCTCTTGATAAGGTTTTGCTGAATATTTCATACAGATTTATACGTAAATAATTATGAATATTTACGTAACAAGAGTAATTTGTAGTATCATCATCAAAGGTGTATACACTATTAAACTTCTTTTTTCCTAATTGGTACAGTTGCTCCATTACCTAGTATGTAGTTTCCGAGCTCGTAGATCTTAAAATAACACGGACAAAACCAAAGTTACGGGCAAATATGACATGAACTCGACAAAAACTATATCAAATGTCCATGATTACCGCTAGCTGTTGGAAACGATACTATCATTTATCAACGACGAGTCAACTACAACTGTATCGTGTACTATGCTAGGTACTCTATAGATCCAACCTCAACAAAGAACTAGCCCGTAGAATTTAATCCGGATGGTCAGCGTTCGTGATAAACGCGTCATTTTCACGTCTATCAACCCGCAGAGCCTGAACAGCCTTTCACCACTGTATGTTATCACTTGCCAGTGAGAACTTACGGCACTAAACGTGATCCACAACATGTCCGCCACACTACCCATTTTGATCCATAGCTCGTTCATCGAATAAACTAGCAGGCGTAAGCATTAACGTTTTTATTTTGGACGGTATCAAAGCGATGATTCGCCGAAGACCTATCGACGTAGGTACTAGTAGTTTTAGAATTTACAAGTTCAAGTGGAAATAACAACCTCACTACATTGGAAGATTAAAAGAGTTCGTAGGTCTCTACTACATCTTGACTTGGACCGACGACATCTTGAGAATCACAGGGGCCGATGTATGGGAATGGCTATAGCCGTACATTGAAGTGTTCAATGTAGAAGGCTATTTTTCAACAACAGACGTAGGTATTCTGTCTGATGAAGATGATCCTAAGTATTAGTGATATTATTCGTAGTTTCAAAACAAATGTTATCAGAATTGTAAAATAAAGAATGTTTAATTTATTATACTAGTTTAAAAAAATATGCGAACAACATATTATCTTTTTTAATAAAAAAAATCTTTTTAAATAACTAACCCAGGTTATACATTACGGTAAGTTATTTAATGAGAAATGGATTTATTTTTCTTATTTTTAGTAGATCTTGAATAACCTGCCCTCAACTCTCTACGCTTATAAACATTAAAAATATCTCGATAAAGAAAATATTTAGCTCCATATTTTTTGTAAATTATAGCAAGTTAATATTATATTATGCTTACAATACGAATACTACAGTGATTGTACTACAAAATATATAAACTTGAAGAAGTACATGCCTTTGCAATTGTATACCTTTTTCCTAAACCGATCGCGAGTGGCATTAGAGCAGTACGAAGAGACAGACAAATATATCCCTGCGATACTGCCTTTGTCTCATTGATGTATAACCAACTCGAGTTTTTCAGTCCCGGCATCGAGATAAAATAACCTAATAAAACTAAGCAACCGGTATCACCGCCGCAGATGCGTTCAGAATTCAACCATAGCGGAATCATTCAGAGAACGCAGAGCGGGCGGTCGCACTCACCGCGAACCAAACCACGTCGACGGACGCGCACGACCAAACTCTCACACCGGAACTCTCGGCTTTCTATCAATCGACATATTGACCACAACAGACACGAAAAAACAAGCTTAGTTCACTTTTAAAATTTATTTTTGTGCAGTGATGCGTTACATTTCTACACCTAAATAAATAATTATACAGTGTTTTATCTTCTGTGATCGAAGTGAGTGTCAGTGGCAGTGAAGATTTTGGATTCTGCAATCTTTTGGATTTCAAAAATGGGGTCAAGGTAAAACTACATTGTTAATATAAACGCTTTGCCTAATTTATAATACGAAATCTACATATTTTTCTGTCTATGAGGCGAATGTTGCAAGTGCAATAACCAATAAAGGACCTATTACTACCACAAAAAAATCTTAACTAAATATCTAATATAAAACCTAAGTTATAAAATACGCGTTGCGAGGAACAACGGTATCGAAATCGAATAGCAGTAAATGAATTCTGCAAAGCAAACAAGGCGCGTTCAGAATTAATTTGATTGTGGAAAGTGGGCACTGTGACTATTGACCCAATTTATGTTCAAAATTCACCAGTGATACCTTGGAAGGTGTTTAGTTTATGATGATATGCTTTTCTTTTGTAATATAATTGTAAAAAAAAGGACGTAGGGATCTATTGTAATTTATTGTTAAGGGTTCTAAAGAATAACATATACTCCCCTCCTTAAGGGGGTATTTGTCATAATTCCCACGCTTGGCAGGCGTCTTGGGGATCGCAGTGTAAGTTGGCAGTTCTTTAGAAGCTGCCCACCTTCCAGTATTTTTCCCTTAGTCGCCTCTTACGCCACCCATGGGTGATATGGGGAGGTGCAATTCTAACCCGGCACCCCACGAGGTTTTGGTATTTATAATATGTACCAATATTAAAATATGCTAATAGGTTATTTGTTTGTAGTGTAGAAAACGCAATTAATGTTCTCTCTCTCTCTCTATTTATTCTCTATCTCTATTATATATATCTGTCTATGAACATATTATAAAAAGTATTATTTTGTCTTATTATGAATACAAAAGCTTTTTATATAAACAAGCAAAATATACTCCAACTAAATATACAAATGTATACATATAGTACAATGGAATTCGCTACATGTGCAGTTCAAATTGCATAATTCTTTTGGCGATGCTAATTCAAAGGCAGTTAAACACATACACCTAAGGCAAGCAGATTCGTTGTTACATAATTGATGATAATTTTGGCCATTAACAGCATAACTCAATTCTGAAATGGTATTTATTACGCCACAATAGCGGAAGTTTTTGCCCATAGACGACAAATTAATGGATTTGTGCTAATGGAACAAATCGACAGTAAACAAACTATAATATGTTCCTGATAGCATTCCATAGAATACTGATAAGGTTACACTGGAGAGCTAGGTGATCATCACACTCATGTATATAGTCAAATCGGATACACCAGAAGATTCCTTGTAAGAAAGATGTTTAGAAGCAGTTATGACTTTGCTTAAGCATAGAGTGAAATCACCAAAACATTTTTTTATGAGATTGTTATAGGACAAGCTCAAATCCCACCTGGTTTTAAGTGGAAAAGAAACCTCTGCCTATAACAGCTGCAATTTGTCACGAGTGAGTAGCTGCACTGCGCTCATAACCCTGAGACATAATTTTGTTAAGTCTAATCTGTCCTGTAAATACTGCACCCATACCCTTCAAACCGGAACACAGTAATGCGCACATTACTGCTGGGCGGTAAAAATAGGTATACTTCCCCGAACGAAATCGCACAAAGAGTCCTACTGCTTACAAAAATTTACAAATGACCACCTATATAAACGTAAACTAGACTTTTGTCTATCAAGAAACAATTCCTCGTTTAATACGAATAGATTTTTTAAATTTTATAACTGGTCGTGACCTAGTTGCACCCCTAATTATGTGAACACCGCACTATACACGTTTACGTGATACACCTTTTAAATACCCGCTACTACAATCTATATAGCATGTAAATATGGTGATGAAAGCAACGCTCTAAGCAATGACAACAAAGCAGCATTAATATCATTGTCAATATCAACTGAGAATCGTGGCGACGCTGCCACGCAGTGCAACAGCAGCCACCAATGACCTGCTATAGGTAGATGCCCCTAAACTTGAAGTCAGTGCAATATTAACAACATCCGAAGCCTAAACCTCCCTTCATTGGAAGCAGTGTAAGAACAATGACGACTTGGATATTATAACAAAAGACTACTTCAAAATTTTGTCTCAAGTAAACTATTAATTTTAATTGACAAATAAAATGCATTCAAAAGTTTTCAAACATATTTTAGTATACCTACTCATATTATAGGCAGATTAATGTGTAGTAAAAAATAGTTAATTTTAAATTGAATGCACGGTGGTAGGGCATTTTGCAAATGCCCGCCTGTCTAGCTACCACCTTTAAGTAGAAAATCTGTCGCCAAGCACCTAACGGTGTGTTCCGGCAGCTGTCCTTGAGAGCCAGTAATTCTAGGTTAGCCTGAACAAAATCTACGACCACATCATCACTTACCATCAGGTGAGATAGTGGTCAAAGGGTAACCTATCAGGCATAAAAAAATTAATTGAATATAGATACCTATCTACATTTCAAGCTCTTAATTCCGGTTACGAATAACGAGACCCGTGGCACATACAGACGGACAAACAGACGGCAGAGTGACATTAATAGGGCCCGTCTTGCCCTCAGAACTTTAAACAGCCTCAAAAGTATATGAAACGTGTTTTGTTAATACAGCGAAAGGAAAGGAAAATAACGGACCGTCCTAGAATGTTAACGATTTCGCTAACATTCGTAACATACTCATTTTATTTCGCGAATCATAACGAAAGGCATAATTATAACGGATGAGTCCCGTTAAAAAGTATGCTGTAGATATAATGACAAAAAGTTTTGGGATTCCACGCTGCGTCGCCGATTGGTCAGTCAACATCTTTAACAATTTACATTGAGAATACAAAGATAACCATTATTGTCTATATTATATGGGTCCGTGGGGTCCAAGAGCATGGTTTCTAACTTTCTATATAAAGATTGGTCAAATCGGCTGATAGAACAGACAAACGACCAAAGGACTGGCGCTCACTTCGGCCATAGAATTAGTATTGCCATTCAACGGGGTAATGCTGCCAGGCTTTTGGGTACTCTATACCCACGGACAGTGACCTGAGCCCTGTCTTCTACTTATGATTGCCTCCTGGCAGGAAACGGAGCTCAAATTTTAAGAAGGTATATCATTATTTATGTGTGTGTAGCTTTTCTTTTTGTATACCTACTTTTTCTTTTTTTATTTATATCCGATAGGCAAGCCTTTGATCACTATCTTAACTGACAGAAAGTGATGATGTGGTCGAAGATGTTATTCAAGCCTAGATTATTAGAACATATAATTACTGGCTCACATGGACGGCTGCCGGAACACACTGTTAGGCGCCTGGCGACAGATTTACTATTAGAGAGTAGAGGTAGCTAGCTAGGTCAGGCGGTCGTGTTCGCAAAATGCTCTGCCACCATGCCGTAACGACTGCCATCCTAAGACATCAACCGGGACCGACGGTTTAACGTGCTCTCCGAAGCACGGAAGCGCTCAGTAGTAATACTAGCACTAGTCGTCTAGTAATGACTTGGATGGGTAACTGCATCCATCCAACTCATGACCGCAGCGGACGTTCCTTAACTTTGCTGATCGGTTAAGAACAGCTACGCAAACTTCACTGCGAGCGATTTAATACTTATTGGAATCAGTATTGAAATACTGCTAAATTATTGGATATCTATGGTGACAATGGTATATCATATTTTGTAGGTTGCATCCTCGATTAGTTTTATGCTAGTTTGGTGAAATTAGGCCATAAAATATTATGATTTCTAAAATAATATTTCAAAAAGAGAAGGCGAACTCGCACTTATCAAAGGAACAAAGAAGGTGTTGCCGTATTTTTCCTAGCCTTAGATAAATGACACATTCTCGACCAGCATTTGACATTTCAACTCCACCAGACCAGCAAGCAAGTGCAATAACGGTGTATTCATAAATGTCAACGTTCCTGCGCTTGAGCCCACTGACACCGTTGTGGTGACCTACCACGATAATTGCATTGCAAAAACAACACAATCTTAAAGATAATTGGCGGTTAACAGCCCTCGGACAATCAAGGTGTGACATGCGACTTAATGTAGGTAAATATGGGTTTCATAAACTCAGGGTTTGTCTCACAGAATAGCGTGACAAGTAAGAGCCACAAATTCGTGATTGTTTGCCTCTACGGTGACCAATTACGAAAGCCGATGTCTACTGTGCACCGACTCGTGAATCGATCTTCACCATTATTGCTATATGATAACGCGAGACTTCATACAGCACGAGAAACCGTTTTAACTCTACAGGAACTGCAATTAGAAACTATTCGTCACCCTCCTTATTCGGCAGACCTTGCTCCAACGGACTACAA
Source organism: Plagodis dolabraria (assembly GCA_963854805.1). NCBI lineage: Eukaryota > Metazoa > Arthropoda > Insecta > Lepidoptera > Geometridae > Plagodis > Plagodis dolabraria. The sequence goes on from OY978461.1 coordinate 18,141,378, forward strand.
ATTTTTCGTGATTTGGACAATTTTCTACGTAATAAAAAGTTTTCTTATAAAAAAATAATTTAAATCTGTTTTGTTCCACTATATTCGTGGCAGATCTCGTACATATCCCTTCCAAATTCCATACAAATCAAGTGGATAGATAATTGATATAATTTTAATATATCAAAAACCATTCAAGTGCGTTTAAACCTAGCTCACCGAGGATTCTATATCTTTAACGATTGTCTGTTATACCCACACGCAGTATATATAACAGACAATCGTTATTTTTCAAACTGTTCGGACTTCTTAGCGGGAAGTCCAACTCGCAATTAGCCATATTCTATGATTTGTTGTTTTACCTTAGGGTTTTATAATCGCATCAAATTTTAAATGAAATGAAATAATTTATTTACAACAGTAGCAAAGAAACAAATACAAAATATTTTATAAATAGAATATTAATATGGTTTTCGCTACATGTCGTAAAACGGTCTCCAACTCAGTATATGCTGGTGTAAAACAAGCGCTGGTCTTCCGTTGGAGCCCGCTTTGTGACGTCACGGAGGTTGTTTTCGACAACAGCCCTATATGAATATATATGATATGACTGTATTTATTAAAATATGAGACCCCCAAATAATATAAAAATATTAACATTCATTCTTATTTCATAGGCAATCCACCTTATTATCATTTATCACACATACCGTGAAGTTTTCAATCACCTGCCCCTACTTATAACAGCAAATATTTTTTACCTAAAAATTGAACCGACTTCAATATTCAAAAGTGTGAAATAATAGTTCGGTACCATGATAGTTCAAAAGTACCTATTATCCCATACCATACCATGGTAACTTCGACAAGTTATTTCACACTTTGAGTGTTTAAGTCGGTTCCATTTTTAGCTACTTACGGGATCGTTTGTCATTCACTGGCAATGACTATATCATCAAGAGAGGAAAATATCAAAAACCGCCTGGACCGATTTAGATGAAATTTAAATGGGACCACATGACAAGCTTTAGCTTTCAAATAAAGAAAGAATTATCAAAATCAGTTCACCCAGTCAAAAGTTCTGGGGTAACAAACATAAAATAAGAAAAAAAATAACAGACGAATTGAGAACCTCCTCCTTTTTTTAAGTCGGTTAACAAGACAACCCTTTAATGGCCGGTCGGCTTGCACGTCTTGCCAATCACATTCTAACAGCACGGAATCGTCGACAAGTTTTACAACAGTTGGATCTGATCGTGACTGACGGAGATCAGCGAAGAAAAGTTCACAAAGGGTGAAGCAAAAACTCACGATGAGCTTTCAGCAACAAGAATAGTAATGAGAAAGCGTTTCCACTTATTTTGTTCCGGTTTAAAATATTCATGACGAATGTAAAGCCGGGGTATCACTCACAGGAAAGTTAAATGTATTGTTATCAGATTATGAAAGAAAACTGCGCAAACTAAATGTACCATTGATAGCAAATATATCAAAACAAGAGCATCATATGCAGTGATGGCCCAGCGGCCATTGCTACAGACTGCCGCGCGAAAGGTCTATCTATTGTTCTCATCCCACCGCAGCTTGAGTTTCACAGTATGGTTGTAGGGCATTCAGCGAATGCCCGCCTGGCTAGCTAACCGTTAGAGTACATTAGGGCATAATTAAATAAATTTATCAGTATTACCATTTTTGTTACGGGTTTCACCTCGCGCAAAAACTAAATTTATTTAGGTTGGAAATCGGAAATTGTGTAGGTATATGTATTATGTACCATATCCACAATTTAAAAAAACATAAACACTACAATACTATAATATAGGTTTTAAGATGTAAGTTTTTAAGACCTAAATTTTTTTTCTTGCACGAGTTGTTGCAATACTTTACCCTAATAGATCGAGGCCCTACTCACTGGAACCGGTTTTTAATTAAAATTTTGTCTCTATTTCAACGTTTATTAAGACACCAATGTGTAATCATAGATACGAGTAAATCGGGTCAACAGCGCGCCTAATGCTCAGGTCAAGACTGATCAAAAACCAGTATTTACACCTAGTCTATGGCAACATGAAGAATAGATTATGGAAAGTCATTGGTTAGTGATGATTCGATGACACGTACACGTGCGTGATCCCAACATTTTTATTTTCGTTTTACAATAGAGGTTTCACTGTGATTAGTTCAAGATTATTTTAAATAACCTTAAAATTTATAAAATGTCACAAATCTAATTTTAATGGAAAACTTTTGAAATAACGCGACTCTCATGTCATGAAAATTTTACTGTTTACTTCGACTATTTTTGGAGACTACAAGAAGTAAACATCAAAAAATATAACTGGCAGGAACGTCAAAAAATATAGAGCATGTTTGGAGGTGTAAAGAGGAAGAAAGAGAATAGAGGAACTAATACAACAAATACTTATTATGTACACACTTCTTCACGCTCACTACTTAATAGCGTACAAACAATGCTAAGCAGTTATTTAATCGGAGAAATAGTCGACCATGCGTAGCTTACTGTTACTGTTTACCATTTACATGACTGGCATCAGGCAGAGCGTAGGTTTCCGATACAGTACGTTACGAAACACCACTTTGGTAAGTGCCTCCTTCTCTGTGTCATTTAGGCACATTAGAAGTCGTTAGGGTAAGCAGAGACATAATGTTTAGTGCTTGCATTTCAACAGCCCCAAACCTTGATGTAATAATGTGAAATAGATTGGTTGAGATCTATGGAGAAGACTTGCCCAAACAGACGACTGCCTATACAAGATCTCAATATTCATAGATTGAGAAAGATTAGAGACACGTGCTGATATTGAAAATATACATATTGATGTTATAAAAGTGTTAAACAAATGTTTTGTAACCAATTAGGGTGTTGGTAAAGAATGATGTTGTAACTTGATTATCTAAGACATAACATGTTCACTATGACAATTAAACATGGACATCATGTAAATGTGATAACAACACTGCCCCATTACATAATACATAAAAAAATTCAACGCATATAACCACCATAACATATCTTGTGCAACTCGACGCAACTCATGTCAATCCTAAATTGTACATGTCAATAGAAAATGAGAGTGTCGTCAGCAATTTGGCGTTGTTACGTCATCCATCGTAGCTCACCACCGGCGCACGCGCAGCAGCTAACTAAGCTAACCACTGAGTTAACAAAACAAAGAGACGGGCGATCTTTAGCTTTCCCCGACGCGGGTGGACAAATGCGAATCAATAACAACGATAAAACTTGAATCGTCAATACAGCAATCAAAACAACACCTTATGACACTATCAATACGAATGATATTAACGCCAATGATGATACAGGTAGTAGATATGGCTCAGAGTGCACGTAGGCTTATGAAAACCAAGTCACTGTCCCACTTGGTGCCGTGGTCGTACCAAATAAAGTTCGCAATGAAATCGTCTATGAATTAATAAACAAACGAAGACTGCTGCTATGTGACTTGATGCACGAACAACTGGAGTGACTGTGTGACCAAATATTATATAAGCACAAACCATTCGACGTTTAATTTACGACGAATAAAAACAAAAGTAAGCGATGACTTCAATAGACATCAAAATGAATGAAGCAATGCTCAAGGCTTTCCGTTTGGTGCAGTGTTAAAGTTACAATTACGAAAAAAGCTTGAATGCGTACGCCTTCAAGTACGTCTTGTGTCCGAAGTCATTCGAGAATTTGCATAATTCGAGGTCGTCGATGTCCAAAACTGTGCATGAATAAAGATGTTCATTTTACCTATTCAGTTCAAGCCGTGGCAAACACAATAATGTTGAATACGGTACACTGACATGCTTTAGTTACTACGTGATTTTTATTGAAAATGTAAGTTTACCTATTGGCATCCGCGTGGACGATACCGTCCATTATTTATTCTATTATATTCTATTGTTCTCGTTATCTCTAAAATATACTAATAAAATAGACCGGTCGGGTAGAAAAAAGCACGTCTAATTTTCAGTCAATACGATAAGTACGTCGTACATGGAATCTCTTTCAAGTGAAAGTTACTTGTAAAAAACCCAGGTATGAAAAAATAATATTCGTTAAGTAATGTTCTGATAACTTAAAACTATGAGTTTAAACTAGATTACTACAAACACAGAAATATCATTTCAATATTAATCTATGTAATTTACTTTTGTAAACATTTTTTACACTATTTGTTGAAGGAAATGTTTACCTGCTATTAGTTAATGTAAGTTATAATAATAATAGTAATAATATGTGATTCCTTTGCACGTAGCATCTTTGTGTCTAGTAACTTAAATGGCTATTATTGTTCTTCAGTGAACAGCAATAGATATTATTGTATTGAAGATGCTTTCCACGTTCTCAAGCACTACCGGATTATCCAGAACATCATAATTAGCTTTGTCGTATTCAAGTCATACTTCTGTAGACTTACCAACGTAAGCTGTATCAAAAATATAATACGTATGGTAATGATTATTTTTCTTCTGAATTCAATAATTAACACATAACGGTCCTGAATGATTCCGGATTCATTTTCTGCCCCAACAGCCATAGATGTAAAAGATATCAACTGCCATTAAATTCAAATTTCGAAAATATTCGAAAAAATAAATTTTAAAGTCAAATCATGTCGCAACCATCAACACATTTCAAAATATTAATCGGATTATATGCTTTTTGGCCTAATGATCATGCTTATTTCAGTACTAAGACTTATTACATGCGTAGCTTTAGCATTCAACACACTATCAATTTTAGAGTTCCGAGCCATTGCAATTAATTAATGCAGAGTAACATTTAAAGAACCTGCAATTTAACGAATTGTCATATTTCAAGACCTTTCATCAATATATTTAACGCTATAGAAACGTTCCATACCTTTATTTGTATAGGTCCTTGGAAATATTAGAAACAAACATCCAACACAATAATGCCCTTCCTAATTAACTACCAGAAATAATGTAAATTAAATGATGCATTATTCAAATTATATTATTAAGAATATTACTGCATATATCAAAAGCATTTGCGAAATCCTATTCTCCACTCCAGAAATATATCCAGATATTATTATGGCGCCAAACTTCAGTTCTTTTTAGTAACGTCAGTTGACGTGCAGAGGTAATTGTTGGCTTCAAAACTATTGAATGACAAACGCTGTAGAAAATCTAGCAAAGTATCTGTAATAGAAATTAATATTTGGATTATGCACATTTGTACATAATCTTTGAGCCTTTTAATGTGAATATTGCATGAATATTGTGGCATTCCGTTAGTATATATCTCTGATGTCTAGTTATTACCTCAAAGTTTCAGCATACGAATACAACTTGTTATTTTGTGCACGTTAACAACTGTTGTATTCTATACCATTTGCTCTGCTGCATAAAGTCTTTAAAACTTGAATTAGTATGCTTACCTGTAACATTGCAGTCTTAAGTATGAACAGCATTCGTAAGTACAATATTGTTATCACAGTGATCTTTGCCTTTGCAAATTCCAATGAAAAATAAACCTAAGTTATAGTATAACTCGACAACTCAACTATAATTGTGAAATGTGCCCAAGGTTGTCGTGTTCCACGCTCCGTGAAAAATCAAGTTATTTTCCACGTAGTAATCAAACATGGCAAAGGGACGCAGACCAGATTTACTGAGATACGCTTCGTGGCGCGTGGTGACAATTTTAATGTTTTATAGTTTAAAAAGCATCAACTTCTCTCCCAACCCAACATACATCAACATATTGAACAACCCAGGAACAAAATAATTTAAGGATTGCTCTTGAGAGCCAGTAAGTTATATGAAATTACAGGCACATGAGACTTAACAACTGTGTTCTCAGGATGATGGACGCAATGCGTCTGTTAAAGGCAGGTTACCGCTTAACATCAGGTGAGCCCTGTGCGTGTTCAGTCACAATTCCATAAAAATATCATCACCATCATCATCAGCCGGATGATATCCCCTGTTGAACAAAGGCGTCCTTCATAGAACTCAACAATGGACCAGCTATCAGCCACTTGTAACCATTGGCTCCCCGCAACTCTTACGATGTCGTCAAACCACCTGTATTGGGTGCCTATAAACTCTACGTCTTTCGGTATAATGTTTTAATAAAAATGTATACAGAGTTCTAATCTAACTTTCCGCGCTTACACCACAGAGATATAGAGGGTATAAACTCATGGTTTTAGTAATGCAACCTTTTGACCGTGACCTAGAAGAGCCTGTCACATGAGCTTTCCACTCATGTTATTCAACGTCACTCAAGTAACTCCACTATAGTTGGTTTAAAGAGAAAATGACCAAGTATCAGAGTAAACTGCACTTTTAGGGTAAGGCTTCTCTTAGTATATTTACTTTGAGAAAGCAATCATTCATATAGGCTTGATATTAAATATATACCGCTGGTGACATTACTACTGAGCGCTTCCGTGCTTCGGAGGGCACGTTAAACCGTCGGTCCCGGTTGTTGTCTTAGGATAGCAGTCGTTACAGCATGGTGGTAGGGCACTTTGCGAATGCCCGACTGGCTAGCTAACACCCTCAAGTTGAAAATCTGTCGCCAAGCACCTAACGGTGTGTTCCGGCAGCTGTCCTTGAGAGCCAGTAACTCTAGGTTAGCCTGAATAACATCCTCGACCACATCATCACTTACCATCAGGTGAGATAGTGGTAAAAGGCTAATATAACAGGCATAAAAAAAAATATATAATATATATATATATACGTACTGATAAGCATGAGATGTGAGTTGAAGAGTCACATTAGATAAACCAACGAACTCTATAAAATTGATTTTGATGGAGATGAGTTTGATGGAGAGTTTTCCCGTGGTCCAGAAATGAACTATACCTGGGTGGAGAATAGTTATATTTTGGCTAGATTATGAGCACAATTTCCGGGATCAGGCCCCTCATGGAGTTACCCGCTGTGGTATCTTCGTGGATAGCACAGCTTCAGTTAAGGTATGGCATCTTCCATCAAACAACAAATGAGACAGCTAGAATGTAAAATAAAGGCGATAGCATCCGTTGAATGTAGTGTAATTTATTTTATTAATACTTATTATTTGTTAAGATATCAGCAATAATAACACATATTATACCACCTATGTAAATTCTAATACGTAATGTGAAAATGTCTACTGGGTTACCTTCTACGCTTCCAAATATACAGCTTAGACGGACGGACGAACTTGTAATAGGGTCCCGTTGGAACCGCACGGAACCCTAAAAACTGAATTGACTGAACTTTAATGACTAATGATCACCATTACATTAAACTGCCACGTATCCACCTGGCAGGTTGTTAGCCTTCACTTCTCAACTTGTTGCACCTCTCAAAAACGGTACCCTTTCTCTTTTCCGACATCATTATTTTGATGTATAAATACTAGTAGTTTTGGTACAAGGTTAGCTTCTGTGGTATTTATTTATGATATGAAGCCGGCTTCGTAAGAGGCGGCGGTGGAGGGTCGAGCTTGACTCCTTTGAACTTATGAAACGTGCTTCCTTTGATAAGGACTGCCCTACATAAACCATAGACCGAAGTAGTTGGAAGGACGCCTTTGCTCAGCAGTGAGACAATTCCAGCTGATCTTTTTATTTTCTATGCCTTAATGGTATAAGTAACTGTCTACGACTAATACAGGGTTTTTCAACAAGAACTTTGTTTTAAAATATGGATAACACCAACAGCATGACAGGTTTGACATTTAGTTTTTTTGACGAATCCGTAGTAGATGCTTTGGCAATTGTTACAATTAATTCTTCGCTCGAAAATCGCATTAAAATAATTAAAATCCACTATGAAAATGATTGTTCTGTTAAATTTACATTTCGTAAAATTCGTGATATTTTATTTCAAAATAATCGTCTTTCTGAGACCTTTATTTATTTAGGGAGGACATAGATGCTGGCTACCGCCTGTGCGGTCGTCCAGCTCCACCGGGTTTTGGGCGAGGGCCTGGCCCTACAATAGCCCGGGAGGGAGAAGTGCCGAAGGCACTTCTCCCGAGACGGGCGTAGAAGGCGAAAAGCGCTTTCTACCTCCGTCTCCTGCGGACGCCGAAAACGTACCGCTACTATAGGAGGGGTTGACAGCGAGCTCAAGGGCACCACTGTGGTTCGGACCTCGGCTTGTCTCGCTGTCGAGAGACATGGGGGGGATCGGAGCAAAATGCCTCTGTGCAACTGCAGTGTTGCACAATTGGGCCCTACTGAATAATACTCTTTGACTATTTGGAGAGCAATTTATCGTGACCTTGTTTTTGCCTCGAGCTCGCCGGCGAGCTCGGTGTTTGATTGTGTGACCTCTGATTACCTCACACCTGGGGATTTTACCTCGACGACTTGCGGATAACGCTAAAGCTGCCAACGTAATGGCTGCGATGGGGTCATCCGGGTCGTCTAATACCTGCCGTGGTCGGCGACGGGGGGGTTTGAAAAATGGGATAGAAGAGGCAGTCGAGTAGTTCGATGCCTGGACAACCAATGGGTTCGGGTGGTGGGGCGCTCGATCAAAGTATCGGCGGGCGCAGTCCTTATTGAACTGCGCTAGAGAGGGAAGGTTTAAGTCGCAATGCAACTCGGTGTTCCGGATATACCACGGGGCGCCGGTTGCATTACGAAGAAAACGGTTTTGGATGACTTGAAGTTTATGAAGGTGGGCCTCACTAGCATGACTAAACACTACTGATGCGTAAGTCATGATGGGGCGGATGCAGGCAGTGTAAAGTGTCTTCTTATTACTAAGAGACATTTTACTCTCTTTGCGAAGTAGGGGACCAAGGCGACCCATTATGAAGGCCGCTCTGTTACGGACGGTTGTTATGTGATCGTTAAAGGTGAGATGACGATCAAGGGTGACTCCGAGGTATTTTGTTCTAGGAACCCAGGGAATGGGTTCGTCGAACAAAATAAGCGGTTTCGGGTAAGGGGAGCGTGTCTTCTCAGTAAAGCACATAGCTGTGCTTTTAGCTGGGTTGACCGCGATGCGCCATTTTCGGAACCAGTCACCGATCTCGGTGATGGCCCGTTGCATGACGAAATAGGACTGTCTGTTGATATGCCACCCAGTGGTGTAAATGGCGGTATCATCCGCATATTGGGCTAGGAATACTTTGGGCTGAGAGCGTGGGATGTCACTGGTATACAGTGCAAAGAGAATAGGTGATAGCACGGAGCCCTGAGGGACTCCGGCTCTGACTGGGTGGGGGGAGGAGAGGGTGCCTTCCACGCGATAGCGAAAGCTTCTGGCTTTAAGGAAGTCTTGTAGGATGAGCACAAGACGTTCTGGCACGCCAAATTGGTATAGCTTGTAGATCAAGCCGTTGTGCCAGACTTTGTCAAAAGCTTTCGCCACGTCGAGGAAGACTGCTAGCGTAGTCTGGGGTTTGGGGTACTTATTGAAGCCCTCAATGATGTGCTCCGTGAGGCGGTGCACCTGTTGGACGCATGAGTGTCCGGGTCTGAAGCCAAACTGCTCATCTGGGATAAGGTGGTGTTCCTTAGCATGGGACTGGAGACGGTTTGCAAGTAACCGCTCGTAAAGTTTGCCTAAGGCACTGAGGAGGCTGATGGGGCGGTAACTGGTGGGGTCAGATGAGCTTTTGCCTGGTTTGTGAATGCCAATGACATTTGCACATTTCCAGGTGTCTGGGAATAAGCAGTGGCTCATAGCAGCATTGAAGATGCTGACTAAGAGATGGATGAGAGGAGGAGAGAGGGTTTTAAGAACCCTGTTGGAGATGCCATCGGCACCGGGGGATTTGCGCGGTCGGAGGGCCTTGATCAGTTTCTCCACCTCAGCGTAAGTCGCTAAGGTGATTGGTGGGAGTTCAGAGGTGACCACAGAGCTTTTACGTTCGACTTCAGCATCCACCGAATCGAGGTGAGCTTGGTCAACGTGATCTACGTTAGGGGAACACTGAGCCTCTAGGCTATCAGCTAGGCACTCAGCTTTGTCTTCGTCAAAGAACGCTGGGACTAGTGGGACTGGTCTGTATAAGGGAGGCATGTCGTTATGGTTACTTCCTTTCAAGCCTCGCGCCAAGTCCCAGTAAGCATGGTGGCTTGGCACGAGGTTTGAAAGTTTATCGCCCCATTGTTGATCACGCAACTCAGACATGCGACTTTGAACCATGCGTTCAAAGTGGCGTTTCTTAGTTTTGTTCTCTTTACTGGGGTAAGAGTCGTAATGTCGGGTCACTGCTTTACTCTCCGTCACCAATCGTCTCACATCCGCTGGAATGACAAGGCGCCGGTCGTCCGGCACTATGACCTCCTTTGCGGATGCACCTACTACGGTGGAGAGGTGATTGGTGAACGAATCGATCGCAAGGGTTACGTCATCTTTTGTCAGGATGTCGTCAGGGATCTTGTCTAGGTCCGGTGAACTGATAGCCTTTAGGGCATCGCCTACTTGCTTCCAGTTCACTATCGTCTTAGTGGGGCGGGGGAGGTCAGTCGTTGGGTCGGGACCTAGTCGCAGTATAATGGGTCGGTGGTCAGAGTGAAGCTCGTGAACGACTTCTATGGAGCGTAACCGGAGTGTTACGCCTCTGAATAGTGCCATGTCAAGCAAGTCAGATCGGTGGTCTTCCATATAAGGGTAGTGAGTGGGCTCAGTGGGCGCAATTATGTCAATGTTAAGTTCTGCGATTAGGTTTTCAAGTGCAATACCTCTGGGATTGTTGACGTTACAATTCCATAGGATGTGCTTACTGTTGAAGTCGCCAATCAGAATGACGGCGCTTCCTAATGAGAATAGGGCTTCTAAGTCAGCTCGGACGATCGGCTTTTTGCAAGCTTGGTAACAGGATGCTATGACTATAGGTTGATGACCAGTCATAGCTAGGAGGCAACAAGATGCTTCCATATTAACAAGAGTCGGGGTAGGTAGGGGAATGCAGTGCAGGGACCTTTTGTAATAGATAAGAGTGCCTCCCCCACGGGAGTTCACTCTATCATCACGTACCGTTCTGTAATTGGCAAACCTAGGGTTCGCCTTCCCCGGTTTTAGAAAGGTTTCCTGCACGCATATGATATCGATAAGGTGGGTACAACAAAAGTCGTGGACGAGGTCACGTTGTCTGAAGAGGCCGTCAGCGTTAAATGACGCTAACGAAACTGAGTACGGTTTCGTGCGTTCGGTTGTACTACCCATAGTGGTTGTACTGGGGAGGGGCCTGGGGAACGAAGCGCTTAAGGGCGCTAAGTAAATTCGCGTGTTCCAATGTGTATTGGATCACGTCCGCTGGGGATTGAGCGTATTGCATCTTGTGGAATAGCTCTTGTACCTCATTGATGTCAACCGACATAGCCAGATCGCTGACTAGGTTGATTGCCTCTTGAAGAGGGGCAGCCATCAATGGCATAGGTGGAGCTTGTGGCCGGGAAGCGGCGCGGGGAGGCGCGCGAATGGTGTTGGCGACGGGTGCCGGGAGCGCGGGGCGAGCCGGGGCCGGTGCGCGGGCAGGGGCCGCGGCGCGGGCGGGTGCGGGTGCGGGCGCGGGTGCGGGCGCGCGGGCCGGGGCGCGGGCGGTAGCGACGGTCTTAACCATACTGGGTGGTTTAGACCATGCGTTACGGGCTGGGAGCGGCGCGGGTATTACCTGTGAGGCAGGTACTACCGTTAGTTTAGGGCTTACCCGTTGGTAACGGTCGTAAGAGGGACGGGTCGGCCTATGCCTTGCCACCCTGTGGTTCACTCGTGGTGCTTTAGGGCAACCACGGTAATTCGCGGTATGCCCTTGAGCACCGCACAGAACACAACTGGGTGGGTCCGGCGAGTCCCGGGTGCGAGTGCACGCTGCTGTCGCGTGATCGCCTAGGCACTTAACGCACCTAGCGCGAGCGAAGCAGAAACGGGAGGCGTGCCCGTATAGTTGGCAGTTATGGCACTGCGAGGGACTTCCATTTTTGTATGGGGCTTGGACATCGAGTCCTGAGAGGCCACAGACCTTTTTTAAATTAAAAATGGCCTTGCCCTCTGGTGTACGGTCTAGTACTACGAGTACTAGGTCATATGGACTGCGGTCCTTCCCGCTGTACATGCGGTGAACCGCATGCACAGGGAAGTCTTGTGCTTTAAGGTCGTCACATACCGCATCGGTATGTAACTCCTTAGGCACACCGCGAATCACAACGCGAAGGACTTTCTCCTCTTCGAGCGCATAAGTATGAAAACTTATGCTCTCTTTACGGAGGAGCTTTGTTAGCGCTCTGTGGTCGCTACTGGTGGGCACTTGGACTTTAATGCCCTGCTGCGTGGAGCGGGCATTAGTGTAATGGATCCCACGATCCGAAACTAAACGGGACAGCATGTCCCATTTGGTTTTGTCCTGAATGAACAGGGGTGGAGGCGGTTTTTCGCGGCGCGCGCTCGCGTCCTGAGGGGACGCGGCAGTAGTGGCCGGAGCGGAGGGAGGAGACGCGGGGCGCGGGGCGGGGGTCGGCTTCTTGCCGGAGGCGGGGGCCTTAGCGGGTGCCTTGGCGGGAGGGGCGGAAGTTGCGCAACTAGCGGCTTTAGGAGCACGCTTGCGTTTGCGGTCAACGACGGTATAGCCGTCGTTATCGGAGTCCGAGTCAGTGCGTAAGGCGCGACTCGGATCTACTTCCATCTCCGTTTCGGAGTCCGAAGTGGGCTCGACAACGGCGATGGAGGGACGGGTGCTCGCTGGCCTCCCGATCGGTGAGCGCGAGCGAGACCTCTCACGGGGAGGGGCTGCCACCGTGCGTCTATTGTCCGGGCCCGGGGCGGGCGAAAGCGGGCTGTCCTCTGAGAAGGACCGGGTCAGAGGAGGGACGTTGGCCTCCGGGATTGAAGTCCCGGAGGGAGCAATAAGAGTGTCCGTGAGGCGGGCACTCGCTTCCTCTTCTAGGAGTTGCATATGAGCAACATACAGATCGGGGTGGCGGAGGGCGAAGGTCTGAAGGACCTGCACCTCACCGTTAGAGGGACGGGACTGCATCCTGAGGGGAATACTCAGGACGCCCTATCAAGGGTTTGAATTCCCTCACACACCTTGTGAGCTCACTGTGTGAGAGGGAGTGTGTACCTAGGGTGTGCCCTAGTTGTGTACCCTCTCCGAGCTTTTTTCTCGGCGGAGAGGGGTGCTCCTAAGCGCTACTCCGGGGTTGACTAGGGGCGACCCCAAGGCCAGTAATCCCGGAGCCCAGCTTGCTTCGGCTGACCCGTGAAGCGGGAAAGGCCACGGTGCAAGGTTAAACCAAAACAACAACAGTGGCCGTTGTCACCGTAGGGTGTCACACTGCGACCGCAGCAAATGGCGGATTTGATCGTTCAGACGGGTTTGGCTGACGCTACCCCACGCCTGAACGACGTCGCTTAACAGCACAAAGTGTGTTGTTACGCGACTGTTACTATGTTGTGTCGGGTAGTAAAGTGGTGAAATGCGCACCGAAAAGTGCGGTCAAAACAAGACCACCAGCCCGATATGATGTTGTTCGTCCGAAACAAGGGACTTGGGTAGGTGGTAATGCCTGACGTCTTAGAGCGCCTCTGCGCGACGGCACGGCGAGCTCGTAGCTCGCGTTGCTCGGCGTTCGGCGGCTGCTCAGCTTCTGCACACAAAACAAAAACTTCGTCAGGACTGCGTATTCCAAGGCACTGGTCTGCAACTAGCGTCGGAACGATGACCCGAGTGAGACGGCAATAGTGCGGGGACTATTGCGGTCTCACTGGGAGATACTGGCGGAGCTGTAGACAGGTGTGCACGGCGTGGCGGCACAGGTCGGGTTCTGAGACCGTTTGTTTGTTTAGGGAGGATATAGATGCTGGCTACCGCCTGTGCGGTCGTCCAGCTCCACCGGGTTTTGGGCGAGGGCCTGGCCCTACAATAGCCCGGGAGGGAGAAGTGCCGAAGGCACTTCTCCCGAGACGGGCGTAGAAGGCGAAAAGCGCTTTCTACCTCCGTCTCCTGCGGACGCCGAAAACGTACCGCTACTATAGGAGGGGTTGACAGCGAGCTCAAGGGCACCACTGTGGTTCGGACCTCGGCTTGTCTCGCTGTCGAGAGACATGGGGGGGATCGGAGCAAAATGCCTCTGTGCAACTGCAGTGTTGCACAATTGGGCCCTACTGAATAATACTCTTTGACTATTTGGAGAGCAATTTATCGTGACCTTGTTTTTGCCTCGAGCTCGCCGGCGAGCTCGGTGTTTGATTGTGTGACCTCTGATTACCTCACACCTGGGGATTTTACCTCGACGACTTGCGGATAACGCTAAAGCTGCCAACGTAATGGCTGCGATGGGGTCATCCGGGTCGTCTAATACCTGCCGTGGTCGGCGACGGGGGGGTTTGAAAAATGGGATAGAAGAGGCAGTCGAGTAGTTCGATGCCTGGACAACCAATGGGTTCGGGTGGTGGGGCGCTCGATCAAAGTATCGGCGGGCGCAGTCCTTATTGAACTGCGCTAGAGAGGGAAGGTTTAAGTCGCAATGCAACTCGGTGTTCCGGATATACCACGGGGCGCCGGTTGCATTACGAAGAAAACGGTTTTGGATGACTTGGAGTTTATGAAGGTGGGCCTCACTAGCATGACTAAACACTACTGATGCGTAAGTCATGATGGGGCGGATGCAGGCAGTGTAAAGTGTCTTCTTATTACTAAGAGACATTTTACTCTCTTTGCGAAGTAGGGGACCAAGGCGACCCATTATGAAGGCCGCTCTGTTACGGACGGTTGTTATGTGATCGTTAAAGGTGAGATGACGATCAAGGGTGACTCCGAGGTATTTTGTTCTAGGAACCCAGGGAATGGGTTCGTCGAACAAAATAAGCGGTTTCGGGTAAGGGGAGCGTGTCTTCTCAGTAAAGCACATAGCTGTGCTTTTAGCTGGGTTGACCGCGATGCGCCATTTTCGGAACCAGTCACCGATCTCGGTGATGGCCCGTTGCATGACGAAATAGGACTGTCTGTTGATATGCCACCCAGTGGTGTAAATGGCGGTATCATCCGCATATTGGGCTAGGAATACTTTGGGCTGAGAGCGTGGGATGTCACTGGTATACAGTGCAAAGAGAATAGGTGATAGCACGGAGCCCTGAGGGACTCCGGCTCTTACTGGGTGGGGGGAGGAGAGGGTGCCTTCCACGCGATAGCGAAAGCTTCTGGCTTTAAGGAAGTCTTGTAGGATGAGCACAAGACGTTCTGGCACGCCAAATTGGTATAGCTTGTAGATCAAGCCGTTGTGCCAGACTTTGTCAAAAGCTTTCGCTACGTCGAGGAAGACTGCTAGCGTAGTCTGGGGTTTGGGGTACTTATTGAAGCCCTCAATGATGTGCTCCGTGAGGCGGTGCACCTGTTGGACGCATGAGTGTCCGGGTCTGAAGCCAAACTGCTCATCTGGGATAAGGTGGTGTTCCTTAGCATGGGACTGGAGACGGTTTGCAAGTAACCGCTCGTAAAGTTTGCCTAAGGCACTGAGGAGGCTGATGGGGCGGTAACTGGTGGGGTCAGATGAGCTTTTGCCTGGTTTGTGAATGCCAATGACATTTGCACATTTCCAGGTGTCTGGGAATAAGCAGTGGCTCATAGCAGCATTGAAGATGCTGACTAAGAGATGGATGAGAGGAGGAGAGAGGGTTTTAAGAACCCTGTTGGAGATGCCATCGGCACCGGGGGATTTGCGCGGTCGGAGGGCCTTGATCAGTCTCTCCACCTCAGCGTAAGTCGCTAAGGTGATTGGTGGGAGTTCAGAGGTGACCACAGAGCTTTTACGTTCGACTTCAGCATCCACCGAATCGAGGTGAGCTTGGTCAACGTGATCTACGTTAGGGGAACACTGAGCCTCTAGGCTATCAGCTAGGCACTCAGCTTTGTCTTCGTCAAAGAACGCTGGGACTAGTGGGACTGGTCTGTATAAGGGAGGCATGTCGTTATGGTTACTTCCTTTCAAGCCTCGCGCCAAGTCCCAGTAAGCATGGTGGCTTGGCACGAGGTTTGAAAGTTTATCGCCCCATTGTTGATCACGCAACTCAGACATGCGACTTTGAACCATGCGTTCAAAGTGGCGTTTCTTAGTTTTGTTCTCTTTACTGGGGTAAGAGTCGTAATGTCGGGTCACTGCTTTACTCTCCGTCACCAATCGTCTCACATCCGCTGGAATGACAAGGCGCCGGTCGTCCGGCACTATGACCTCCTTTGCGGATGCACCTACTACGGTGGAGAGGTGATTGGTGAACGAATCGATCGCAAGGGTTACGTCATCTTTTGTCAGGATGTCGTCAGGGATCTTGTCTAGGTCCGGTGAACTGATAGCCTTTAGGGCATCGCCTACTTGCTTCCAGTTCACTATCGTCTTAGTGGGGCGGGGGAGGTCAGTCGTTGGGTCGGGACCTAGTCGCAGTATAATGGGTCGGTGGTCAGAGTGAAGCTCGTGAACCACTTCTATGGAGCGTAACCGGAGTGTTACGCCTCTGAATAGTGCCATGTCAAGCAAGTCAGATCGGTGGTCTTCCATATAAGGGTAGTGAGTGGGCTCAGTGGGCGCAATTACGTCAAAGTTAAGTTCTGCGATTAGGTTTTCAAGTGCAATACCTCTGGGATTGTTGACGTTACAATTCCATAGGATGTGCTTACTGTTGAAGTCGCCAATCAGAATGACGGCGCTTCCTAATGAGAATAGGGCTTCTAAGTCAGCTCGGACGATCGGCTTTTTGCAAGCTTGGTAACAGGATGCTATGACTATAGGTTGATGACCAGTCATAGCTAGGAGGCAACAAGATGCTTCCATATTAACAAGAGTCGGGGTAGGTAGGGGAATGCAGTGCAGGGACCTTTTGTAATAGATAAGAGTGCCTCCCCCACGGGAGTTCACTCTATCATCACGTACCGTTCTGTAATTGGCAAACCTAGGGTTCGCCTTCCCCGGTTTTAGAAAGGTTTCCTGCACGCATATGATATCGATAAGGTGGGTACAACAAAAGTCGTGGACGAGGTCACGTTGTCTGAAGAGGCCGTCAGCGTTAAATGACGCTAACGAAACTGAGTACGGTTTCGTGCGTTCGGTTGTACTACCCATAGTGGTTGTACTGGGGAGGGGCCTGGGGAACGAAGCGCTTAAGGGCGCTAAGTAAATTCGCGTGTTCCAATGTGTATTGGATCACGTCCGCTGGGGATTGAGCGTATTGCATCTTGTGGAATAGCTCTTGTACCTCATTGATGTCAACCGACATAGCCAGATCGCTGACTAGGTTGATTGCCTCTTGAAGAGGGGCAGCCATCAATGGCATAGGTGGAGCTTGTGGCCGGGAAGCGGCGCGGGGAGGCGCGCGAATGGTGTTGGCGACGGGTGCCGGGAGCGCGGGGCGAGCCGGGGCCGGTGCGCGGGCAGGGGCCGCGGCGCGGGCGGGTGCGGGTGCGGGCGCGGGTGCGGGCGCGCGGGCCGGGGCGCGGGCGGTAGCGACGGTCTTAACCATACTGGGTGGTTTAGACCATGCGTTACGGGCTGGGAGCGGCGCGGGTATTACCTGTGAGGCAGGTACTACCGTTAGTTTAGGGCTTACCCGTTGGTAACGGTCGTAAGAGGGACGGGTCGGCCTATGCCTTGCCACCCTGTGGTTCACTCGTGGTGCTTTAGGGCAACCACGGTAATTCGCGGTATGCCCTTGAGCACCGCATAGAACACAACTGGGTGGGTCCGGCGAATCCCGGGTGCGAGTGCACGCTGCTGTCGCGTGATCGCCTAGGCACTTAACGCACCTAGCGCGAGCGAAGCAGAAACGGGAGGCGTGCCCGTATAGTTGGCAGTTATGGCACTGCGAGGGACTTCCATTTTTGTATGGGGCTTGGACATCGAGTCCTGAGAGGCCACAGACCTTTTTTAAATTAAAAATGGCCTTGCCCTCTGGTGTACGGTCTAGTACTACGAGTACTAGGTCATATGGACTGCGGTCCTTCCCGCTGTACATGCGGTGAACCGCATGCACAGGGAAGTCTTGTGCTTTAAGGTCGTCACATACCGCATCGGTATGTATCTCCTTAGGCACACCGCGAATCACAACGCGAAGGACTTTCTCCTCTTCGAGCGCATAAGTATGAAAACTTATGCTCTCTTTACGGAGGAGCTTTGTTAGCGCTCTGTGGTCGCTACTGGTGGGCACTTGGACTTTAATGCCCTGCTGCGTGGAGCGGGCATTAGTGTAATGGATCCCACGATCCGAAACTAAACGGGACAGCATGTCCCATTTGGTTTTGTCCTGAATGAACAGGGGTGGAGGCGGTTTTTCGCGGCGCGCGCTCGCGTCCTGAGGGGACGCGGCAGTAGTGGCCGGAGCGGAGGGAGGAGACGCGGGGCGCGGGGCGGGGGTCGGCTTCTTGCCGGAGGCGGGGGCCTTAGCGGGTGCCTTGGCGGGAGGGGCGGAAGTTGCGCAACTAGCGGCTTTAGGAGCACGCTTGCGTTTGCGGTCAACGACGGTATAGCCGTCGTTATCGGAGTCCGAGTCAGTGCGTAAGGCGCGACTCGGATCTACTTCCATCTCCGTTTCGGAGTCCGAAGTGGGCTCGACAACGGCGATGGAGGGACGGGTGCTCGCTGGCCTCCCGATCGGTGAGCGCGAGCGAGACCTCTCACGGGGAGGGGCTGCCACCGTGCGTCTATTGTCCGGGCCCGGGGCGGGCGAAAGCGGGCTGTCCTCTGAGAAGGACCGGGTCAGAGGAGGGACGTTGGCCTCCGGGATTGAAGTCCCGGAGGGAGCAATAAGAGTGTCCGTGAGGCGGGCACTCGCTTCCTCTTCTAGGAGTTGCATATGAGCAACATACAGATCGGGGTGGCGGAGGGCGAAGGTCTGAAGGACCTGCACCTCACCGTTAGAGGGACGGGACTGCATCCTGAGGGGAATACTCAGGACGCCCTATCAAGGGTTTGAATTCCCTCACACACCTTGTGAGCTCACTGTGTGAGAGGGAGTGTGTACCTAGGGTGTGCCCTAGTTGTGTACCCTCTCCGAGCTTTTTTCTCGGCGGAGAGGGGTGCTCCTAAGCGCTACTCCGGGGTTGACTAGGGGCGACCCCAAGGCCAGTAATCCCGGAGCCCAGCTTGCTTCGGCTGACCCGTGAAGCGGGAAAGGCCACGGTGCAAGGTTAAACCAAAACAACAACAGTGGCCGTTGTCACCGTAGGGTGTCACACTGCGACCGCAGCAAATGGCGGATTTGATCGTTCAGACGGGTTTGGCTGACGCTACCCCACGCCTGAACGACGTCGCTTAACAGCACAAAGTGTGTTGTTACGCGACTGTTACTATGTTGTGTCGGGTAGTAAAGTGGTGAAATGCGCACCGAAAAGTGCGGTCAAAACAAGACCACCAGCCCGATATGATGTTGTTCGTCCGAAACAAGGGACTTGGGTAGGTGGTAATGCCTGACGTCTTAGAGCGCCTCTGCGCGCCGGCACGGCGAGCTCGTAGCTCACGTTGCACGGCGGTCGGTGGCTGCTCAGCTTCTGCACAGAAAACAAAACTTCGTCAGGACTGCGTATTCCAAGGCACTGGTCTGCAACTAGCGTCGGAACGATGACCCGAGTGAGACGGCAATAGTGCGGGGACTATTGCGGTCTCACTGGGAGATACTGGCGGAGCTGTAGACAGGTGTGCACGGCGTGGCGGCACAGGTCGGAATCGGTTCTGAGACCGCTATTCTGGCCTATTATTATTGATGACGTGGATATCACTAACATGTGGGTTCAACAGGACGGTGCCACATGTCACACAGCCAATGAAACGATAAATTTATTGCAATTCTTTGTTTTAGAAAACAAAGTTCTTGTTGAAAAACCCTTTATATAATCGGATTGTACACTGGTGAACACGGCCTCTCCCATTAAGAAGGCTCACAATTTCCACGCTTGGCAGGCGTCTTGGAGGTCATAGTATAAGATATCAGTTCCTCAGAAGTCACTGCTGCCCACCTTCCGGTATTTTACCCTAGTCACAACACCCACAGGCATTTATATTTTTTACTGGTTTCCACTGATTGATATATTAGAACGTACATAATATTAATAAAACAAACCATTTCAACGATGTCACGGGTAGGTATATGTTAGACAGACTATTGAATGGTGAGTTAGGAAAACTGTTTGTTTATCTAATATACTATTTGGTCAGCTTCCAAATATTTCAAGGATTTGTCAGAGATAATATTTGGTTTGAGTCGCCACCTTTACGTCATGAGCTTAACAAATACCCATGCTTACATAAATGGGCTTAGATTTATAAGACCTATTCCAAACGGATACCACACTCTAATATCACTGGTATTTCTTTTAACCGGCATCAAAACGAGTTTCTTAATTCGTCTGTATTTTTTTATGTTTGTTATGTTGAACTTTTGACTGAGTCAACCGATTTTGATAATAAATGTTTTTTTATTTGAAAGCTGATTTCATCAAAATCGGTCAAGCCGTTTTTGAGTTACACTCCAATAACTGAAAAATATTTTCCTATCTTGATGATATAGTCGTTGACAGTGAATAACAATCGATCCCGTAAGTAGCAAGGGTCACTAAAAAGATTGAAAAATAAATTTTTACCAAAAAATTTAACCGACTTCAACACTCAAAAGTGTGAAATAACTTGTCGAAGTCGGTACCATGCGCACAATATTGTGATAATATTGTGGTACTTCTGAACTATCATGGTACCGACTTCAACAAGTTATTTCACACTTGAGTGTTTAAGTCAGTTAAATTTATTTGCTGTTTTTTTAAATATTCTTTGCAAAATAGTTTGCTCAACTTTTACATTTAATCTAATATTTATTCCTTTTAACACAGTAAGTTACAAACAAGTTGTTTTTATGAGTCTTAGGCCTAGTTTCACCATACTCTGTTATTTATTTGACGCCTTGTTAATCCTTTTAACGGACTGTTAACTGAACCGAGTGTCCCGCCAACTGTTAATGGATGATTAATTCAGTTAACTTCATAGAACGTAGACAGATTTAACAGCTCTGTTATTTTTAAAGACCCATTAGCTAATGCCTGATTTAGCGTAAACTAACATGGTATGGTGAAATTAGGCCTTAAAAAGACAAATATTAAACATCTTTTTAAGACACATGAGACTTAACAACTTTAGCTCCCAGGGTGATAGGCGCAGTGGTCTTGTAACAGATGCACTGCCACAAGTGGCGAACTGCATCTGCGAAGGTTACCGCTTAACATCAGGTGGGCCTCGCGAGAGTTCCATCACAAAGACATAAAACCGCAGCATATTCCTAGGTAAGTACTTCGTGACAATTATTTTTCATTGCAAACGTGCTATTCTTTTATCACAATCTTCATCATCATCATTATCAGCCAGACTTCTACTATTGAACAAAAGCCTCCCCCATAGAACGCCACAAAGAACTGCATTCATAATACAAAATTCTATATTGCCATCGTAAGACAACAACCGGGACCGATGACGACTTAACGGAAGGCACGTTAAGCCGTCATCAGCACGGAATCAAGCAGCACGGATATACTCAGTAATACTTATATGCCACTGGAGATCAGGCAAGATCTACTACGATCTGTTACACCTAATATATTGCTGACCTAGGCCCGAATCCCTCAGAAGCCTATTTACGCGTTGTAAGCAGTATTTTTCTCTATATAAACGGTGGCTTCCAAAATTAAGCGCTCAGATTTATTGTGATAACTCCAGGAGTCACCAGACTCAGTACCAGTGTACCCTTCAGGTGGAACCTCTGCCCAAATTAGTAGCAAAAGTGAGTTGCGGGAACTTGTAAGTCAAAGTCTCTGGGATTAGATGAAACTTACTTAACTTTTGATAATGATTGTATACTACTAAATTGTAAACTTAATTGGAAATAAAAATATTAGTATTTGTATTATTTGTATTGTATAAAGTGTAAATTTATAATTTTATTTTTTTAATTAAAATAAATGTGTCTGAGTCCATAAGTTGTTTTTTTTAAAACATCTGAATTGGTCGACACAACACAACAGATCGCTTGAAAAAATTACCTTAACATGTTCTAGAGACTTCTATCGGTTATACAAATATGTGTTAAGCTCCAGTAGTAGTAAGCATAAAGTTTCTCAATACAATCTTGACCGTACAATATGCATAAGATTTTTAATGTAATCAGACGTTTTGCAAGTCTTTGAGTCTTTATTGTGTAAGTCTGTTCTTCAACCAAATATTGCTCAAGGAATGTGAGATGGATTTTTTATACTATAGTGATGGCACAAGCATGAGGCCTACCTCGTTTCAAGCGGTAACCTTTGCCTATTACAGATGCAGTTCGTCATAAGAGGCGAACTGCACTGCGCCTTTCACCCAGAGATGTAAAGTTGTGCCTGTAATTTCACCGGCACCCATACACTTGAAATCGGAATCAGTTATCAGTTCTTGAGAAAGAGCTGCTTCCCACCTTCCAGTATGTGTTATATGCTTTAGATAAATACGCCGACGGTGTCAAATACCTCAACACCTTTTTTCCCATAAAAAAACAGTATAATAGTATCAAGTACACCATATTTGAACTTTCCTAAACATAAAAGCGACAGTGATACTATGTAGTGATATAGTTACTTAACACTTTAGTGGCAATTCACACGTACCTACATATCTCTATAGCTATATATATGTTGGTGACTAATCTCGGAGTTTCGAGAGTGAAACTTACTTACCTAATTATTTAAAAAAATATTACGCATTGTAATTGTTGTTGCAGAGCTATATAACAACACTAAGTCGTTCTAATAAAAAAAGGTTTTAATCAAAAACGGAACCGACTTCTAACACTGTAATAACTAGTTAAAGTCAGCCCCATGCTGATTCAAAACACTAAGGGTCCGTTTCAGAAAGTCCTAATAAAGTTTCGGATTAATGCAACACATAAAATATCTAAATGATAAAAATTACAGTTGAAATTCAGCGCGTTTCAAGCTTTAACCGATGGATAGGTTAAATCGATGACTGTGAAACGCAAATATAGTGTTTTATTTATTAAATATGATCTGTGTAGTAAAACCGGAACTTACTCGAACAATCTGAAACAGGCCCTAAGTCGTTCTAATAAAAAATGTTTTAATCAAAAACGGAACCGACTTCTAAGACTGTAATAACTAGTTAAAGTCAGCCCCATGCTGATTCAAAACACTAAGGGTCCGTTTCAGAATGTCATGATAAAGTTTCGGGTTGCTATGCAACACATAAAATAACTGAATGATAAAAATGACAGTTAATATCCAGCGCGTTTCAAGCTGTAACCGATGGATAGGCTAAATCAATGACTGTGAAACGCAAAGATAGTGTTTTATTTATTATATATATTGGGGGTAGTAAAACCGGAACTTACTCGAACATTCTGAAACAGGCCCTAAAACTATGATAACATTTTCATGGTCCGATTACAACAAGTTATTTCATACTTTTCAGGTTCCATTTTTTATCATAATTATTTTTTATATAATTAAACCGATTATCACTCACCAACATGTACCTATGTCAAGCATTTTTCAGTTAGTTGTTGTGACTTAAAAAATACTTGACCAAAAAAATAATTATCAAATTCGGACTACTCTGTAAAAAGCTATACGTCGTCATAATAAAAAACATATTATTTGTAGAATTGAGAACATCCTCCTTTTTTGGAAATTGGTCAAAAAATACATTATCTAACACCACGCCTGTATATCTAGGGGGAAGAGGTCCGCACCCATTGTTCCTCTTTTATCGAAACAACCATGGGGTTCTTCAAAAAGGGCGTGAAGAGATTTCTTCAGGGTCGGCAACGCGTGAGTGATACCTCTGGTATTGCAAGCGTCCATAGGCTACGGTAACTGCTTACCATTAGGCGGGCCATATGCTTGTTTGCCACCTTAGTGGTAAAAAAAATACGTTTTGCCAATACGTTTTGCCCCATGTATAAGTGGGCGAATAGGCTCGCCCACTTTTACAAATGAAGGCAATATATTGCAAACTGTTGTTGAAAATTTGAATATCGTCAGTAAACCTTAACGGTGCCACGGCGACGCTTATAAGGTGTTCTATACTTCAGCAATACCCATTATGAACGAGGAACGAAAGGGCTTCTATATAATGTTGTCTTAGGTTTTCGCGATTATTACACGTAGTAATTAAACAACTTCAAACGGTTTAAATCGCGTATATTTATCATTCCCCCGAGCGACGTCCCGACATTTCCCCACGTTTCAAACACTTTGCAGTAACCGTGCCTTCTGTATAATATCGACTATGAATGGATGTCGCGTTTTTGTGAGTCTTGCTGTACGATGGAAGAAAGGAGATGGCTAAAAATAATAATAATAATAAGCATTTATTCAAGAAAAGGCACAATTCTACAAACTTAAATATTGTTCCGCCAGACAAATTTTACATTTTGTTTCTTGGGTATCTGCTGCCGAACTAGGCTTATGGCCTGTGTTTCAGCATACAGCGCCCTCCCCATAAGGATATTAAAAAGGATATTATGTAGATTGATCGCATATTTATCTTAATTAAGGCATACATTGGTCGCGTACTTTTCACTAAAATAAAAAAAGTAGCTTGCTTCAAATCTTTCTTCCTTATTTCACGTCTCATTACTTCGTTTAACCACTCGTATCGTAACTCAAGTTCAATATGAGACATAAGTGACGACTCTAAAAACCATGTAAAAACTCTTTGCCTCGTATCGCATTGTTCCTTCGACAAACTTATGTTTGCCGCTGACTGACAATGCTCACCACATTCTGGGCCTATATACAACGTAATAAAGTTCAATAGAAATCATACATTGAAAAGTATTAAGTCAGTAATGTATACATCTTTTGAAGAATTTAAGTGACAGTTTTTCTTTAAATTGCTTTTGCGTGTAAAATCATCAGGACAAATATTGTTTAGGCGGTTAAGTACTTACATAATATATTTATTCGTTATTTTTATCAGCATCCTATTTCTACCGCCAAGCAGTAATGTTCACATTACTGTTTGAAGTGTGCCGGTGAAATTACAGAAAACTTTTTATCAGGGTGAGGTGCGCACTGCAGTTTGCCACTTGTAACGAACTGCGTCTGTTATAGGCAGAGGTTACCGCTTAACACCAGATGGGCCTCGGGCTTGTTCAATCACGATAGCATAAAAAAACATACTAATGTATTTTTTAATTATGTTTTGATTGTGATGATAAAATTATGAAAATTTATTTTTCGTTGAATATTTTTTATCTTCAGTTCTTGTTGTATTTTATCCGATATTCGAAAGGTAAATTTTATTTTAGAAATTACTCTACGATAAGAAATTGCTTTAAGTTAAGACACTGATCGGTGGCCGCCATTCCTTGCCATGGAGATGAAATGGGCGTTTCGTGTAACATCATGAAATGGCTTGGCATATTCCTCTATCGTCTTTAAATTTTTACAATAATAGTACCCTTCAGAATCTTCCTGGAAAACTTATGAAACCTTCAGAAAGTTTTCATAAATTTAAATTTTCTTGATTTAAAAATGCATAATTCAGTGTTTCATAGAGTATCACCCGGAAGAGTATACTGTTCAGCAAGAAGGCAGCCCATTGTAACTATTAAGATGTTTTTGTACATTTATTTTTGTTGACCGTTTTGTTCTGCAAAAAGAGACCCTATCCATCCTCCAATCTAAGTCTACCTCTTTAACAACTTACCTATTTTAATGTATTTAATAATTTCGCTCTCAGAGATTAATGGTGTTCTATGGCATGGCACGTCTATGATTCAAGCCGGTAAATGCAGAACGGTCGTATACGTTATGCTAGTTGTACCAAACCAGTTCTACAACCACTAGAATGTAAGGTGAAAGACGCGGCTGTGTTCCTTCCTACACGGGTAAAGCAGTGTTCTCTTGATTGCCACGAAAACTTGATTATTTCCTGTTTAGGACTTTTACATTTCTTATATTGTTTTAATTTTTTTGTAAAGAGTAATGGGCGCAGTGAAATTCATTCATAAAACCAGACGCACTGAACCAGCACATGAGATTTACCTATATCTCAGGATGACGAGCGCAGACGAACTGCATCGAAGTTAATGCTTAACTCCAGCTGGGCCTCATGCTACGTAAAGATGATAGCATAATATAAAGACACATTTAGGAATGAACTTACACTAGTCTTAAAACACGCTCTTAAGCGAAGTTTATTCATAAAACCAGAAGCATTGTCCAAAGACAGGCTAGCGACATTTCAGCTAGTTTTAACCCTTGGTTTTTAAATTATGATGAAACTGCGTTTGTATTTATAGCGCTATGGAAACTCTTCCCTTAATACTCATATCCGGCGGATGTCATTGCATTGCCATACTATTAGGAAGCCACTTCCCTGTACTGAATGAAATTAAATACGCTAAATGTTCAACAGGCATAATGTCCAAAGTTTCTTAATTGCGGAGAATTTCCAATAAGCATAGAGCTAGCAAAACAAGATTTTTTTTTTTTTTTGCTTGATAGGTTAGCCTTTGACCACCGTCTCACCTGATGGTAAGTGACGATGTGGTCGAAGATGTAGTACAGGCTAACCTAGAATTACTGGCTCTCAAGGACAGCTGCCGGAACACACCGTTAGGTGTTTGGCGACAGATTTTCAACTTGAGGGTGGTAGCTAGCCAGGCGGGCATTCGCAATGTGCCCTACCACCATGCTGTAACGACTGCCATCCTAAGACAACAACCGGGACCGACGGCTTAACGTGCCCTCCGAAGCACGGAAGCGCTCAGTAGTAATGTCACCAGCGGTCACCCATCCAACTCCTGACCGAGGCGGACGTTGCTTTTGCTGATCGATTCAGAATGGCAAAGCAAACTTCGCTACGAGCGCTTCAAAAAGAATAGATAAAACTTGGTTTTTCATACTGAATGTAAAGCATTTTTTTAGAATAAAATACGCACTACTGACACATGGTCCGCAGTGCTATTATGTAACTCTCGGTGGTCTTCGTGAACGTCAGAGTGGACATCAATTTTTGAATTAACCGTCATGACGATTACCAGACTTTCTGATGACGATTACCAGACTCTCTGAAGACGAGAGAATGAACGAAACTACTCACTTTTGACGTAAAATTGGTATTATGTAACTCTAATGACAGCTTCAAGACCACTACGAAACGTCAACTGAAGAAGGGAGCTTTATTGCTCACTGGTTGGCGGCAGTGCTATTATGTAACTCTCGGTGGTCTTCGTGAACGTCAGAGTGGACATCAATTTTTGAATTAACCGTCATGACGATTACCAGACTTTCTGATGACGATTACCAGACTCTCTGAAGACGAGAGAATGAACGAAACTAGCCACTTTTGACGTAAAATTGGTATTATGTAACTCTAATGACAGCTTCAAGACCACTACGAAACGTCAAATGAAGAAGGGAGCTTTATTGCTCACTGGTTGGCGGGTGTTTATTGCAAGTTTGCGTTGAGATACATAATAGAGATTTTCTTATTTTAATTGCAAATTCAAAGATCCATATTGATTTATAGAAAATAATCACTAGCTTTTTTCTGATTTCAGCCACTCATTCTGCGGAAATTTGGACTTGCGTGTTAATTAACACTTGTGAAAGTCGAACAGGATTTTTCTTTGTTTATTTTGATATATTTGCTTATTATTCATGCTAGCTTGAGTCAACTATTCAATTTCGATATTAATCTTTGATTTCAGGTAGCAATATGGCTGGAGCTATGTTGTTGGCAGCTGCAGAGGAAGAACGCCTTAAAAGGCTGTTGATCATTGAGCGCAGGGTACTCAGGCAGGCTAGCAAGCGTCTATTGTTACCTCAGAAGGAATTTGTCGGGCATTACCGTCTACGAAAAGCCGATTTCCAACAACTCTGCGAAGATTTAATTCCGCTTTTACCGGTAAAACAGCGCACTAGCGCTGTACGGCCAGAATTTTAAGGTACCTTAGTTACATTCCTTTTCAAATAATGTACAGTGTTTGATGTTGCTAAATATGACGTTGATACTGTCTTGCAGATATTGGCAGCACTGGCATTTAATGATATCAAAAGAACATTGGTGCCTAACCAGCTAGGCCTGTCACAAGCCTCTGTGTCACTCTGTCTAAGAGATGTCACCAAAGCCCTGAATAACCCAGAGATTCAGGCCAAATATATAAAGTTTCCTATGACTATGGTAGAGCATGAGGACATCACAAGGTGAATTTTGCAATTTATAAATATGTACCTATCTACTTTTAGTTTTCTTATACTTAATAAGCTTTTACTCTGATGCATATGCATCAGAGCAAAAGGCATGTGTTCACATCATTTCATGTACATTTAAAGATCTAGATACTATAAAATGCTGTCATATATAAAATCATGTTGCAATCATTCGTCCCAGTGAAAATGAAGAGGCCTACTACAATAGGAAGCAATACCATTCATTGAATGTCCTAATTGTATGTTGTTTGAGTTTTGATGTAGGTAAGGTATAACACAAGACATGTTTTTATAAACCTACTTACTAAAAAAACATTTGTTTGTTTAGATTTGTGATGCTGATTTGCGCATCCTGCACATAGATGCATCTTTTGGAGGTCAGAGCCATGACTCTCATGTCTGGAATAATAGCCAAGTAAAGGCTGTGATGCAAGACATTAATGCTGAAGGGGAAAGGTGTTGGCTTCTAATTTAAGGACAATTGGTTGCACAGATACACGTATATATATAATCATACCAACCATTCATAAGTGATTAAATGAATAATGTATCAAAACACCACAGGTGATTCGGGCTATGCACAGCGACCATGGATGATGACACCAATCCTCAACGCTGTGCCAAACTCGCCTGAAGAATTATACACCTACAAGCATGTTCGCACATGGAATGTGGTAGAGCGTTGTATTGGTGTGCTGAAAACTCATTTCCGATGTGTCTTGGCACACATGTAAGTAGTTTGTTGTCTTCCTACCATCACAACATCATATCCAAAACTTCCAGCAGAGTTTTACTTTTACTTGAACTTATATTCCTGTATGACTCTGATATGCCTGTCTCATCATCAACATATTTTAATAAATCATTTACAAAACATGCAGTCTTCTTGTGGAATGCACTACCTGTTGATATCAGACAAGCTAAGTTTATTTCTTTATTCAAAGATATGGTGAAGAAGCACTACTCAGTAAACATATGCTGAATATTTTACATATGTTCATTATGTTTTGTATAAGATATGTATGTATTGTATTATATAAATTGTAGTACCTATATTATGTAATATTATAATGTATTGTATGTAAATATAATATTATATTTAGTTATTGTATTTATGTTTTAATTATATAAATATAGTTTATGCACAATTCAAGACAATTATATGTGTGCTGTGCATATTATAATGTATAAATACATATGTTTTATCATTATTTATTATTATTATTTTCTCTTTTCGGAATCCCTAAACCGCAATATTATAAATCCTCTCCATGCAAGGTTGCCTGTAAGAAATTGCTTAAGCGATAAGGCCCTTTGTCCAATCTAATATATTAATTTGTTTGTAATAATTTTATTGTTTTCCTTAAGATTGTTAATGAATAAAGAATTTTGTATTGTATATCCCTTTTAAAATTTGTTTTTTTTTTTAAATAGGGTGATGCACTATGCAACCGTCAAGGCAGGGAAAATAGTCAATGTGTGTGCGGTCTTGCATAACTTTGTGTATGACCAACGCTTCGCCAATGACGATGAAGAAATTCTAAATGACCGGTCACAACAGCCAAAGCCATGAGCGGCGGAACCACCAAAACTTAGATGGGGAAAGGCAAGATGTTGTGCAAAGATTGTGGTCCAGTAGACACCTCACATAGGTAAAATAGTGCAATACAACAAGAGTGTAACAAACATTGCTGTTTCATGACTCTTTAAAAATATCTGATTTTGTTTTTTTTTTTTTTTACAGGTTGATGCACTATGCATCCCATATCAAGGCAGGCAAAACAGTCATACTGTGTGGTCTTGTGTAACTTTGTATTACAGAAGGAGGAAATCCTTAAGAAGGACATATAATAGGATGATAATATTAATAGGAACATAATAAAATGAAATTAGCAGAAGAAAAAATGAAGTCACAGAAGTCATTTCATATAGCTTATTAGTAAAATCATTTTAAGATGTTTAAACAATGTTTCACTGACTTTTTCACTAGATTTTAACTAGAGTAATGTTTTTTAAGAGTATGTTTGTATTTAAGTATGTATGGCTTAATTCTTTGTAACCCTCTACAGCCTACACTGGAACACCGATTTTGATGTGAGACATGTCAGGTTTTTTTTAAATAATTCTTTTGTATGATTATATGATACTAACTGCGCTCCGCGGTGTCACCCGCGAGATGATGGTAATGATAAGTAGCCTATGTGCTATTCCAGGGTATGAACCATCTTAATTATAAATTTCATGCAAATCCGTTCAGCCGTTTCAGCATGAAGGCGCAACAGACATACAACAAACTTTAGCCTTTATATTATAATATTTTTTATTGTATTCAATTTTATCTCTAAATTGTAACTTAGTATTCTATCAGAATAATAAAATTAAAGAATGTACATATTCTAGTGTAAGATAATATATGGAATTTTTGCTACATTTTAAGATCTGCACAAGAGTTTCTTGCTGGTTCTTCTCTGTGGATGTAATCATACTAGCTGAATAAAAAGTACAATACTCAATAAATTCTTAATCATTTATTTATAAACAATACAAAATACAGCAATTCTATCCTAAAAGGGCGATGAATCTTGCACCAATGTCCTGCTTGGGGTGTATTGTGCATTACCCTCCTGCCAGCCCAGCCCCAGCCGCTTCTTATCTTCAGTATCATGTATGGAGTTGCAGTGGAGCAACACATTCTACAGTTTCATTCTCATGCAAGCAGCCCTGGCACGGTGGACTCTGTTTTTCCAGTTTTGTGTAGGTGATAGTAGGTATAGATCGCAATGGCCAGTATTGATCCCAATCATCACATGGAGATCTGCCCTCGTGAGCTTAAGTAGATTATTAGATTATTTTTTGTTTTATATCAGGAAGGACACCGCATATTTAGTCAGACTTCTTGTTCCATAGATTTTGTAGTTGTTTCTCAGTGTCGACATGCAACAGATTCTGTGATTCCTTTGCTGTGGGCTTACAGAGCTATGCAACGTCTGTAGAGATATTCTTTTTCACTCCTTCCCTTGACAAGAATAACTGCTCTATTATTACCCTGATATGAACTGTGGCTCTTATTACAAGTCACCGTTACATAATACAATTATGTCTGCTAGATTTTGTAGCGCCAAGTGACAATCGGGCATGACTCTTGACGTAGCTGTTGGTTTCCTGGGGTGCGTTCTTATTTGTCGTCCGACGACGTCCGACGACGCCCCGAGCGTTTTTATATGCCCGGGGCGATCGTCCGATGATCATCCGGAGCGTTCTTATATATCGCTCGACGACGCACCGGTCGCCCCACGAAATCGGTGGATAAATATCGCCCTGACGTTTCATTTGACAGTTGGGACTTGATTTTTCTTTGTTTTAAGTTACTTTTTGTTTACGTAGACTTCTGTTTACAAAATTTTATTATTATTATTGTTATATTATGTATGTTTGTTTTAGTTATGTATTCTGGAAAAGTACATAATTGTAAATACATTTCTTCTGAGTCAGTGAAACATTTTAAGTAGTGTTCTTGATACAGATATGATACAGAGCCGTTCTTAAAAGGCGGACGAAGAGCGTCGCTCTGCTTGGAGCGATCATCCGTCGTCGGACGACATATAAGAACGCACCCCTGAGTGCATAGGTGATTTCCGCACTGTCATTGGTAAATGTAAGAAACTCGTTCTTGATTTATCTTCTTGCGTTTTGTTTTTCTTGAGTAGAGGGTTGCCGCCAGCTCTTCCCACTTCTTCGCTTTTATTTGTTTTTCTAATGGGCACTTATTTATAATTCGGCCCACTGCCAAATCGGTACTCATTTCCTTGAACTCTATTATAAGTTGGAGTTGTATGTCAGATATGACTTTGTGTGCAGGCATCCTAAAATGAGAAACTGTTATCACACTGTTGTTATGAGCCATGTAATTGTAACTTTTAATCACATCATCTAGTTTTAATTTGATCCACTTCACGAACGTTTTTGTTTATCGCGTGAAACATAAACAAATGTCAAAATAAAAAAGTATATCTTGCGTTTCGATATTATTTTAGGAGATACATCATTAACAGCGTATCTAAGATATGTGCGAGTTATATTATGTACTTTAATGATATATAATTAAATGATTTTACTCCCTATTTAAATAATTATATAATTACCATTTTGCGCCTTACAATTCCATGTAGTGCCAAATGGCCCTAAGATAGGGCCAGAAATTTCACGAAAGCATAAACGAAACGCACAAAAGACCCAATCTATTTCACTTTTGTTAGTTCATTCAACTTCCATCGTCAGTAAAAATGATAGATAATTCCCCTGAATCGCACCCCAATTGCCTTCGTCTTGAAGTTCACCAAGAGTTAGCTAATAAGCCTGCCGTACTCTGTTTAGATTTTTATACTTAAGTTTTAATACTTAATATTATTTCTTTACATATCTCACTCCATGAATAATTTTCTTACTTATAACTAAAATGGTAATTATTGTCAACTTATGTTCTATATTAAAAACTAAGTGAGTCCATTTTTTTTACTATTATAATATTATGTTATTTGATGTATTCTTCTTTTATTTTGTCATTCTTATGTTAGTGAGCTACATGCTACGTTACTCTAAGAATTTAAAGTTAAAGCTAAGTGTTATTTTATTTTCATTACGTCCTGGAAGGACGCGCCCTGACTCCGGGGAACAGAACATGAAAATATTTTGCGCGTTACAGTGATCTGACTGACTCTTAACTGACTCTTATTAATAACAAACGACACCTTAGAACTCTCTCTTGAGGCTGTATTAGCCCAGTCCCAGTGGAAATAGCGGTGGGCTTCCGCGCAGGGGGCCGTAGTTCGATTCACGGCACGTGCTTGCATTTCACCGCATGGTGATTGGACATTTTACAAATGATCGCCTAGCTAGCAACCCCTCCAATCACAGAAAATGTCACCTTAAGGTGTGTTCTCTTCACCATCCTCGACCAAACCATCACTTACCAATAGACGAGATTAGCGATGGTCAAAGGTAAACGTATCAGCTATAATACAAAACAATCCGGAAAACACAGACTTATATAGACACAGTTTCTTGTGGACAAGATGATGTGCTGGTACAATATAGTTTTTTTTTATATCACTAAGCTGGCAAACAAGCGTACGTCCCGCCTGCTGGTAAGCAGTTACCGTGGCCTACGGACGCTTGCGACACCAGGGATATCACTCGCGCGTTGCCGACCCTAAATAAATCTCTTCACGGCCTTTTTGATGGTTTACTCCCTCAAGAGCAATTGCACCATGCTACAGTATTATGATATCGAGGTCAGGGTCAACAGTGTATAGTGTGCTGGAAAGTCCAATGTCAAACGTACACCATAACAAAAGGCAAAGATAAGTTAACTTTTGCTATGACATAATCATCCTAAGATGCAGGTTTCCAGTCATTCCCTGGACTATACCAATCCGCAATGCTGACATTGTCGTCGGGAGGGTAATATAGATTCCTTCCAGTACCTACCAGTTATATCAAATCTTATCTACACTAATATTGTAAAGAGGAAAGATTGATATTTTTGTATGCAAAGAATAAACTTAAAACTACCACACCGATTTGGATGAAATTTGGTATGGATATAGTTTGAGACCCGAGGAAGGATGTAGGATAGTTTTATCCGACTACGCAAATAGCGGTAAATGGTTTTGCGCGATAACCCACATGCACGGGCGCAGCCGCGGCTTGAAAGTTAGTAGGTACTATATTTTGGTTCCCCTCTGCAGATACCGCATTAGGGTACCGTGTTTACTTTTAGGACTCCTTGTGACAAAGATGTATTGCAATTATCTAGTCAGGCTCGTCACAAAGTTAGAAGTGTTCCAGTTTATGATATATTGTGAGTTTATCGGCTAAAAACTCACGTTTGGGATCGAATACGTCGATCCAGGTTTAAAGCATATAAGATAGTCATCTACAGAGAGCCCGCCGGGAGCTCACAGTACAACGCTACTATCTAATCGTAATAGTTCTCTTGATGACGAGCAAAACGAGTTTCGATCATATCATCTCAACGCGAGTGTTATGCTGGTTTAATTAATATTTTAAAACCAAACTGTTTTATATAAGGATAGGTGTAACTATGTTTAAAAACTATGGTGTAACTATGTATGATAGATGAAAAGAGAATTCAGGATGAATGCCGCATAATGCCAAAATCTGTTTGACTCCATCACACGAAGACGTCCACCGCTGAACAAATACCTATCCCAATGTGTATCGGGGGAGGGTTTCGCGATAATCCCCTCGCTTGGCAGGCATCTTGGGAATCGCAGTTCATCGAAGGACGCTGCTACCCACCAACTCGTAGTTTTTTCTTCGTCGCCTCTTTCGACTCCCACAGGCAGATATGGGAGGTGCAAGTGTATCCCGGCACCCCACGGGGTACACCTGTTAGACACATCTATAATTTTATACAAACACTTAGAGAATTATCTAGAAAGTCTATGTTTGTGCTTAAAAATAATATGAAACCGTGTTATGTAAACTACAATCTATACAAGTCACGTTTCTTGTAGACAAAGTTTGTTATAACCAGAAACCAACGTATAATTGAAAGTATTAAACAACCGCAAAAGCCTCCCGAGCTCTCAAACAAAATGCCATATTACGAGTGAAAGTTTATGGCTTCTATAAAATGAGTCGTCGGCTTTTTATTATTAATTACTAACAAGTAAAATTTTTGCATAAAGTTTGAATGAAGACTGTCAGTTGCTCGTGATTGTAAAACTGATAACTTTTCACAATATTATTGAACAAATCTATTTTAAAATAGCCCACAATATCATGACATGGAGATTTTTATCTGTCTTTGAATTCAGCATACCATTCTCAAATCTTATTATAAAATTAACAATTTCATACATACATAAGTTAACACGTATTACCAGAGGAATAGCCAGATATTAACGAATCCATATTCAAAATAAATAAAGCGCCTTCATTACAATGTCGTGCTTGTAGAACGAGACACGACCAGACCAGCATCATAGAACCAGTTGTAATTTCACTTACACCTCATTTTTACCCGTCTCTTTCTTCCAATTACCGTTCAGCTGACATACAAAACAACAATGATCTCATTAACAAATCTATTATTAGTTTTAAACATGCTTCAACATTTCTTTATGACATATTTCCAACTGCTTATCTGTTGTTATCTGTTACCGTTTCAATGCCAAGGTCGTTGACCGACAATAAAGTTTCTCAAACGCTAAAAGAGGTAGCGCTGATTTCAATGAACAAGCTTCGTTAAAATAAAGTTAGATGGCGGTGTTCATCCTTAAAACACGCAAACGTTACAATCCTAAAACACGATGGTAGCCGAACGTGGCTTTCGACTCGTTGCCATCAGAAGGGTCTTAACTGACTCGACTGAACAGCGAGTGATGAACTTGGATATGATTCTTTGTGATTCAACTCCGCTCGCTTGCAAGTCAACTATCGCAGACTTGCTTGTCGATTAACTGACGCTGTTTTTGGCCAAATTTAAACCTTATTATGTAAATAGAACCTGAGCTAACGAACGTGAAGGGTGATGAATAGTTCAAAAAGTATCTGCCTCACAGAGTTTAGGGTTCAGTGGGACGTGGTATTATACGAAAATAGGTTGGTTCCCATATAGGGGGCGGGCATATTTCCATCATCCTAGCTTCTTAAGAAAAATCAAGAATACTAACCTGCGACGCGGGCATTCAAATCACTGGAAAGCTATGCATTTTTCATACCATATTTCCATCATCCTAGCTTCTTAAGATAAATCAAGAATACTAACCTTCGACGCGGGCATTCAAATCACTGGAAAGCTATGCATTTTTCATACAGTTTACAAACTGTATAATATGAATATATTTGGCTCCGTTTGTAATATAATGTGTTTTTTTTTATTAAGAGTAATCTAAAGATAAGTATTTCGTAACAGTCTTGCACATGCAAGACTGTTACGAAATACTTATCTTCATTATTATTCTAAAAATTCTAATGCTGAAGTAATAAAGTGGCCTGGCTAAGAAACTACACTTTATTTTTACGTGTATTTCGAGGCCCAGACAATTCTTCATAGCTAAATACACATTAGTTGTTAAATTAGTGTTAAGACACCTGATAGTAAAATTCATGTAGAAATAAATAAATATTTCCATGGAATTAATGTAATTCGAATATAATATGTAGTGATAATTAATAAAATGGGATAAACAATGTATACAGAAAGTTATCAGTTGCCTTGGAAAATTATCAATGTAATGGTTAATAAATAAATAAAAGTTGTTTCAATAATATTCAAAAATCAATAGAGATATGGGTCCCCGCGCCCGGAAAAGTATTATAAAAAAAACTGTATATATGTATATCTACCTTAAGTTTTAAGTATATACTGTAATTTTGTAAGGTTAAATTACAATGTTAGAACGACTTTATATCCCCAAACGTACACAGAGTGTTA
This sequence comes from Plagodis dolabraria, assembly GCA_963854805.1. Taxonomy (NCBI): domain Eukaryota; kingdom Metazoa; phylum Arthropoda; class Insecta; order Lepidoptera; family Geometridae; genus Plagodis; species Plagodis dolabraria. The sequence goes on from OY978461.1 coordinate 18,178,019, forward strand.
AAATATTTGTTTTAATTGCCTACTTAAAATATATACCAAAGCGTCTGTTTAATTAATTATAAAATTTGTATTTTTTTTGGCTACCCGTAATATTTACCGAAGTATTTTCCTGTATACTATTATTACTTCATCAAAAGGTTATGTTACGAACTCCTTGCGGATCCATAAAGAGTTTATTACCTGTAACAATAAGAAACACAAATTAGTTTTTGACATAAGTTTTTATTTTTGTTTTGATTGTTTGAGTAACTCTACTTATATCATAGGTACTCAAACGGACTATATTTCTTATCGCTTTGAGCGATAAGACCGCCCATTGTAACACTTAGGGTCCGTTTCAGAATGTCCTAATAAAGTTTCGGGTTACATTCACACACACAACACAACACATAAATTAACCGAATCATATAAATGACAGTTAACGTGTAGCGCGTTTCAAGCTTTAACCGATGGATAGGCTAAATTGATGACTGTGAAACGCAAAGATAGTGTTTTATTTATTAAATATGTTCTGGGTAGTAAAACCGGAACTTACTCGAACATTCTGGAACAGGCCCTTAGTCTTATTATTCTCTATCTATCTATATTTTTGACTAATAGCCGTTCCCAATTAATTATACTTAAATGTTTGATTCGGTCAAAATTTAAGTTCCCACAATATATAATATTGAGAAATGTGCTCATAAATGACCGTTATAATGTGATTATTTGATTTTAAGGTATTTTGATATGTTTTTAATTAATGATATGTTTGAATGTACATTTTATGGTTTTATAACTGAAATAAATTATTATTATTATAAATAAAAATATCTATTGTTAAATAATTACGACATGAAAAAATTTAACTATGATTAGGATTCGAACTCGCGATCATCCATCCCTATAGCCGGGACATGCTCTGCTAACTGAACTATCATAGTGGGGGAATCATAACTTAAATTCATCTCGTGCTTCGCTTCTATCGATTAACCATCTTAAGGGGACGAGCAAGGTCTGCAGCTAAACTGAATTGAATTTATAAAAATGTTTTTTTTGCATTAACGCCTGCTAAGTGAATAAGCTTATAACATTACAACGAAAGGGAAATAAAATTAACTACGTGTAGGATTCGAACCCGAGGCCATCCGTCCCTATAGCCAAGTCATGCTCTAAAAACTGAGCTACGTAGTGTGCATTTTTTGAATATTTTTTCTTAGAGATTTATGCGACTACTCTAGTGTTTGCACGAGTGTAACAAAATATAATGTAATAACAAGTACGTACCTCTTGCAATGCAAAATAGAGCTCTATTTATTTAGCAATGTCTGTCCGTCTGTATACATGAGTTACAAACCTGAAATTTTGGTAGGTTTTGTGTATATGACAATATTTCAAAATATGGCAAGGTAGCTGAAAATATTTTCTTTTGGACCCTTAACACGTGGGGTGTCGTCGTAGCTTGTAATTGTTGGGAATCCATGGAAATATATAAATAACAGAATTTTTGTTACAATGTCCATCTCAAAAACTAAACTATTTATTTGTGCGATGATTTTATTATTAAAAAAATATTTTGTAGTTTTTTATTTTTTTGCTACCTATCATTAGTGTAACTCGCTCTGTAGCGGTACTAACTAATGATTTAAATAAATAATTAAACTTTAAAGGATTCTATAACTCCTGTATATTATGTTCCATAATTATCTAAATAAATCATTCATAATGTAGTTATTAAACTAAAAGCATAAAAACTCTTTTTTTTCCTTGACGGGCTGTTGCAAGGCGGTACCATAGAGTGATATCCAAGTCAAACTGTATCATAAACATTAATGAGAGATTTTAAGTAGTTCTCTATCTCTATTCCAGGAACCAAATAACTCGAGAGCGCGACCACACCTGCCACCATGGGCCAAGAACAGTCCTACACGCACGCTAGCATCCCCCAGGCCCCTCTCAACAGCTACAAGGACAAATACGACGCCCCCTATCGGAGCACCCACTCCCAACTCGACTACCGATCCAAATCCAACTACGAAGACTCCTACAAACGTCACAAGCCAAGAAAGTCCACAGATAGCTTCAAAAGCGACAACAGCACTGAAAGCAGCGGTTACAGAAGTGGCTCCAGCACTTGTGAATGTCGATCCTCGAAAAGCGAATACTATACAACGTCGTTATACAAAAACGACCACTATAAAGATAGAAATAAGGAACTGTACAAGCCTGTTAAGATACCCAAAGAGAAATCTTACAAGCTTCACCTATTCGATCTTCAGAAGGAGGAGTTAAAAAGCGCAAGATTGAAAGGTTATATGAGTGAACCGGAGAAAGCTAGGCTAGCGGGAGTCGTAACGACGCAGAAAAAAACGGGTATAAGAAATTATACACCCAAGATTCTGAGTGAAGAGGAACAGAGAAAGAAAGAGTGGATATAGGAGAATTAAGACTAGTAGGATAAGTTGTAAATATTAGTGTAACGGTAGATGAGTTGGTGGAAGGATGGAAGCCGCTGGAGCGCTGGCGAGCTTGGCGCCGTCGCCCATCACCGTGTTGGGGCTGATACCACTCCTGGCGCTCGGGATCACGTATTTCAGATACCAACAATTCGACCCGGAGTCCTACGTATCAGATATCAACACTGTAAGTAACCGCTATTTACAAATTTTTGTTTAATCTACTCTGTCGTGGGAGATAAAATTGTGTGAAAATAGTGATGACTGAGTGACTTGTGAACATAAGCCTCCCCGGCTTATGTTCAACAGTTGCCATCTTCATGATAATCATGATGATGTCGACTCTAGCCCAGTCCAGTGATGAACAATGAGGTACACCTAACCAGGATCTTAATTTCTAGATATAATTAAGTCTAGCAGTCTCTAGTACATAGTGAATTATTGGTCCAGTGACGATTAGATCGTCGCTTTCCATCAGGGAGACTGCGGTGAAAAGCTCGCCTATAACTTAAGATAAAAATATTGTTACAATTATATTATTTCCTTCAACCAGATCATCATTTACCATCAGGTGAGATGGGGGTTAAAGGTTATATATCATTTGATTCCTATAAAAATCAATTATAAATATTAATGTTTAATTTATTACCTTTGTAAAGGACGTTTGTATCGATGTGAGCCAGTAATTCTAGGTTAGCCTAAACAACATCTTCGACCACATCATCACTTACCATCAGGTGAGATAGTGGTTCAAAGGCTAACCTATCAGCTATAAATAAATGTATACATACTAATCTTTGTTAATCAAATACGCATAAACCACGGAACGGACTTAGATAAAATTTGTTACAGTTATAGCGAATAAGCTCGGAAAAGATTACAGGATACGTTTTATCCCGATTTAAATGGCCACATCTAAAAATACTAGGTTTTTTTCTGTTGGTATATGGATTAGAAATATATTCAACTGTATACTCGTATATACGAGTACTAAGGTACATTATACTAACGGCCCGCCCCGGCTTCCCAAGGGTAATTGCAGCTATAAATTGGGAGATGTAAGCTATCCTATCTTTCAATTTGTATCAAATTGCACACGGTGTGTAAATCAAATTTAAAATCGGTTCAGTAGTTTAGGATTCCATCGCGATTTTTATATATAAAGATTTACAAAGCACGACTAAAATATTTTTTCTCATACAAAACACCAAAAAAACAAACTTATTTCACACACATTTACCAATAGATCACTAAATGAATACCGATAGCATATGCAAGTGACTATTAATTGGATACTTATGTCAATTATTTCTAAGCTTACAAAACAGAGTTTAGACAGGTTAGTTTCGATTTGCGAATTTATCATTATAGTAGGTTTTGATTACAAATAAAATAGCGCAAGCGTATATCGTTATCTTTAGAACAAATCAGGCCCGTAATAAACAAACTAGTACGAAACTAAAAAAAATTGTACTAAACTCCTAGGCAAAGACTATTCCATTCCAGAAAAAGTAACTGGTTTCATCGGATCGTGGTTTACCGAAAACGCAGGCTGTTGCGGGCGGGTATAAGACAATAGGTGTACGCAAATAGAACTGTATCAATGTACAGGATAGGTTGTTCGCAATTATTAAAAATGTTAGAATGAATAATTATATTTTTGTGTAAAAAAACGGAAACTTATCGTGTGGGATGTCAAACGAAAGGGATTTCATTTTCGAATGTACGACATCACCACATGACAGCTATATGTACAAATAAAATAACAATACATTTTTAAAAAAGTAGCAATTTTGGGCTATTCCAGATACGATAGGGTTGAATATTTTTTTTTAGTTCAAAAATGCACCTCATATGACACGTAATATATAATAACTAACCTCATTCATAAATAATTATTAAAGAATAATATTTAGTGTTTTACTTTATTTTTCGTAACGGCAATGTAATCTACTTAGTTCAATAAAATTTAGTATTTATTGAAACTCTTACCGTCTTATTACAAAAAACAGACTAAATCAGGGTTTAAACCTAGACCAACAAGTCTGAGTGTGTTGCGGTACTAAGCAGTTAGTGCTTGACTTTATTACAAAACGCAGACCTATCGAAGACCAGTTAGTCCATGGTTTATATATTGATCATAGATTAAATATGAAAAAAGTTCATTCTCTTTGACTCCATTCGTTCACGACGTACCGTGTATTACGCAATGTAGAATTAGAATTACTGTTCCCGTTTAAAATATAAATATATTTATTAGCCTTCGAAAGCATATTGTTTACTTAATTTTAATGAATAAATAATCGAATTCATGACAATCATCTTTGTAACAACATTTTCAAGGTTGTTAGTATTTTAGTTAGCAAAGAGACTTTTATAGTGCGCATAAAGCGACAATTATAATATGACGTTGCGCGACGCGCTAATTTTAAAAGTCACTTTCATTGATTGTTGTATTACTTAGTTACAATAAACAAATCCAAAACGCTTTCAAGTGCTTCTTAATTCTTATTAACTGGAACAAAGCACTTGTGCACAAGTGTGTTGTCACGACGCACTGTTGTACGTCTGTTTGTGAAAATAGAATAGTAAATAAATAATGAAAAAAAAACAACAATGGTATATATTATTAATATGATAACATAAAACTATAAACAATTCGCTTGTCAGGTTTTTTATGCTGTTAGTACTTACTTCATGGCGAGCCCAGCATTTTAATGCACTACAAACCACTTGCATTTCAGGAGGTAGTGGACATCCCCGTGGGTCATGAGATAACTTATCTTTCACTAAGTCCTCAATTTTGTCGCCGAAATCCTTTGTAAACCTATATTTCTATTTAAAATCGTCGTCAATTAGGTCGAAAGGGTTCACGTGATGTCTAAGCTTATTAGGTGGCCAGGTAGCCTCTAACAACTCCAAATCGTCTAAATCCATGTAATCTAAGATGTCCAAATCCATTTTTCTTTAAAAACACGAAAAATTAGAGATGTAATTCGTAACATAGATCAAGATAATTTTAAAATAGCGAACTTGACAGCTATCTTTGAGGTTAGTACCATAGTTAAACTCGGTAAACTAACTTTAGACCGTAGATGATTCTCGAACCAACGATAAACTAGGTTTTGTAATAAGGATTTTACTTAAACCATGGTACTAACCCAGTACTATCGTTAGACCACAGTTGGTCTACGTTTTGTAATAAGACGGTTATAGTTTATCTTAACTGTTTCAAATTGTGTTATTAATAAAAAACAAGAACAATCTTATGTTTTTTTTAATTTGTTTCATTTGTGGAGATATGAATATATTACGTATCATATGAGGTATATTTTACAATAAGTTTCGTAGCCCATAAAAGGTTTTTTGATTTAAATTAAAGCATTAGGTTGTAATGTAATGATGAGGTATAATTAGAGTTGGAATCAGGATAGTCCTTTCACACGATAGGATTCATTTTTTTTTGTGTAGAAAAAAGACGACGTGAACAAATTACCGGTCAAAGTGATTGTTTTAAACCCTATAACACGCGTTCCGAACATATCCTGTGCAACTATTAGCGGTTTTTTAAATGTTCTCGTACGCCGGCAACTATACTATGACTAGCTATGTATGTAATGGTTTTACTGTGCACAGCCGTATTACGTTGTAATTTTAATAGTGAAAGTTTAGACTTTCCATCAGTTATGACATTAGTATTTGACTTAACTAGTTTAAAATATATCTCATTACGTTGCTGTCTGCGGCTGAATTCTCACTTTTCTCATCGTACACGGTGGCTGATTATTTGTATGTTGTTAATTCCAGGTGCTGCCGATATACGATTTCGTAATAGTCGGCGGCGGATCAGCCGGCGCCGTGGTCGCATCCCGTCTGTCCGAGATCGGGAATTGGACCGTGCTGCTGCTTGAGGCCGGCCACGATGAGACCGAGATCTCCGACATCCCAGCGTTGGCCGGCTACACGCAGCTCTCGGACATCGACTGGAAGTACCAAACCACCCCCTCGAATAACCGCTCCTACTGCTTGGCGATGGACGGCGATCGCTGCAACTGGCCTAGAGGCAAAGTCCTCGGCGGTAGCAGCGTTCTCAATGCTATGGTCTACGTCAGAGGCAACCGCAACGACTATGACCTCTGGGAGGCGCTCGGCAACCCCGGCTGGTCTTACGATCAAGTGCTACCTTACTTCCTCAAATCTGAAGACAATCGCAACCCGTATTTGGTGAACACGGCATATCATGCTGCTGGAGGATATTTGACGGTACAAGAGGCCCCCTGGCGGACTCCACTTTCAGTTACGTTTCTAAAAGCCGGCATTGAGCTTGGATACGAAAATCGGGATATAAACGGAGCGAAGCAGACAGGTTTTATGTTAACTCAGGCAACTATGCGCCGCGGTAGTCGCTGCAGCACGGCCAAGGCTTTCCTTCGTCCTGTCCGCCAAAGAGAAAACCTTCACATTGCCCTCGGAGCTCAAGTTACAAGAATTCTTATTAATCCCGTTAAAAAACAAGCATATGGAGTAGAATTTGTGAGAAACGGGAAACGTCAAAAAGTTCGAATCAAGAGAGAGGTAATTATGTCGGCTGGTGCCTTATCTACGCCTAAGCTGATGATGTTGAGCGGAATTGGTCCAGCTGATCATTTACGCGAGCACGGGATACCTTTGGTAGCAAATTTAAAAGTCGGCCATAACTTGCAGGATCATGTTGGTCTAGGAGGCCTGACTTTTATCGTTAACAAACCTGTGACATTTAAAAAGGACCGTTTCCAGAACTTTCAAGTGGCTATGAACTATATTTTGTACGAGAAAGGTCCCATGACGACACAGGGCGTGGAAGGACTCGCTTTTGTAAATACAAAGTACGCTCCATCTTCAGGCAACTGGCCCGATATCCAGTTTCACTTTGCACCAAGTTCGGTCAATTCAGACGGAGGAGAACAAATAAGAAGGATTTTAAATCTGCGTGACAGAGTTTACAATACAGTGTACAAGCCGATCGAGGACGCAGAGACTTGGACCATATTACCTTTACTTTTACGTCCAAAGAGCTCAGGTTGGATCAAACTGCGGAGTCGAAATCCTTTCCACTCTCCATCCATAGAGCCCAACTACTTCGCTTATAAAGAAGACATTAAAGTGTTAACTGAGGGTATAAAAATTGCGATGGCGATTTCGAATACGACAGCCTTTCAGCGGTACGGTTCAAGACCGCACAACATTCCTATGCCAGGTTGTCAGCACCATACTTTATTCAGCGACGAATACTGGGAGTGCAGCTTGAAGCACTTCACCTTCACTATTTACCATCCAACTGGTACTTGTAAGATGGGACCAAAGCATGACCAAGAAGCTGTCGTAGACCCGAGGCTGCGAGTCCATGGAGTGGCAAACTTGAGGGTGGTGGACGCGAGTATTATGCCCACGATTATCAGTGGGAACCCCAACGCTCCAGTGATCATGATAGCTGAGAAAGCATCGGACATGATTAAAGAAGACTGGCTTGTGTTATGACACGACAGTGTTGACAGTGAGAACTTTAAAATACTCAGTAATTGAACGAGTTATGATATAGAATTTCTCTATTTACGAGCTTTCAGAACAGGCGTACTGACATTGCATGTGAATTTTATAGAATTTACACCTGTATGTAATGTATAGGGCTAGTGAGTAATGATATTCAGTACGGCCAATAATAATCAAACTATTGTACTTTTTATATTTTTATATACATGCGTCATTATTTATAAGCTTTGTAAATAAAGTTAATGTAGGAAATATATTAAGGTTAATGAACGTTCATAAATATGTTAAATTAAAGTGAGTCAGTCCTATCTATTGAATTTGCTAGTAATAAGAATGGTAAATATAGAATAGGAGCTTTAGTGGAATAACTGTTTAATAAATGATTTAATTAAAATCTGTGTTTAATTATCATTTACGTATATTAATAAATTAGTACTAGATAGTTAACTAATACCAAGATAATAAGTTTAATTATATTTTGTAATAACATCAATGCTGTTGCACAGAGGTGCATTATCATGGAATAATACAATATACTTATATTGTATTTATTCCAAGTCTGAGAGAGATTTCAAACGATAATGACTGAATCATTGGAAAAGCCATTCAAAAAGCGATGAAATTGGAACCACAGGTAGTTCGCAACGCCTTCTGAAGAACTGCTGCATCCTACACTGCGATCCCCAAGACGCCTGCCAAGCGTGGATAACACCCCATCCCTTAGTGGGGGGTTATGTTCAGCAGTGGACGATCCGGTCAATGTCTGTACAGTACAACATATTTTATAGAATATTTGCATAAAAACCTGCACAAAGTTTTTTTTGCATAAATGCAAAAAGACTAGCTAGCTACCACCCTCAAGTTGAAAATCTGTCGCCAAGCACCTAACGGTGTGTTCCGGCAGCTGTCCTTGAGATCCAGTAATTCTAGATTAGCCTGAACAACATCTTCGACCACATCATCACTTACCATCAGGTGAGATAGTGGTCAAAGGCTAATCCATCAGGCATTAAAAAAAAATTAAAAAAAATGCTGTACCCATCCAAGTCATGACCGAGGTGGACGTCGCTTAACTTTGCTGATCGGTTAAGAACAGCTAAGTAAACTACGCTACGAGCGCTTCAATGTGGAAGATATTCAAAGATTTCTTCGCAACTGCGATTAGCGATGGACACGACGAAGTAGTGAATCAAGAAATGCTAAAAACGTAATATATGTAAGTAATTAAAATCCTATATTGATTTAGTACATAAATATACCAAACAAATAGGTCTGTAACAAAAGTGTATACCAGTATTTTGTTCAATGAATTCGTCACAACCTTAAAACATTTGGTGTAGCGAATTCATTAACTTATCTGTAATGCGCAAAACTTTCTCTTGGCCACTGCTTATTATTTCTATAACTATTTGAATTTTCGGTCCCTTTACCTACTTTTATAAATTTAGAATAAGGTAAGGAGTACATATACAATTTTTTTTTATGCCCCGGGCGGGATTCGGAACACGAAATTTCGGCAGAAATAGCCGAGACGTGTACATATGGTCAAAAAGTGAATTAACGATTGTTGTTTTTGTCAGTATAATTTCTAACGAATGTTAGATTATCATGGATAATTAAAAAAAGAAAAAATCCGAGACTAATTTGTTCTAGGTTTGTTAAGTTTACTGTATCTGCCTAATAAATACAGGCGGCGGCGAAACTCGAGACACGATGAAATATTGACGTTCGTTTATTTAAACAGCAAATTTTCTTGTTTAAGTCGGCTTGCAAACACTGTGTTTTTATGGCTTTTTGTTAATTTTGACGAATTGGTAACTCAACGGAGACGACTGTCCCGTTTTTTTACAATGGACTAGGATGATCTTTGTCGTTGCGACAATATATCTGGGCTTTGGGCGAGTGGGACTATCCTCTATAATAAGTAATAACACTAACGACTGTTTAACTTCGTTTTCGAATTTTTATTTAACTTTTACAGTGTTGCCATCTATCGATGAGTAGTGTCATTAAATCAGAGACTTGACAATCTTTCGGCTTAGCGCCATCTAATGACAACTAGCGAAACCAAGAAACAAAGTAATATTTTACTTTGTTTTTAACATCTGTACTAACTGTACTGGAAACGGTTGCGAGATCTAACACGAGATGTCGTAGAAAAGAATGATGCTGACCTAAAAACCAATGTGTTACACTATGTACTAGCTAACGAAGTTGCAAGAAAGATGTCATGACAGTGTTTGTTAGTAATTACAATCTCGTATTGACGTGGACGCAACGCAGCAAAAACTACAGTGTATACTAGGGCGCAACACAGACCGACCATCACTCACCTATATCACGTATATTTTTTATATTTTTTACAGTACCTTATGGAATCATGTCATCAGTCAAATGTTAAGCTTGAATACCACTATCAACTTGATACATCAACAACAACACTTGCCATCAGGTGAGATTGTGGTGAAATGCTAACCTTATTAGCTGGAATAAAAATACATTTAAACAGCCCGAACTCTGTGTGTCACGAGATAATTCTAGAATTACATGACTTCTAAAGCAGGTACCTAATCACTTCACGGCCCACAAAGTAGGCTATAAAATTATGTAAACTGGCAAAGCTAGTTTGTGGAAAACTGCTATTTTCAACTTACACAACATTTAATATGATTCATAGGATGAAATCACAATTTTACTGCTTTTCTAGAATGTTATCAAAAATTCGTGAAAAAACATAATGTGTGATAATATTTTACTTTTTATGTGATAAAGTGACGACACGGACATGTCACCCGCCTGATGGTAACGCCTGTCCATTACAGTTTCATTGTCACCATCCTCGACCTGCAAGACACTGCAGTGCGCTCGTCACATGTTAGTTCTTATGTCTCGTTTGCCCAGTAATTCCACTTGCTATAGTGCCTTTGATAAGTAAACACAATAGTGTTTGCGTACTACTGCTTCCAAGCAGAAAACCTGATACTGCAATGGACACCACCAGGACGGACTTTCGCTAATGAGATCTTCCACCTAACAGTGTACTTAAAAATACCGGTCGAGTACGACTAGGACTAGCATGGAAGCAGTCAAAGCAGTGATGGCTCAGTAGCATTGGCTATGGACTGCCGCGCAGCAGTTCCATGGTTCGAATCTCGTTGCGGGCTGGAGCTTCACCGCATGGTGGAAAGGCATTTTGCGAATGCCCGCCTGGCTAGCCCTATAAATCTCTGCTGTCGCCAAACACCTAACGGTGTGTTCCGGCAGCTGTCCTCGAGAGCCAGTGATTCTAGGTTAAGCCTGTTTACACCTTCGACCACATCATCACTTACCATCAGGTGAGATTGTGGTCAAAACCTATCAGCAATAAAAAATAACAATAGAGGAGGTTCCTATATATTTTTCACATGCCGCGCATTGCTCTCTTAGTCTATCACAGAGCACTCGGTATATTCATATGCTCACATACTGTATGGTATAAATTAAATTAATAATAACTTTCCAATTAACTGATCCTTCCTAGGCCTGATTGGTATTCAAAGCAGCCTGATCTGCTCACTCCTCAAGGTCCAAGTAACATATCGGGGACGCACAATGCTTCAAGCGGCACGTAGGCCATTGCCACAGTGAATCAGTGAATGAGCAGTAAAACTTTTGATACAACATTATTATTTGCAATATGTATACAAAAATGAAATACAGATCAGTATTTAAATTACATTCCAATCGAGGGATCTTCCTTAGGGCATGATCACAGGATTTACTACCTGATATGCGCAATCCTCTATATATCGGGGACACACAATGCTTCAAGCACTATGCTTGCTGTCTGTTTCTAAGTTATTAAAATATGTACAACTTCAAATAGAAGGGTGACTATTTTGTAAAAAGGTTTAAAAAAAAAGACGTTGTCCGGCCAAGTCATTGGATATAATATTTGAAATAAGTACTGTGTTTTGTAAATATTGTAAAGAATAAAATAACGTTAAAAAGGTTTAAAAAAAACATACATGAAACCACGAGATCCGGAAACAATCGGATTACAGTATGCTGATCCTGGAACGTATATCCACCTACGATTTATGAATCAGTATTTGGACGACTAGTATATTCAAATGTTTAGATACTGCAAGTACTTTAATTTTATGATTAAATTTTACGAAGACAATTAAAGTTGGAAGTCATCGTACATGTTATGTCATCTATGAAATTGATAGAGAGGAATTCTAATCCGAAAAGATTTCATACAGCAAATACCTGAAAAGTGTTCGAAGGTCCAAGTTTTAAATCTGAGACAAATAATGACATGGGTTAGCTCTCATTATTATTTTTTATGGGACAGGCAGGTAAACAAGCGGGCAGCACACCTGGTGGTAGGTGATCATCGTCATATTATCACAACAAAATATGACAGGTAACATTTTTTTAAAGCCGGCGGTTACAATATACGATTTATATACAACACTACAGCTACTACATTAAAAGCATTTGGATAACCGACAAGTCATTGTAGACTCCCAGGCAGTAATAACGCCATATCTTACCAGTTATACCGCCGGCATTTAAATTTTACACATATATTATTTGCTCAGCATACGATAATTTATTTATTTATTTATTTATTATGGTAATCCAACAGCGTTTACAGAAAATATAAATATACAAAATAAAAACTTAACATAATATGGCCAAAACAGGATTACACAAATTACTTAAAGTAGGTATACTAACAGAAAGACAAAATAGGTAGGCATTTATGAATGCACCATAAAGTCAAAGTAGGTATAGACATTTGTAATAATAGTGCTAGAAGATAGTGTATGTAAAAACTTGTGTGTGTGTTTGTGTGTGAGGATGTGTTTGTGGGTGAGGGGAAGGAGGGGTGGGGAGGAGGTGGTGGTTAATATGTATGCTTAAAATGTATCGAAACCATGGTAATATTAGGTGTGATGCATTTTTTTTATTTGTTTTTTTAACACGGCTTTAGGGTAATAAAATAAGTCCAGGTTAGAATAATACTTATTATAAGTTCGGGCTGCGCGACATAACACTGAATTTTGAGCATAGTCAGTGCTGACAAGCGGGACGTCAAGTAACTGTGTATGGCGAGTACGGCGGGGAGGTACTTGGAAAGCTAGACAGGATAAGAGTTCAGAGCTATCCATTTTACCGCTTAATATATCGTGCAACAGTATGATATCATACTGCTTACGTCTTTGCTCTAAGGTCTCCATTCCAAAATACTTACAAGCCTCCAAATAGGTCTCAAAAGTAATAATGCTTACATATAATTCAAATTTCAGTATATACCTTGAGGGTATAGTTTTACTTCATTATAGGTACCTAAATGGATGACTGAAATGCTTAAAATATGTGTCATATACAGCCATGAAGCTCAAATGCAAATGTTGCTAGCTGAAATGGACATCAATCATTAATTATTTTCCTAATAATTTTCTAATAAACGGAAGACCATACTGATTGGAATTGAAACTAGATACAATTGAAAACTGACATAGTTTTGAAAATTATGGACTGTATACATATTATTACAGGCGACTTTTACTATATGCGCTTATTCCCTTTAAACAGTAAGACATTCGCCATGCTTCCAATTTCGTCCGAGTAATCCAACTGTACTTTGAGTACACTGTGCATCAACGCGATCGAGTTTCTATTATGTAACGTAACTTACCGCGTGTTCCGCGATTACACCGGTTTGCAAACATTTTGATGTAAATTCAATGGTTCATTCTAGTGATTACCGATGCGCCGGATAGAGAATTTGCCGGATATTTATACGGAAAACTAAGAGACCGGAAAAAAATTTGATCTCCGGCCTACGAATGAATATCTCTAAAGGTTTGATCAACGGAACTACAAGTGGGGTAAACTACGAGTACCAAAGAATGCGATAGAATTTCTATGCTCTTTAAATTAATTTAAATGGAAATTACTTTAAGGGAACCGTGCGTAACCGTAATAGGTTGCTGGTTGAATTTTTTACAGAATATGTTTAAAAACAAAATGTATTACTGGGTCCCTATACAGGCAACGGCTATTATTTCTGCTTGAACAAAATAGAAATACAGACGAGTACCTACTAAGTAGCGTATGACTTAGAATTAGAGTACACATATAAGTATAAAAACAATTAATAAAAAACGGTCAAGTGCGACTAGGACTCCTGCTAATGATCCTAAAGCCTAGGAAAAAACAAAAGGAAGGGTAATTCCTTTTTTTAAATGTTCTTTGGTGCGGTAACCTTAATTAAACGCACTGGGCCAATTATATAAAATGTAGGAGAAAATTTCAAAATAAAAATTATGAGTATGTGATTGTTTCTGGCTGGCATCAGCCAACGACTTCCTGAGAGTCTTGTTATATACTATATATAGTAACTATAGTCGGAGCTATCTGACTGATTCACGTGAGTTATCCCGTATTATTTACTAAAATACTATATATAGTATTTGTTGTCTTGTAAATTCTGGGTCTGATAAGGTCTGATAAGATCCTATGGCGAGTATCACAGGTTTAGGTACCCTCATATGGTCTTCAAGATACAGGCCGAGCCTAGTTTGGAACCCGCAGTAAATTATATTAGTACTAGCGGCCCTTCCCGGCTTCGCACGGGTAATTGCGACTATAAATTGAGATGTAGCTAAGTTATCCTATCTTTCAATTTGGATAAAATTGCACACAGTGTGCAAATAAAATTTAAAATCGGTTCAGTAGATTAGGTATCCATCGCGGACAAACAACGTGACACCTAATTTTTATATACGAGTATATAAGGATAGTTATGTAACACAATAAAGCATTTTTTTTTCTTAACAATGTTCTCAGATATGGATGTAACAAACACGAAGCTTTTTGGCTATAAGATGATTTATAATTATTATAAACTAAATAGTATGCTTTGCCCTACTCAAGTTCTATCGGGTAACAAAACAAGCTACAGTGAAATAAAGCTTATAAAAACTCTTTATTTTGGGTAGGTTACTCTTTGAAAATTATCTCATGTGTTGGTAAGTGATTATGTGATTAAAATTGTTAAAACGTATAGAAAGTATACACTTAGACCTTAAAGTATAAACTTAGACTTAGAATGGGAACTGGCTTAGACGGGCGGCCGCCGTCGTAGCACACATTATAATAAGGTGGTAGCCAGCAAGTGGAGCATTTGCAAAATAACCTTCCAAGATAAGGTAAGATGTCCAGTTAGGTAAGTCCAACTTCAACACTTCGCCCGAAGAAGCCAACTTGGATAGGCAGTGTTCTGGTAATTAAGTGGTATCTTCTCGTCTGACAATCCGCAGAAATTGAAGAATAAAATCTTCATGCAGTGTAGTTGAAAGTGATGGCTTATGGCACCAAGACGTGGTCCTTATAGAAAGGCTCAGAGTCGGATATCGAGCTAATGATAGAGCTATGCTGGAAGAATCTTTACATGATAAAATCGGCAACAAGGAAATTCGCCGAAGAAACAAAGTCACCTACATAACTTTCAGATTCGCAAGTTGAAGTGGCAATTGGCAACACATTGCCCGTCGAACCGATAACCGATGGGGAAGAAAGGTTCACAAGTGTTTACCACATAACACCAGAACACGTAAAGTTGGTAGTCTCCCCACTAGGTGGACTGACGACATCGTCAGAACCGCGGGGAGAAGATGGGATATAAGCCGTTCATTGTGGCATTCTATGGGGCATTTCTTATAATTTCTGACAACATTTTTGGTAAACGATTTACTAAAAGTGAGTGGCCGACTCAAACAGTCAGCACTGCGTTACGTACGACGCTCAGCACCCATTTCACCGATTCGATTACGACTTCGATGTAGAATATATGACACTGCAGTGATACCCACCAAGGCGGACTCTTGCTGAAGAGATCTATTTACCACCTAGTTATTTGTATATTATTTTTGTCTCCAAAAAACTCGTATTTCTGTACAAAATTAGGTAAGTACATCAAATTCAGACGTGATCAAGTAATTAGAAAAGTTATGCCAATTGTTCCTATAACAGACGAAGTGTAACATGAAATTTGTTTTGTACGGCAACACATATTATATCTTATAATAAACAAATATTTCCAGAAAACATTAAATTAATATCACTCAGAAGCATTTATAAAATACAAAAATATATCCAGTGAATCCCGCCAATTTTTCAGCTTAGCCGACGTGACGTCACAAACGCCACGTAGCCGTAGCCGCACCGAAAGGATTTTCGAAACGTCGCGCAACTACGCGAATCACCAAGAGCAGTTCTTGCCTCTTTGACTGCAGGAACTAAAAAGTATCGATCGTTACTAGACATATTTTTTTAATGTTTTACTAATGTATTCATTTAATGTTTTCTTAAAATATTAGTTATTTTTGAAAAATATTAGTTAAGGAAGTAAACTATTTTTTATCGTAGTCTAAGGCTAAGATTCAGAGACAAGTCTAAGCGTGAACTAATTCTTTAATCTGTCAAAATGTAAAAAAATGTATTCAGAGATGTCTGGTACAGCGGCTTAAAAGTAACGGAAATCGACTACTTTACCCTGTCTCAAAGCAGGAGTGGCGCCGCCAAGTGAGACACTGAGGCTTATGGTGCAATAAATTCTTCAGGAACTCTTTTTCGTAAATTTAAAAGGCACTTTTTTTGTTTCACTCACTCCAATAACATTTTATATACTGTTGTTCTTGTCCTGTTCTTTTTATATCAGGATGCATAGATAAGCAAGAACCGGTATACGTTCCATAAGTGTTAAATGTGCCATAGATAATAGAGTGTGATCTAAGCTAAGAGCAAGGTAAGTAGAACTCAGACTATATCTCTGAATATGAAATTAAAAGATTGGCTTAGCCGACGCTTGGCTAAGACTAGTCTTTGACCGTCTTACATAAATGTCTCTGAATCTCAGCCTAAGAGTCTAGACTCTAGCTAGGGTCTAGTCTGGAGCTTATGAAACGCATTCTGAGGATATATTGAAAGTAACGTTTTATCTCAAATAGCCATCAGTTCGCTCAATATAATAGTTTATTGAAAACTGCCGTTAGACGTAACGCTGATTCGACTAGACGCAGCACAAACGAGGTTTTTGTCCAAATACTCGTAGTTTAAGTCGTAAGTTTGTTTATTGTAGAGGTAAAATTTCGTTCCATTACGTTAACGCCGCTAATATTCCACACAGTTCCGTACATCTCGCTCGTATTGTGTTACATTACAATACGTAACATAAACTACGATCAACGCTTCTACTTAGACAGTAGAGGAGAAATGCGGGGAAATCATTTCTGAAATACATAGGCAAAAACCATGTATATATCGTTACAGTTCCCTTAATTATATAAGGACTTTTCTATATCCTCCTTTTGAAGCGCCTAATAAGCAGCAACTATCTTAAAATCTCCCCCTTCTCCGCGACACATATACATAATGAATTTATTTTTCCTTTAATCTGGTGTAAAACGATTACTTCGCCATAGATATCGCCTCTGCGCAAAAAATCTATATTAAAAGTATTTAAAAAACTGTATTATTACAATACTGTATTACTAATTTTTCTTTTTAAATAATACGGGATAACTAACGTGAAAAAATAATATAGTTCCGACTACAGTTTTAGCTTCGAGCTCATCCGTGTCTTCGTGGAACTTATTGGGATGCTAAGATCGGGTCTAGTAGAGATGTAGTGATTTATTTTTGCTGGGCATGGGAACGTATGCCAGTCGGGATTTCACCAGCGACGAAGAGGACTCGCAGCAGGCAGGACTCACCGACGCGACAAACTGCAACCCACCCCTCGGCTCAATTTAAGACGTCGTGCGCGCTACGAGCTGCCCTTTACGTTTATATAATAATATATATTAAAATGAAATACCACTGATATTAGGCTGTGGTATTCCTCAGGAATAGATTACCATGCACAGTGCGAAGCGAGGCGTAAAGGCGGGCGTGCCGAGCTCTCCTTGAAAAATACCTCCGGATATGGTTGAAACTATAGTCGGAGTGAGTCATATCGTATTATTATTGTTTTTTTTACTAGCGAAAACCAGTTTATTACAAATAAAAAGACAAGTAAGATAAACTCTATTAGAAATATAAAAAAAAACTCTTATAAGAAATTAGAAGTATAACAGAGACTAGAACGATGAAACTTATTTACGAACTATTTCCCAAGTGATTTAAACATCACTTCGGACAATGTTATGGCTACAATATTCTCTATACAATAAAACAAAACTATCATAACGTAAATAAAAAAAAACTCATATATACACTATAATAAGTTTATTAGTTTGTTCTTGTAACGATGAAACTTTACTATGAACTATTTACGAAGTGGTTAAAACATCATTTAGACAGTGTTTTGGGTACAAAAACATCGATGAAGTAGTAAGTAAACAATCTCCATGTTAAGTATGAAAATTCTCTATCACAAGTATTGGAATGATTATCCTTTATTACGAAATATTTACCAATGATGAAGAGATCGATACAAAAATGTATATACCTACAGTAAAAAAAAACTTTTTTATAAAGAGAAAACAAAACTATCACACGTTTAAAAAATCTTGTACTATCTAGTATAGATATATAGAAAGTATAGATGATTCTAGTATATATCTAGTATCTTTTGGTAGCACGACGAAACTTTATTATGAACTTTTTACCAAGTGGTTCAAGTTCAAACATCACTTCGGATAATGTTTTCTAAACAAAAACGTCGATGATATATTAAAAAACTTTAAAAAACTTTTAAAAAGGAATATAAGTTACTATAAGTAAATAAAAGGAATATAGGTTAATTTAGTTTCAAGTTGAACGAAAAAGCCTTACCACGAACTATATACCATGTTGTTAAAACATAATTTTATATCAATTTTTTTTTGTAAATTGTACTTAACTTCCCTTTTTTATTGTTTTTTGGTTAGTAGCCCTATGTGGCAAAGTAAATATTTTTGTAGTAATATGTGAATAGAGTCTATGTCATACAAAATCTATTTTATGTAAAACTATTATTGTATATTTTATAATGCAGCCGTTTGCTGGACCACATAAATAAAAAAAAATTGTACAAAGTTCTGGGACTATATAGTCAGTATATTTCGATGATTCTTATTCTCTCTTCGAAGCGCTCGTAGCCAAGTTTGCTTAGCCATTCTGATTCGATCAGCAAAGTTAAGCAACGTCCGCCGCGGCCATGACTTGGATGGGTGACCGCTGGTGACATTACTACTGAGCGCTTCCGTGCTTCGGAGGGCACGTTAAGCTGTCGGTCCCGGTTGTTGTCTTAGGATAGCAGTCGTTACAGCATGGTGGTAGGGCACTTTGCAAATGCCCGCCTGGCTAGCTACCACCCTCAAGTTGAAAATCTGTCGCCAAGCACCTAACGGTGTGTTCCGGCAGCTGTCCTTGAGAGCCAGTAACTCTAGGTTAGTCTGAACAACATCCTCGACCACATCATCACTTACCATCAGGTGAGATAGTGGTCAAAGGCTAACCTATCAAGCTTAAAAAAAAAAAAAAAAAAAAGCTGCAGCACAGATGAAATACACCGCTGTGTATTACGAGTCTAGAAGCCTGTTTCCGCATTGTCAGTGTAATTGCATAAAGCAGTGTGAGGTTTCGCGGGCAAACGAGACTTCCTCCATTCTTCGCACATCGCAGTTCGGTTGCAATATGTAGTTTTGTGACTTTTCTAGGATGTGGGAAAAATTGTGTCAACAAAGGGCAAGAAATGGGAGCAGTTAAAATTTTGGAGCATAGCTTCAACATTATAAGTATATATTTGAGGAATGCGCCAGTTATTTCACTTAGTTGCTAACTTTAGGGTTCATTGAAGTTACATTATTTTTGAACTCAGTAGGATTGCGTAAATATAAACTAGAGGCTCTCTGGCCAACAAATAAAAGTAATATTAGTACAGAATCTATTTACAATATAACTATTTAATTATTTTTTTATTGCGTATGTAAGCCTTTGACAACAATCTCACCTAATGGTAAGTGATGTTGTAGTCGAAGGTGTTAACAGGCTTAACCAAGAATTACTGGCTCTCAAGGATAGCTGCCGGAACACATTAAGTGCTTGGTGACAGAATTTCTACATGAGGGTGGTCGCTAGCCAAACAGGCATTCGTAAAATATTCTTCCACTATGTGGTGAAGCTCAAGCCCGCGGCGGGATTCGAACCATAGACCTACTGCACGTCAGTCCATAGCCAATGCCACTGAGCCATCACTGCTTCAAAATTTCTAAGCTGCACAATAATTACTTTTACACCATAGTCGATAAATTAAAACCTTCTACCCCTTCTTCCCTGCTGCATCTTCGACCACGTCATCACTTTCCATCAGATAGTCAAACGCTAGTCTAATAATACAAACCTTAACCTATTTTTAACGATTCTAATTTGTGTCTACAATAAATAAAGAAACTGTATAAATGTATCGGTCCCACACACCTTACTAAATTGAATACGATCATAGATTCGATTCGATCGAGACATATCTCTTGATTTTATTCCACAACATCGATGGACTACGCATTAGCTGTTGTGGCTGTTGTCGGCCGGCCGGCAACACACGTTTCGACTGAACGGCAGAACGCAATCAATTTAATAAGGTGTGTGGCCGGTGTTAGGAAATCTTCAAGTTATGAAATATATGTATAGCAGAATATTTTACTACGCGTCTGAAATGTAGTAATGTAGCATTTTTAACATTCGGTATGAATAAAGAAGTTTTAAGCAGAAAACGTAAGTTTAACGGACTCAATTAAGAGGTTATTCACCTGACACATAATTCCCACGTCCTAATCCAATCTATTGTTCCCAAAACTTCAATTCCAAGTCAAATTGGAATTTATCTCACGTAACATACGAGTCCAATGTCATATTGTGCTTCTCTGCACACAAGTGGCTCAAAAGCCTTTACATTGTGCCCGCGTGACGTAACCCGGCCTCATTGCGGCAGGCACTTTCGATTTCTGGATGGAGTTTACTTCCTTACTACCTGCGGTATAAGATTAGATACGTATGTACTTGTATATTTACATTCGTTTCGTTTTCTTGTAGAATTTATTTATAGATAGATAACAAACAGTAATCACACTACACTTCTAAACAGTAAAAATAGTTTTTTTTAATTATATTTTTTTATGCCTGGTAGGTTAGCCTTTGACCACTATCTCACCTGATGGTAAGTGATGATGTGGTCGAAGATGTTGTTCAAGTTAACCTAGAATGACTGGCTCTCAAGGACAGCTGCCGGAACACACCGTTAGGTGCTTGGCGACAGATTTTCTTCTTGAGGGTAGTAGCTAGCCATGCATTAAGGTCAAAATATAATTTCTGTCTGACTTGATTGAAAAGTCGAACGTTCAGATCAAGTTAAATGGATCGTGTTCACGAGCAGACTCTACATATTATATATAGCCAACGTCAAGGTTAATCAAAAGTGCTTTAATTAGATGTATAGTGTCGAATAAGTAAAAAAAAATATTAGAAAAATTACATCCTAACTGTAGTTACATAATATATTTAGTATTACAATCGCGGCATTATTGCTTGGTAGCAATCTTGTCCGAGCAACCCCAATTTTGATAAGTTAGCTTATATCTAATATCGACTATCTATCTTATCTGTTGGTAAAGTGATGTCCAGTAAATTTCTTGCTATTTTTAAAAGCTTTTATTTCACTTGCAATGTACGAGTATGTGTTTAAGTATGTTTGTTCGGGTGGAATCTTAGAACTCAATTTTGAAGTAGATATCTTCAACCGATTGAGCTGCAATTTTGTATGCACGTTTAGTTTGGATGACAGTACACGATATGGTGTATGTCATTCTAAATGCAATATGGCGGACCATCCAAATTAGTGGAATGGTTATTTTTTTTAATTAAAAATAACAGCATTTTACCACGGACCTGATGGAAGCTGACAGAGTTAGCAGCATGCTTACCTAGGTTCTAGAAAATCTAGAAGATACCTGTTTACACTCAGACACTCTAAGCTGCCAAGTCATTCCATTACTTTGCCGTGCTCATAAATAATGTGGATGCAAAACGCTGTGATTATAATGATTGATAATAAGAAATGTCAACCAGAATGATGACGTGTTTCCGTACGCCTTTATGGAAAGGAGACGGGGGAATTAAATTGTACAATTCCGTAGAACACTAGCCAAAATGTTTCCTGTAAAACACTGACTGATATCCTAAGGATATTTTACGAAGACGCTGAAGAGCCTAAAGTTTAACTACTGACTTATATAAGAATAAAGCATCTTGCCAATAGGTGCGATACTTATTTAAGGCCTTCGACCTCCATTACACGTTAGTAACTCCGACTTAATTTATTATTTAATGCATTCATAAGTGTATAATTCTCTCACTTTTGAGTGGTCTAAATAAATCGTTTTTGCACTTTAGCATGTGACGTATAATTTTTTATAGAACCCTTGAGTAAAGAATATATTTTTTTTAATAATATATGTAAATAATGAATAAATAATGTGCGTTTAAAATTAACAATTTTGTAAAATTTTTGCTACCGGGTCTATCTCAAAAACTAAACTAGGAGGAATCTCGTTATATTATGTACTATAACATATAATTAACCAACAAGTGCTGAAAACTCCGATCTATATTTTATCTGTATATTTAATCTTTTATCTATTACAAGAACATTTTTGTTTCCTTTTCCGTGCTGTTGCAAAGAGGAACCTTGGAATAGCGAGGTCCGACTCGCACTAAGCTAGTTTTTTTATAATAACCATATAATAACTAAGCTGAGACGGTGTTCTATTGGTCAAACACGATTACTATACAGTATACTATTCACTGATTTACAACCATCGCTCATGTGATAGCCAGCCTTGAACAGTTGTTTCAGGTCGCTAACATAATCAATCTAGCTGTTGTCTTCAACAGGTCTACCTCGCTCGTATTCAGTAGTGGTGTAACTCGGCCTCAAGGCGCCAGCCTTTCGACGGAATCAAGTTAACTTCCTTGTTATTTGCAATATACTAGGTATCTATTCATCATCATTAAAGTTTATATCCTTGATGAAGAACGTTATATCACTTGCCACTGAATAAGTGTCTATAAATTAAACAACTTTTATTTTATAACGTTATAGTTGTTCAATTTATACATGTGTTGAGTCATTACCCCTAAATCCTTAGATAACTATGTGTCAGAGTTTCACTATTTTTCATTCTCCACTGAGAGATAAATAAAAAATAATGTTAAATAGTTTTTTCCGAACTGGGTAACACTTGACCACGATCTTACCTGATATTAAGTAATGATGCGATCGATGATGGAAGGCGCTAACCCAGAAGATATCTATTCACTCACGTTTTGAAGACCCCCATATTGTACTTAACCGGAAACACAGACTCATCGATGATGGAAGGCGCTAACCCAGAAGATATCTATTCACTCACGTTTTGAAGACCCCCATAATGTACTTAACCGGAAACACAGACTCATCGATGATGGAAGGCGCTAACCCAGAAGATATCTATTCACTCACGTTTTGAAGACCCCCATAATGTACTTAACCGGAAACACAGACTCATCGATGATGGAAGGCGCTAACCCAGAAGATATCTATTCACTCACGTTTTGAAGACCCCCATAATGTACTTAACCGGAAACACAGACTCATCGATGATGGAAGGCGCTAACCCAGAAGATATCTATTCACTCACGTTTTGAAGACCCCCATAATGTACTTAACCGGAAACACAGACTCATCGATGATGGAAGGCGCTAACCCAGAAGATATCTATTCACTCACGTTTTGAAGACCCCCATATTGTACTTAACCGGAAACACAGACTCATCGATGATGGAAGGCGCTAACCCAGAAGATATCTATTCACTCACGTTTTGAAGACCCCCATAATGTACTTAACCGGAAACACAGACTCATCGATGATGGAAGGCGCTAACCCAGAAGATATCTATTCACTCACGTTTTGAAGACCCCCATATTGTACTTAACCGGAAACACAGACTCATCGATGATGGAAGGCGCTAACCCAGAAGATATCTATTCACTCACGTTTTGAAGACCCCCATATTGTACTTAACCGGAAACACAGACTCATCGATGATGGAAGGCGCTAACCCAGAAGATATCTATTCACTCACGTTTTGAAGACCCCCATATTGTACTTAACCGGAAACACAGACTCATCGATGATGGAAGGCGCTAACCCAGAAGATATCTATTCACTCACGTTTTGAAGACCCCCATATTGTACTTAACCGGAAACACAGACTCATCGATGATGGAAGGCGCTAACCCAGAAGATATCTATTCACTCACGTTTTGAAGACCCCCATAATGTACTTAACCGGAAACACAGACTCAGGCAGGGTGTTCCATTCCCTGTCGGTTCGTATGATGAACGAAGAAGCAAATCGCTTCGTTTGGGTAATTGGAATATCCACCATATAACGGTGGCGCTTCTGAGTATCCCTTGATGTTCGATTATATAATGGGGATGGTGGAATCAAATCATGCATTTCCGTTGCACACTCCCCGTAATGTATCCGATAAACGACCGATAAATAAGCGACTTTGCGGTGATGCTCGCGACTCTGGACTCACTTAAAAATAAACATAAAAATCATTTATTGACATAATCGTGAACAATGTTAATTTTGAAGCCTCTGGTCTTCGATGAAGCTTTACACTGTGTTTCGAAGACCAAATCCTTCTCCAATGTGTGTCTATAAAAACAGAAATTATGCCATTATACAATTATTATTTTTTTATCTAAATACAGTTTGTTGTGGTTGTTTTGTATGTGAGTGGATGTGAATATATATGAGGGGGTGTGAGGTGTGTTAAGTGTGTTATGTAAGTGAGGTGTGTTATGTGAGTGTGGCGAATTGTTATCGTTTAAAGGTTTTCGAGTATGCTTTCAACATCATCATAGTCTAGTTGACCATGTGAGTATAACTTTTTTAATGTTACATTCGCGATTTAGTTTTTTTAGCTTATTGTACATAGTCAAACTGTCAAACTTACTTACTAGTTCTTCGTCGATAATGAATATCGTGGATCTCTTTTCAAAAGCTTCCATTGTCTCCAGCTGGTATTTGGTAGAACCATGCCAAAGGTGAGAACAGTCCCTATACGTCCGGACTTGCGCTTGATAAAAATTACACACAAAGGGGACAAAGCAGTGTCCTACGTCACGGGTAACATTTTTAATTCCGTGCGAAAAGAAACATTCTGGAGTCTAGAGTGAATCTCATGACAACTGCTAAATAATTCCTTTGTTTTCTGATCGCATGTTCAGTTAGTTAAAGAACAACGAGAGCATTAACAATGAGACATTTGGCAAGAGTATTTTGACGTGAGGTCATGATAAAAATGTATTTGGTACCGAACTGTTCAGCCAGAAATAACTGAATATCCTTGTATTGACAGTAACATGAACGGTAAAATGCTAGTAAGTCTTAGGGCTTGCTCCGTTCACATTCCATCGAATAATGTTGGATTATTGAGGATGTTCAGCATGTATAAGTGGAGTGTGTGCGGAATGATAGCTGCGGAAGACCCTGCCTTAATAGAAACAGTAGGTATGGTAGCTGTTGGATATTGTTACGGTATACTAACAAGCTCTATTTCAGAAATAAATAGTCTTGTATCGTAAGCTTTATAATAATTCCTTAGTAATTTTGTATTTTGGCTTCACTAAACAGCCCCGTGTACCCGTGCAACCCGGTACCCGGTTATAATTTCACCTCCCCATATCGTCCCGTGGGTGTCGTAAGAGGCGACTAAGGGAAAATAATGGAAAGTGGGCAGCAGCGCCTTCTAAAGAACTGCCAACTTACACTGCGATCCCCAAGACGCCTGCCAAGCGTGGGGATTATGGCAAATACCCTCTTAATAGAAGAGGCTGTGTTCAGCAGTGGGCGATTCGGCTGTAACAGTAAACGATGTGGTCGCTAAACGACAAAGTCCAACATCCACAACTCCTCACTGTTAGGATCTATTGTTCTTTTATTAAGTTCGAGTACCCACCTTGCGACTCATGCTAGACCTGCCCGATGGTACCATATTATTGTTCTGTCATCAGTATATGCATATATTGTAACTTCGACCATTTTTATGTATTACTGATAGATTAGTCTTTGATGATTGAGATTTTTAAAATGAAATTCTCGAGATTTTCACACATATTTTAATATGATAAATTAACTTAGCTGCGCACTCGCCCTGATGGTGAGCGACACTCTCCGTGATCGAATCTTACGTGAAATCGCTTACATGAGTGTTTTGGCTCTCAAACACACCGTTAGGTGCTTGGCGACCGATTTCCTACTTGAGGGTGATAGCTAGCCAGGCGGTGATTCGCAAAATGCCCTACCACCTTGCTATAACTAATGTCGTTCTAACCTGTACCAATGGGTTAAAGCGCCCTCCGAAGCACACAAGCGCTCAGTAGTAAATGCCAGTAGCTGTCACTCATCCAAGCAATGACCGAAAATCTACTTGATCTATTAAGTACGTCTGGGCGAGATCCACTATGAGTGCTTCAACATGTTTATAATACTATGTAGGTATACATACAGGTCTAGTCATCTCGACCGCGAAAAACGAGTCGAGTTGATACCTTTCATTTATATATTCGTATTAAAAACTGACGTTACGCTCTACACACGAACACCAAATACATAACTATTACTAAACAAAATCTTAATTAACAAATCTTTTTTAACTAGCGTCGTCAGCTAATCAGTTTATCTTACCTAATTACCTACTTAAGTGGTTGCGTCACACTCCAACATTTCCAACTAGGTATCTGTACGTGTCATCATTGAACAATTTAACGTTTACTTTACGGTTAATGGTTTAACCAAATAACAGTAATGTCGGATTCTTTTTTGCTTCAATGCATAACAGTCATTTTATCATATAGCTTTGTTTAATCGAAATATATACCTGTTTACTTACGAAGGCTTGTCTCTTCATAGTATTGCTGATGCGCATTTGTTCGGGTACCTACACCTCGTTTGTACAACAATGGGCGTTAGTATACAATAAACTAAGGTCGCTTGGGTAGTAGTAGTTGCAACTACACAAACATACAAGACTAGTTCGCCTTTGACCGTTGAAACACATGAATAAAGAAAGGTCCATGATCTTACTCGAACGTGCGACAAATCGAATTAGAAATTTAGCAGTGTTCAAAAGATTGACTTTTTCCACATTCACTCATAGTCTGTGTACGTATCGTCCCTATGACAGTAAGAATAATAAATTAGAGCACAAAATTCGCACCTTGCTCAACCGTCTCGGAGGAAAAGGGTTTAAGATGTTATTGTGTATCGTGTACTCAAAACAGATGTGTACTGTGTTGATGATTCATTGTGACAGTAGTATTTGCTAAGCATGCGATTATTTATTTAAATTTCCGAAGGGTTCAATGCAAGTTCTAATAGTATTAGTTGAAAACTTACTTCATTCAAACTAAGTATCATACACTAGTCAATAGCAGAGATAATCATAAATATATAAGAACAAGAAGATATGAAGTATTAATATATATATAGTATTTCTACCATCTGGTAGAGTTGAGGGTATCTACCCTCAAGGTGCAAGATAATTGTAAAAAAGCAGCCACACTTTTTTACAGTTTTATGTTACATAACAATACATTGTCACGCCTTTATTTCCCGAAGGAATAGGTATTAAACAATTATAATGTATTTTTGTACTTTCATTTATAAATATTGATGAATGCATCTATCAAACAGCTGAAAAAGTCACGCCAAATATCAATACCCTGTGACATTTTGTCGACTTCCTAGGCAAATAGAGAAAGATTTCGACGGTCATAAAAAGTCTTTCACTGAATGTAGTAAATTTAATAGCACCCCTGGTCATAATCATATTTCGTAATATACTAGACTTTATTGCGTAAGTTTTATACCTGTACAATAGAATTCTTAACTTTTTCTTATAATAATAATATATTTCAAAAGAATTTACACAGTACAAATAAATTAACATTACAAGAATGTCACATTAATATAAATAAGTATATTAGTAGGTCCCAAACTGGGCAGAGCGTGTGTCTTGGGTACCCTTGTTTGCCGTTTATATTTGAACAATTAATGTCTTACGCAAAACCAGTATATATAAGTCAATTATTGGTTTCTTATGTAAAGAAGTACTGTACTGTATCAGCCAGATCATCCACTGCTGAACACAGCCTCCCCTGTTAAGGGGGTAAGTATTTACCATAATCCCCCCGCTTGGCAGGTGGCTGGGGGATCGCAGCGTAAGATAGTAGTTCTTTAGAAGGCGTTGCTGCCCACCTCCCAGTGTAATTATTCCCTTAGTCGCCTTTTACGACACCCACAGGATGATATGGGGAGGTGCAATTCTAGCCCGGCACCCCACGGGCAATAACGGTATAAAGAAGTATCATAACATAATTTTAAGCCTATATAAGTACGTAGACTGACGTAGTTTAGTTGCGTAGTTTTGCAGGTATCTAACCAATGACAATAATGTTGATCACAAAAAAGTAATGTTTATTTAATTTTAATATACTTAATTATTGTTTAATACCTATTCCTTCGGGAAATAAAGGCGTGACAATGTATTTTTATGTAACATAAAACTGTAAAAAAGTGTGGCTGCTTTTTTACAATTATCTTCCACCTTGAGGGTAGATACATATATATTATTGAAACTATTCATATAAACAAAAAATATAAAAAAACCTAGCAATTAGGCTTAATGTAACGATAGACTAGGTAGGTCACTAATTTGGCTCCCGAATGGAAAATTCTAGCCAGTTCTGTTCATTGCTTTGCTTACTTTGATATTTTATATATGAAGGTATATTTTAGTGACATGTATCAATAATCATTATCTGAACAGTCCCAGACTGAGTTTATGCACTGTCTCTATTTTTAAATATAAACAATTTTTTATAGCTAATAGGCTAGCCTTTGACCACTATCTCACCTGATGGTAAGTGATGATTGGTTGAAGATGTTTTTCAGGCTAACCTAGAAATATTGGCTCTCAAGGACAGCTGCCGGAACACACCGTAGCTAGCCAGGCGAGCATTCGCAAAATGCCTTACCACCATGCTATAACAATTATTTATTATAATTGATTATCCAGTAATTAAAAACCCTACTGCACAAGTGCTGTCAACTAAGCGTGATTTATCATCGATAGAATCTTCATCATCCAGTAAAATAATATAAGTAAAATTCTACGCTTTAAGTACATATAAAATTGTTAAAAAGAATCTGTACAGAGCAGAATATAATATTGGAGATTTGGAATACGTAATATGTACAAACTCTTTAAAGACTGTTAAATCATATAACTTAAAAGATCATTCTCCCATAATTAGCAAACATTCACAATGACTTGACATTATGAAAGGTCAAGAGGCCGTCGCAAACGCGATATAAACTTTTAAAGGAAGCAAAATCTACATAATATATATTATATGAAAGCAAGAAATCATATTCACTTTTTAACTGACTCCAAAAAAGGAGGAGGTTCTCAATTCGTCTGTTTTTTTTAATGTTTGTTACCTCAGAACTCTTAATTGGGTGAACCGACTTTGAAAATATTTTTTTTGTTTGAATGCTGATGCTAGTCATTTGGTCCCATTAAAATTACATCTAAATCAGTCAAGCCGTTTTATGAGTTACACTCCAATAACTGAAAAATATTTACCTATCTTGATGATATAGTATTTAACAATGAATGACAATCGATCCCGTAAGTAGCAAAGGTTACTAAATAGAGTGAAAAAAAATGTTTAACCAAAAATGGGACGGACTTCAACACCCAAAAGTGTGAAATAACTTGTCGAAATCGGTACCTTGCGCACAATATTGTGATAATAGGTACTTTTGAAATATCATGGTACCGACTTCAACATTTCACACTTTTGGGTGTTGAAATCGGTTCCATTTTGAGGTTATTTTTTTTTAGTATCATTTATATTGATATACCTATGTAATTTATAAATACTGCCCAAAACCAATAGCATAGGTTCCCAAACACTAGATCATTATCTTTTTATTTTATATAATATTATTTTATATAAAGTACAATTTATATAATTTATTATCAGATCAAAATATTTACAGCATATTTAAAATAAAATGTTTTTAACTCACGCCTTGTGTCTTGATTGTGCTAATGTTGCTGCAAATCTATTTTAATTGAAAGCTGATGGGATTGGCAAAGTGCTTCATTATTTATTTGTGGCGATTTAGGAGGTTGCTTTACTAAAGAAGTTGAGAAACATTGGTTTGGCCTTTAACCTCTTATTCAGTTACAACGTCTAGTTTCCTGCAACATGCACTAGTTTTTATTTCTTCCCTATTGGTTAGCCTTTGACGACGATCTCACCCGATGGTCAAATTAAAAATTCTAAATCATTTATTCAATTTAGGCGTCTACGACGGTCTTATGAAGGTCAATTACACATTTTAATATTGAAATCGTCTGCCACGTTCAGCAAAAAAAAATATAGAGCCACTGCGAGAAGAACGGGCAAGAAACTCGGGGCCATTCTTTTACGAGTAAATGTCTTTTTACAATGTACAATACAATACAATTATTACAATATTTGTTTTAATTACGTAGGAGACATGTGATAGCTTGGCAAAGGCGGAATTTTCCAAGCATTTTTGTCGTTTAAGTAATCACAAACTGTGTAGTAGGATTTCTTGTTTATTATATATATTGTTTGTGAATGTTTTTCACGTGCAATTTGAATTTTCCTTCTGTGAGCATTGTAATATGTTTGGGAATTTTATTATAAAACCGCTCACAATTACCTAAAAAGGACCTTTTATTTGTCTTTGCTAGTCTAAAACTTGGTACCGTTATTTTATATTTGTTCCTAGAGTTGTAATCGTGGTTGTTACTGTTTAATTTAAATGTACTAAATTTTTTTCCGAACATACATAATATTTTCAAATGTAAAAAGGCATCACCTTAAATGGGAAATGGCTTTCATTGGTAGCTGCCATGCCAGAACACACCGTTAGGGGTTTGGCGACAGATTTTCTTCTTTAGGATGATAGCTAGCCAGGCGAGGATTTCCCAAGTACCCAACCAACTATTATATTACTACATATTAACCCAAAAGCAGCAAAAGGCGCGCGTGATAAATGTCTCGTAGCCCAACTGGACGTTATGTCGTTCATTCAATATTCTGGTGACATTGATGTCGAAAACTCACACACCTACGTGTCGTGCGATCGTATTGCTAAATAATGTCGATGATGCGACGTCTAAAATCATGGCATGTCGATTATGAAATTTTACGACAATTACCTAGCTCGAATTCGGTTACTTTAATTCCTCGTACACGACTAATGCTACATAATATATACATTCCTTGGCTTATTTCTTAGCTTGAAAATGAGATTCAAAACATAATACAAAACTAGTGAAACATTTGTGGCACAATTGATGTTTGAAATTTTTTGCGTTGTTATTTGTAATAAAAAATCGAAATTTGGAATAATAAGAAAATTCACAGCGAAGTAACGTTACGGCAGAGATGATAAATTAGTAGTCCGACCGTTCTTTTTGGGAGTTATTGCACACTAAATGTTATTATGGCGTTTATCGTAAAAACAATTACTAAATACAAAAGGACCCCATAGAGGAAATGTGTTGTTTTTATTAGCTGGAATCTATATAAAAATGATGAAACAAACAACAAGCGACAAACTTGGTGTGAATGTATGAAACTCAAAAGTAAAAAATGGAAAAACAATATGATGGTTTATGCTAGGGCGTGAAATTATTACAATAAATTTAAGTTTACTTTTTATATACATGTACGACGACGAACGAAGCCAGGAGCGTTACTAGTACAACGCACGAGCCGAGCGAGCGAAGCGAGCTAGACGCGAGTGTGGCCGCCGAAGCCCCCGAAATGTTTATACTTTAATATTCATATTAAAAAAAAAAAATAGCACGTTAATGTAAATAGCACTGACTGACTTTTCGCCCCAGCTGTACCACACTGAAAATATTACACCACAATGTACGTTGCTACAGCGTCATTCAAAACTACGTACGGGACCCGTAGGTATGTTGAATGCACCCGGAGCCCACATTTTCTTCAAAATTCCACAATTAATTTTGTAGTATGAAAATTTGTATTTATATTTATTAAGATAACTTTAACATTACAGACAAATTAACACAATAAGATAAAAACTTTACTTAATTTTTTTACACCTTAGGCAGATATTATTTAAAAAAATATAATAACTTAAATCCTAATAAGTAATATGATGTTTGTTAATTTTTATGTTATTGTGACGGAACAAGCTCGAGGCCCACCTGATTTTAAACGGTTACCTCTGCCTATAACAGATGCATTTCGTCACAAGTGACGAATTGCACTGCGCCCGTCACCTGGAGACATAGTTGTTAATTCTCATGTGCCTGTAATTTCACTGGCTCTCAAGGACTGCTGCCGGAACACACCGTTAGGTGCTTGGCAACAGATTTTCAACTTGAGGGTGGTAGCTAGCCAGGCGGGCATTCGCAAAAAGTCCTTCCACCATGCGGTGAAGTTCAAGCCCGCGGCGGGATTCGAACCATGGACCTGCTGCGCGGCAGTCCATAGCCAATGCCAATGAGCCGTTATTGCCATGACTGTACTAATTTCTGCTAGTGGTCAATTAGCTTCTATACGAGGATTTAAAAATTGTAGTGTGAAAATTAGTATTTATATTTATTACGATTACTTTAATATTACAGACAAATTAACACAATTAGATAAAAACTTTTCACTTTTTTTACACCTTAAGCAGATATTATTTTGAAAATATAATAACTTAAATCCTAATAATATGATGTTTGTTTATTTTTTTTTCATGACTGTACTAATTTCTGCTAGTGGTGTAAAGAAACTCATAAACACACACATACATGAACCCTGAAAATATAAGTCTCCTTTTTCAGTCGTGTAAAAATGAAAGGTGGCAACTCGACCACACGGTCGAGATTTTCGCGGTCCAGATGACTACCAACTCTTTTCATCGACTAATACATTTTTGGCAGTCGTTTAAAAAGATTATACTATCTATCAAAAACATAACCGACTTCTTACACTGAAAAGCTTGAAAGCAAAATTTGTTGAAGTCGGCGCTATAAATGAGTAATGAAGCTCACGGGCGAAAAATATTATTTAGGTACATAATTCTGTACGTACCATTTTCTACACTAAGCATGTAGTCGGTTTATATTTCTCATCAAAAATATATTTTGTAATTATCTCATCATGCTTAAAATCTGTTTAATTTATTTATTATTGTTTATTTCGTAGCTAACTTAGGACAAGATCCAGATCTTTCACCAAGGCTAGTCCTAAATTACCCCATTTCATGTCAACACATCAATGTCAACACACATTACATAAGCGATGTCACTCTAGATTCCAAGTTCATTAATAGGTATCCGAAAACGTTAAAACGGCCGTGATAGCAACCCCGTCGACCCACAACTCCACATAAGGCCTACTACAGTCTCGTAACACAGTTCTGTATTCTGATTCTGTAATCCCTTGTGTTGCCGCGTGGGGAGAGTCGCCGTCGCCGGCCGTGCTGCAAGCACAGTGCAATACGCGGACCCGCGGCGCGCGCGCTTCTCTCAACACAAACCGACAACTTTACTAATAACCGTCAGTACCTTCGACATATAAAAAAAAGAAAACTGACATCCCAATTCGCGCCATAGCATTAATGTCAATTTTCTTTTTTTTTATCTTGATGTGTTGCCAGTTACCTCATAACAGCTAGCGCGGGTGTAACTCCTAATAACTCCTTACTCAACTCTACGTAACTAAAACTAGACAATCCTGTTCTCAGTCATTATCTCCTTACGTCACGGTTATGCCTGTTTCACCCTTGTTTCATTACGTTGTCTCGCGTAATTATGTCGAGTGTTTGTTTCCAATACTTCATTGGATTTAACTATACGTGCATAAGAACTTGGCCTGTGTATTCTGTAATTTATACATTCTAAGAATTATTTTTCGTTGTCATAACTTTATTGGTCGCAGTGTTGCGAATGTCGTTTTAAATAGATCTTGAACAAAAGTTTGTCTGTCGTAACTAAGTTTTCGTAAACAGTGTTTATTTAACGTAGATTGACAACAAAATGACTATTGACTATTAAGGCGTGACTAGTATCGTTTCAATTTATTCGCCCCAGCATTACTGCATCTGTCTTAAATTTTGCCAAAATTAGTCAGCAATGTCTTCCTGTACGTAAATAATAAGTGAAGACCTCTAGTGACCTGTCACAGCACAATAATCGTTAACCTATTACGTAAGCCGCAATCATGTTTCTCAGTTTAAACTGTGCTTAATCATTGATCACAATTAGTTAAGTGTTAGATAACTTTTAGTAACGTTTTGTCAATGTTTTATAACTGACGTTTGTGTAGCTACCGCGAATTATTTCTATCGTTTTATCTCGTTGTTGTTTTTTGAAGTGCTTTAGTTCTCTATAATTTATCAGCCATTACTCAAATCTTAGAACAATTGTGATTTATGAAAGCTCTTTACATTTCGTAACGCGTGTTTAGTAACATCTCAAATGCTTGTTAGTAACTTGTGGTTATATCAATAATGCCATCTCATTTATTTTAATGTATCGTTTTGTGATTATCAGTTCTATTGTATAGGATCTATTGAAGATGGGCCCATCTTCAAATGTAACTTCCTGCATTCTAGACCGCAATGTCTTGTTCAAACTTTTTTGAATTAAATACTTGGAACACTAACATAATACGTCTGTAATAATACCTCACCAACTAAATAATTGAGTAGATTTTCGTCTTGTAGAATTGTTCTATAGTGTCCAGATGAATTAAGCTTCTCGAAAAAAGTTTACATTGTCTCTTTATTAATTAGGTTTAGTATATTATTGCTATTAAACCAAATAATCAAGTTACCGCCCAAGGTTTCGCCAGAACTAGATCTCTGATATACATAATTAGTTACACAACGAATAGATCATCTTTTCCTAAGATCGCTACAATTACAGCATACACAAGGTCAGAGTGCATCGACAGTGAATCGTGAGAGTATAATACAATACTCATTACAATTAATGTTTTACTTTCCAACGAGACATCAGTGAAATTGTAATAAATTAACGCGGGGACATTTAAACTAACTCAATTGATAAATCGATTTAATTAGCTTTTTTTGAACATCGAACGTGAATTTGTTTTATATTTTAGACTAAGGAGGTTGACTTTTTTGTTCGTGAGTGTACTTAATTTAGTGATATGAAAAATCTTCGTGAATAAAGTGTTCTATTGACCGATTGGGGTGAAACTGAAGTGAAAGTGTTTTAAGACTTTTGAAGACCTTAATCTTAGTTTCTTGAATGTTGTAAAGGAAATCATCAGCAATGAACGTAAGTACTCATTGGGGATTTTGATATTTGTTTACAACTACGTATTTTAATGTTGATAAAAATACACCAATATGTATCACATTATTGACAGTATAAGGTAAAGCTTGCGGTAAAAAAAATGTGTATTAACTAAATCTATTAGATATTAATAATCTATACATTATAAGAAGAATTACCAATATATATTACGGGTAGTAATAGTAACCGTATTTACGAATTTTTAGAGTGTAGAATTGCAGTTTCATAATTTCCGCGTTGAATATACATTTTGTTTCTTGATATAAATAACAATAACTAACATTCAACAAAAATAATATAGTTGTTTTTTTAATCGGCATTATTATTCATTTATTAATAATGTAAAGAAAAACAATCGGTTCTAATATAATTTTATACTGAAATCGTTTGGAAACAAGTACATATATCTCCTAAATTTTACATAACTTTGACGTATTATTTATACCACAATAATCTTCAAGGTTTGCTTATCTTTCAATTTTTTTTACCTGCTAGTTTTAATTTTGTTAAGTAATAAAATAACATAATAGTAGGTACCATACATTTAATCGTGCGCTTTGTTGTGTACATATCGTGTCGATAATTTCGTTATGTGTATAACCTGTGTCGTGGATATATGCATCAAGCATTCAATAAGTAAAATATACATAATAAAATATCATACATCTATAATAAACATAAACAATTGATTCCCTTTCAAATAGATCAAAACAAATGATTCCCGCTAAATGAAATGCAACTATAATTTAGTCTGTATTCATATACACAAATCTAATTGTTAGATCAACGAACTCATGGCGAGTTACACCATCAATTAATATCTATTATGGCAACACCAGGTGGCATAATATCGCCGAATGTATGCCAAGGCCAACGGTATAATGGCATTCATATTAAAATGCAACGTGCCGAATGCGCGGGAGTTATGTAATGGCAGGTTGTAATGACAGATGTCAAATGATGATAACAGGTTGTTGGGATGATGCGTTATCATGCGGGATTAGATTAAATTGAAATAGCGATACGACACCCAGGTTCCTAATTAAAAGACAAAACAATATAAAAACTACTTCTTAGGATTTAATAACAAGTTTTGAAGTTGGTATATCATACTTATTCAAGTCTTTATAACTACATTGGAGGTTAAGGTATGGCTGTAATAACTTATTATTTAATGCTATATGGTTATCCGAAGTTTAGCAAAATAAGCGTGTTGATAGTTGGAAGCCTTTATCTCTCTTATATGCCAAAGCATCGTTGCTCCCATAGGCTCAAATACTTTACCACTTTCTTCGAAAGCAGGCAATAATCCAGTGTTGTGTGTAGATGTGTTTTAGGAGAGCGTGTGTGTTAGCAAACTATTATTTTTTAAATATATTTTTTGCAATAACGCATGCTATGCGGTTTACATTACAAAATTACAAACTTACTAGAGATAAAAACTATATTATAATCCCTCCCGCACATGACTATATTTTTCCTCTCGTAAGTTTGTGATTTTATTTTTGTAGCACTAATATGAACAAGTATTGCGTACCATATTGAAATATACTATTGAGATATAAATGTATTAGGTTAATTTAGCATACAAAGAAGCTTCTCTCATTACACTATAGTTAGTTGACTATAATTAACTATAAACATATTTGTTAGATTTTTATGATATACTCCATTAGTTTAAAAATTAGAATCACGCAGTTGTCTATAGTACAGAAATTGTGCTTGGAGCGGTATCAACATTTTAGCAGTTACTGTGTCTAAAATATTCAATAGTCTGACACATTTGAATAATTTATTTCTTTGTACAATGAATGATGAAAAGGTTTACAATAGGAAATCTCTGCCTCGTGGATACCGGACGGTGTCCTGGACGGCCAGGGCCACCCTGTTGCAGCGGTGGGCAGAGGCACTGGCTACACCGGTTCCTGGATGATGGACGGTGGAAGCAATCCGCCCGGTTTTGCGGAGGTGGGTGAGGCGGCCATTTGGTTCGCTGACTTTCCGATTGGTGCAGGTGCTTTCCGGACACGGATGTTTCGGAAAGTACCTGCACCAGATCGCGAGGCGAGAGGTGACCCCAGCCTGCCACGAGTGTGGAGCGCCGGAAGATACGGCGCTCCATACGCTGGAGGTGTGTGCCGCATGGGGCCCGCAGCGGCACACTCTTTCTGTCCTCATTGGAGGTGATCTGTCTCTGCCGTGCGTGGTAAACGCCATGCTCGTCGGTGAGAGATCGTGGCAGGCGGTGGTCTCCTTCTGTGAAGAGGTAATGGCGCAGAAGGAGGCTGCGGAGCGGGTCAGGGAGAACGATGTCCGAGCTGACCCGCTTCGGCGCAGACGAACGGGGACCAGGAGGCGGCAGTTCATCCGCCTCCTTCCCTCTCCGTAGTGGGGTCACTTGTGGAGAGTTGGGGGATTCTCTACCAGCCTGCACGGCCCCACACGTTTGGGGGGTGTCCTTGATGAGCCGGGTCACCCCTCCACAGGCGCAGAGGCCCGATTGAGATCGGGCCTACCACCGGGGCAAGATAGTGACTGCTAACGCGACCCTATCTTGCCCCACCTCGGCGGAGGCTGCTCACGGGGGGATTTTAGTGGGTTCAAGTTCCACACATCCCTTTCTACCGCCCCCATGGTGGAAGGGTAGTGCGAAGGCATTTCTCCCCCTCAAAAAAAAGAAAAAAAAGGCAACCTCTGCCTATTACAGACGCATTTAAGAACTGCACAGGACCCATCTCCCAGAGACGTACGGTTGTTAAGTTTTATGAGCCTGTAATTTACTGGCTCTCAATGGCTGCAGCTGGAACACTATGTACAGTCGGAGGCGAGATTTTATCAAATTCTGAATATATTATCAGCTCGCGTCTTTCCAATAATCTTAGTCCGTAGTATAGGTAATTTTAAAGAAAATTTTACATGCCGTTTATTCAGATTAAACATAGCCCGCGTTTTATTATATACCATAGTTAAATATGGCATCTCGGACCGTGCAGCACCAGTTTCTCTGTAAGTATGACTATCATAGTTTTAGGATTGGAACTGACATGTTTGGAACTCATAGGCCAAGGCCACGCTAGTTTCGCTTTTAGATGGTCTGATTCAAATCACCAATCATTTGGGCATCACGTTACTATATATAATACATATTATTTATTTCATTGAAAAAAGGTGGTTCATTGAAAATACAACATCTACAAATAAAAAAAATATGAACCGACTTCCAAAAAATACATCGATAGGTCATCGTTGAAAGTCATCGTGTATACAATACTTATATTTTTAATTTTATTTATTAATTTGCAATAACTTTTAACTTGATGGTTTCTTTTTGTTGGGTAGTTGTTAGTGTAAACCGAAGTAAATATTTGCTAATATGCCTACACCTGGATGACTTAGTAATACTTTCATTATATTTCTTGCCGATATGGTGACTAGTATCTATATATATGGTGACTAGTCCATAGACCCTATTGATGTTATAAGCAGTATAGGCTTATTAACTACGTATACCGGCTAGAACTCACGGTGTTTAGTCGTTATCTCCGACCGGTGTTCGAGCGGTAAAGACGCTCATTCTCAAGGAATGCGGGCAGCTTCGAGGGCCGCTAGACGCGCACTGCGGGCGGCTGCTCGCAACGCCCTCTGCGAAACTTGAGGAACGGCGGGCAGCAATGGCATCGCAGGCGTGGTAGGGGCGCGTACGTCACTGTCACTATCTTCACTGCACTCGTCAAAAGTATGTGTAGGGTCTTCGCACACTATTGCAATTACGTCTGATTCGCGGGTAAACAGTTTAGTACTGGTCGAGGCACAATTAAGCACGGGTTTCCACGCAGAAGGTAGATTCCAACCACCGTCCCTATTAAAATTTGGATGACGGTTTATTTCAATAGCCTCACGTACTTTCCGCGGCACAAAATACTTTTCTCTCGCTAGTACGGATAAAGCATTGATAAAGCATCCGTACTAGCGAGAGAAAAGTATTTTGTGCCGCGGAAAGTACGTGAGGCTATTGAAATAAACCGTCATCCAAATTTTAATAGGAACGGTGGTTGGAATCTACCTTCTGCGTGGAAACCCGTGCTTAATTGTGCCTCGACCAGTGCTAAACTGTTTACCCGCGAATCAGACGTAATTGCAATAGTGTGCGAAGACCCTACACATACTTTTGACGAGTGCAGTGAAGATAGTGACAGTGACGTACGCGCCCCTACCACGCCTGCGATGCCATTGCTGCCCGCCGTTCCTCAAGTTTCGCAGAGGGCGTTGCGAGCAGCCGCCCGCAGTGCGCGTCTAGCGGCCCTCGAAGCTGCCCGCATTCCTTGAGAATGAGCGTCTTTACCGCTCGAACACCGGTCGGAGATAACGACTAAACACCGTGAGTTCTAGCCGGTATACGTAGTTAATAAGTATGTCAACTCACGTTAGTTTTTATGAAAATATAGCAGTATAGGCGTCACTATAAAGAGAACGGATATTTAAAAAAACGGAACCGACTTATATCACTGAAAATTATGAAATTACTGGTGGATATCAGTCCATAAAAATATAAGCTCAGTGTTTAAGTTTACTTAGTAATATTTTTTTATTGTATTGTAACGGAACAAGCTCAAGGCCCACCTCTGCCTATACCAGATGCATTTTCACAAAAGTGACCAATTGCATTGCGCCCGTCATCTTGAGACATACAGCTGCAATCATGTGCCTGTAATTTTACTGGCTCTCAACGACTGATGCCGTTACACACTGTTAGTTGCTTAGCGACAGATTTTCTACTAAAGGGTGGTAGCTACCCAGACAAGCATTCGCAAAAAGGACCTGCGGCACGACATAACATAGCTATTACCACTCGGCAAATAGTCTTGTTTATATTGGATATATACAAAGAATAGATGGCAAAGTTAGTAGGCTTTATACCGTACGAATCCAGAATTTTCACGACATGGCAATGATGGCTTGCCTATTGCGCCAGGTAATTATTTACAAAAATATCTAATTCATAATCTGAACACAGACATTGCATTTGCCACTCAGTCGATTATGCAAAAGAGATACCTACCACAAAGTTGCGTCATCTGGCAAGTTGCGTTTTTGGCATAATCCAGTCATAAAACGTTGTATGGAAACTATATGAGATAATAATGTGCAATCTGTAGTAATTAAGTACTAAGTAATATATGTATTTAAACCTCTACGTTAATGTGAAGTTCCGCTTTTTCATAGGTACCTAGTATGTACATACTGCAGGTAATGTTTAAAGTAGTTTTGGTATGGCTGCAGGGCCCATACTAATTATTATGTATATACCTACTATAGGTACAAGTACCTATAGTACCCATGTATATTTGAGACCATAAAAAACCATTTGAAAAACATATATTGTAACATACTGTTTAAACTATGTTTTGGACCACCCAGCACGTCATATACTTAAAAAAACGTCTTTATTAGTAAATATTATCTAATCTGTAGCTGTATTCTCCAAAGTGGTAGGCAATGGTAGTCTAAGCACACACGTTTGGCAGATATTTTATGAAAAAATATATAGGCAGTCTGGGGACGTATTGATTTTGATTTTGACTATATATCATTAGAATGTAACTTTAACATTCGATATAAGAATTATTATTGCATATTTTTTTTTCCGAAGGTATGCCTTTATTAAACAAAATACTACGAACTATATACAACACTAAAGCTACTATAAGAAAATCATTAAGACAACCTATAAGTCATAGCAGACTCATAGGCAGTCCAAATGCTCCAGCCCAGAACCAGTTGCCAGCGTGCCCAGCATGCTGGCAGCATTGCCCCGTTGAATTGCAATGCTTATTCGTTGAGCCAACATTTTGATGACGCGTCGCATCCACCAAGCGCTCAGATAAGTTTTGGAAAATACGATTAGCTCCCGGTCCCCACGGATTCAACGTCTCGCCACCAAACGGCTCAAATATGTAACCCATGCCGAGGTCAGCATATTTGCGCCGCTTGAGTTGCTCCGCCGAAGTAGCCGCAACGGCAGCCCTCATGTTGGTTTCAGAAAGATGTGACGGCGCTAAAGTGTCTACGCAAGTAGCGTCCCACACTAAGGGCCGTCCTAACTTCCACGGACCCAGAATCATGCCGTCAGGTCTTTTACCAACGTCACACCATCAGACCATTCGGTTCGAGAATAGCTGCAACATTGTATAATTGGGT
This sequence comes from Plagodis dolabraria, assembly GCA_963854805.1. NCBI lineage: Eukaryota > Metazoa > Arthropoda > Insecta > Lepidoptera > Geometridae > Plagodis > Plagodis dolabraria. Next base: position 18,219,674 of record OY978461.1, read on the forward strand.
CAATAAATATGTTGTTTGATTATTAACATTCCCCACGTTAAGGATGGAATACGACGACCCGGCAGGCTTATTAGCTAACTCTTGGTGAACTTCAAGACGAAGGCAATTGGGGTGCGATTCAGGGGAATTATCTATCATTTTTACTGACGATGGAAGTTGAATGAACTAACAAAAGTGAAATAGATTGGGTCTTTTGTGCGTTTCGTTTATGCTTTCGTGAAATTTCTGGCCCTATCTTAGGGCCATTTGGCACTACATGGAATTGTAAGGCGCAAAATGGTAATTATATTGTGATTATATAATTATTTAAATAGGGAGTAAAATCATTTAATTATATATCATTAAAGTACATAATATAACTCGCACATATCTTAGATACGCTGTTAATGATGTATCTCCTAAAATAATATCGAAACGCAAGATATACTTTTTTATTTTGACATTTGTTTATGTTTCACGCGATAAACAAAAACGTTCGTGAAGTGGATCAAATTAAAACTAGATGATGTGATTATAAGTTACAATTACATGGCTCATAACAACAGTGTGATAACAGTTTCTCATTTTAGGATGCCTGCACACAAAGTCATATCTGACATACAACTCCAACTTATAATAGAGTTCAAGGAAATGAGTACCGATTTGGCAGTGGGCCGAATTATAAATAAGTGCCCATTAGAAAAACAAATAAAAGCGAAGAAGTGGGAAGAGCTGGCGGCAACCCTCAACTCAAGAAAAACAAAACGCAAGAAGATAAATCAAGAACGAGTTTCTTACATTTACCAATGACAGTGCGGAAATCACCTATGCACTCAGGAAACCAACAGCTAGGTCAAGAGTCATGCCCGATTGTCACTTGGCGCTACAAAATCTAGCAGACATAATTGTATTATGTAACGGTGACTTGTAATAAGAGCCACAGTTCATATCAGGGTAATAATAGAGCAGTTATTCTTGTCAAGGGAAGGAGTGAAAAAGAATATCTCTACAGACGTTGCATAGCTCTGTAAGCCCACAGCAAAGGAATCACAGAATCTGTTGCATGTCGACACTGAGAAACAACTACAAAATCTATGGAACAAGAAGTCTTGACTAAATATGCAGTGTCCTTCCTGATATAAAACAAAAAATAATCTAATAATCTACTTAAGCTCACGAGGGCAGATCTCCATGTGATGATTGGTATCAATACTGGCCATTGCGATCTATACCTACTATCACCTACACAAAACTGGAAAAACAGAGTCCACCGTGCCAGGGCTGCTTGCATGAGAATGAAACTGTAGAATGTGTTGCTCCACTGCAACTTCATACATGATACTGAAGATAAGAAGCGGCTGGGGCTGGGCTGGCAGGAGGGTAATGCACAATACACCCCAAGCAGGACATTGGTGCAAGATTCATCGCCCTTTTAGGATAGGATTGCTGTATTTTGTATTGTTTATAAATAAATGATTAAGAATTTATTGAGTATTGTAATTTTTATTCAGCTAGTATGATTACATCCACAGAGAAGAACCAGCAAGAAACTCTTGTGCAGAATCTTAAAATGTAGCAAAAATTCCATATATTATCTTACACTAGAATATGTACATTCTTTAATTTTATTATTCTGATAGAATACTAAGTTACAATTTAGAGATAAAATTGAATACAATAAAAAATATTATAATATAAAGGCTAAAGTTTGTTGTATGTCTGTTGCGCCTTCATGCTGAAACGGCTGAACGGATTTGCATGAAATTTATAATTAAGATGGTTCATACCCTGGAATAGCACATAGGCTACTTATCATTACCATCACCTCGCGGGTGACACCGCGGAGCGCAGTTAGTATCATATAATCATACAAAAGAATTATTTAAAAAAAACCTGACATGTCTCACATCAAAATCGGTGTTCCAGTGTAGGCTGTAGAGGGTTACAAAGAATTAAGCCATACATACTTAAATACAAACATACTCTTAAAAAACATTACTCTAGTTAAAATCTAGTGAAAAAGTCAGTGAAACATTGTTTAAACATCTTAAAATGATTTTACTAATAAGCTATATGAAATGACTTCTGTGACTTCATTTTTTCTTCTGCTAATTTCGTTTTATTATGTTCCTATTAATATTATCATCCTATTATATGTCCTTCTTAAGGATTTCCTTCTTCTGTAATACAAAGTTACACAAGACCACACAGTATGACTGTTTTGCCTGCCTTGATACGGGATGCATAGTGCATCAACCAGTAAAAAAAAAAAACAAAATCAGATATTTTTAATGAGTCATGAAACAGCAATGTTTGTTACACTCTTGTTGTATTGCACTATTTTACCTATGTGAGGTGTCTACTGGACCACAATCTTTGCACAACACCTTGCCTTTCCCCATCTAAGTTTTGGTGGTTCCGCCGCTCATGGCTCTGGCTGTTGTGACCGGTCATTTAGAATTTCTTCATCGTCATTGGCGAAGCGTTGGTCATACACAAAGTTATGCAAGACCGCACACACATTGACTATTTTCCCTGCCTTGACGGTTGCATAGTGCATCACCCTATTTAAAAAAAAAAAACAAATTTTAAAAGGGATATACAATACAAAATTCTTTATTCATTAACAATCTTAAGGAAAACAATAAAATTATTACAAACAAATTAATATATTAGATTGGACAAAGGGCGGCCTTATCGCTTAAGCAATTTCTTACAGGCAACCTTGCATGGAGAGGATTTATAATATTGCGGTTTAGGGATTACGAAAAGAGAAAATAATAATAATAAATAATGATAAAACATATGTATTTATACATTATAATATGCACAGCACACATATAATTGTCTTGAATTGTGCATAAACTATATTTATATAATTAAAACATAAATACAATAACTAAATATAATATTATATTTACATACAATACATTATAATATTACATAATATAGGTACTACAATTTATATAATACAATACATACATATCTTATACAAAACATAATGAACATATGTAAAATATTCAGCATATGTTTACTGAGTAGTGCTTCTTCACCATATCTTTGAATAAAGAAATAAACTTAGCTTGTCTGATATCAACAGGTAGTGCATTCCACAAGAAGACTGCATGTTTTGTAAATGATTTATTAAAATATGTTGATGATGAGACAGGCATATCAGAGTCATACAGGAATATAAGTTCAAGTAAAAGTAAAACTCTGCTGGAAGTTTTGGATATGATGTTGTGATGGTAGGAAGACAACAAACTACTTACATGTGTGCCAAGACACATCGGAAATGAGTTTTCAGCACACCAATACAACGCTCTACCACATTTCATGTGCGAACATGCTTGTAGGTGTATAATTCTTCAGGCGAGTTTGGCACAGCGTTGAGGATTGGTGTCATCATCCATGGTCGCTGTGCATAGCCCGAATCACCTGTGGTGTTTTGATACATTATTCATTTAATCACTTATGAATGGTTGGTATGATTATATATATACGTGTATCTGTGCAACCAATTGTCCTTAAATTTGTTTACTTACCTAAAAGCCAACACCTTTCCCCTTCAGCATTAATGTCTTGCATCAGAGCCTTTACTTGGCTATTATTCCAGACATGAGAGTCATGGCTCTGACCTCCAAAAGATGCATCTATGTGCAGGATGCGCAAATCAGCATCACAAATCTAAACAAACAAATGTTTTTTTAGTAAGTAGGTTTATAAAAACATGTCTTGTGTTATACCTTACCTACATCAAAACTCAAACAACATACAATTAGGACATTCAATGAATGGTATTGCTTCCTATTGTAGTAGGCCTCTTCATTTTCACTGGGACGAATGATTGCAACATGATTTTATATATGACAGCATTTTATAGTATCTAGATCTTTAAATGTACATGAAATGATGTGAACACATGCCTTTTGCTCTGATGCATATGCATCAGAGTAAAAGCTTATTAAGTATAAGAAAACTAAAAGTAGATAGGTACATATTTATAAATTGCAAAATTCACCTCCTTGTGATGTCCTCACGCTCTACCATAGTCATAGGAAACTTTATATATTTGGCCTGAATCTCTGGGTTATTCAGGGCTTTGGTGACATCTCTTAGACAGAGTGACACAGAGGCTTGTGACAGGCCTAGCTGGTTAGGCACCAATGTTCTTTTGATATCATTAAATGCCAGTGCTGCCAATATCTGCAAGACAGTATCAACGTCATATTTAGCAACATCAAACACTGTACATTATTTGAAAAGGAATTTAACTAAGGTACCTTAAAATTCTGGCCGTACAGCGCTAGTGCGCTGTTTTACCGGTAAAAGCGGAATTAAATCTTCGCAGAGTTGTTGGAAATCGGCTTTTCGTAGACGGTAATGCCCGACAAATTCCTTCTGAGGTAACAATAGACGCTTGCTAGCCTGCCTGAGTACCCTGCGCTCAATGATCAACAGCCTTTTAAGGCGTTCTTCCTCTGCAGCTGCCAACAACATAGCTCCAGCCATATTGCTACCTGAAATCAAAGATTAATATCGAAATTGAATAGTTGACTCAAGCTAGCATGAATAATAAGCAAATATATCAAAATAAACAAAGAAAAATCCTGTTCGACTTTCACAAGTGTTAATTAACACGCAAGTCCAAATTTCCGCAGAATGAGTGGCTGAAATCAGAAAAAAGCTAGTGATTATTTTCTATAAATCAATATGGATCTTTGAATTTGCAATTAAAATAAGAAAATCTCTATTATGTATCTCAACGCAAACTTGCAATAAAAACCCGCCAACCAGTGAGCAATAAAGCTCCCTTCTTCAGTTGACGTTTCGTAGTGGTCTTGAAGCTGTCATTAGAGTTACATAATACCAATTTTACGTCAAAAGTGAGTAGTTTCGTTCATTCTCTCGTCTTCAGAGAGTCTGGTAATCGTCATCAGAAAGTCTGGTAATCGTCATGACGGTTAATTCAAAAATTGATGTCCACTCTGACGTTCACGAAGACCACCGAGAGTTACATAATAGCACTGCGGGTTTCGAGCATATCAGATACTCATCAAGGCCAGAATAAAAAGCACAGCTGCGCCTGCGGAGTCTCCCGCCGCGATGAAATATGTGAAACATGTGTGAAACTCCCGAGAATTTCTTTTTGTATAATAAAATGTTCTCCACCATACATCAACCCTATTATTGATGAAATCACATTCGTTTCTCCGCAATGTGGTAAAAGGCTATGTAGAAACTGCGAAGTCTAAAAATATTTATCAAGACATCTAAAAAAGTGTTATGAAACCATATAATCGTATGTCACGTCATAAGTATCTACAAGATAAAGTTGTTTGAATAAGAAACCATTGATCGGTTCCAGTAGGTAATTATCAACAGTCATGCTGTTCAAGTATTTATAATTCGTATAAACTGGCGACCCAGAAAATCAATATTTGATTACCATTACGCAATACACGCATCTGCTATAAACTTTTATAAAGTGATTGAGTAAATATAATTTGAAGATTATAAGCATAATAAATAAACTTTACTTGATGTGATATCGGATACGTTATGTATTTTTTTTAAAGTAAAGTCTTAAACTATTTGGTGCTTGATGTAGAGGTATTAGGGCACTTTGCGAATGCCCGCCTGGCTAGCTACCACCCTCAAGTTGAAAATCTGTCGCCAAGCACCTAACGGTGTGTTCCGGCAGCTGTCCTTGTGAGCCAGTAATTCTAGGCTAGCTTGAACAACATCTTCGACCAGTTCATCACTTACCATCAGGTGAGATAGTGGTCCAAGGTTAGCCTATCAGCTATAAAAAAAACAAAAAAAAAAGGATAAGTTGCGCCTAGCCTTCGTTTATGGATCAAACTACCCACATTTTATACCAATACTTTGTATATAAGCATTCATTATGTATTATTATTGTGATTACTTAAATAAAAAATGTCCCAAAAAAATCAGAGTAAAAAATGTATCCGAAACTCAATTAATATAAAAATAACGCTTACTGCTGCTTAAATTGTTATAAAAGGATTTTTATTCCTATAACATTATTCCGGCTAAACATTTTTTCTTCGTCATTTGCATGGTACATACCTAGTGTTAAGGCATTTTGTGATTTTTCATCTGGCTAGCTCAGGTTCACCCTCAGGTTGAAAATCTGTCGTCAAGCAGCTTAGAGCAGCTCAATCAATGAGAACCAGTTCCCATTCTCAACGAGGTAAGCCTGTTTTACCATCTTCACCGCTACATCACTAGGCAAGATAGTGGTCGTCTAAGAAACATCTACCAAAATCAGAACAGTAGCGTTGCCGTGATGCATTGACTTTGATTTCTAAAAATCCGTTCTAAATTAGTTTATTATCCACGAAGATTTAAATTTATCTTAACCTAAATAATTACTCCTTTAACTGAACTCTTCCGAAAATCCGAAATATTTTCGATAATCGACCAATATTAACACAGCTTGGCGGCTGAAGTACAAGATGGCATTACACATCAAGACGTGTTCCTGACACGTCTTAGTATCTTGAGCGACTGTTGGACGGCTTGTCTAAGTCACGGCAGTTTCACGACGTATCGAGGTCGGCACAATATATTATAATAATTCACCTAACACCAGCTCGTGGCAAAGCAACAGTAATGTAGGTAAGTAAATATTGCGTAACGTACGAAACCGCGAATCGTATTACTTCGAAAATAAATATGTACTCAGGCGTGCGGAAAAAAAACAAGGAAGTAGAGTAACAACGCTTGATAGGTTTACCTAAAATAAAACGTCCGGAGAAGGAATGTAAAAACGGATTCAAAATTCATAATTCAAATCTACGAATAATGTACAGACCTACTTACATATTATTCGTAAAAACAACCAAAAAAAAAAAACCATCGCGTCATTTTTATCGCAGAATAGTGAGGTACGTACTCATATTTAAACACGCACATTATATGTTTTGGCCTTGTAATAGAGAGCGAGTCTATTACCAACTATTGGGCACAGGTCCACACTCCGGTCTGCAACTGAAAATTTATTTTTCAGAAAACCCCAATAACTGTTGTATAAGCTAGTAGGCATGGAAATAATTGCTACTTTTAAATAATTATCATTGAATGATATTATAAAATAAATCACAATGATTTAACATGTGATATTTCACTGGCAATGATTTTTCATGCCTAATAGTACCGCAGCATCACATGCTGCTTGCGATATGTTCCATGCGTATAAGTTAGCTACGCCTGACATAACGAATTCGTCAAATTCTAAAAACTCATGTGAAAAAGTCTATATCTAAACTTTGCCAGCCTCTAAGTCCATAGTTATCTCTCTTACGGGGTTCGTAACAAGAAAAATAGTTTTGCATGAATCTTAAGAAGATTCCCAAATACGATCTGTATTAATCACTTAACTACGAAATGTCATGTGTCAGAAGCAATAAGTCGGTGCACAGGAAGTTTATTGTCAAGCTCGACTTACTTAATGAATGTCCTTGTTAAGAGCCGACTTGGCTCACTTTAGTGCAGGCGGACTTTAATGTTTATTTTAAACTGACTGACTCAGTGACCTTAGGTTCTTTCTGTATGTCAATAAATACAGTGTCATTTATGTCATATGGAACAAAACAAGTTATCTTGATTTGTTCCGCCTTGGTCATCGTGACCCCAAATAAAATTAAAAAAAAAACCCACGTATTTCTGCTTTACCCCATTATTTGTTCTTCATTCCTCTACTGTATTTGCAATGTTTTTATTTGTACAGTCATTACTAGAGTTAATACGAATTTAAATAGATTACATATATAAATCACATGTATATTATATAGATACTCCGGCAACAATGCATTTAGGATATAAGCAGTGCGTCTTTTTCCGTCTCCAGTCTAACTATAACTATTTGCAGCTACTACACATAACGTTAAAAGAACTAAAACTAAGTACCTTATTATAATATTTGAAGTCTTTAAGACTAATTTCTGCCAAAGTAACCGTTGAATCAATTCCCTACATCTATACCTTGAAACATGTCAAGTTTTCTTGATATTATTAATGATAAAAAAGTAGTGAGAGAATCAAGTAGGTAGACACCTCACATGTCATGAGACATGAATATACAAAAGGTCCTTTTTACAGACATGATTTACATGCTACGCTAAACCTGGATATATAGTCATTGAGTAATCCTATATTGGGCAGACAGATCTTTAAATGTCTAAATAAACAGACTAGGAACCGAAAATACCGAAGCAAAACGATGGTCACTCCACACAAAATAAATAAAAAACATTCGATGTGATTAGGGCAAGTAAACGTCTTGGATAAACCGATTGAGTAGAGTAGATACGTGATTCAATGAAAACATTATAGTACTTTTGTCGAAAGTTTCCGATGATTGATCGAGAATTAATGAAAATTGGTCTGTTTATGTTGGGTATTACGAATACTTAATGATTGCTGAATTGTTTGTAGTATTTTGTGGAATCACGACTTACGCGGTGGAAACCAGATGGTACGTAGGCAAAAGTTAGCTACACGAAACATGTTTAGCAAATGTATCAGTAACTGACCAACGCAACGGTCGTACAAAACTCTAATAATAAGCATACAAAACAGTTATTTTCTTTAAATATTATTTGCAGATACAGTAAATCATCGGAGTTGCTTACAACAAACCACTTGAGAAAAATGTAATTGAAATAAATTATATATAAAACTAAAATATTAATCGTACAAAATAAAATATTTTTAAAAGTCAATGGATATATCAGTTTTATTTGAAATTAAATGGGGTTGGGAATGGAAAAAGAGGATTATGACGGTTTGGTCCCGTATTCAAACGATCATTTTCAAAATGAAACTGTAATGTTTAATGCAATAATAATAATTCATTTTTCCTTTGGAAAAAACGCCATACATTCTATACCTAGAGCATACATACAGAAATGTATGCCCTCCGGGCTACTTCCTATTAATGTTAGAATTGGGAATGTGTTATCATAGGAAATTAATATTATTTTAATTAAATAGACGGGAGCACCTATATTTTAATAGTTTGTTTACTGCATGAGTAAACGACTAGTAATACTCGGCTTTAATATGAAAAAAAAAGCTTGGAAATTATGCATAACAATTAAAAATGTGACAAGTTATTGGTACGCTGAATTTAATTCAATGAAATCCATGAAGGCAGTCCATCAACGCCAGTAGCAGAAGGAGCTGCTGTTTTGATATGCTACAGAAAAATTTCAGGTGCATAGAAATGTTGCAAAATCTTATCAACCATGTATGTTCAACTGCTGTTTATAACACCGTAATAGGTGAAAAGGCAAGTACATTGTCATGATCCGCAAGAGAAGTAACGTACGTAACGTAGTAAACCAACAATGCTATGAGAAGCTAAATTTAAGGCAAAAAAACTGTTCTTCTGAAACAAGTTCTGAGTCTGTACAACAACGGTCTGCCTGCCTCGAGTTTTGCTCAAGTTATGGAAAAAGATCACTAGCAACGACCGTGAAGTCATATCCAACCATTTATTTCTTCCGAAAAGTAAGAAGTCGCGAGCAGTCCTGCTCACATAGCCCGACACCAGGTGATTTTTTATATTGCAAAAAAGAATTGTATGTGGAGCCAGAAGAGGCAGCAATGGTTAAAAGCAATGGCAAAACGTGGAAAAAGTTCAGCTCATGGCTCACAATAATTAAATGTGAACATTAATTCTTGAATTAAGTATTGAAAAAAACATCGGTAATAAATACATACTAAAAATAAAAGATTCGAGCGCATTAATTATGACACTAAAATATTGTATAATCTTTACGTAATAAACAAGTATTATATAAATACGTAGTAAATTAATTTATATTGCAAAACCAATTAAATCGCCGCCATTAAAGGCAATGACAACAATAAACAAATTGTTGAAGTAAAATGTAATAATATTAATATATCTTATCAGCTATATAAAGAACTAGCGGCCCGCCTCAGCTTCGCACGTATATTTAACAAAAAAATATATATTTTTGAAAATATTCTATAGCCTATGTTCATCAGGGATAATGTAGGATTCAAATGGTGTAAGAATTATTCAAATGGATGCAGTAGTTTTTAAGTTTATTCGTTACATACAAAAAAAAACAAATCTCTCCTCTATAATAGTGATGTAAATAAATATTTGTATATTCAAAATAGGTAAGTTTTACAGTAATAGCAATGTCCATAAATAAAACACGTATTCAAGTGCATGCCTTTCGAATATAAAAATCTCTTGAAATAGTATCACATTATCTACACTAATATTATAAAGAGGAAAGATTTGTATTTTTGTATGCAACAAATAAATTTAAAAATTATTGGACCGGTTTGGATGAAATTTGTTATGGAAATAGTTTGATGTAACGAATAAATTTAAAAACTACTGGACCGATTAGGATGAAATTTGGTATGGGAATAGTTTGATACCCTGAAAAAGAGTTTACAGTAAAGGCTAAATGGAACACCGGCTTTTCCCCCATTTCAATGAGAGCATTATATTTATGTACTACACCTGATAGGTAAGCATTTGACAATAATCTTACCTGATGGTAGGTAAGTAATGACGACTGCCGGTACATACCGTTAAGTGCTTGGCGATAGATTTTCTACTACCTAGTACTATATCAGTGTATTTAACTAACAAAAGAAAGTTATAATATATATTTGAAGATAGAAAAAAAAATGTTTCAAATTATTGTACTATCTGTATGTAAGTATTCTCTACAGTGCTTACTTTTACTTACTATCTTGCACTAGTACAAGATTACTGAACTAATGCTTACAGTCTTAGAGCGTTTTAAAGACAATGGATTGTATCTTTCAATAACTTTATTATATAAATTGCATCAGCCAGCACAGCACTAACTAATTCAGCACCTAACGCAGTGTTCCGGTAGCTGTGCTTGAGACTCAGCATCACTTAGAATCTCAGCATCGCTGAGATAGTGGTCAAAGGCTAAAGCTTGTTCACCTGTGACCACCCTCGACTAGACCACATCATCACTTACCGACAGGTGAGATAGTGGTCTATGCTAACTTATCAGCTGTAAAAAAGATCAATGCAATAATGCATCGCCGTGAAACTATGAAAAAAAAACGACTCAAACAGAAAATAAAATATAACTAACAATGCACTAAGAAGTAAATAATCCTTTATGCATTATTAGCGATAATTCAAATACTACACATTAGATCTCAATCAAATTTAAATCGAACTTGCGAGCACCAGCTTTCGAATGTGAAAGAAATCATCAAAATCGGTCCACCCAGTAAAATGTTATGACGTGTTCCACACACACAAAAATAAAACAGTCAAATTATAAACCTCCTCCTTTTTTGAAGTCGGTTAAAACTAGAGTTAGATACATTACAACAGAATACAATGTTATACAGTAAGATGTTTTTGCTACGTCAGAAGAAATGACGGCATCGATCCAATAACAACTCGTATAGTGCATTATGACATTAAAAAGTCGATCACCTTCAAAAGTAATAGGCATTGACCAATCTCTAACACAATAATATTTGACTAATAATACTAATGACCATTGCAGCAATTCATCTAAACATGCAAGAACACGGCCATGTTTCAAAATTGCTAAAATTTTACCTGTACACACTGATTCACAGTTTGTTGCTAATTTTTCTATACAAATGACACGGTAATAGGCACAACGACCTTAACCGATTTAAAATTTCAGTGACACGTTGCAATATAAAATTATGATGATGGTCGTAAATGTAGAATTAGGAATAGAGCGATAAAATGTAATGACGTATTGAATACATAAGAAGGTCGTTAAACTGGCTCAACTCAGAAAATATTCAACATCATCATCAACAACAGCTCTTTCATTATTGAATGTTTCCCCTTTACGGAGGCTTAGGAGGGGCAATGTGGGATAAAATTGCACCTCCCCATTTCTTCCCGGGTGGCTGTCGTAAAAGTCGACTAAGAGAAAATTACTAGAACATGGGCAGCAGCGCTTTCTTAAGAACTATGCCAAGCCGCCTGCCAAGCGTGGGGATTATGGCAAATCCTCTACGTAGGGAAGACTGTGTTTAGCAGTGGACGACCCGGCTGATACAGTATGGAGTAGGGGGGCAAAGTCAAAGTCAAAATCATTTATTCAATTTTGGCTTCTACGACTCTCTTATGAAGGTCAATTACAAGTTTAATATTTAAATATTCTACATTGTACTGCCACGATCAGCAGGGGCCATTCTTTTAAACGTCTTTTAACAATGTGTTACATGCTTTATAGTAAAATTATAACAATATTTGTTTACACTACGTAGAAGATAGGCAATAGCTTGGCAGAGGCGACACAGTCCAAGAATTTTTGTTGTTTAAGTAACCACAAACTGTGTGGTAAGATTTCTTTATTAAAATGTTTACATTATAGGCATAATCCCTACGTTTGGCGTCTTAGGAATCACAGTGATGAAGAAGATGACAGTTCTTCAGAAGGCGCTGCTGCCCACCTTCTGGTACCTTTCCCTTTATCGCCTCTTAAGGTCTTTGTAGCTCTTTCCAAACTTAGTTCCATCATATTTTAGATACCAAAAGTTCAAACTCATTGAAATTTTGCATGCATGTTGTTGAGCCTCATAATGTATGCCTTGCAATTTTTTTGCTTTGTGTTGGCAGTTTTTCTTTTTATTAGTTGAAATATCTCTAAATATAAAACCCATACAAAACGATTATTCCAAATATTTTTAACTCATTTTAGTGAATCAGTCACATAGCTCCGACTATAGTTTCAACCACATTCGGTGGTCTTTTTCAAGGAGTGCTAAGCAAGACGTCAACGCGAGCGTCCGGAGCTCTCCTTGAAAAAACACCGAATGTGGTTGAAACTATAGTCGGAGCTATCTGACTGATTCACGTGAGTTATCTCGTATTATTTACTAAAATGAGTGAAAACCACGTTAGTTTTCACAATAAAATTTTGAAACTATTTAACTTTATAGAAAACTGATAAACCAGCATAGATTTTAGGCTCAAAGACATGAAAAAGCGAGTTGGGCACTTGGTATTTAAAACATGACGAAACTACGTTTGTATGGAAAGCGGAGAATAACTAACCTTAAAATTGAATAATGAATTCCAAAACCAGTCGATAAAAGAAATCGACTTAATGGTGCATGTTGCGTTAAAATTCAATTAATACATCGATTATGTTATAAATACTCTGACCAGATTTCCAGTGGCCTTGAAGATCTAATGAATATTTAAGGTTGCGTTAAGATATTCTTGAGTCAATGACTGATAAATTATTTATATTCTATAAACAGATATCACCACCGATGAATAATTATTTTATTGTTAATAGTTCAGCCTTTGGCCACAATGTCTAAAAATGAGGAAGTCACGCTCCTCTACTAATCGTACCTATATGTGTGTGCGTGCAGTGATTTTACTGTGAACTTGGACATGCCACGTCCGCACACTCCGCACACACACACACCACAATGACTGAAGAACCAATGATATTGACGAATTTGCGTGTATTTTGTCTATACACTATTTTACATGTAAGGGTAACGACATTAGTGGGGCGTGCATTCTTATACTGAAAAATCTATACTTATCTGGAAAGCGATGATGTGGTCGAAGATGGTATACAGTCAGGCGAGTATTCGCAAATGCCCTACCACCACGCAATTTCTCTGAGTTTCCAGGCTGTCCGCAGGCCTATAACGTCTACAGGCATGACGTTACTACCAAAATTAAACAGAAAAAACTGTAATGGGGTCATACATCATGAAACTAAAGACACAGGAACATTCAAGTGTTTTATTTAATGTTTTTTAAGATACTTTTAAAAATATTTGTTATTATTAAATATGAATTTCCTCAAAATAACGCCTGAATCTATTCATTACACAGGAACATGTTTTAAAAATATTTTATTTCGTTTTAAGACTGATGATTTTCTAGAAATTTTAATTTTTATGGTGATCTCTGCTGATTTCCACAGTGGATATATCCAAAATTTTATAATTTCTTTAGCTCTGTTCCTAGATGGACTGATAAATACACAATTGCCCATTACAAGTATAAAACTGACAACATCAAGAAATCATCTTCTATAATAGAAATCTGCTGTGAACAAAAATACTCTAGTTACCATGAGATTTTCCACGTTCCTCACATTTGACGTTCTTAAAAAAAATTATATGCTGTTGTTTTCAATTATTATCTGGAATTCCTCCTCAACGATAGTGAATTTTCACATTTAACTCAAAATAAAACGGGATCAATTATGTTTAAAAATCCGTTCCGAAAGTTTTAAAATCGGGCATCCACATCCCTATGGGAACTATTATGTTCTTTAATTTTCGCGCTTTTTGGACAAACGAAGGGTCGTAGCCACCACCAGCTGCATTGCGCTTTGAGATTGAACTTTGTCGAATTCATATTTTGTTTAATTTTCCGTCACAAGCATCCCTTGAAATATTACATAATAACAATAATGCCTCATCCGTGGTCAGCTGGATTAGATATGGAATTGGGACAGGATCACGGTGGTCTAGCCACTGGGGCGACTGAAGCAAAGATCAGACAACGCGAAGGACATTTGTGTTTGCCATCTAACATAATATATTATGTACTTAATTAGAACACCTCTGATGGAATTCGAATCTACGTCCTACGACTGTATGTTCACCGATACTGCTGCTCCTATCTCGTTGCTGATTTAAAATTATATTTAGAAAATCATGACTACTGCGCTCAGAGTCGAGCATCACTGATGTAACTCGCAAAGGTGCTAAAGTGAGTCTTGGTAGGGCACGTAGACCTCACGCTCGAAGAGTTTTGGGCAAAGCAAACAGATTGGAACTCACTGTGAGTTAAACGGCCACGTGGCCGGCCTAGACGGAGTTAGAAGGACTTGCTTGACTCCATACATATACATAATCACGTCTGTATTCCCCGAATAGGTGTAAACTACGTTTCGTCAATTGGGTTTGGTCCCATGTAATAGGGGGCGAGTCTATTGTCATTCATCGGGCACAGTTTCAGGGTCATACACAATGTTTTCTCTAACACACTGGACGAAACACAAGAACAAATTACGAATAATATATTTACGCTAACAACATATAAGACAGGAACACAAGAAGATATTGTATGACACCCTGGCAGGGCACTAATATGGTATACAGCCCAGTTGTGCGTCTACTGCACTCAACACCCTAGTCACATCCACGTGAGAAGTGGCATGCTGCCCATTCGGCGCACTTTTCCCTTAGTCGCCTCTTACGACACCCACGGGAAGAAACGGGGAGGTGATATTCTAACCCGGCACCTTGACTCCAATTGACAAGAATTGACCTACCAAAGTCCGTAGACCGAAGTAGTTTGAAGAAAGGAAGGGATGCTCAGCAACGGGACAATTTCGCCTGATGACAATAGTAAGAATAAAAAATTATTCCGGTTTTACAAAAATAAATCTACAATGCAAACAACAATGTTTCGGACCCGATTCGGCCGATACGCTTGGCAAACCTTCGGTTCGGTCGAGTTTTCGTGGTCGAGTCCTTGCAAGGCAGCCAACCATAAATGCCGGCCGGTTCTCTTACGGCAGTTTGTGTTACATAAGTATCTGGAATTACCCGGCGCCCGCAACCGTCTCGTTGCATCAGCGTGCACTCACAAAGTCAGGAGTTCCTATATAAATATAAATTATGGCTGTCTTTAAGTCGGTCAGTTGTTTAATGAAGCGCTGGTAGCGTAGCTAGCTTAGTTGTTTTAAACTAATCAACTAAGTCATACTACATCCGTGTCATGCCTTGGATGGGTGACCGCTGGTGAACATTACTAATAAGAGCTGCCGTGATAGCTCAAGGATTCAAATTTGACTCTAAAAATTTGTCGCTAAGTACTGAACTGTGTGTTCCGGCAGATGCTTTTGACATCCTTCAGGGGAGTCAATAAACAAAAAAAATATTAACTAAAAAAAACTGTAATAGTTTTAACGTTTATTCATTTGCGTTGGTCATAACTCAACACTTTCTTAGTATATTCTTGTCTTTGTGTTTGAAGGTGTACTGGCAACCCCACTTAGATGGGATAAGGATAAGAAGATTATGGTTCAATGAATAGATACAATTATATGACGCATATTGTTCCATAAGCAAAACATTCAACAGGTAGATTGATAAACATTTTGTTGCAAAATAAATATCAGCAAAGAAAATTATTCAAAACGCAAAATCGTTGCTATGTAAACAATCTGACAGTTTGCATTCGTTTTAATTTTAGCTTGGACCACAATTTACTACAAAATTACTTGGAAAAGGTCTTCGTTGTGACAGTTGTCAAAGTGACATATGACGGTGCTGTATATTACATTGCTGCTATTGTAAGAGTCATTGTTGTATAAAGATTTATTTATAGTTTTCGCATGCTACTTTTAATACTATGATTTTTTTACCAAAAAATGGAACCGACTTCAACACCCAAAAGTGTGAAATAACTTGTTGAAGTTGGTACCATGATAGTTCAAAAGTACCTTTTATCACAATATTGAGCGCATGGTACCGACTTCGACAAGTTATTTCACACTTTTGGGTGTTGAAGTCGGTTCCATTTTTTGGTAATTTTTTTTTCACACTTTTTAGTGATCCTTTCCACTTACGGGATCGATTATCATTCATTTTTAACGACTATATCATCAAGATAGGTAAATATTTTTCAGTGTAACTTAAAAACGGCTTGACCGATTTTGATGAAACTTAAATGGGACCAAACGTCAAGCATCACCTTTCAAACAAAAAAATAATTTTCAAAATCGTTTAACGAAACAAAATCGGTTAACCCAGTCAAGAATTTAGAGGTAACAAACATAAAAAAAAAAACAAATTAATAACCTCCTCCTTTTTTGGAAGTCGGTTAAAAGCAACCGAGCGGTAATAGCAATGAACTGCCGTGCAGCATGTCCATGGTTCGATCTCTGCATCCGTCTTGAGCTTCACCGCATGGTGGAAGGGCATTTTGCGAATGCTCGCCTGGCTTTCTACCACACTCAAGTAGAAAAGCTATCGCCTAGCACCTAACAGTATGTTCCAGCACAGTTAACGACACCGGCAGTCCTTGAGAGCCAGTGAATAATTACGAAATTACAGGCTTAACAAGTGTATGTCTCAACGTGATGGACGCAGTGCGTTCGCATCTGTTATAGGCAGAGGTAAGTCCGCTTAACATCAGGGATCACATACAAAAATAAATTAATGAATTCTCTGCATGTGTCCATAAGGTGTGAGTACTCTGATAATTGATCCAGCTCCTAGCGTAGGACAAGGGCATAAAGAAAAAAAAAACAATTGCCGATTATATGAAAAAAAAACAATATAATAGGCTCACGACTATGACCGTGCCAGTTCAATGGATTCAAAATTGGAACATCAATGCGCGGCGCCGACCGCGAATCCTTGCAAGGCAGCCAACATTACAACACCGAAGTCGCCAGTCTTGCCAGTGCCCGTCAGACGTTATATAATAAGGTTGCAACACTAAATGCATCAGGCACTGTTACAAGCTGGGATGAATGTGTGAGATGAGATGACCGTCGCCGCATTGTGCAATTTCTAGTACAACGTTCGCTATTGTAATATGTCACCAGTTTATTGACATTGACACAAATCTATTCAGTCAAGCTTGGTTACCAAATTCACATTAACATTAGATGTGAATTGCGTAACGAGTCCAATGGCCCTTTCCATCAAAGAGCAATAAAAACAGTAACGACCTAACCAACAATGAAGTAGGTATACCTATCTACACCAACTTTTCAAATTGAATGCAGAGTTATTATGGTTTTGTAGGGTTTTGTTCTAGCTATTGGGATCTTATAATCAAATAAAACTAAGCCTCAGCTGACCGTCCGCTCTCCATCAGCGTTTACACCCACACTAAGATGTACTCTGAAGCAGTGAGCTCAGTGGCATTGGCTATGGACTACCACGCAGTAGGTTCATGGTTCGAATCCCGCTGCGAGCTTGAGCTTCACCGCATGGTGTAAGCGCCCGGCTAGCGATCACCCTCGAGTAGAAAATCTGTCGCCAAGCACCTAACGGTGTGTTCCGGCAGCTGTCCCTAAGAGCCAGTAATTCTAAGTTTAGCCTGTTAACACCTTCGACAACATCATTACTTACCATCAGGTGAGATTGTGGTCAAAGGATCAAGTATAAAAAAAACAGACCTGGTTCACTCCACATTAAATCAAATCAAATCAATAGTTTATTTACAAGAATACATAGTCACATAAAGGTCTTAAACACTATGGCGATTTGTTTTAGTATAGTGCCAGCATGCAGGCGTGCAAATATTAAAAACTATTTTTCACACTTAGATCCATATAAACTCCTTTAAACTATAATAACTTTTACATAATAGCCAGTCACATAATCGATTTTTAAATAAATCACATTTCATAACATTAATTTCATCAGGAATCCTATTATAAATATTATAATACAATGATAATACACATTTTTCTTGTAGATATCTTTACGACATGGAGGTTGGTACCAATAGATTGCGAACTTGGGTTGTTTTTGCCGTGAATATACAGTATAATCTCACTAATCCGGCACTATTAATAACCAGAGGGTGCTGGTTATTGGAATGTTCGGATTACTGGATTATAGAGAAAAATTCATAAAAATAAGCACAATATAATTATAATGTATGTATGTACATAATTATGTTCTTGTTCGACCAGTTTTATTGTATCTGTAACATATCTCAAAATTAACATAGTTTTAAAATAATCTTTAATTGAGAACTGTTTTGAGCAATTTGTAGTCCTTGCTTAAAACCTTTTATCGCATGTTTCGAAGAATTATAATATCTTTGGCAGATATGCCGTTTTCTTGAGCCCCTGTTATGCAGGTATTGAAACAATTAAATGCGGGCGCGGGCAGAGGGTGCCGGATAATTGGACGTATCGGTCTATTGAAGTGCCAGATTAGTGAGATTATACTGTACTTCGCTTCGCATTTTGAAGTTGTTGGGATGGTCTTTAAAGGATAGACAAACGTCTCTGATGTACATGCACGCTAGAGAGAGAATTTTACATGCTTTGATTAACGGTCGGCAGCTATCCATAAACCTAGCATTATTTATTGCGCGGATGCAACGTTACTGGATTTTGAAAATTCTTTTAATGTCAACTGAGTTTCCCATCATTATTAATCCATAGTTAAGGATCGGTGCCACATAGCCGTGGTAATCCGTTAGTGCAGCTTCCACCTAGACCGTATTTATTTATTTATTTAGAAATAACATAGGTCAGCATAGAAACACTACTTACCTGGTGTAAGGCGGCGCGCTGGTTTTCAGCTATGCACCCATCAGCAGATTGTTATCGGACTGATATCTAGTTAATGCTATTTAATATACAATAATAATTCAACGTTTTGTTAGTGAGTTATTTGTGATTATTTATAGATATTATGTAAAAAAGAAAAAAGATACATTACATGTATCTTTTTTTATCATCGCGATTTCAATATAGATTTGGCTATGAAGTAATATAGATTTGAATTTTATTTTAAATGTTGTTTTCGACATGGGTTTCCTTAAAGGCGTTGGGAAGTTCTTCCAACATTTAGTTGCTTGATAGCGAAAACTGTCACGGAAAGCAGCTGTCTTATATATTATAAGCAAGTAGCAAGAAGCTCTTGTGTTAAATACATTTTGTGAAGAACAACATACAAGTTTTTTGAATAGATATTCCGGCTGTTTAAATTTTATTAGGTCAAATACAAAAGTTGCTAAGTTAAGTTTTCTACGTGTTGACATATTAAGTAAATTAGCCTTATTGAAAAGGAGTGACATGTGAACGCCTTGGAATGTTGAAGCAGAATCTAGTACATGCGTTTTGAACTGTATGCCAGTTTTAAAACAAAAACATATCGATCCACTCTCTGATACATTTGATCGACGTGCATTTTCCAATTAAGATATCTGCCCAAATTTACTCCTAAGATTTTAATATCGTCAACTTCATGAACTTGCGCATGAAGTTACTTACACGTCTACTATAGGTGATTTTAATGTCAATTGGATTAGTTTTATAGGAATTAAAACAATTATTTATATTTCCTAATATTTATGATTAAGTTCATTATTGTTCATCCAGCAGATCATATCTTCCAGTGTTTTTGGACTTTCTTGTGTTTGCTCTTTTAAGTCACATTTTACAACTATTGTGGTATCGTCGGCAAAGAGAGTACACATATGGGAAATAGGTAATGGGAGATCATTGATGTAGATCAGGAATAACACTGGTCCAAGGACCTTTAGGTACAAAACTACAGGTACATAGGCGTATCCATCCGGACGGGATTATTCTACGGTGCGTGTCGCGTCAGAAGAGATCAGAGCTATGCGATAGAAGGAGATTCACCTTGTAGATGAAGTGCACTTTATTGCTTCGTAGCTAGAGTCGCTTATTCATTCAAAGGACTTTACGGTGTAAACCTTCTGGTCCTTTGTATTCTGTACCGTAGTGTACACTCGAGGCCTACCCGTACGAAAACATCGTACAAATGTACATCTATAATTTACTTTTAAGTTGAGGCGCGCGCCTTCGTGATTGAACAGGTCCATACTGCATACGGTATGATTGCAAGCAAGTAGGTTGGTAGTTAATGTAGGTAACGGGCACTTACTGGCGGACGGGCGCGGCTGCATAACATTAGCGTGCGTTACCGCGGCCGACGTAACGCACGCAATCGTTACGTCAATAGCGGCCAATAACCACATTATTTGCGCATGTATTGGATATAAGAATTGGAAAAAATAATAAATAAATTGAGAATTCTGAAGCGCTCGTAGCCAAGTTTGATTGACCATTCTGAACCGATCAGCAAAGCTAAGCAACGTCCGCCGCGGTCATGACTTGGATGGGTGACCGCTGGTGACATTACTACTGAGCGCTTCCGTGCTTCGGAGGGCACGTTAAGCCGTCGGTCCCGGTTGTTATCTTAGGATAGCAGTCGTTACAGCATGGTAGTAGGGCACTTTGCAAATGCCCG
Source organism: Plagodis dolabraria (assembly GCA_963854805.1). NCBI lineage: Eukaryota > Metazoa > Arthropoda > Insecta > Lepidoptera > Geometridae > Plagodis > Plagodis dolabraria. Next base: position 18,240,731 of record OY978461.1, read on the forward strand.
CCTGGCTAGCTACCACCCTCAAGTTGAAAATCTGTCGGCAAGCACCTAACGGTGTGTTCCGGCAGCTGTCCTTGAGAGCCAGTAACTCTAGGTTACTCTGAACAACATTCTCGACCACATCATCACTTACCATCAGGTGAGATAGTGGTCAAAGGCTAACCTATCAGGCTAAAAAAAAATAAAAAAATATGAACAATATAGGTGGAGCGGAGTGCCTGGCTGGTATTGCACCCCGCATATATCTTTTTGTGGGAGTCGTAGGATGCGACGAAAGGAAATAAATAGCAGCACAAAATAGCGGCAGCACCTTTTGAAGACCTGCTATCTTACACTGCGATCTCCAAGACGTCTGCCAAGCGTGGGAACTTCACATGGATGTGGTTGTCCGATTAAAGAAAATTCAGCACGAATTTATTAAGGATAAAATTGATCACATTTTAGCGTGAGTCAGATGTTAAAATCCATTATCGTTACGAGTGAGTTTTGAAAAGTATTTGAAGACAGTCGTATTTCAATTATTTTTTTACCTTAGGAATCAGGTATGAATTTGATGCCAAAATGTCCGAACACAGTATATATTTTTTCTAAATCCAAACAATGACCCTCTGAGGTCATAATCAGGGGATCACCCCTTTAAGCAATTTTTCCCCCTAGTCACTTTTTACGACATCTCACATAAGGATATGGAACAGTTCATATACTCGTATTCTTATGGATGGATGTATATTTTTTTATTATTTATTTTAATCATGCGGGTGCTAGGTCTAGCTATCAAATACATATAGCAAATTGTCCTTACCGCTAGCATGACGTGCACCCCCGACTTCGGGCATTTATGTATTCATTCAATTGTTGTCATCTTTATCTATATAAACTACGCATGGATTAAGGCTAAAAGTGTACCCATTTTTCATACTCCGTGAAATTTTGCATGTATATCCCTGAGCCTAACATCTACGCTTTTCGTTTTCCAGTAAATTATTGTATCCATAAATGTGAAAATAAGGATTCCCTTACAAAACCATTAATCCAAATATTGTTGATCAGGCTAATCGTACAGAAAAATAGGCCAAGTGCGAGTCGGAATTGCGCACGAAGGGTTCCGTACCATTAGCTATACAACATAAGACTTCAAATTTTAATTATTTTGACGAGCGCGAGGCCGACTCACTGTGAAAATTTCAACTGTCTAGTTATCACCGTTCTTGAGATACAGCCTGGTGACAGACGGACGGACGGACGGACAGCGTAATAGGGTCCCGCTTTTACCCTTTGGGTACGGAACCTTAAAAATGGCAAACCAGAAGTATAGATGTTAAGCACAGGGATATGCATGCTAAATATCACCATTTAAATAAGATATGCCAAAACTACGATTGTATAAAAACACTACGTGTTAACTTCCCATACACATATAAATACAAAAAAAGTTATATAGTACTATTAAAATAAATAAGTAAATAAACATTACATAATTCTAAACAGTCATTATATACAAAAACACATTGCGGTTGAAGCACTTGAGGCGTAATAGAAGTCATTACGTCGAATTATTTATATTGCAACTTGAGATGAGTTAATAAGTCAAACATGTAATTTATATGCCGTTTATACTATACATATTTGAATAGGTAACTAATGTCATAATAAGATAATTCATAAAAGTGAATTTGGAAAAACGTTGGTGTCGTAAGAGGCGACTAAGGGTAACACACAAGAAGGTGCCCACCTTCTGAGGAACTGATATCTCACACTGCGATCTCCAAGACGCCTGCCAAGCTTGAGGATTATAGCAAACCACCCTCCATGATGGGGGAGGCTGTGGCCAGCAGTGGACGGTCCGGCTGATACAGTACAGTACATATGTTTGTATGGCGGATTGCCTAACAAATAATAACAATTAAGTTTTTTTTTTGCTCTTACAATAAAAGCGGTAATACATACAAGCATTACACATCTAAGGTACAACAATAACACACAAGTACACGTTTTATAATAAAAATCTGCTTCGTGTATCAGGAAACTGGAAGTTTTTATAACTAATATATATTATTATTTTCAATTAACATTAAAAGTTATTTTTATCATATAATTATTTGCAATTAAAAGGGGGTCCGTATACAGGTATCTAAACTCACATTTTTGTTATTATTATGAGATGTTAAGCGCACTGTCATATTAACATATATTCTGTGAAAATTGCAATTGGCTCCCTTTTACGCTTCAAAGTTACTGCCTTTTTAAGGTCTTTCATACAGACGGACAGATGGACAGCCGAGGTTCAGTGATAGGATCCAATTCTAAGTACGGAACCCTAAAAAAACATTTACACAAAATATATGTAGATTTTAGAATGCAATCTAAAATAATAACAAATATTTCAAAATATTTTAAGAAAACTCTCTTTAGGAAAACACTTAGAAATTTGATCCGAGAAATTATATCCATTGACAATTCCGCATCATTTTCCTGCTAAGCCGACGTGACGTCAAAAACCCCAGGTAGTTTTTCAAAGCAGCAGAATTTTCGACGCGTTTCTATTCTACACAAAGCACCATCAAGAGATGTTGACAATCTAAAACTTGTGTATCCATATGAGTATCATCATTTAAGTGTGAGTATGCATCAAAGGTATTTATGAAAGTTTTGTTTTCACAAATGATATAACATGTTATTGTCCTGAATGGAGCAACAACATAATCGATATATAATTTAGTATCCGGCTTCTGTCAACGCACATGTGAGTAATTAGTCTAGATTGTTTGCTAATTGCAGAATTATACTATTTTTGCAACACGAACGCCTAAGCAAGTAAGCAAAAAGTGCATAATGAGACGATAGCTGATAATTCCCAGAGGAAGAATAATACACGACTAGAATCGAAATCACTGAGCGTGGAATAAAAACAGGGAGAAGAAGATCGCCTAACATCCAGAATAAAAGCTAAAAGGGTTGCCTGATGGTCGCATACACACTATCCATCATTTTCGATCGGGGGCTCGAAGAGTCAAGACTAATGATGCTGTAGACCTCTTTTTAATTTTTTTTACAATACTTAGTCAAAAGTGCTCAGGATGCCTTGTGAAGAAGCATTTATTTATAACAAAACCTATTTGGTTCGCTTGATCCAGTTTACCTTTTCGTGTAATCTGTCTACTTATTACGTCTTATACCTGGACATTCTAATCCGCATAGATTTTATCACACAATAAACACCAGTCAGAAAAGTTTTTGGATTGGCTGCACAAAAATGCTTGCCAACACAATATGTACATAGGGAGACAGCTCCTTGGATGCTTATTTCTTGGACAAAAATGCCGTAACTACATACGAGCATGTTTACTCTTGAGCCATTTTTTAAGCTAAATCATCTTCTACGACTGTCATAACATAAAATAAAGATGATCCAAGGTCCTAAATAGAAAACAAAAATGTGAAACAATCAAGACGTTATTACGCTGTCAATATTAATTTCGTGACTTCTTCTTCCTATTTATTCCACGCTAATTGTGGTCAGCGTGTGTATTCTTCTCCCATTTTGTTTTATTACTATTACTTGTCATCTCTTGAAACTAATCAGTAATGATTAGTTTCGTACACATAATTATCTACACAGTCCATCCATGCATTCTAACGGCCTCCTTCTGTTCTTCTTCCACTTCTAATCATTTTATCAGTCACTACGAACAGGATCTCAAAGGCACAGATTAGATTAGTTCCTACGAATAACAGTTGTGGTATGAAAACGGATATGTTATACAAATCCGTAGTAACAAAAAATCTGTTTTAATTACATATATGACAAACAAAAATACTAGAATAGAATTGTTTATCAGTCTTATAACATTAGTAGCTATACTAGACAAGTCAGTTTTCAGTAATCAAGTAACAAATTAATAAAGTAACAAATTATACAGATCATGTCACCTATGTGCTATGACAATGAAGATTTTGCAAATGCTTACACCGAAAACATTAAAATACTTACAACAAAACGATTAACAAATACACATTCCAGATTTTAATTAAAACCAAAAACAATGAAATAATAATAAGGTGTGTTCCGGCAACTGTACTTGAGAGCCAGTAATTCTAGATTAGCCTGAACAACATCTTCGACCACATCATCACTTACCATCAGGTTCGATAGTGGTCAAAGGCTAACTTATCAGGCATTAAAAAAACTACTTCAAACGAAATTAACTCGTGGAAGTCGGACCGCGAAAATGTGAGCTCAAAATGTTTTCAATCAGCGGGGAACGACTTCCACAAGCTATGTTGGTTAATTTCGTGTACCTACTTATATGTTGAAATATTATAACATACTTTTTAGTTTTGAATTCCTTTTTGAAGTCGATAAAAAAGTACTTTTTAATCTTCTCATATATCTTAATTTCTGCTGCATTCTAGTTACCTATACGACATACCTATGTATTTCAACACGCACATCTATTTCAACTTTTATTGATTTCATATCATAAGGCTCTTCAGTTGCTCAACATTCAGATTCATATATTACGACAGGTCATGATGTTCTTATTTCAATTCGAGTATTGGCCAATAATAACACTTTCGACAAATTTCATTGCACGTCCCTCGAACTGTCAACAAGTTCGATTACTAATAAACTATAACTAATTGCAATCTATTTAGCTATAAACAAATTGCGGTCGCATATTTCAATGTCATTACGGTAATATATCAGAGTAGGCATGATACTGGGCGGGCCGCGCTCTGGTCAACTCCGAGTCGTTTGTTGCGCAAGAGATCGAAAGCAGTTTTGGCGTGGCCTTCACCCATTGTGCCGGTTGCCCTGGTCAATCTGGTTACCAGTTGCGATAGCTCACCATCGCCGGAATGTCAGCGGCGTGTGTGGTTTGTTGGTAAACAACTTGACCGCTAATGTAATCGTGAAATTCGAATTTGATACACGTGCCCGATAAGTAAGATTTTTCCTTATTGCTAATATCATAAAAGGTTATACTAATGAGGTGGGCTGAAGACGCTCGGTACAAACGCGGTGACTGAGTGCATGAGACGACTTTTGCATTATCAGCAAATTGAGCTCACGTTGCATGTGTCCCTACACAGTCCACTGCAATGCTGTTTCTACGTGAAGAAGACGTTTGGTGTTTCACCTCTGAAAGGATCATCATATTCTTACCTTCTTTTTATGTGATTAGGTTACGGAATAATCATGAAGTACGGCTACGCCTACCTGGTGTTAAGTAATAACCTGTGCCTTACAGATGCATTTGTCAGAAGTAACGAACTGCACTGCGCCCATCACCTAGAGATATAATGTTGCTAAGTCTCGTGTTCCTGTAATTACCATATCACACATACGTGTATACACAATAATGAAAGTAATCAATTATTTTAACATCGTTTACTAAGCGAATAAGCTTACCTACAAAATTACAACAAAAGGTAAAAAAAATATTTGAACTACCGCACGTGCTTTAAATCCACTATTGATCGTTCATCATCATCTAAATATGATTTCAAGCACTACTTAGTTTACTTACTACTAAGCGAATTTCGCTTTACACATTTTTAGACAACAAAATTTTCATCTCCGGCAAGAATCATACTTGGTTTTATGAACCGGTCAGACAAAGTCCAGTAGTCTGGTTGATGGCCAAACCAATCCCAACGACGCGCGACGCGTAAAATAATAATTAGAGCACAAATTTTGCTTCTCATTCCACAAGTATTAGTGGCCAAGCGTAAAACTGGGATACGCAGATTCAGTTCACGCATTGGGAATTATTATTGAAGGTCAATTTCGCAATCAATCAGATGCAATAGTACCCATTTAGCCCTTTACATCATTGCTTATGCACTGAGAACGACTTTCTTTGCCCTACATACCGGAGGCATACTAATTGCCGATGACAACACGGTGACATCATCGTGGTGAGTTCGAGACGCGGCCTTCACCTTTTGCCACACTCGAACCCACTTTACACCTGTCACTTGTTCGCGTTACTGTACTAAAAGAGAACCTATGGATTGTATTATTTCAAATTATATGACAGCTGTAAGAAAATTATTGAGGTCTGCTAATATTAAATTTTTGGGTCCTAATTCTATACTGAAAAAAAAAGTCAATGTTTCAGTCTAGTTTTTGTTTCATATTGTCCATATGTAATCTGATCACCATCTACCTCGATGGTAAGTGATGCGGAGAACAGGCTTATCCCAGAATGACAACTGGCACTGCAAAACTTCTAGAGGGTGGTAGCTAGCCAGGCGGGCACTCGTAAAATGCCCTACCTCCATGCAAGCTAGTAAAAATGTTGTAACTTTATAAAGGTTTGAGTTAAATGGGAACACACTGGAAAATAAAGAGTCGTATATATTTTTTAATGCAGAGTTTGTACTTAAAAATTTTGCGACACGATAACTGCGCCGTGTAATCAAAATTAGAATTGTCCGTTACATATTAATACAGTTATTAAGTATTATAGGAAATAAGTTTTTTCTGGCACTTCGCGGGACGTTACCCGGGTACGCTCGCTTTGCTCGCTTAGGTCGCGCGTCGTCATGGACCACCAGTAACCTTACACGTCCTCCTCGCTTCAATCTATGTTTGACTTAGAATAAATAATAGTAGGTACCGCATATATGGGTGTTGATTTAAGTTATTAATACGATAAATTCCAAGCTGAATTATCACCTTGAGCGATCTCAACCTTATGGAGCATTGTGTAAAGTTACTTCTCAAATACATACATCGAATTGGGATTTGGGAACCTCCTTTTTTGGAAGTCCGATAAAAATTAATTTAATTTTTCATGCCAAATACCTTTTCTTCTAACTGTAGATATAATAGAATTCGGATAATGCAATAGCTTATTAAAAAGTAAACCATTAAAGTAAATAGGCCAGTAATTTGGACACGGCCTGCGGCGGCCGGTTTCTGAGCGATTCCTATCGACCAAACCTCAAAAATAGCTATGACCATCCGAACAAAGAAGGCAATCCCAAAAACTGTATGACATCAGTGTGACGAAAGTTCGAGAAACGTCCTTCACCTCTTAGCTTTGCTACACTATTACGTGATCTTTGTTGATTTAAAACGTCATCCTACACGCTGTGAAGAAATTTATATTAGTAGATGACGATATCTAGTCTATAGTAAGTTTAAGCAATTAATTCTTGATACAGGGTTATTGGAAAAATGCTAACAACCTTTAAGGGTTGACTTCTGCTAGTCCTTACAAACATTTTGAAACGTGTTTTTTTCGTTTTTTTTTTATTTTTTGTAAATTTTTTTTGGTTTTTATGTGTTTAATGCCTATAACAACCCAAGAGCTCCCGCCGCGGCAACACTGGACATCGCCGCGCTCCATTTGAATAGAGTTTTGAATTTTAAAGTCGTGAAATATGAAATAATAAGTTACAGGCACAAGAGAGTTTTAACATCAGGTGGTCCTCGTGCTTATTCCGTCAAAAACACATAAAATAAACAAATTTAAATATTCATCTCAAATTTTTTGTAAGGACTAGCAGAAAACCCTGTATTGTATATATTTCGTATAAGCATCCCGGAAACGGCTTTTACGATTTAGATAACATTAAGTAAAAATAAAGAAACGGTTTTCTTCTTACATTTCCTATATATATATGCATCTTTCCTGTAAAAAAATACACCTAGGGTATTCCAGTCGCCAGAAACTTAATACTTTATTAAAGTATTAAGTTAGGAAATGTAAGAAGAAAACCGTTTCTTTATTTTTTTAGTATCTATATACTTGCTGTTTCAAACTCTATCAACCTATTCGGCGATAGTAGTAGGTAACTATCCGAATGTCTGGGTCGCTACCACCCTCAAGGTAAGGTTCAGTTTTTAATTGTGGTTTAAACTTTACTTTAAACATCCTCGGTAGAATCATCACTATTCATCAGGTGAGATTATGTTCAAAAGCTAACATAATGTAACAAGTGAAACCGCAAGGCGCAGCTAAGTAGGTACATATATTAATTATCACTGAAAGGCGTCCATTTAAACTTGACATAGTACATCGGATAAAATAACTCACATAATCCATTATATAACACAGCATACTTACCTGCTTTAAGTATTTATAAAAATACCAAGAATTCAATTTTTGTACATAAAAAATGCTTAACAATTACGACAATGGCGTCTCGGCGGTTAGCCACGAACCACGAATATGGTACCAAAACATTATGATGCTCTTACAATATAACAACGACGTAACTCGCAGTTTTTAAGCATCACTTAAGCCTTTTCTCCGCGGTGCTGTTACCAAAACACATCATGCTCTGATTGACCACACAAACACGGTATTGTTCTTATTCAACGTGGAGTAGAACGTTTTTGTAACTCGTGAGAACACAGACATATTTGAGTTGAAACTAATCATTAATCTACACTACCTAATATAAAGAGGAAAGATTTGTATATTGTATGCAACGAATAAATTTAAAAACTACTAGACCGATTTGGATGAAACTTGGTATGAAAATAGTTTGAGACCCGGGGAAGAACATAGGATACTTTTTATCCAACTGCGCAAAAAGAAGTTAATGGTTAACCAAAGAAAGCTAGTTATTATTAATCGAATGACAAATTGTAATTAGCCAGACTAACCAGTAGCAATTTCTAAAAACTTCTGAGTTTTGAAGTAAGACTCGATTTTCCACTAAATCTTGGCATAAATACCGAGCGAGAACTTAGTTCGAGCGATGCGTCTCTGCTTCAACTTAGACAAAAATGTTTTCGTATGTCCGGTTGATCTCCTCTACAGGTCGCATTTCTCGACCGATTCTCACGAAATTTTGTAAGCAGGTTTGATAAGTCCATATTTTATTTTGTCGATTCAGTTTTTGGAAATTTTTCAAAATGACGGAGATATACATTATGAGGTGTTGAAAGTATAGACGCCTGCGCTTAATATAATGGCAATTACCTGATACGCACGTCAGTTGCCTAAAAGTGATAGGCTCTGTGTCTCTGTCGTATAATCAATTATTTATTTTCCATGTTTTTGTAGCCAGTACATTAATTCGACATTACCAAATATGTAAAACTTACTAATAACCTAACTATTTCTGATACAACTAGCTTTCGCTGGGGCCCGCGTGTCATTGATTTATTATTTACATTACATATCTAGACTTTTGGATTTGAGAGTTTTGGACATGCTTAATGGGAGAATGGGTCAGCATGCGCAGTGAACCTTTATTCAATTGTAAGTTATGCAAGGCCAGACTCGCGAGGTCTACAGCTCGGAGAGCCCCTAATTATTACCATTATATATATTTTTTAACAAAGAGGCATGAGGCCCACCCACCAGATGATAATTGGTCACCGCTACCTAAGAACACTCGCTATATAGTGTTTCAATTACACATAAAGCACCTAATTTTGGAGCACCTTTATGAATAGTGTATTTATATCCAATAATAAAAAATACTTTTAAAAGTATCCTAAAAAATATTAAAATAATATTTAAATAAAACACTTGAAAAAGCATAAAATTATATATCTAGTGACAATTCCGCCTAATTTTCTTGTTATCTACGTGACGTCATAAACATCACGCAGCCTAACCGGAAGAATACCCGACTAGTTTCGCTTCTAAACGAAGCATCTTCAGGAGGTCTTGACTTACCGAGCGCACGATTCGATCGTGTGCGGGTTAGGCTGCGTGATGTTTATGACGTCACGTAGATAACAGGAAAATTAGGCGGAATTGTCACTAGATATATAATTTTATGCTTTTTTAAGTGTTTTATTAAAATTATATTTTAATGTTTTTTAGGATACTTTTAAAAGTATTTGTTATTATTAAATATGGATTTCCGCAAAGTAACGCCTGAATCTATTCATTATTTATATCCACTTTGAGCAATGATCAAAATATTCGCTGGGTGCTCAAAATCTTAGACCGCAATGAGAATATACTTATAGCACTACTGACCATCACTAAACGCGTTTGGTTAAATAGTGATGGACAATCCTGACAAGTAGCATTAATAATGTACAAAAGTATACACAATTCATTAGAACAAAACGTTTCCAAGCCGAACAAAAGACGATAAATTACCAAAGTCACATAACATTGTGCCAATGATTGAGACGCCAGATTACTTTCACGAGAACGGCTCGAGAGTTAAATTATTATCGCGTATTACAGTACTTCAGGAAATAGATCATATCTTCCGCAGAGCAAGGAAATAGCACGTTCTGTATCCCTTTCTAGCGAACACAGATGCTGACTGAGATATCCAGTTATGTCATTTTATTTGTATTTGTACTTCCGAATGAAGCGGGTAAACGTACAGAATATAGTTTAACAGTAAGGTAAAAGTTTTCGCTATGATTGGATACGAGTCTGTTATTATTGCGTCCTGGGAGCGGGCTTCCTAAAAGAAATGCGTTATGCTGAAATTACGATAACTGGTCAACGCCAATTCTCGTAGGTACACTCCTTATATCCCCCCGTTGGGTGCGGGGTTAGAATTGCACTTCCCCATTTCATCTTTTGAATTTTCCTTTGAATTTCATTGGGTGTCGTAAAAATCGACTCAGGGGAAAATACTATTAGAATAGAAGGTGGGCAGCAGCGCCTTCTTAAGAACTTTGCTAGCTGGCACTGCGATCCCCAAACCGCCTGCCAAGCCAATGGGGATTATGGCAAACACCCCCTACATAGTGGAGGCTGTGTTCAGCAGTGGCCGATCCGGCTGATACATTGAGTACATTCCTTAACCCATGTTATAATAAGGTTTATTCTTAAACTCGTTTCTTTATTTACACAGGGTTTAGTATTGGCATAGATCATATAATAATACTACGGTATTGGCTATAAGGCGAATTTTCCAACTGCCTTCATTTTCGTATGTTAATATTTCTAGGTAACAAAAAAGTAAGAGTAATAATCGGTAGGTAGATACTCGTACTAGATATACTCATAAAAGTATCAGGTAGTTACTTTGGTTTGATTCGATTATTTTATTTAATCTCTGGTTCTAAGTGCTTACTTCAGTTACGCAAAATATGGTAGGTAAGTGACTAAGCTCCTACATATGATACAGGAAAATACTGTGACTCTGCTATTTATTTAGTAAAATATATACTACACCTGATAGATGATTATTTGAGTAGTTTTCGTTGTATTATATGTTAATCTATAGAAGAATGAGACTGCTATCTGTGGGCACACGGTGTGTTTGTTGTTTTGTTTAAAATTGTACATATGGATTACGTGTCGATAAATTTATAATTAATGCAGTAAAATAGTACATTGTGTATTAAGAGAATTACGATCGAGGCTCTAGTAGAAGCCCTCTAATAGAAATCAAAGACCGAGGGCTTTCTGAGTCAAGGTTTTTTAGCATGGTGGTAGGGCATTTTGCGAATGCCCGTCTGGTTAGCCTCCACCCTCAAGTAGAAAATCTGTCGCCAAGCACCTAACGGTGTGTTCCGGCAGCTGTCCCTGAGAGCCAGTAATTCTAGGTTAGCCTAAACAACATCTTCGACCACATCATCACACCATCAGGTGAGATAGTGGTCAAAGGCTAACCTATCAGGCTTAAAAAAAAAAGATTCGTAATTCCCGTAACGCCCGTGAAACATACAATATTTTTCATCACATTTGCGAGTAAATAATTATGAACACACAAGTCAGCACAACTATTATTACGAAATACTTGAACTTTTTTTAGCGGACTGGTCACACCACAGATTATACACATGTTTCGTTCAGAAACGTTGAGGGACTTACGTAGGAGTGCGGCCATGATGGAGTGTAAAAAAAATTATTTCGACGTTTAGTAGAAGTAGAAGTAGTCGATTTTAAAAAAGTATAAAAATCGATTATTGAGAACATTAGTTGAGTATTTAAGTAACATGTAGCGAGAATGCAATTAAATTCCAGTTTAGTGTATAACATTTTAAGATAATTTTTCAATTGCGTGTAAACACCTTGCTTGAACTTGTAAGACCTGTGTGCTGTGCTATAAATATAAAAAAAAATACTTAACGACCTCGGGTTTCCTGACAAAATGAAATCTCGACGGTTTTATATGTGGCATTACGGTCAAATTAACCTGTATGTTTAGATACTGTTTATGTGCAAATGTGATGAAATAGTGTTATAGTTCGGTTTATGACCCTAAGAACGATATAATAAAGCGAGCAAGGGTGTTGAAAAACCCCTTTTTCAACACAATCATTCTCCATACCATATATTATATATACTCAACACATGTCTAAAATGCTGCCACTATCTTACCCTAAAGATTTGGCACATTTTTTTTAGGTTTTTTTTTAGATACCTGATGTTAAGCGGACTCTGCATATAACAGGTGCATTTCGTCACAAGTGACGAATTGCACTGCGCCCGTCACAACCTGAGACATACAGTTTCTAAGTCATGTAATTTTACTGGCTCTCAACGAATGCTGCCGGAACACACTGCTAGGTGCTTGGCGACAGATTTTCTACTTGAGGATGGCCAGGCGAGTATTCGCAAATTGCCCTTGCCCACGCGATGTATGGATTCCAAACCACGATCGTAAGATCTGCTCCAATCTATCATCACATTTTCTATTTTCTGAAGAAGAATAATAAATATCGGTAGTTTATATTCAAACAAAGTATGTAGGAGTAACAACTATAAATCACCAAATAACTTCAATAAGTTATTTGGTGATTTATAGTAATAAGTTTTTTATTAAAATATTAATTTGATGTTTTCTTAAAATGTTTAAAAAATATTTGTTATTATTAAATATGGTTTTCCCTAAAGTAACGCCTGAATCTATTCATTAACTTCAATGAGTATACAAAAGTCCCTCATTTGTCTGTAGGTTTGTGTTAAGAAACCCTTTTCACACGCGAATTTATTGCTTAAATGAATATATAAACTACAGTTAAAAGTAACTATACTAGAAAAATCCAGATTTTTAGTTATGCATTTCTAAAGTACCATACTCACAGCAAGAACAACAGTTCATTATAATGTGGACTCTTCAGATGCGTACCTGTAAAACAACAACGTCATTCCATAAATAAGTACATAGCTAAAATATGTTCGTAAAACTTCGACGACTTCGAAACGATAGATAATCGAGAAAATTCCGTGACTCAGTTCTTGTGTGTAAAAGACATCAACGCGCGTAGACCCGTTGATGTCTTTTGCTTTAGAAAACTTATTTATTTATAATATTTCTATTTTTATCTTAAGCCTGCACCGAGGCAGCGATACGTAATTGTGGTTCGTTTGATCCCTTGCTGAATCTTTATTTCTTAATTTTGAGTTATGTAATTATTATATATTATATTTAAGGATTCATTCTATAAATCACGAAACACGATTACTTAAAATTTTCTCTATAGAAAAAAATCCAAAGTTACTCGTACATCTAAAAAACGAAATAAACCTTATCAACCTTAGTACGGCGTAAATACTTAACGGAGAGTCATCTGTATTTAAATGATAAAAAAAACAACATGTTTTCTATGACGTATACACATTACATTTTTCAAATAGGTATTTGTTTTTATTATACGAAGGAAATAAAATAGCAAAACCTTACCAACAGGGACAAGTTGTGAATGACAAGTTAATGCATGCTGTTGGCATACATTTGTTTTATTTTACTTTCAACTGAAATGCGCGTCAGGCCAAGGCACTGCAGAGTTTGGGTTTACGAGTATATATCAAGGCGGTTAAAATTTTTAATCAAATTACTTGTTTCCAATTAGGTATACCTCGGGCTCATTTAAGAGTTGAAAGAATTTGTCTATTAAGGTCATAATTAGAGATGATATGGCTTTCGCCAACTAGTCGACTGGTTGACAATTCCGATTGCAAAAAGACCGACAAGTCGACCGGCTAATCGGCCAAGCCGAACATTACTTTTGCGATTGGCTCTCTCGCTTCCCCTTCACCTACCTAACGGTCACCCCGGCATGGACCTATCATCGAAACAGAGCGCAAACATGATGTCATCGACACCAGGTGCAGAGTTAATGTGACCGTGTTGTAGGTAGTTCATAATTAGTTCACAATTATCCAACAATGTATACGAGGGTGGATTGAAAAGTTCGCGGCCTAACACATAAATACTTGAACTATTTTAATGTAACTGACCTCATTCAATTTGCTTACGCTCTGGTGGTCACATTGTAAAATTTTATCGCAATAGCATTACATATCAGTTTTTAAATTAGACTGAATTTTGTGAGCTTAAGTGCAGCATTTTTAAAGAATGGAGAAAATTTAGCAACGTGCGGTCATCAAATACCTGTTTAAAAAAAAAATCTAACTCCAAAAGAGATTCACGAAGACATGTCAACAATATTGGGAGAATCTGCTCCGTCGTATACGACTGTGAAAAAGTGGGTTGCTGAATTTAAACGCGGACGAGAGAGTATTGAAGATGACCCTCGCTCCGGCCGGCCTACGACGTCTACGACTGAAGAAAACATCGGGAAAATCTGTGATCTTGATCTGTGATTGGCAGATCGGAGATTGACCATCAGGGAGATTACAGATACTATTGGCATCTCGTATGAACGAACACAAAACATCATAGTCAATGAACTTGGATTTTCTAAGGTTTCTGCGCGGTGGGTACCCAGATTGCTTTCAGTTGAACAAAAACGAATACGGCTCACGATTTCTCGCGACTGTTTGGAAATGTTTGAGGCTGATCTACTACATTTTTTGGCCAGATTTGTGACAGTGGATGAAAACTGGGTACACCACTACACCCCAGAGTCAAAACAGCAATCCAAGCAGTGGAAAAAACTTGATGAACTGATGAACTTGACTCCAAATAAAGCCAAAGCAATTTTGTCAGCTGGCAAGGTGATGGCGTCAGTTTTTTGGGATGCTAAGGGTGTCATCATGGTAGACTACCTTGCAAAAGGTGAAACTATAAACTCGGCTTATTACTGCATCCTTTTACGTCGTTTGCGTGAAACAATTAAAGCGAAAAGGCCAGGATTACTCAGCAAGAAAGTGTTGTTTCATCAGGATAATGCACGCGTTCACACGTCTGTTGAATCTATGGCTCAAATTCGCGATTGTTGCTTTGAATTACTGCCGCATCCCGCCTATTCTCCTGATTTGGCACCTTCAGACTTTCATTTATTCCCAAACCTAAAAAAACACCTTGGAGGTCAAAAATTTTCATCAAATGAGGAGGTCGAAGCTGCAGTGGGTGACTTTTTTGAAGGCCTTGAAGAAACTTATTTTATGACTGGCATACAGGCGTTGGAAACCAGATGAAAGAAGTACATTGAGTTAAGTGGAGATTACGTGGAAAAATAAAATTACTTTTGTTTATATTACAAATAGTTTTCTTGCTGAGGCCGCGAACTTTTCAATCCACCCTCGTAGATAAGTTATTAATTACATCAGAGGTACTCGTATATAAAACAAGCGAGGTAGCACAGAGCTTGAGTGGTTATCGTTCAGGGGTATAAATAATAATGATAACTTACAACTGAGTTAAGCACTCTACTTTTTCTGTATTAAGCAGTTTATTATATGGATTAAACAGTTTATTATTATTTTACAAATGAAAACACGTGCTATCATTTGTTATTCTGACTATGCCAGAACAGAATAACAAGCCCTTATCGACCAGCCTCTTTAGTGTCCATCGCGCTTCTAAACGCCGAAGTTATTTTCATGACAACCTAGTATGGCTTATTATACCACCATTGTAACAACAAGGCAGCCACCAATCAGCAACTCGTAGTTTCACAGCAGTTGACCCCCTCAACGACCTATTTTTTTTTAGAGAAGGAAGTAGATACAGTTATATATAAGCTCATAGATAAATATTTTATGTATCTATTAATATTATGCCAAGGAAATGTGACATAAATTTACTTATCTCCTTACGGCGGAAAATAAAATTTGATCGACTCCTGCATTTCTTCAAGTTAAACATGACCTTTTTTCCAAGCGTAAGTGATGTAAGACTTATGATAACTATTATTATTCTCAATTCCAGATACAACGAACGAGTATCATCAGTCACTGCTATGCTTAACATGCCTCTTGGGCACCAGGAACCAACACCAACTGCAAGCAAACCAATGCGAAAGAGCAAACCTCCAGACCGGCATAAACGAGCCTGACCTAGTCCACCAACCAAAGCGTTCAACTATGCTGTGATACTAGCCACCAAAACTGTGATATTGTGAACTTGGACTTTAAAAACATGGGTATACACGTTTTATTAGCTTCGACAGCGCTGAAAACGGTCAGTGTGACTGGTCTCTGGCTGATCCCATTGTTGCTTGGCGCACTGACTTATCATAATTACAATTCGTACGATCCTGAAGCGCGGGTGTTGGATAAAGAGCCGAGGAGAGATTATGACTTTATAGTGGTTGGTGGAGGTTCGGCGGGAGCCGTTGTGGCGAATCGGCTGACAGAAGTCAAGAGTTGGGATGTGCTTTTGTTGGAGAGCGGTAAGTGTTTATCATTCTTCTATGAGGTATGAGGGTTTCTTAAATGACTTACAAGGGCTTGACAAGGTGAAATAGCTTCACTTGAACAGTTTTTAGAGAATATAGTTAATAACTTTATAGGCTTCATTGGCAAAGCGTGTCGCGGGTTTAGGGACGGATGGTCGCAAGTTCGAATCCCGCTTGAAGTTAAAAATTTTATTATTTTTGTCGTAATTTTGTAAAGTTATTCGCATAGCAGGCGTTAATGCAAAAATTACAATGTTGGAAGTATGTAAGAGCTGGAATAATATGTTTTTTTTTTAATGTAATCGGCTAACGGAAGCCAAGAGTTGTTTATCTTGATTATGTATATGTAATTGTTTCTAAAACACGTTCCTTTAAAAGGGCATAGTAAATTACAGACGCATAAAATCTCCATAATATTGAATGCATGTTTATAGATATAATAGTTTAAACGACATCGTTACGACTGTATTGGCCCGAGGGGTGCTATGCTATAATGCGACCCCTTCATCTCTTTCTGTGGTTGCCGTAAGATGCGAGTAAGGGTAAAATACCGGAAGGTGGACATCAGCGCCTTCTGAATAACTGCCATCTTACACTACGATCCCCAAGACGCATGCCAAGCGTAGGGATTATGGAAAATCCCCCTGAACGGTTAGGCTATGTTCAGCAGTAGTCAATATGGCTGATATAGTAGGTACAGTACGACTGTATTCCCGAATGGGTAGACGGAAGTGGCCAAACACCCACGTTTTGCCAGACAGGTTTTGGTCCCAAAGTTACCTATTTTACTACGTTACCTATATACTTTGGGGCGAGCCTATTCTCATATTTCCAAAGGCACATGTCCAGACTCAAACCCAATACCAGTCCGACCTCGGACTAGAACTCAACCTCAAGATGTAATAAAGAAATAGAACCTCAAGATTCGAAGGGACGCTTTCGCCACTACATCGACGAGGCAGTCAGTAAAAATTTAATAATAGCTAAACCTTTTAAACATCACCTGTAGAACAATTTTCATTTATGTTAGGTACTTGATTTATACCTTGTTATCAATCATATAAATTAATAAATTCTAATTAATCCTAGTATAATATGTGAGGTACCGGGTTAGAATGTCACCTCCCCATTTCTTTCCGTGGGTGTTGTAAGAGGCGACTAAGGGAAAAGTGCGCCAAATGAGCAGCATGGCACTTCTCACGTGGATGTGAGTAGGGTGTTGGGCAATAGCGCATTACTGTTACCCTGTTCTGCATCATTAGATGCTGTATACCATATTAGTGCCCTGCCAGGGTTTCATACTATATGTTCTTGTGTTCCTGTCCTATATGCTGTGAGCTTTACTTTTAACATATTATTCGTTATATATTTTTGTGTTTCGTACGTAGTGTGTTAGAGAAAACATTTTGTAGGACCCAGAAACCGTGACCGGTCAATGGCAATAGGCTCGCCCCCTATTACATGGGACCACAACCCCGTTGGTGAAACGTCGGTGTTTACACACCTCCACCTACCCCTTCGGGGAATACAGGCATGATTATATGTATGTAATCCTAGTATACAGACACACCACACTTTTATTGTTCTGTACAATCCTAATCTTCTAGTTAAGCATGCCATATTCGACCGTATTGTCATTCAACGCGGTGAGACGGTCTAAGTGAACCTGCTCAAAAATCCACGTATAATTAAAACATCTGTAAAACACGTTTCAGGTCCCGATGAGAACGAAATTACAGATGTCCCTTCGCTAGCGGGATACCTGCAGCTAACGAAGTTAGACTGGCAGTACAAGACGGAGGCCACTAATTACGCCTGCCTCGGGTTCAAGAAGCACCGATGCAGCTGGCCGAGAGGCAAGGTAATCACGTAGCATTCTTTCTTTAGAGTATATCAAACATTTATTTATTTATTACATAAGAACGGCAATGTCAGGTATACTTAGTAAATAGAGTGAAGTGAACCACTCATAAAATGATACATTGATTGAGCGATCAACATAAATAGAACAATTTATATTCCAAAATAAAAAATAAATCAACACATAGCACTGTCATACAAAATATCATTAATTAACGTGTCAAAAACAAAAATTAAATATAAAATAATATTAAATCTAGAAATAGTTGCTGTAATACAAATAACAACAATTTAAAATATCAAAAATACAAATTCAAAAATAAGATAATATTGTTGTTATACCAGTTATAATCATTTTACGTGTCCAAAATAAGATTGTTAATTAAATAGGAATTGTTGATAACATACGAATGTCACAATTTTCACAAAATAATAATAATAAATTAAAAATAGAAGACAATTTGTCACTAAAAATATCACATTCAGTGCTGACAGTCCGCATTGCATTGAGCCCGTCTAGAACACGGCACAAAGGAGTTTTAGAGCGGGCTTTTTAGCAAATAGCTTGTGTTTACTACTTATTCTTTGTCTGATGTATTGATCGGGTACAAACAGACTGCACAGTGTGTTACTACTCAGGACAGGCAAAAGCCACTCTTGATATTTTACAAGCAGTTGAAAGCTGTTCAAACGAGCTTCTAACCTGCAACGAATTAAAACCCAAATGACCCAAAAGAAAACTGGTGGGGTAAAGGAATGAATTATAGCCATATTCCCTTTTGTACAAATATGTATGAACCCCACTCTAAAGGAGTTCCTTGCAGCTAAGTTTTGATAGCTGCACGGGTCCATAATACACACTCGATGTCTGTCTTGAGTTCCAGAAGCTCCACAGCAACTACCTATTAGTATGGCAAGGTGATGGTATCAAATTCTAATAAAGGGAACTTTAGATGTATTTTTGATACCTGCAGGTACCTAAGATAGCCTGGCAATTCAAGACAGTCATATTCCAAGTCTAAGGATGTTTTTCTAGGCGAATATTCGCATACAACCATGTAGTGAATTATCCCGACGCAGGATTCGAATGCAGAAATTTTGATCAGCATTGGCTAATGACACATGGTACAAAGCCTGCCAAACCGTATAATAGCTGTATTAACATTCCAAAAACCTAAAATTTCTGAAAAATGTACATTGTGTAATGTACCATAGCACATTTTTAGAAATCTAGTGAAACATTGACATTTTTACTTCGCCTACTTTTATTCAAAACATTAAATTTTTATAAATTTTATCTAAGAACTATAAAACTGTCAAATATTAATATTTGTCTTTATTTCATTCAGCTAGACCAATATTTTGGAAATTATTGAGGTTTTTGTTTGGGACCCGATTTAAATTACAAGTAATTTGTGTATTTTAGTTAGTGGATCACAGGCTTACAACTTAGATATATTTTTAGAAGCTATATAATTTGAGCTATAAAATCCAGCAAATTAAATCCTTTTCTGCAGAATTACAACACACCATAAATAACATGCGAGCTACAGTGGGCCACAATAAACAAATGCCCACACAATTTAAAAGTAGTTCAACAGGTTTCTGGCTTATCCTGATAAAATCTTCAAAAACATCATCAGTTACGGAGAGGATTTTTGATTTTACCATAATCATCAAACTAATAATTTCTTTTATATATTTCAGGTTTTGGGAGGCTCCAGCGTGCTCAACTACATGATCTACGTTCGAGGCAACAAATTGGACTACGACCAATGGGAGCAGTTCGGTAACCCTGGGTGGGGATACAGAGATGTTCTCAAATACTTTATCAAGTCAGAAGATAACAGAAACCCATACCTTGCCAAAAGTCAGTATCATGGGAGAGGAGGATACCTAACAGTGCAAGAAGCGCCTTGGAGAACTCCTCTTGTGGCAGCATTCGTCGAAGCAGGTGTCGAGATCGGTTACGATAACCGAGATATCAACGGAGCCGTACAAACCGGCTTCATGATCGCTCAAGGAACAATCCGACGAGGTTCTCGATGCAGCACAGCAAAAGCCTTTTTAAGACCTGTGCGTGCCCGAAAGAACTTAGACATATCATTAAACACACAAGTAACAAGAATTCTAATCAATCCCGTCACTCTAAAAGCCTATGGAGTGGAGTACGTAAAACACGGTGTTAAAAGAGTCGTGTACGCTAAAAAAGAAGTCATACTCTCAGCTGGAGCTATTAACAGTCCTCAACTGCTGATGTTATCAGGGATAGGGCCAAAGGACCATTTGAGAAATGTCGGCATTCGAGTGCTTAAAGACTTGCCAGTTGGGGAGAATCTGCAGGACCACGTCGGAGTCGGTGGACTTACTTTCTTAGTCGATAAACCAGTTGCCATAGTCCAGAACAGGTTCCAAGCGTTCCCTGTTACCATGAGCTATGTTGTAAACGAACGAGGACCAATGACAACCTTGGGAGGATTGGAAGGCATCGCTTTTGTTAACACTAAATACGCAAACAGTTCAGGATTATGGCCGGATATACAATTTCATATGGCTCCAGCGTCGTTTTCATCCGATAATGGTCAAATTGTGCGAAAGATTCTTGGATTAACTGATGAGATTTACGACTCAGTGTATAAACCGATAGCTAATAAGGATGCTTGGACTATCATGCCTCTTCTCCTGCGGCCTAATACTCGTGGCTACGTCAGGTTAAAGAGCTCCAATCCATTTCACTATCCCATAATGAACCCTCGGTACCACGAAGATCCAGTAGACGTGGCGAGATTGGTCGAGGGCATTAAAATCGCAGTGCAAGTTGCCAACGCGTCTCCCTTCAAGCAGTTTAACTCAAGGTTGTATATGAAACCTTTACCGAACTGTAAGCACTATAAATTCATGTCAGATGAGTACATCGAGTGTCAAGTGCGGCATATTTCTATGACGATATACCATCAAAGTGGAACAGCTAAAATGGGACCTTCTTGGGACAAGGAGGCCGTTGTGGATCCCAGATTAAGGGTCCACGGCGTTGAAGGTCTGAGAGTGATAGACGCTAGTGTAATGCCTACAATAGTTAGTGGTAATACGAACGCTGCAGTGATCATGATCGGTGAAAAGGGGTCAGATATGATCAAAGAAGACTGGTTAAATAAACGGTGACAGTAACCTTAAGTCTAACTCTAAGTTACCAATTAGATCAATATGTATGGGCAGATCATTTACTTTAAAAAAACTTACATCATTATTTGTTAAAGAGGCGCCTGAGGTTTTAAGTTAATAAGTTATCGTTCTTACCTTAGGCGTATTATATTTCATGTGTCATGTTTCAACTGAAGCGTTGGAACGTGTGATAAATATATTCAATGGTATTTGGCGGGAATTAGTTTGACTTACTTTCCTGCTAAAGCAATGATTTCGTGTAACGTGAAATATGCACCGCCATCTCGACCTTCAATTATGCATGCTGGACAACCATCACAATAAGCAGCACGATCGAAAAATAACTTGATGCATCTTTGCGAAGCATCAACAGTTGTAGACTCCGGCAGCTCAGTATCAAAAGAAAAACCTCATTTCCGATTCAGCATTCGAAAAGGATTTATCTTTTGAAGGTGGAATGATGGTAGCAGTACATATATATTCATCTTACTCGGTAGCATTATGATATTAGTATCACCAAATATTTGTTTATATATATAGTATTGGGTTTCTTGAATACAAAGATATCAGTTATTTCTCAAGTATTTTAAATGTAATGTATAAAATTTCACCTGCTTTATTATATTGATAATGGTTATTCATTAACGTCACAAAGAAATTTTATTAACGAGAAGTGTCGTTAAAAAAGACTCGAAGCAAATATCCGGTATGATGCTTAGTTTATTTACTTTCGCCTTATCTATGTCAAAGTATCTACTACAAGTTGTCATCAAACAATATGATAAAGTAAATGATCTGCCTTAGATTCGTTTTTATGTTCCCAAAGATTTATACAACGTTTTTTTGTTTTCTTAATATTTTACAAAGTGTTTATACTTTGTATGATTGATGTTACGTTTTCCATATTATTTTTTTTATTTTGAGGTGTTAATTTAATACTGTACATATATATTTATGTTACATACATAGATAAGAATTGTAAATAGTTGTGTAAATATGTAAAAATAGTACTTTAACCTTTAGAAATTCTATTTATTTCTATAGAATGCCATATATCTGTAAAAACTGAATAGAAGTCATACTATCATCAGTTAATAGGTACATAATATGTATCCCGTGTATAACAGTTGAAAAACAAAAACATAATTAAAAAATAAAAGAAATACTTGGTCAAAGCAAACTGCTGAATTTAGGACAATTTATGTTCAATTAAATACTTCAATAATATACGTACCCACCGGCCGTTACTACCCTATATGTATGTCAAAAATGCTTTAGCTTACAGTAGCTCTGCTTCAGAAAACGCAAGCTTTACATCAAAAGACAGCCACGATAGCTGCTCTTAAGTTTCCGTACTAGAAAACGTGACCCTATTTCTAAACATATACCAACTAAATTGAAGTCGAAATCTAGCCTAAACCGCAATAAAAATAACAACGATGCTAGAATAATCCAGACTTCTTTGGGAGAAATCCTACCAACATCATATAAAAAAATCTGTTAGTGAATAAAATCTTACTTCAAATTTAGCAATTTCAAAATAATTTTTATTTTGTTTCGATTTTTTTAACAATATTTTTTACGGTTTATTATTTCCTCATCGTACATAATGGGTGGGTTAACTAACTCAGTTTCAAAATTATTTGCGTTATATATAAACTGTAAGAGACATTAAGGTAAGGTGATAGACATCAAGGTAACAACGCCTTGTCTTTTGTAAGCCGCAGCAATGTACTTTGCTTTGCTAAGTTACGGACTGAAGGAAATGACAGCATATTGGAAAAATTAAGCACACGGTATCAATAGGGCAGCAATCATAATGAAATAGCGCGTAAACAATTTCCGTGTTCTGACCGATATTGCATCAGTTATGGGCGGGAATCTTTTAAAATATGCGGGATCTCTGTGCAGCATAATACAAATCCAATTTAAAATGAGAAAGGGCAATTTAATAATTCAATTAACATGAGATGAGCCCGATGTCAGGCTCGCTTCCTATTACGTGGGACCAAAACTAATATTTCGAAACGCGGGTATTTAGATAACTTTTCACCGTCTTCGTGGATATACAAGCAGTATTGTTTTTCTTTCATACATTATGTTCATAGAGCAATGATATAAAGGTTTGAAATTATAGGTACGTATGGTAGATACCTACATACATTTTGTTACCTGAATAAAAAACGAACAACATGTTGACATGTCAATTATATATTTTTGAGAATTATGGTGAAAAATTCAAGTTTAAAAATAGATATTATATACATAATTACTGTACCTAATTTGTTGTTTGACTTGTTTTATGAAAATAAAATATATTTTACATGTTTGTATTTTGTGTGCTTTATTTGTTATTCTTAATTAATTTTCACGTTATTCTTAATAATCGGATTCAAAATAATTGACCAGGCGAAGGTCTCTGTTGCAAGTTGGGGTCCTTAGCATTAGTAAGATTGTACGTGTGTTGGCTTAAAGATTATTCATAAGCGCCTGATGTGACTTTAATTATATTTGGTTTTAGTTTTAGTTTTAGTTTAGGAAGGACATAGATGCTGGCTACCGCCTGTGCGGTCGTCCAGCTCCACCGGGTTTTGGGCGAGGGCCTGGCCCTACAATAGCCCGGGAGGGAGAAGTGCCGAAGGCACTTCTCCCGAGACGGGCGTAGAAGGCGAAAAGCGCTTTCTACCTCCGTCTCCTGCGGACGCCGAAAACGTACCGCTACTATAGGAGGGGTTGACAGCGAGCTCAAGGGCACCACTGTGGTTCGGACCTCGGCTTGTCTCGCTGTCGAGAGACATGGGGGGGATCGGAGCAAAATGCCTCTGTGCAACTGCAGTGTTGCACAATTGGGCCCTACTGAATAATACTCTTTGACTATTTGGAGAGCAATTTATCGTGACCTTGGTTTTGCCTC
Organism: Plagodis dolabraria; assembly: GCA_963854805.1. NCBI lineage: Eukaryota > Metazoa > Arthropoda > Insecta > Lepidoptera > Geometridae > Plagodis > Plagodis dolabraria. The sequence continues at coordinate 18,265,147 of OY978461.1, forward strand.
GAGCTCGCCGGCGAGCTCGGTGTTTGATTGTGTGACCTCTGATTACCTCACACCTGGGGATTTTACCTCGACGACTTGCGGATAACGCTAAAGCTGCCAACGTAATGGCTGCGATGGGGTCATCCGGGTCGTCTAATACCTGCCGTGGTCGGCGACGGGGGGGTTTGAAAAATGGGATAGAAGAGGCAGTCGAGTAGTTCGATGCCTGGACAACCAATGGGTTCGGGTGGTGGGGCGCTCGATCAAAGTATCGGCGGGCGCAGTCCTTATTGAACTGCGCTAGAGAGGGAAGGTTTAAGTCGCAATGCAACTCGGTGTTCCGGATATACCACGGGGCGCCGGTTGCATTACGAAGAAAACGGTTTTGGATGACTTGAAGTTTATGAAGGTGGGCCTCACTAGCATGACTAAACACTACTGATGCGTAAGTCATGATGGGGCGGATGCAGGCAGTGTAAAGTGTCTTCTTATTACTAAGAGACATTTTACTCTCTTTGCGAAGTAGGGGACCAAGGCGACCCATTATGAAGGCCGCTCTGTTACGGACGGTTGTTATGTGATCGTTAAAGGTGAGATGACGATCAAGGGTGACTCCGAGGTATTTTGTTCTAGGAACCCAGGGAATGGGTTCGTCGAACAAAATAAGCGGTTTCGGGTAAGGGGAGCGTGTCTTCTCAGTAAAGCACATAGCTGTGCTTTTAGCTGGGTTGACCGCGATGCGCCATTTTCGGAACCAGTCACCGATCTCGGTGATGGCCCGTTGCATGACGAAATAGGACTGTCTGTTGATATGCCACCCAGTGGTGTAAATGGCGGTATCATCCGCATATTGGGCTAGGAATACTTTGGGCTGAGAGCGTGGGATGTCACTGGTATACAGTGCAAAGAGAATAGGTGATAGCACGGAGCCCTGAGGGACTCCGGCTCTGACTGGGTGGGGGGAGGAGAGGGTGCCTTCCACGCGATAGCGAAAGCTTCTGGCTTTAAGGAAGTCTTGTAGGATGAGCACAAGACGTTCTGGCACGCCAAATTGGTATAGCTTGTAGATCAAGCCGTTGTGCCAGACTTTGTCAAAAGCTTTCGCTACGTCGAGGAAGACTGCTAGCGTAGTCTGGGGTTTGGGGTACTTATTGAAGCCCTCAATGATGTGCTCCGTGAGGCGGTGCACCTGTTGGACGCATGAGTGTCCGGGTCTGAAGCCAAACTGCTCATCTGGGATAAGGTGGTGTTCCTTAGCATGGGACTGGAGACGGTTTGCAAGTAACCGCTCGTAAAGTTTGCCTAAGGCACTGAGGAGGCTGATGGGGCGGTAACTGGTGGGGTCAGATGAGCTTTTGCCTGGTTTGTGAATGCCAATGACATTTGCACATTTCCAGGTGTCTGGGAATAAGCAGTGGCTCATAGCAGCATTGAAGATGCTGACTAAGAGATGGATGAGAGGAGGAGAGAGGGTTTTAAGAACCCTGTTGGAGATGCCATCGGCACCGGGGGATTTGCGCGGTCGGAGGGCCTTGATCAGTCTCTCCACCTCAGCGTAAGTCGCTAAGGTGATTGGTGGGAGTTCAGAGGTGACCACAGAGCTTTTACGTTCGACTTCAGCATCCACCGAATCGAGGTGAGCTTGGTCAACGTGATCTACGTTAGGGGAACACTGAGCCTCTAGGCTATCAGCTAGGCACTCAGCTTTGTCTTCGTCAAAGAACGCTGGGACTAGTGGGACTGGTCTGTATAAGGGAGGCATGTCGTTATGGTTACTTCCTTTCAAGCCTCGCGCCAAGTCCCAGTAAGCATGGTGGCTTGGCACGAGGTTTGAAAGTTTATCGCCCCATTGTTGATCACGCAACTCAGACATGCGACTTTGAACCATGCGTTCAAAGTGGCGTTTCTTAGTTTTGTTCTCTTTACTGGGGTAAGAGTCGTAATGTCGGGTTACTGCTTTACTCTCCGTCACCAATCGCCTCACATCCGCTGGAATGACAAGGCGCCGGTCGTCCGGCACTATGACCTCCTTTGCGGATGCACCTACTACGGTGGAGAGGTGATTGGTGAACGAATCGATCGCAAGGGTTACGTCATCTTTTGTCAGGATGTCGTCAGGGATCTTGTCTAGGTCCGGTGAACTGATAGCCTTTAGGGCATCGCCTACTTGCTTCCAGTTCACTATCGTCTTAGTGGGGCGGGGGAGGTCAGTCGTTGGGTCGGGACCTAGTCGCAGTATAATGGGTCGGTGGTCAGAGTGAAGCTCGTGAACCACTTCTATGGAGCGTAACCGGAGTGTTACGCCTCTGAATAGTGCCATGTCAAGCAAGTCAGATCGGTGGTTTTCCATATAAGGGTAGTGAGTGGGCTCAGTGGGCGCAATTATGTCAAAGTTAAGTTCTGCGATTAGGTTTTCAAGTGCAATACCTCTGGGATTGTTGACGTTACAATTCCATAGGATGTGCTTACTGTTGAAGTCGCCAATCAGAATGACGGCGCTTCCTAATGAGAATAGGGCTTCTAAGTCAGCTCGGACGATCGGCTTTTTGCAAGCTTGGTAACAGGATGCTATGACTATAGGTTGATGACCAGTCATAGCTAGGAGGCAACAAGATGCTTCCATATTAACAAGAGTCGGGGTAGGTAGGGGAATGCAGTGCAGGGACCTTTTGTAATAGATAAGAGTGCCTCCCCCACGGGAGTTCACTCTATCATCACGTACCGTTCTGTAATTGGCAAACCTAGGGTTCGCCTTCCCCGGTTTTAGAAAGGTTTCCTGCACGCATATGATATCGATAAGGTGGGTACAACAAAAGTCGTGGACGAGGTCACGTTGTCTGAAGAGGCCGTCAGCGTTAAATGACGCTAACGAAACTGAGTACGGTTTCGTGCGTTCGGTTGTACTACCCATAGTGGTTGTACTGGGGAGGGGCCTGGGGAACGAAGCGCTTAAGGGCGCTAAGTAAATTCGCGTGTTCCAATGTGTATTGGATCACGTCCGCTGGGGATTGAGCGTATTGCATCTTGTGGAATAGCTCTTGTACCTCATTGATGTCAACCGACATAGCCAGATCGCTGACTAGGTTGATTGCCTCTTGAAGAGGGGCAGCCATCAATGGCATAGGTGGAGCTTGTGGCCGGGAAGCGGCGCGGGGAGGCGCGCGAATGGTGTTGGCGACGGGTGCCGGGAGCGCGGGGCGAGCCGGGGCCGGTGCGCGGGCAGGGGCCGCGGCGCGGGCGGGTGCGGGTGCGGGCGCGGGTGCGGGCGCGCGGGCCGGGGCGCGGGCGGTAGCGACGGTCTTAACCATACTGGGTGGTTTAGACCATGCGTTACGGGCTGGGAGCGGCGCGGGTATTACCTGTGAGGCAGGTACTACCGTTAGTTTAGGGCTTACCCGTTGGTAACGGTCGTAAGAGGGACGGGTCGGCCTATGCCTTGCCACCCTGTGGTTCACTCGTGGTGCTTTAGGGCAACCACGGTAATTCGCGGTATGCCCTTGAGCACCGCATAAAACACAGCTGGGTGGGTCCGGTGAATCCCGGGTGCGAGTGCACGCTGCTGTCGCGTGATCGCCTAGGCACTTAACGCACCTAGCGCGAGCGAAGCAGAAACGGGAGGCGTGCCCGTATAGTTGGCAGTTATGGCACTGCGAGGGACTCCCATTTTTGTATGGGGCTTGGACATCGAGTCCTGAGAGGCCACAGACCTTTTTTAAATTAAAAATGGCCTTGCCTTCAGGTGTACGATCTAGTACTACGAGTACTAGATCGTAGGGACTGCGGTCCTTCCCGCTGTACATGCGGTGAACTGCATGTACGGGGAAGTCTTGTGCCTTTAGGTCGGCACATACCGAATCGGTATGTACCTCCTTGGGCACACCGCGGATGACCACTCGGAGGACTTTCTCCTCTTCGAGCGCATAAGTGTGAAAACTTATGCTCTCTTTACGGAGGAGCTTTGTTAGCGCTCTGTGGTCGCTAATGGTGGACACTTGAACTTTAATGCCCTGCTGCGTGGAGCGGGCATTAGTGTAGTGGATCCCACGATCCGAAACTAAACGGGACAGCATGTCCCATTTGGTTTTGTCCTGAATGAACAGGGGCGGAGGCGGTTTTTCGCGGCGCGCGCTCGCGTACTGAGGGGACGCGGCAGTGGTGGCCGGAGCGGAGGGAGGAGACGCGGGGCGCGGGGCGGGGGTCGGCTTCTTGCCGGAGGCGGGGGCCTTAGCGGGTGCCTTGGCGGGAGGGGCGGAAGTTGCGCAACTAGCGGCTTTAGGAGCACGCTTGCGTTTGCGGTCAACGACGGTATAGCCGTCGTTATCGGAGTCCGAGTCAGTGCGTAAGGCGCGACTCGGATCTACTTCCATCTCCGTTTCGGAGTCCGAAGTGGGCTCGACAACGGCGATGGAGGGACGGGTGCTCGCTGGCCTCCCGATCGGTGAGCGCGAGCGAGACCTCTCACGGGGAGGGGCTGCCACCGTGCGTCTATTGTCCGGGCCCGGGGCGGGCGAAAGCGGGCTGTCCTCTGAGAAGGACCGGGTCAGAGGAGGGACGTTGGCCTCCGGGATTGAAGTCCCGGAGGGAGCAATAAGAGTGTCCGTGAGGCGGGCACTCGCTTCCTCTTCTAGGAGTTGCATATGAGCAACATACAGATCGGGGTGGCGGAGGGCGAAGGTCTGAAGGACCTGCACCTCACCGTTAGAGGGACGGGACTGCATCCTGAGGGGAATACTCAGGACGCCCTATCAAGGGTTTGAATTCCCTCACACACCTTGTGAGCTCACTGTGTGAGAGGGAGTGTGTACCTAAGGTGTGCCCTAGTTGTGTACCCTCTCCGAGCTTTTTTCTCGGCGGAGAGGGGTGCTCCTAAGCGCTACTCCGGGGTTGACTAGGGGCGACCCCAAGGCCAGTAATCCCGGAGCCCAGCTTGCTTCGGCTGACCCGTGAAGCGGGAAAGGCCACGGTGCAAGGTTAAACCAAAACAACAACAGTGGCCGTTGTCACCGTAGGGTGTCACACTGCGACCGCAGCAAATGGCGGATTTGATCGTTCAGACGGGTTTGGCTGACGCTACCCCACGCCTGAACGACGTCGCTTAACAGCACAAAGTGTGTTGTTACGCGACTGTTACTATGTTGTGTCGGGTAGTAAAGTGGTGAAATGCGCACCGAAAAGTGCGGTCAAAACAAGACCACCAGCCCGATATGATGTTGTTCGTCCGAAACAAGGGACTTGGGTAGGTGGTAATGCCTGACGTCTTAGAGCGCCTCTGCGCGCCGGCACGGCGAGCTCATAGCTCACGTTGCACGGCGGTCGGTGGCTGCTCAGCTTCTGCACAGAAAACAAAACTTCGTCAGGACTGCGTATTCCAAGGCACTGGTCTGCAACTGGCGTCGGAACGATAACCCGAGTGAGACGGCAATAGTGCGGGGACTATTGCGGTCTCACTGGGAGATACTGGCGGAGCTGTAGACAGGTGTGCACGGCGTGGCGGCACAGGTCGGAATGAGTATATTTGGTTTGAAGGCAGCTGATATAAATTGAATTCGCAAGTTCGTATAAGGGGTAAAACGGTCAGCGGGGCTTGAAATATTCTCAATATAATATGTACCTAGTCTTAAATTATGGTTGAAATTTTCTGACGAAAATACAAAATGAGGCAATATCAATGAGAGAAAAAATAGGTCGGTTCGAGGGGGATATCATATTTTGCCTGTTGTTAAGGAATTTCGGAAACGTTCTAGACCTGACTGGCGAACATCCTCAAGTTGATCAGCAGTAATACTTGAGAGCCAGTAATTCTAGGACAAGCCTGTTCAACATCCTCGAGTACAACATCACTTATCAATAAATGAGATGGTGATCAAAATGTAGCCTAAGACTGTAAAAGGTGTGAGAGTCCCATTTTGTATAATTGGCTACCATTTCGGGCGTTTAAACATTTTTTAAAGCTCATAAATTCTCGTTGGAGCTAAATAAGTGATGGCTCTTGTAACATTTCTCGAGCCTCGCTGTTCCGATGCTAGCTGTATTGATGTAGCACGGCGCGACGATCGATGCGTGGGAACGAGGCACGGCTAGATCTATCACACCTTATTAATTACCAAAGTTGAATTAAGTTAAAGGTAACCTTCAAGCGGTAGTGTGGCGTCGAGTCGACCGTAGTCGAAACCTTTTTATTCAAAATTTGGTTACTTTTTGTCGCATGCATTTCGCATCCTTGACTATGATAAAAAATCACGAGAAAAACAGTTCTCATTCCTTCGGTGGGCCCCCAGAAGCTAACAGATCGTATTTGTTCATGGTCAGTTTGGTCATGGCGCAGTAGACGAAAAAAACGGGTCATGGCGCAGTAGACGAAAAAACGCCACGCGCCTGTTGTCGAAAATCTTAATAAATATTATAGAATTAAGATCTTTATTGTTTTTAGTCTACAGCTAACTAATAGTGCAACACTTGCGCAAATCAAAGGAAGAGATAAAGTGAATAAAACCGGATAAATCAAGGCTCAGAACTTTGTTATTTGATTTTGAAAAAATTTTGAGTTTCAATTTTTTTTAATATACATTTTGTCCTTACTGTGTAAGTAGTGATCAAGGGTCTGAATACAAAAAAAATATGCATATGATAAATAAGTGTTTGATATCCCTGAAATATCCCATAGGGCATTTAGGTAACGCGCGACTGATAATAAAAACAAATGACACGCACATGTGAAGGTTAACACGGGAAAGCCAGAATATTCACATATATAATTATTATATTTGTGATAACAAACAAAACGGTTCGTGCATTTATCTGCAATATATGTATAACTGACTAGGAAAGTAATAACCAATACCTTCAGTTAAATGCTTTGCAGTAAATTTTAACGATCAAAGCGTGTTACGAATGCGCAAGTTACCCTCCAATATAAAATACTGATGCAGCGACGCCGGCGTTCCCGAGCACCACGGTACCAGCAGTTGGAATCGATCGCCGAAACCTCTCACATATCGGCAACGGTAAAATAAATAATTTATAGCGATTAAATAAAAATTCGATGAGAGTAGGGTGTGGCTGCACATTAGGCACGCAAAGGGACTCTTTACAATCTTATCGCCCACACAAGCAATGTCATCAGGGCGGCGGATATCTATAAAATTGAAGCCAGTACTTTCTCGACATTTCTTTGTGTCATTTCTTTTATTTCATATAATCTAAAATACCACCCCATCTATCATGGGGCAAGAGTAAAAAACTATATTCTGTAAGTTACTTCAAAAGACATTTGCTTAATGCTTGTATTGTATTCATTATTTTGACAACTACCTCTGAGCAAAGCCGGGCTTTCCGTACTTCTAAAATAGGCTCCAAAAATTTGTCTGGAATTTAATATGCTGGTACCTTTTATGTACCAGCAATATCCTTGAAAAATCCATTATTCTCGAGTTTTGTTTACAAAATTGTCGAGTGATAAAAGTTTTCACTCAGAATTTGGCCCTATACGCTCTAAGCAGATCTAATTAAAGAGAAAAAAAAACAATTCTTACCATACTGTTAAATTTTTTTTTACTTATATTGTTCCCATTATTTAGTAAGTAACGCACAATAGAAGCCTTGGTACCTACGTAATAAGAGCACTGCTGGCAACACTATGATGGCCTCGAACTTAGCTCCACTCTCGGCCTTCAAGTTTAGTCATCATTGCAACCCTTCCTGTCCGCGGTATAATTGCTTGCCTCGACTTTCGGTCTTAGCCATTTCAGCTTGTCCATAAAGGGTCGCATTGCTAACTACGCTGTTATTGCCAGGACCAACGGCTACGCTGGTCTGTCGGCTATCAACATCGCTGCTAACAACGCAGTCTTTGATGTATACTAATTTTCAAATACATTTTTTTTCTGTCAAGTACAAATTTATGTCTCGAAGAGTCAAGACACCTTGGGGATGCTTCGTGTAAAATCGAAACGCGTCGACAAGTCATTCGGTTTGACTGCGTGGCGTTTGTGACGTCACGGCTGCTCAATAGGAAAATTTGGCGGAACTGTCATTATAGATATATTTATTTTTATATTTAAGTGTTTTATTAAAGTATTAATGTGATGTTTTCTTAAAGTACCTTTAAACTATTTTTTATTAACAAATTTTTTCGTCAATATTGGTTAATTCTACCTACATAGAAACAGATATGGATGATTATTAAGCACACCTATTCGTATTTTGTTCCTGCTCAGCCAAAAATGCTAAACAAATATATCAAGTGACCTTTAACTTCCTCTGTTTTAGCTAACGATTATAGTTTTGTATTATCTACGGTATGTCTGCCTTGAAAAGTTCACCCTTCTAATAAATACGGAGAGCTTCTGGTTGAGCTGAAGACTTCCCGATGCGAGAATTACCGGAAAATCTGACCTTATCCAACACAAAAACGGGTATCAAAAAATGAGAAATCACTTCTTATTCATAGTCACAGATCATAGTTCTATGATCTGTGACTATGATTGAATCAATGACAGAGTTGTTAGCAGTGATGTTGATAGCCGACAGACCAGCGTAGCCGTTGGTCCTGACCATAACAGCGTAGTTAGCAATGCGACCCAATATGGACAAGCTGAAATGGCTAAGACCGAAGGTCGAGACAAGCAATTATACCGCGGACAGCAAGGGTTGCAATGATGACTAAACTTGAAGGCCGAGAGTGGAGCTAAGTTCGAGGCCATCATAGTGTTGCCAGCAGTGCACTTATTACGTACCAAGGCTTGTATTGTGCGTTACTCAAATAATGGGAACAATATAAGTAAAAATAAATTGCACAGTATAGTAAGAATTGTTTTTTTCTCTTTAATCATAGTTCTATGATCAGTGTTTTTAGTGCTTGTGAGTTTTCATTAGTGCCTATTTATGTGATCGTAAGGAAACAAGCATCCTCCTCACCCCACCTGATGTAAAGGGGACTGGGACTAATTTAATTCGTCACAAGTTAACGTCCACGAATTCAATAAGGAAGTTCAAATAAAATATATAAGCGGAAGAATCATTTAACTTATCCATATTTTTAAAATACTGAAAAATAAAGACTATGATTATATTTATTTATTTTAACCTTATTCCTGCGTCGAAATTTTACCACCGCACATCTCGACACCGTCAAAAGTCCCATCCCCACATCCAGCAAGTATGGACATCACATACTGTTCGCTTTTGTCGCTCCTTTCTTCCGCGTACTTGTGGGATGTGGAACGACCTACCTCCGGAGGTCTTTCCGCGAGGCTACGACATGGACCATTTTAAAAGGGGCATCTACAAATTCCTCTCTGGGCAGGCAACGCATCGGCAGCGCATCTAGTGTTGCAGATGTCCATAGGCGGCGGTTACGTTTACCATCAGGCGGGCCGTAAGAGGTTATTTTTTTTATACAGTAACTGACATCTCACCTGCTGGTAAGATGTTGTTCGGGCTAACCTATAACAGGACAGCTATCGAAACACACCGTTAGGTGTTTGGCGACATATTTCCTACTCGAGGGTGGTAGCTAGTCAGGCGGGGATTCGCTAAATGCCCTATCACCCTGACGGCTTAACTAACGTGCCCTCCGAAGCACGGCAGCGCTCAATAGTAATGGCACTAGCGGTCACCCATCCAACATGAAAAAACAAATATGTATTAAATTTACACTACTCAATATTAATTAGGTCTTACTTTAACAAAAACTGGTATACTTATCTATAATATAGTTTTGTTACGTATACATTTTGGAGTTTATCAAGTTAAGTTTTAACCAAGAGATTAACCTGTTTTCACAATGACGTTTAATTGATCTTGTACGCCTAATTTCCACAGAATTTCTATACTAGCTTTAAAATTACGCTAGGGTTGCCACTGTTGAGTTACTATTTGTTGCGCAACTTTTTTTTTCGTCCCTATGCTGTAGCATGTGATCCCACTTGCTAAGGTACGGAAGTTAGTTTAGTTTACGTACGGAGAACTCATTAAGTAGGGTATAAAAATAATTTTAATATTATTTATATTATTTTAATCTAAAAAAATAGGAATCGGAGTCTATAAGTACACTATAAGTATAGAGCATGGCCTGAATGGCGCTTGGCCGGTTTTTAAATTGTTATATATTATAATAGGCAAGCATTTGACCGCACCTTGACTGCGTGGTGGAAACCGACGACGTGGTCGAGCGACGGTGAAACATGCTTGCATAGGAGTTACCTATCACCATCTAAAGTTGAATGACAACTCTCTTCCTGCGTATTTTTGGAATATCGACTATGTACTTACGCCACGTTCCTTTATGCGTCTTGTTGACCTATGAAAGAAAAAGCACGGGTGCGGGGAGGGGGTACCGTCTTCCTATTAATTTTAGCCCACATATTTCAAATAATATACAATTAACTGGAAAATGGGGATGTCATATATGATAAAAGGAACGGCGAAGACAAAACGAAGCTAGTTCGGGAACCTATGGATTCAAATTTACTCTGTACCTATGTAAGTCAATAAAAACTATTTGTAAACTAAAAAAAAACTTTATATTCCTTAGAAGAAGTGATGGCCTAGCTGCAATATCTATGGAGTGCTATCAAAGGTCCCAGGAACCGATCTCGCCGCGGCGGTCTTCTACTTCACCGCATGTTGGTGCGATATTTTGCGAATGCGCGTCAAGTTCTTTATGGCGGATTCCGGCAGTTATCCTTGAAAGCCAGTTCCCACCTATTTACCATTTTTGACTACATAGTCTTTTATCATCGAGTAAAACTGTTGTCAAACTTCAAAGGCAATCAGCATTGAAAAGTGAAAAAGTTACTGTGAAGTAAAAACCACAGTAAATGGACCTAGCGTAAGTTTCCCTCGTGACACAACGCGAGCACGTAAACGCATTCTTGTATGGCGAATTACTTGATCCACTAACGCACCGCAAGGGTCGCTTTGCTATTGCTATACAAATGCGCGATAACGTGCTCGCGATCAACTGTGACAAAAACTCGCGCTACGCCCATCATCTTACCTCGGCTGCGGAACAAGGACTCCACATATCATTGACAGATCCACATAATCAAATTTAAAAAAAGTACTTTCTAAAAAAGTATCTCAGCTTCACTGATGTTTTTTGGCTTACATATAGAGCCTAAAAAACATCAATGAAACCTGACAACCCTACTTATGACAAAGAATGCAAAACCAACGGCAATCTAATAACAATCAGATCATCATTAAATTGAAATAATTTTTATAATAGTTTTTTTTTTATTAGGAACCGGAATTTAATTTGCAGGTAAAGGGCCTTAAACCTGTTTAACAGATAATTTTGCACTTAGTACCCAAAAATGTACACTTGTGGACGTTCTTTGGTTTAGTCAAGTGCTTTAGTGATATTGGTTTGACATTCAAATTGTTAAGTGAAGGTTCTAATATGTGGTCTTTTCAAATCATTATTAGGTAAGCTTTTACTTTTTTTCTATTTCGTTTAATATCTGCTTTGAGGGAACTTTTAGGGATAAGTGAAGGTAAATACATTTTGTGATAATTGCGCTTAAACAATTACATATTTTACAATTTCATACTACCTACAACGAAGACGTGACGTTTGAAATATTTTATTACGTTACCCAGTCGGAACAATGATCAAAGCATTTCGATTTTTCACGAAGCATCGTCAGGTGTTCACTCTAGAAGCATGCGATCGTAAAATTTTTATTTTGCTTTTTCACGAAGCACCATCAAGGTGATCGTAAATTTTGGTAGCTAGTCACAGGCATTCGCAAAATGCCCTAACACTATGCCATCCTAAGATAACAACCAGAACAGACGGCTTGATGCACTGAAGCGCTCAGTAGTAATGCAACTAGCGGTCTCCCATCCAAGTCACGGCCGCAGCAGACGTTGTTGAATTTAGTTTCAAGAAAGACTAAGCAAGCTACAAGTGCTCCAATAAGTGGACAAAAAGTTCAACAAACACCATCAGTACTAATATTATAAATGCGAAAGTAACTCTGTCTGTCTGTCTGTCTGTTACGCTTTCACGCCAAAACTACTGGACCGATTTGAATGAAATTTGGTATGGAGATAGTTTGAGACCCAGGAAAAAACATAGGATAGTTTTTATCCGACTGTGCAAAAAGAGGTTAATGTTTTCGCACGCTAACCGACATACGCGCGGGCGGAGCCGCGCCCGGAAAGCTAGTTTATAATAAATCAGGTATTATTATTATAATTACAGTACATGGGTAACTACGAGTATTGTGGAGCTAATGATTTGCCCTAGCCTGCCTTTCTTATATGCATCATGGTAAGACACTTGGATTCTGGTAGGCCATTTTGCGAACGGATACCTGGCTAGCTACCACCTTCAAGTAAAAAATCTGTCACCAATCACCTAACGATGTGTTACAGCAGCTGTCCTTGAGAGCCAGTAATACAAGGCTAGCCTGAACAACATCTTCAACCACATCATCTCTCTTCACCATAAGGGGAGACAGTGGTCAAAGATTAGACCATTTGTGTAATATTATCACACACGATTGTACTATCAATGCTATAGGTGTATTTTGCGATCTTATTAAGGCATTCGACTATGTGTAGGGCACCGCACACTGATTTGTAAACTTTCACAATATGCTGTATTCGTGAAAAAGCTCTAAATCCAATAGTCATATCAGTCACACAGGCTATAGAAGGTTGGAAATAAATGCCAATAAATCTCCCGTTCCTGGGTCTAAATAAGGTTACTGCTCATGGTAACATTGAGGGAACTTAGTGACGTCAATTATTTTAACATGCTGCCAGCATGATGGTCGCGCTGCCAACTGGTAGTGGGCTAGAGCTTTTGGGTTGCCTGTGAGTCTGCAATGGCTTTTAGGATGTCTAAATGCTTTCATGCACCTGTAGTTTTGTGCATAGTTCGTAGTATTTTGATTAAAAAAATAAAGGCATTCCCACGGTAAAAAATATTCGAACTTATACAAGATATAAAAATAATACACAAGAAAAAGCTCTCATATATTAAAATTCACTCCTTGTGAATGGCGTACAGAATCAACGTGTGATATGTGTACCAAACGAATAATGGAGCATATTCAAGAAATGGTACTTATTTACCAATGCCTTGTGAATTACAAACGTACCCAAACAGAAAAACTAAGAACAAAAGAAAAATAACTAATAACCAACCTCTTTTCATATTTTATGTCATGTTAGTTATATATATCTGATACGAGTGAAATGGGAATACGACACGACGTTAGGTTACTGACGCACGAACGGCCAAAACAAAAACAAACAGTAAAAAGTGGTATGCCAACGTTTTTGTCTGTATTAAGATACCTGAAATTAGTTGCGGTTAGATGACGTCAAACAAAATATGTAAGCTTTACATTTGGAAATGTTGGTAACTGGCTGCAATAAAAAAGGAGTTTTTTATGATAATGAATAAGAACCAAAAATAGACTGATTGTATTTTTTTCTAATGTGTCTTTATTAGACAATTGTCGTATTTTTTCTGGGTTTTCCCAAAAGCCAAGCACGAGCAATGTACGTAATCTCTGATTATTTTTTTACCTTCGGGATTAAAAGTCCGATTAAGGGATCAACATAAAACATTTCCTGTATTCACTGAAGTTATCTATAATTACACCCAGTTTGCCTAATAGTTGAATCCATCTAGTCGATTGGTTATATATATAGTATTCTTTTCTGTTAGAAAGTTTTATACAGGACGGAAAAGAGTTTGAATTAGGAACATGATTATTGTTCCTTACAGGGCATTTACTGGTCACGGGTCGTGATCAACTAGATCGTAATCTTATTAGTTTATTATGCAGAAAGTATTTAAGTAGGTAACTCAACGTTTATAAAAGTGACTCGAAACTAAAAACAAATGAATAAGGCGCGAATACCGACTGCTCAAGGCAGCGAAATAAAATTTCACGGATTATTAGTAAAGCAAATTATTAAGAAGATGAGGTCATATATTTTTTTAGTTATAAAGTAAGTTTTAGTTTACTTTAAGACGGATGCTGAAAAGTCTTTTATCAATATTTAAGCCACTTTAAAAAAAATTGAGGAGGTTCTCAATTCGTCTTTTTTTATTTTATTTTTTTTGTTTGTTATCTCAGCACTTTTGACTGGGTGAACCAATTTTTTTTTTTTATTTGAAAGCTTGTCGTTTGGTTTCATTTAAACTTCATAAAAATCAGTCAAGCCGTTTTTTGGTGTTACACTCCAATAACTAAAAATATTTTCCTACCTTCATGATGCAGTCGTTGACAGTGAATGACAATCGATCCCGTTAGTAGCAAGGGTAAAATGAGCGAAGAAAAATTTTTTTTTATACTTTTGCATATTTTGTTTGATTGTCTATATTATACTTGATCGCGATAAACGCGAGATTCGGAGAAGAGTTTTAACAATATGTAAAACTTGTACATGCATTCAATACTTATTGAATTTATGACCATTTGTCACGGGTAAAAGTAATTTTTAATATTTTTGCCAGGGGTCATTTATGTAATCACGTGCATTGGTCATAATTATGTACCATTTGGATCTAATTTATTCATGAGTTATCCTATTTAAGTTATATATTTTGTAGCATAGTACAGAAATTTTAAAATTTCTACCGTAAAAAGATAGCGTTGTCACAGAATAAAACATGCGTTGTGTTAAATTATCTAGAAATGAATGTATATGGCAATATAGGCCGATATCTTAAAAAATACAGCTGTCGTTCATTTTCCATGTGACAATTAGGGCTGGAGCAAATTATGTAGTAGTCGATTACAAAATTCGTACAAATCACAATTAATTTAATATAAAATCGGTCGCAAAATTATATTTTCCTCGGGCGGAGTATATTGAATCCCTCGCTGCGCTTAGGATTCTACTATATAATCCCTAGCTATGCTCTAGATGCCATTATATAATTTAGCTAGAGGTTAATTTGTTAATTATTTAGTAGTTGTATTTAGGGCGAGCTTATTGCTATACACCGCTAAACATTTATTTGTTATAATAACCTAATAACCAGCCGAATAGGGGAACGAACTCAGAACCTCCAGATTCCGAGGCGGCGCTTTAATATACCCGCCAGTGAGGCAGACAATTATAAGTACCTATGGGGAAATACCCAAAATATTAAATAATTCGAAAACGCTAGTGCCTTTTTATAGAACGTGATTACAAATACACAGGGATGTCGGAGATATCAATACCTCCAGATTTAATCATGAACTAAATATAAGTACATAAGATGTTCATGCATATATATCCTACTAATATTATAAATGCGAAAGTTTGTGAGTGTGTATGGATGTATGGATGTTTGTTACTCTTTCACGCAAAAACTACTGAACGGATTTGAATGAAACTTTGCAATAATATAGCTTATATATCAGAATAACACATAGGCTATAATTTATAAAGATATACTGCGTAAATTGACGAAAATATCAAAAAAACTTTTAAAAAGCCACACTACAAATTTTTGCGACGTCTCAACCAGGATGAAGGCTCGCGTCAACAATGTCGTCCGAAGTGCGCACGCCGGTGTCGCGGGCAGCGTTGCCATGGAAACAAAAAACGGGCAGCGTTGCCATGGAAACAAAAAACAACTGATTAGAAATTAGCTCGACAACAAATGTCAAAAAGCAATTGTATAAATAAGCTAGATCATGGTCTAAGAAAATAAGGTTTTCTACTCCCGAAGAATCACAGGCTTGCGTCACTACCAAATTGGCTCTTTATTAAAACGTGATTGCAGCAGAATACAAGTTCATGGTTCTTTTTCATGCGAATGTTTTGTTATAAAATATCAATACAATATTTCAAACGTCTAATAGAAAGTCACACATGAATCAATGTTCATCTCAGTAAATGGTATGAAAAAAGTTGTCTCCCTATGGTTCCACCATTTCGACAAATATCGCCGTCTCTGTCTCACGTATATGATTTGAATCTCGCTCTCGCTCATGCACATATGCGCAGTGATTCGCAAACTTTGTGGTCGGCCCATTTCTGGAAGCTACGAGTATAATAAAAAACATGTAATTTTTTTCTATTGTGACGGAACAAGCTAACAAGCTCGAGGCCCACCTGATGTTAAGCAGACTAACCTCTGCCTATAACAGATGAAGTTCGTCACAAGTCACGAATTGCACTGCGCCTGTCCCCAGGAGACATAGATGTTAAGTCTCTGTACCTGTAATTTCACTTGCTCTCAAGGACTGCTGCCGGAACACACCGTTAGGTGCTTGGCGACAGATTTTCTACTTGAGGGGGTCGCTAGCCAGGCGGGCATTCGCAAAATGCCATTCCACCATGCAAAAAGTAACTGTAAGAGTAAAAGTAGAAAAAGCAGTGATTTGAAGTTTTTTCATTTCCTGCAAAATTGTTTCATTCTTACTGCGACTACTAAATATGGT
Organism: Plagodis dolabraria; assembly: GCA_963854805.1. Classification (NCBI taxonomy): domain Eukaryota; kingdom Metazoa; phylum Arthropoda; class Insecta; order Lepidoptera; family Geometridae; genus Plagodis; species Plagodis dolabraria. The sequence goes on from OY978461.1 coordinate 18,281,535, forward strand.
ATGTAATGTAAAATTTCTTTGGTTATATAACGTATCTACCTAATTGGTTTTTACTTCCGATATTTTTGAGCTTTCTTTGAAACTAAATTGTACACCAAAATACAGATAACTGGCTTTTTCTTCGGCATAGAAAATAATTACTTGATTTAGGCCTATTAGCATCGACGGTACCCATTATAAGAAAACTACGAACATACACTGTACGAACTTGATAACCATAATTTATTCATGAATCATTAATCTGTTTAACTTAAATCAATTTCACGTGATTTTCTTTTAAAAAAAAGGTGAAATCTATTAACTGTTATTTTACTGCCCCCCAATTTCCTCAAATTAGGTATACCTAAAGTTTGAGAGCCGTTGATGAGGGTATGCTTGACAAGCTTGTGTCCCGGTCACGTGACATCCGGTCTCGGAGTATAATACCTGCCGTAGTATATTATTGTACCATGAGCTAGATTAACACATTTTATCATCGTCCATCAACCCGCGGGTGAAACCGCGGGGCGCAGCTAGTACATATATAAATTGGTTATTAGTAAATTGGGAAACTTTTGACGAAAGGAAAATTCTAACCAAAAGCGGGATTCGAACCCACGACCCCGTTCCAGAGGCTGGGACATGTACTGTGCCACCTCCGGCTACCGAGTGGTAGAGTGGTACTTTGACCGCTTTCCGCACACTACTGCTCTGACATAATAATATAGCCAATATCACTTAGGATTATGCAAGGATTCCAACTATAGCCCGTATGGTGGAAAAACAAAAATTATAATAGCAATAAACAAAAAAAATTTACATGTACATTTTTTTGCCTTTATTGCTAATATAAATTTACAGACCTTTATCTCACCTGATTGTTAGCGATGATGTGGTCGAAGGTGTTAACAGGCTTAACCTAGAATTACTGGCTCTCAAGGAAAGCTGCCGGAACCTCACCGTTAGGTGCTTGGCGACAGATTTTCTAGTTGAGGGTGGTCGCGAGCCTGGCGGGCATTTGTAACAATACCCTACGAGCATGCGATGAAGCTCAAGCAGCGGGATTCGAACCAAAGACCTGCTGCGTCCACAGCCAATGCCTCTGAGCCACCATTGATTCAAAACATTACACTCCTTTTCGGCAGCCGTGTAAAAATACATTAGGCGTAAACCGCTATAAATAAAATACGCTAGTAGACATAAAGTAGTAGCTATCAAGTTTGCTAAACGATATAATAAGAATAAATAAAATGGAGACCCAAAGTTAGTTTAGTTTAGGAACTTAGTTTATTTATTGCTTTTTTATGTAATTGTGTCGGAACAAACACGAAGCCCATCTGATGTTAAGCAGTAACATATGCCTAAAACAGATGCATTTCGTCATAAGACTCACAAGTGACGCGTTGCACTGCGTCCGTCACCCGGCGCGAAATCGGAATACGCGGGTTTGAATCCCACCCAGGACAAAAACAAATAGTGTCTAATAATTTGTAAATGTGTGTAATAGGTTGCCTTCCTTAACCCTAATTTCCTGATTTTGGTCCCATTGAAGGTAAACTCCTTAGAGGTCAATGATGTTTGGATTCAGAAAAAAAATATACATTTTGGAGCACTTTGTACTGGTGGCTTTTCATAACAACGTGATTGAAAGGTAACATAGTGATGAAATTTTTTGGAACTCCTTCTCAACGTTATTAATATAATATATAAATAACACATCTAACTCACGTTAAATTGTGACCAATTATATCATTAACCAATCCGTGCAGTTTTTTTTAAATCGGACAACTGCATCCACGTCTATAGTAATCTTCGCCACGCGCAGCGCGCATTGAAATTGTACTTTGTTCAATTCATATATAGTTTTATTATACGTAACAAGCTCCCACTTGATCTGCATCGCCCCCTTTAAACCATAAACAACATAACTACTACTTCCGCATTCATAACATTAATAAGACGCTTTACTACACGGACCCAGAGCTTTACGGATACGAATGTCCTTGAACTTTGTGGTGGAACTTGAAATGTTATCCTTAACCATTTTCTAGCTGGTGTAAAGAAGTTGCAAACATTTCTACGAAAGTAGCCAGTGATTTGGTCATACTTACTTGCTTTTTCATTGTTCTTACTATTTCATTCAGGGTTCATATTTTCTCCATAACTGCCTTGATAGATTCATAACATTGACAGACGTTGTCCGCGGCGAATCCTTGTTTAATGGCGTAAGCTAAACGTCTTTTTTGATGGAGCTATCGCGAAACAAAATCTAAGCGTCTCTGTTTCAGCTTGGACAAAAATACTTTCGGATCACCGGCTGTTCTCTGGTTGGTTGTTTTACAGCTCGCATTTCTCAACAGATTCTCGTGAATTTTTTATCCCCTTAATGGAGGAGGCTGTGTTCAGCAGTGGACGATTTGGCAGAAACAGTAAGCGTCAACATAAGACCGTTATATAATATGCTTATGCTTATACGAAATATATACAACACAGGGTTTTTGGAAAAATGCTAACAACCTTTAAGAGTTGATTTCTGCTAGTCCTTACAAACATATTGAGATAAATATTTTAAAAAAAATGTTTGTGTATTTTATGTGTTTTTGACGGAATAAGCACGAGGACCACCTGATGTTAAAACTCTCTTGTGCCTGTAACTTATTATTTCCATATTTTTTATTTGCACGACGTTAAAATACAAAAGTCTATTTAAATGGAGCGCGGCGGAAGTCCAGTGTTGCCGCGGCGGGAGCTCTTAGCTTGTTATAGGCATTAAACACATAAAAGCCAAAAAATAGTACAAAACATAAAAAAAAATCTAAACAAAACACGTCTCAAAATGTTTGTAAGGACTAGCAGAAGTCAACCCTAAAAGGTTGTTAACATTTTTTCTATAACCCTGTATCTAGAATTAATTCCTTTAGCGTACGATGTAGAGGATAAATCTCACCTTCACCATAAATCTCATCTCACGCACAGATTGACAGAGCTTGTCCCAGTCCAGCCCTGATGGGCGCAGGTTTTAATAGCGCTGTTTAAAATGTTTCCTTTGTAGTCATATTGTATGTCTAGCGATGTTAACCTTTATTATTTTTACAGCATCAACTACATCATCCTATCAACGCTTACACTCAGCTCGGCCCAGCGAGGATCCATCTTCGAGGCAATCACAGGTTTCCTTCGAGACGCGGCCGAGCTCCACGAGGGGGAACCACCAGATGCAGCAGTCATACTTCCCGAGTACGACTTTGTGATTATTGGCGCTGGGACAGCTGGATGTGTTTTAAGCAACAGGCTGACCGAAGTGGAAGACTTTAAGGTAAATTGGAATCTGAATCTTAATCGTCATATTCCTACCCTAAAGAAAATGAGCGGTGTGATGCTGGTGTCATCTTGTATCATGATTGTTGACACGTGGCATGGTGCCACAACTACAGTAGAATCCATGAAATAAGGCCACCTTCCACTCGCATGGGCCTGTGTCAAAGTCTTTCAATCATAAAATCACCATTTGGTTATATGATAGCACTGATGAAAACTGATTAGTTCGCATTCCTTACTTTCAATGTTATATATCATATGTATGTGGAGGGAAAAGTGCCTAGATGGCATTACCTCTCTGTATATTAATAACAAATTTTCGGACGAGATACAGTCCAGCACTCTGTTTACTAGTCACCTCCACCAAACTTTTTGATAAGTTCCTGAGTAGTTGATGGGCACTGGACCCCCAAGTTCCCAAAGTTTCCACCCCAAACAGATGTCCTCTAAGTTGACATATTTGCACCATTTGAGGATTTCAGCTTTGAAAGCGGCACCACCAGTCCGAACATTAGACTTTGAAAACGAGCCGGTGCTAAAGTTTTCAACGCATGTTGCGGACGACGCAGTGATAAACAATTAATCTCAAATCGGGTACCACCCCACATATATATATACTATTCACTCCGCGTGGGGAGGAAAGATCACGTAGTGATTATTGTACCTAAACAGTAATTATTATTTAAAATAAAAACTATAGCAAATTTTCAAAAACCAAATTACCACATTGTAGTCTGTGGTAAAACTCATCTATACAGATATTTAAGAGGCTTAAATCGATCTAGGCTTCCTGTAAAATCAAATCTCTTTTTTGTAAGAGCAGTTTTTGATAGCTTTTTCTCTGTTATGAAAGTTAACCAATCGTGTAAAGCTATTATCAACATGATGTCAATAACATGGTAAACAAAATACGTAAAAATCATCTCCGAATGTTTAGTAATTGCTGCGAAAAGTTGAGATCTCTGACGCCATTATTTTCAATTCATCGTCTTAAGCGCGTCCTATCTTCCGGGGAATTAGAGTCATTCCATCGGGTCTTTTGCCGTCAGTCCATTGGGTTTAAGAATAATAATAACAACCAGTATTACATTCATAAGATTCAGATTAAGATAAAATAAGCACCATCCACGTAGTCGAATTAATGGCGCAAGACTGCTCATTATATATGTGGTACTTTTATAAAGACACTGATTACAGCGGAATAAACTTTTTTAACAATCTAAAGAACAAATTCAAAAACATTACTCGTGCGAACTTCAGTCAAATTAGCAACGGAAAAGTAATATATTCATTTTCATGGTTCCATACGAGAAAATGGGATTCCTTTACTAATCCTCCTCTTTTCCGTTTGAGTCCGTCTGCCCGTCCGTCCGACTTTTATTCAAGAGCTGTATATTTTGAAGTGTCCTAAGTAGTCGGTTGAATATTTTTACAGAATATGTGTTTCTAGTACGAGTAACTTAAACTAAATAATAATAAATAAAAATCATACAAAATTCCTTCCCGTGGGTGTCGTAAGAGGTGACTAAGGGAAAAATACTGGAAGGTGGGCAGCAGCGCCTTCTGAAGTACTTCCAACTTACACTGCGATCCTCAAGCCGCCCGCCACGCGTGGGGATTATGGCAAATACTCCCTTAATAGGGGAGGCTGTGTTCAGCAGTGGACGATCCGGTTGATACAGTATACAAAATACATAGGATATATAACAGTCGTTGAGAGCCAATAATAAGTAATTATAAAATTACAGGCACATAAGAGTTAACATCTTCATGTCTCAGGGTTATGGGGGCAGCGCAGTGCTTGTAACGAACTGCATCTGTTATATGAAGAACACGGGTGTTTGAGCGTGAACTTACTATGAGTCGATATCGCTATCGACAATGTTTCGGCTTCTACCGGAAGCCTTCCTCAGGATCTGGAACGGAACTGCATCTGTTATAGGCAGAGGTTACCGCTTAACGCCAAGTAATCCTTGTACCTCATAATAACATTAAAAGACGTGGTAAAGATTTTTTATAAGTTATTTTAGTATTAGTACTACCAGTTTTTTAAAACATAATCTATGTTTTTTTTGGTATAATAATGATGAATAAAAATCTATTAAAAAGAAAGGATCCTACGAATCGGTCGCGGAAACTATCCCGAAATGAATGACCATTGTTTTAGTTAAATTGCCAACATAGAAATTGACCATAAATCGTTCTCATTATACAGGGTTATTGGTAAAATGCTAACAACCTCTTAGGGTTGACTTCTGCTAGTCCTAAGAAACATTTTAAGATGTTTTTTTAAATATTTTTTTGTGTTTAATGCCTACTCCCAGCCAAGAGCACCCGTAGCGGCAACACTGGACCGCGCCGTGCTCTCCTTGAAAAGAGTTTTGAATATCTACTACGAGCAAAGTAATAAAAAACATGAAATAATACATTACAGTCACAAGAGACTTTCAACATCAGGTGGTCTTCGTACTTATTCCGTCAAAAACACATAAAAACACGAAATTGTTTTTTTTTTCTAAACAAAAAAAAAACATATCAAAATGTTTGTTAGGACTAACAGAAGTCAACCCTAAGAGGTTTTAGCATTTTACCAATAACCCTGTATATGTATACTAATAAATACTATAGTACTCTCAGTGAGCGAGGCCGACTCCCTCTTGACCAGTTTTATTTTTAGGAATCACCAATTAATACAGACAAAAAAAGTTCATTTAACGGTCATAAAAATATGTTTTATAGCGTTCCCACACCGAAAGAACCAGGATATTAATTACCAAATCTATTTACGGTTATAATTAATTTCACAATGGCATATGTACAGAAATTAACTAAATTCAATTATATTATTAGAGGATAGTCGATGTAGCTATTTTTGCAACTTCGCTAAGTAAAATATTTACGTTCTATAATACATATTGCTGTATCTTATTCTGGAAGGTTATTGCAAACTTAAGTACCGTCGTATCACGGAAAAGAAATTATAATATTCTGCTATATTAAGTACTAGGCCTTCCACCCGCGGCTGCGACCGCGCGCATTTCGGTTATCGCGCAAAACCATTATCCTCTCTTTTCGCATTTGGATAAAAACTATCCCATGTCCTTCCCCGGGTCTCAAACTATTTCATACCAAATTTCATCAAAATCAATACAAATCAAGTAGTTTTTAAGTTTATTCGTTGCATACGAATATAAGAAATTAAAATACAAATCTTTCCTCTTTATAATATTAGTGTAGAATTGTAGATGACTATGTTCACACTATCTGAAACTGATTAATTCTTGCATAATTCAATCGTGCGACAATGTGTGAGTCTATGTTAGCTGTGAATAATTTAATGGTTAATCAAACCGCCGTGGTATGTCGAGCAATCATTGCACCTCACATCTTCCGGTGGAAATCGTAAAAGTCGACGTAAGGAAAAATACCACAAGTTGGGCAGCAGCGCGTTCTGAAGAACTTACGTGAAGAGTATAGGATACCTCTCCAATGGCCGTTATAGTAGAGGAGATGTGGAACGTCGACCTTCACCCATCTGATAATTTTATGAGACATATTTTTAAGCTATTGCATAGCTTCTATAGCGGGCCTTGAGCGTGGAGACCGAATCCAAAGATTCCGTAACGAAAATAACCTAACACCCCCCACTCCGACCGGCACAGCGGTGATACTATATTTGATCAGCACCTCTACAGTGCGTAAAAGGAACTAAATTTTGGCAGAAAAAAGTTTTGACAACTAACGTGTCGAGATTTATAATTGCATATGTTGATAAAAAGTGCTATGTAATTGCATTACCGTGGCAGTCTTCGAGTGCCACACGTCTTTTTTATCAATATAATTTAGTAACAAATATGCCTATAATAACTTGCACACCGAAAAGGTTTCATAGCTATTTTTAATAGAATTAATTTTAATCAAGTTTCTTTCATCACCTTCACTCTTTTCATAACCGAATGAATTTCGTCTCAACTGATAGTTCTTAACACACAGAATTTGCCTAGGCAAGCTTGCCTACTTCTTTATGTGCATGGGCTACCTGGCAAGCAGATGTGAACAGTAAAGTCAATATATGTAACTACACCGATCTGTTAACCAACCGAAATTGGTATCATAAGTATTTTAATTACAAAACCAATCGTAAAGGCTTACGTGCAAAAAATCGTACATGAAATAAAAAAATAAAAAATTATTCAATTAAAAATAGATGCAAATTTTTCGATAGGCAAGTTATCATAGGCATGTTAGTTAATAAATTATATATGATAAAAGTAATGTCTCACCAAGCTATCTGATGGGTGAAGGTCGATCTTCACCGGCTCTTAGACTATTATGGATCTTATGAAGACGATTGATGAAATCAAACCTGCCTAGTTCCTTTTGTTTCATGCAAATAGGTTTGAACCTCATGATTACGTTTTGCAAGACTCTTGAATGCAACCTCCTTGGTTATACTTGTGTCGCAGGCATAGACAACTCAAATTTTGATCTAATTTGTGTTTTTTGTATGTCAAAAGTTTATGAGGTTCAATTTTTAAATCACAATATTTTTTTTTTGTTATTGTGATGGAATAAGCACGAGGCCTTCTTCTTCAAATCGAGAGTAAATTAGTTTCTTCTAGGTAAGCGTGCTCCATCTTAGACCACATCAATGCTTAACATCAGGCAAGGTATGGTCAAAAGCGAACCTATTCTTAGTAAAAAAAAAAAGTAGGCCCTCCTGGTTTCAACCGGCAACCTCTGCCTAAAACAGATAGGTGAATCGTACTGCGCCTGTCACCCTGAGACAATGTTGCCAAGTATTTTCATGTGCCTGTAATTTCACCGGCACCCATCCTCTTCAAACCGAAACACAGTAACGAAACATTACTGATTGGCGGTAGACATAGGTACGCTGTTCAACTAACAAATTCAAAATACAACAGCGCAAAACTGCGGTGTAGAAAACATTTCCATTGAGCGTCATAGTTGTTTTAAGATATCTGATTGTATTAAAGTTACCACAATGAGTTTATAATTACACACTATTAAGTAATGGAAATACCAGAACGTGGGCTTGACGGCAGGTTGATGTTCGAGAAACAAAAAAGACGGGTGAAAAAATATATGCGCATCATCACGAGATTAGGTAGAGATGTAATTCATTAGTAAAATAATGATCTATTATTGTATTTAATAACTCAAACCTGGGTTGGTGAACATAATTAAGAACAATTAACATCATTTGGTGTCATTACAAAATTACAAATTTACGAGAGGAAAAATTATAGTCATGTGCGGGATTCGAACCCGCGTCATCCACCCCTATAGCCGGGATATGCTCTCACAATGAGTCATGACTCTAATTTTTCCTCTCATAAATTTGCAACTTTGTAATGTAATCCGCAGACCACGCGTTACTGCAATAATAAATATGTTAAAAACATCTGGTGACTTTGTTATAGACAGGGGCAAGTGGTTAGTACTGTACTGTAACAGGCGGATCGTCCACTGCTGAACACAGCCTCCTCTATTAAGGGGGCATTTGCCATAATCCCCACGCTTGGCAGGCGTCTTGGGGAATCGCAGTGTAAATTGGCAGTTCTTTAGAAGGCGCTGCTGCCCACCTTCCAGTATTTTCTCCTTAGTCGCCTCTTACGATACCCACGGATGATATGGGGAGGTGCAATTCTAACCCGGCACCCCACGGCAATTGGTTAACTAAGTTAGAATTGTCTAAAACGGACACATTAAAGACCAGAAGTCATTACTGGGGCCACAAAATGGTCATAGCAGTTTTCTCTTCAGGTTCTATATATGGAACTATACTATCTGGAGTTTCGTTGTTTGTTTCGTCACCTCTTAACATAAAATTTAGCAGACGAACGGCTTATGTCACGTATTGTATTATTTGTAAATCACTCATTTTAAACCATATTAAATGTAGACTGGTACGGTGAGGGACCATGTTTCGAATCCAGCCGCTGCTGTCTTGAGCATGGACAAATGGTGTCAGGACATTTTGCGAATACTCGCCTGGCTATCAACGAGTCGAAGATTTCACACCATGCATCTAATGGTTTTTTTGGTTAATGATTAGGCAGCTGCTCAAAGACAGCTTCAGTTTCCATTCAAGATATAACCTATTCAACCTCTTCGGCCAGATTATCAGTTATCACCTTACCGACAGGGTAAAATAGCGGTTGAAAGGCTAAATTATAAGCATTTATATGTAGCTATAACCTTTTTTATGTAACTATTTATATCTTAAACGTTTTCATATCTTACATCGATGAAAGTTGGCACTACATAAGACAATCTTATTGAAGTACTGATATTAGTGTTTTTTTTTTGTTTTATGCCTGATAGGTTAGCCTTTGACGACTATCTCAAATGATCGTAAGTGACGATGCGTTCGAAGATGTTGTTCAGGCTTACCTAGAATTACTGGCTCTCAAGGACAGCTGTCGGAACACACTGTAAAGTGCTTGGCGAAAGAAATCAGTGAAATATTTGTATTGATACTTTTCTTGTAATATAATCTGGAAACAATATTTTACATGTATATTTGACCCTTGCATTTTTTTTAAAGCAGAGATAGAAGAACTAGAATAAGACCATTATATTTTTAAAATGTTGCTTACCTATACTCGCAAGTTAATAAATGATGTATAATTATTTATGATCAATATTTAATTTTGTCATTTTTTTTACTTCTATTAAAATATAACTAATATGACTTTTTAAAATAGAAAATTAAATCCATTAAGAGCAGATGAAAATAGTCTGCGTAATATTTACTCGTATTATGTTCACGACACGTTGTTTACGACACTTCAATATTAATTTCGTATCAACACACGCGATACTTGCATGTGGAATGTAAATCATTTGGTCAAAAAGTGTGAAATGGGTCAAAGCAGGAGTGCTTTGAGTGGTATTTATGTCCCTTAATATACATTACCTTTTTCTTTCCCTTTTATTGCGGTGCATAGCTTTACATATTTTAATGGGCTTCTTGAGTCACACCTACACTATAATTTTACACGCCATATTCTTAGCAGTATGAGCTTTTCACCAGAGGGAAACATCATGACATGCAGAAGATTCACAGTCCCAATATACCAATCACAGTAAACGTATTAAAGAAATAACTATTCAATAAATCAATGCAAGGACCGCCCTTATATTATATAATATAAACTTTATGGTATACTTAACATAATCATAAATTTACGAAAAAACAAATAACAGTCATGTGCGGGATTCGAACCCGCGTCCATCCACCCCTATAGCCGGAGTATGCTCCGACCGATTGAGCCAACATGACATTATGACTCATAACTATAATTTTTGTTCTCGTTCTTCAACCATCGTATGGGGATGGACTCTTTAAACATCTTATGGTATTCTTTGTTAGGTGTTGCTGATAGAAGCTGGAGGCAATGAGCAGTTGTTCATGGACATTCCGGTGCTGGCTACAATGTTGCAGTTTACAGATGCCAACTGGAAATACTACACAGAACCGCAGGTATGTCATTACTTTCATTCAACCTTCGCATGACATCCATCGGGTTTTCATTAAATGAGTTACCATAAAAATACACCTAACTAGTTAAACAGAAAAAACTCAAAGGTAAAAGACCGTAAATCAAAATATCAACTATATTTTATTCTTACCTTTAAATAATCTCGGTCACTAACGCTAGAAATATACCCGTTCAAATGCGATCTAGTTCTGCTGATGATTTTAGTTTTAATTTATGATCAGTTTCTCATTGAAGTTTGTAATAAGTAATGAATAATAAGCACAATAAGTTACTCGTAGAAGCAAGCACTTCTATACGTTACGAAAACTCAGGGTGGAAATCGGAATGTGTCAAAAACTAAAGAGCTAGTTGCGGTCATTGTTTGGAATTTGAATAACGAATGAATGAGTGTATGTAGCCAGCCGTAAAATGAGGTGATAATGTGATGAGAGATGATGACTTCGTCACAAACAGAACCCCTAAAATATCTGAAGGGATATTTACCGTATATATTTATTGACTTCTTAGCATCCGCAGTGGAAGGTATCGTCAATTTCTATTGTTATAATTATCTAAGGTGCGCATGGATTAATTTGAGTTATCCATTTGGAATTATAACAAGTTCTTTAAGTCTTATCACTCATTCGTGATTTCAAGTATAGACTACATAGATAGATAGATAGAAGATATAAAACTCTTTATTGTTACACCACATATAAAATATTAAAGTTTACATTATAACATTTAATTAAATCACTAAAAGTGATCTCTACCAGGCAACCTTACGATGGAGTTGAATAAACAAAACAGTTGGGGCGGGTGTAGTCTAACAATTAACAGTGAAAAAAGTACAAATTCATAGAAATAATTATTAAATATTATTAATTATTAATTAAAAATATTATTATTAATTAATACATCGCTGGCTTAAGATTTAAAGTCGACCCTAAATAACACGAGTTTGGTCAGTTTTTGAACACTTAACTCAGGTCAGCACCACTTAACTCATATCTGTAAGGTCTGTACATATGTTCATATCATCAATAGATATACGTGATAATCAACACGAAGATGACCGTAGTTCCGTTGGGGAAAACAAAATGTAGGTACGTACCATCACAAGTTAGAGAACAACCTTCAATAAGTTACTTTCGGACCTTAATGTATCATTGATTAACTTTACCAGGTAATCATCAGTTTCTTACGCTTATTACATTCACGTCAATATATCCCCCTTCGCCATAACATATTATTTTGCTCCCTTGTGATACAATCTACTATTTTTACGAGTCGTGTAAAAAATATTTATTTGTTGAACTTCTCGTACGTACCTACTCGTATAATATTTGACATACCGGCACCGACAGCTCAATAGCTGATTTAATCACAATACAGTTGAGGCGATAGCAATCGCATTAGAAACTAAGACCGGTATACTCTTTATTATAAACCAAAATTTTGCTAATATTATTTTCAGTTGAGGTATTAATTACGTATTTAATTCAAACTACTTCTGTATTTAATATCAGTATTTATACCTTTATTATCTATACATGCTTGCTGCCTTCTTGGGGGAAAATAATATATACCTTTATGGTAGAACTCGCAATCTGATACAAAGTCTGTAAAGGCATTTTGTGCGCTCCCTACGAACAACATTTTTTAGGTGAGGGATAATATCATAGCTAAGAATTATCAGAATTGCAGTATCAAATAGCAAAATAGTAATCTATTAGGTATATCTGGTCTGATTTACGGTGGATGAATCAGATCTCAATAAGCTACAATGAATTACATATGATATGACCACCAAACACAATTTTTTTTATTGAGACCGAACGAGCACGAAGCCCGCCTTGTTTTAAGGTAACTTCTGCCTACAACAGATGCATTTCATCACAAGGGACGAACTGCACTGCAACCGTCACCCTGAGACATGCAGTTGTTAATCACACGTGCCTGTAATTTCACTGGCTCTCAAGAACTGCTGCCGGAACACTGTTAGGTAACCCATTTTTCATCACACGTCACAGTTTTTAGGGTTCCTTACCCAAAGGGTAAAAACGGGACCCTATTACTGAGACTTCGCTGTCCGTCCGTCTGTCTGTCACCAGGCTGTATCTCAAGAACGGTAATAGCTAGACAGTTGAAATTTTCACAGCTGATGTACTTCTGTTGCCGCTATAACAACAAATATAAAAAATTGGCCAGGTGCGAGTCGGACTCGCGCACGTTAGAACAAAAAAAGATTAAAATATGAAGTCTAACGTTATATAGCTGAAGGTACGGTACCCTTCGTGCGCGAGTCCAACTCGCACTTGGCCGATTATTATCAACAAAATACAAATTCCCGTCATTGCTGTACCTACTCATCAAAGAAAAACACAAATATTTATTGTGTGCCACTATCAAGTTTTCATTGTGTCGTGTATCGAGTATAAGTACAGAGTATATTTTCGTATGACTTACGTATGTAACACGTTCGTCCATCAATGCCTCCTTTGCTGGCCGCTGCAGTAATGTACTAATACTTGTATATAAAAAAAATCCCATATAGTAAGGGGGAATAAAATATAACATATGTAATATTGCACGAAACAAATAATCTGAGGGTTTTTTTGTGTTAAATAACCAGATGTACTCACCTGATCACATGTATTAGGGTCTCGGTCTTGCCCGCAACTCAGTCGTCCCATATAGACGCTGTAACTCACCTAATGAAAGACATGCCCGAAACTAAACAATATCGAACCAACGCCAGTGAGTACAGTCAGGTTATTTATCGTAATAAACAACAACTTATAAAACTAAAATCCATGTATTGTTGTAGGCTTACTCAAGGAAACTCCAGGTTTATATCGATATATATATATAATATTCCACTCTTGTTGTATACAGTAGTAGTTATTTTAATTTTTCTATTAATCGGGACAAATATTCAGTCGTTAGTTATTTTCCGTTTAATCGTCACTCTTCGACTGCTTACTTCAAAGTGTGTTTGAACGAACTCCCGAACGGGTGAAAAGAACGAACGACTGCCCAGGAAACAAAACAGTCACAGACTAATAATAGAGTAATATTAAAGTTTACATTCTTATTCAAATTGCGTATTTAAACATCAATAATTTATACATATATTTTATGAACCTAACAGCTCGTCCATCCTGATATTAGTTCACGTCCTCGTGAACATACTCTAAAATATTAAACTACATTAGCCTTAAGTTATATAAACTGTTGACACTATAACAGATTAATTAAGAAATTTACTAAAATAGACATTGAGTAAATATTTTGTGCTAATTTACAATTTATTTGATAGCGTAGTGTGCGATTTACTTTTGGTAACAAATGTAATGTTATAGATATTAGTGCGTACGTTGCGCGGACACTTTGCCCACTAAATAATTGCGCACCTTGCGCGGGCACTTTGCCCAATAAATTATTGCGCACCTTGCGCGGACTCCTTGTCCAACATATAATTGCGCACATTGCGCGGACACTTTGTCCATAATATATATGCGCACCTTGCGCGGACACTTTGTCCATAATATATATGCGCACCTTGCGCGGACACCTTGTCCATAATATGATTGCGCACCTTGCGCGGACACCTTGCCCATAATATTATCGCGCACCTTGCGCGGACACCTTGTCCATAATGTAAATGCGCACATCGCGCGGATTTTGTTGAACATTCTTATAGGATATCTTATGGTAACGCACGTTGCGTTGGGCACATATTTGATCACAATACATTAATACAATAATTAAACTTTCGTGAACTAAACTCATATTTTTTAATCTCCACCGGGTCCACCCCCACAAATTAATGAATATGGGTAATACAATAATTATTATCATTTATATCTCAATATTATTACATTCTGATATCATTATATCTCTTATCTATACAGGGTGCATCGGATACTTTATATGTATACAATCATATAAATAAACATTTAAATGGTAATTTAGATCAATACTTCAAATTTAGTCTGGTTTGTTGACCCATATTGTCCAAACAATCTATTATACAATGATTTACACATGTTAGTCCAGATGGCAATTCATCCACTGATTATTTATGAAGGTATACTTAATTTTCATTCACATTTGATACAAATTAAATTGTGATTAAGCTAACTATCATCTGTATCATTATCACTATATGTACTATCAGAGGAGACATCTCTTTCTTTAAAACACATCCATGGAAAGATTTTGTCTACAGCAAAAATCCCAGTGTATGTGCTTTTCCCTTTCTTTGTTATAGGTGTGTCGGTAACCTCATATCTATCATTATCTAATATTCTTACTATTTTATAAGGACCTGACATTTTCGGTAATAATTTTCTACTTTTTCCTACTGTATGCGCTGTTCTCTCTATCCTCACTAAATCTCCAATTTCATACTTCTTCGCTTCCTTCCTTTTTTTGTCAAAATTGTGTTTTTGCTTCTCTTGAGATTTATTGATGAATTTGTCAACTTCTGATCTAATTTTAGTAATATTTTCCTCAATTTCATTTGAAAGTTGGCTTTCATCTCTAAGTCCATTATCTATTAATGTAGATTTATTTACTTTATGAGGCTGATCGTCAGCCATATCATTGTCTGATGTTTCTTCTACATTAGATAATGTACCATGAGTAACCTCATTTATACTACCATCGCCTATGTCAGAACCACTGATATTTACCATGTCAGATTGTATCCCCGATACAATACTACCTTCGTTAATACTTGTGAGTTTAAGTCCGAATAAAACTTCTGCTGGGGACTTTCCAGTACCTTTATTTATAGTGTTATTCATTCCCCATTGCACCTGTAATAATGTGTCGTCCCATAACCTTTCATCTCGACCGTGATTTTGTGCAGCTATAGCATCTAAAATCGTACGATTGTACCTCTCCACTTGACCATTTGCCCTTGGAGAGGCCACTGCATTTAGGATATGTTGGACTCCGAGTTCTTGCATGAACGATTTGAATTTGGAGCTCGTAAATGAAGAACCACGATCACTTATTAAGTGGACGGGTAACCCAAAAGTGCCAAAATATTCCCTCATAACCGAAATAGTTGTGTTAGATTTTGTATTCCTTACGGCCCTTAGTATAATAAACTTCGTGTAAGCATCAATAACTACAAGTATATATGTATTTTTACGTTTGCTACTCACGAAAGGTCCTAGGTGATCGATGTGGACCGTGTGAAAAGGTGTGGATATTTTAGGTATAGGATGGAGATAGCCCTCTTTCCTACCAGGTGGAATTTTATTATGGACACACTCTAAGCATGACTTTACATATTTTTTTACGAACTTTCTCATTCGTGAAAACCAATAATGTTCTTTAATTCTGTCATATGTCTTTTCAAAACCAAAGTGTCCAATTTGGTCATGATTTTTTTGTAAAATTTGCCATCTACAGCCCTTTGGTACAACCCATTTTAATCCATCTGCAGTAGTTCTAAATAAGCGACCCCTTTTTAGAACAAAATTCTTTCGTATGTCTATAATGTCATCATAACTGGAATTCGTCAATATATCCTTAATGCGTTTTAACTCGGAATCATCAGATTGCACAGTACTTAACCAGTCACAATCGATGGTCATTATATCACGACTCTCGACAGCTTCTATGATACCTTTTTCATCAGTGACTGGGTTTCTACTCAACGCATCAACGTGGAGCATTTTGTTTCCAGATCTATACAAAATATCACAGTTATATTCTTGGATTAAACTCCACCATCTAGCTACGCGAGGAATCATGTCCCTTTTAAGAAAAGTGGCTCTTAGGGAGTTGCAATCGGTTACTACAGTGAAGTTTAAGCCCAGAACATACGGTCTAAATTTTGTTAACGTCGCAATGACCGCCAGAGTCTCCAATTCATATGAGGAAAAATGAGACTCCTCCGGAGATGTCTGCCTACTGTAGTAGGCGACTGGTTTAAAGTGTGTATCAACTTGTTTTTGCATTAGAACGCCTCCTATACCATGTTTGCTTGCGTCAGTATGAATTTGAGTTTCCGCTGTTGGACAATATAAAGTTAATACTGGTCTTGATGATAAAATTCTTTTGATCTCATTAAACGCTCGTTCTTGTTCATCATTCCATACCCAAATCGAGTTTTTCTTCAACAATTTCGTTAAAGGTCTAGTGATTTGAGAAAAACCTTGAATAAAACGTCTAAAGAAACTGGCTAAACCTATTATTTGTCTCACATTATGAACATCTTTAGGGGTAGGGAATTTTTTTACTGCCTCTACCTTGCGTATGCCTGGCTTGATACCATCTCCTGAGACTTCAAACCCTAAGTAGTCAACTTCTTGTTTGAAAAAGTAGCATTTCTGTGGTTTAAAAGTCAAGCCAGCCTGTCGCAGCTTATCAAATACAATTCGTAGCCTTATCATACCTTGCTCAAAATTTTTAGACGGTACTAATATATCATCCATGTATGCCAACGCTGTATCAAACCGAGCATTGCCCAGAACCATATTTATTGCTCTTTGAAAAACTGCTGGGGCATTTGCTAGCTTAAATGGCATTCTGTTAAATTCAAACTGACCATCTGGGGTAATAAAAGCGGTTCTAGGTTTGGAGCCATCATTAATTGGTATTTGGTAATACCCAGAAGCTAGATCCAATGCACAAAAGAAAACATTACCAGATAACCGGTCAATCTGGTCTTCTATACGCGGAATTGGATAATGTTGCTTAACTGTCTTAGCGTTCAATGCACGGTAATCCACACAAAGGCGTTTGTCACCAGTTTTCTTTTTAACTATTATTATCGGTGACGCATATGGTGAAGATGATTCCCTGATAATATCATTTTGTAGAAGGTCATCCACCATTGATCTAACTTCAGATCTTTCGATGTGGCTAAGACGATACGGGCGATATACGACTGGATTATTATCTTTTAATTCTATGTCCATACTAGTTATATTAGTGCAACCTAGTTCAGACAAGCATGTGGCGAAACAATCCCTATACTCATTTATTAAGCCTAATAACTGACCCTTTTCAGCTGTACTCAAAGTGTTTCCCATGTGTAAGTCTTCTATCGTTAAAATACTACTAGCTTTGCAGACTTTATTAACATTTAAGCATTTCGTACCCTGGATATGATCAATGCATACACTCCCACGAGATATTATCTCGTCTTTATTAAAATGCAACGTATTGTTTTGACAATTTATAATTTTAATATAACCAAGGCCGTTTTTTATTGCAATGGTCCCACCTTCTAACTTGTATTTTAATCTTTGACTATTTTCTATTTCTATTTTCCCTGTAAACTTTATGCTAGTACAAACTTTAATGACTGCACTGCCATACAAATTTATTGTATCTATAGTTTTCAAGTTAATACGTTTCTCATTCGTGTTTATCTGTGTTTTTATAATCAGCTGTTTGTCGTTTTTATGTATTTCAACGTGGGATTATTCTGTCACTGTTTGACCTACTAAGACTTCATAATTGAGATAGCGATCAGGTACTACAATTAATTCAACATCAACTTTTACATCATCAACCTTTAGCTGAACCATGAACGTGCCTATAGGTTGTATAACGGAGTTTCCGAAACCACGTAGGTAAGGTAGGCCTACACTGGTCCAGTTATCTGCATTAATCAATTTCCTAGCTATCGATTCCTGAATTAAAGAGCACTGACTACCAAAATCAACATAGGCATTTAATTCGCAGCCATTGACTACTACTTTCTTGTAGAATTTGCTGTCAGCCCTTTCTTCATCCTCTACTAGTCATAAAGATTTAACCTCAATCTTATCCTTTAAAACCTCCCTAGGACAATGAGAATCATCGTGGCCAATTCGTGAACATTTCTGGCATTTAACTAAAGGCTTCTTGCAACTATTCACGACGTGTCCTATTTCATGACAATTAAAACATCTTGTTGGTTTACTAGAATCTAGCTTTGGTAATCTACGGGTAAACTCTGTGGTGGGTCGTATAATTTTCCTAGTATTTTTATCAATTTTCTCATGCTTTACACTTCTTAAATATCCTAATAGTTTATCACTATCTTCAAAACCTACTGCTTCAGCACCATAACGTATTGATCTGTCTTCTATACCATAAACTATACAATCTATAGCATTCTTACCTAAAATACCGCAACGATTCAAAGCTATTAACTTCTCGTAATAATATTCTTCCAAATCATCACCAAATTTAGCCTTTATACCTAACATTTCCGATAATAGCCGTCCATAATTTTCGTAGACAGGAAAAGCAGACCTAAGCTTTTCTTGCCAAACTTCCCATGAGTGCAAAACCGACGGCTGTCCCTCGTACCAACGTTTTGCAGTACCCACTAGTTTTGGCAACGCATAGTGTGCAGTTTGTTTGCTATCCCAACCGTAAATTTCCGCACACTCTTTAACTTTGTTTAGCCATGTACTTATAGTTTGATTCTTTATTTTAGGGTCAAACTCAGGCACAACATTAACTGACGGAAATTTATCTTTGTTTTGTGGGTTTACGGTGGCAATAGCTAGTAGAGCTTTATTTAAACTATCCACTACATTTTTATTCATGACCACCTCATCAGTGCTAAATTTTTGAGCTGCCTCAGCATTAGGACCGGTTGATTCAAGTTGAATACCTTCATTGACATATTTATTTGACACATTAACAGATTAAGTATACCTCCATTATCTAACGCTGGTTGTTCAAAACAGACATTCTGTTGTTGCAAGGTGGTGGCGCTACGATCATTTAAACTAGGTACTTCTAAATTAAGTGGCATAATATCAGGTGTCGGAGTATTAAGTGATTTCCTAGTTCGACTACTTCGTTTTGACCGATGATTACTTCGCGAATGACTTCTACCACGAGAATAAGCGTGTGCTCGTAGACGTTGTGCACTACGTAATCGAGATTCGTTACGCCGACGCCGTTTATCACGTACAGTAGAATCTGACCTTGAAGATGAGCGAGACCGTTGCCCACGGGAACGCTTGGGCGGCGTCACTGCTTGGCGCCCTCTTCTGCTGCGTGACCGGACACGCCGATCTCGAGTACGCTGGTCTCGAGTTTGCGATCCACGTCTCGAAGCGGACCGCGACAGCCGGCCACGTGGTTGCACTTGCCTCGGCATTGTATTCAAACAATGTTAACCTGGGATATGCGAAATGCATTAGTACTTATTAAATTCAAAAGATGCAAAAAGGCGACAATCCTAGAGCCAATACATACATTTTCTAAACTTAGCGCCACACAATATATACAACATACATTTGAACCCATTGTTCCTTAACGATAATTGTATATTCACACAAACAGAACAAAACTTTGTCAAATATGTACGATGTTAAGTCACTGGAGTTTATTTGCAAAGAAAAACAAAAGAAAACATATTTTTATCGGCCTCGGATATACTACCAAAGACTGACATACATTTATAATGCATCGTGTAACCCATATGTGCATTATTGGCAAATAAACGTTTTCAGAATAAAATAACAGTCTCGATACTTAATACTGTTGTCTACTTACCCAATGGTGACCAAAAATCCCCAAAATATCAAATGATTAGGCGGATTAAAACGGATTTCAAAGTAGAACAGTGATGGATTCGATACAGCGAGGCGACACAACTTCAAGGTTATATGATTCGTCAAGCCTCGGTCGCTTCTGTCCGAGAAGTAAAGATTCAAACGTCAGCTGTCAATTGCCTGCTGTCGAATGTCATTACTGCCAATGTCAATCAAAGAAACTTCTTGACATTTCCGAAGGTGTACGATAGATATTGCTGTTAACTTCAAAAGCAATTGATTAAATTTGATAATCGTGCGAAATCATCATGGCGTCACAATGAAATTTTAAAAGAAACGTTTTCCCACCAATATTCACTGTATCGTATATTTCAAATACAAGAATTCAAATTGCGAAATAACAAAAACTGATTGCCATAAAATATAATCATTTTGGACTCACCTTGTAATTGATTTAACCTGTCTTAATATCAAACCTTTGCTAGAACACTAGCCGAGTAGACGTTGTCGTACCACTTCTGAAGTTGTTGTAGGCTTACTCAAGGAAACTCCAGGTTTATATCGATATATATATATAATATTCCACTCTTGTTGTATACAGTAGTAGTTATTTTAATTTTTCTATTAATCGGGACAAATATTCAGTCGTTAGTTATTTTCCGTTTAATCGTCACTCTTCGACTGCTTACTTCAAAGTGTGTTTGAACGAACTCCCGAACGGGTGAAAAGAACGAACGACTGCCCAGGAAACAAAACAGTCACAGACTAATAATAGAGTAATATTAAAGTTTACATTCTTATTCAAATTGCGTATTTAAACATCAATAATTTATACATATATTTTATGAACCTAACAGCTTATACCTATTTTTTCGTAGGGATATACAAAATGTTATCTACCTAGTGTTAATTGTAGTAAAAGCACCCAAAATTTTGCATCGTCAATATTAATATTTAAGTACCACAGTGAATATTAAGTAATCCTACATGACGATGAAAGATGACGCATTTTGGTTAAATTCGTGGCATGTGATTAAGTATTTCAACCTTGAATTGTAGAATAATTTACAAAACGATGCTCTCGTATGTTTTGTAATGTTGTAAACATAAACGTACGCTGATATTTAAAGTATTTTAATTTACTTTGCAAGCATGCTGAATTCTTACTTCATAATAAAATGCCACTTTAAATTTGACATGGATTTACAATTTTATATGCAAAAAAATTTAATTTGTTTTTAGAATAATCGTCAAAGGTTGCTATCTCGTCTAATGGTAAGTGATGGATACGGTCAAAGATGCTTATAGAATGACTGGTTCTCAGGGTCAGCCGGAGCACAGGTGTATGGCGCTATGCTTTCTACTTGAGGGTGGTAGTTAGCCAAGCTGGCATTCGTAGAGTTCATCATGCTATAACGACAGCCATCCTTAGACAACAACTAGGACCGACGTGACGGCTTAACGTGCCTTCCGAAGCTCAGAAGCGCTTAGTAGGTACCTATTAAATTCCACCAAGCAGCGGTCACCCATACAAGTACTTTGATCACTATCTCACCTAATGGTTGGTCAGGCTAACCTAGAATTACATATTTCCTACTTAAGGGTAGTATAGTTAGCCAGTCGAGCATTATTTAATTTGTCGGGGAAAAACGTGAATAAGAAAATTACGTCCCAATTATTATAACCACCTATAACGCGAAACATTTCTGAGGTTGTAAGAGTACTGAACATAGTATTGTATTGTCATCAGAGCACACAATTGCCAAGTTTCATGATGATGCGACAAAAATGAGAAATGGGTTAAACAAAGTTCCTCAGATTTAATTACACAGATGGACCTAACAAAAGTGGGTCGTTAACAAGATCATTTTTGGGTTCCGTATCGGAAAAGTAAATGACCCTATTATTGAACCTGCTGTCTGTCCGTCCATCCATACGTACGTCTGTCCGTCCATACGGACGTCCGTCCGTCTGACCTTTAAAGGTTTGTATCTCTTGATTTGTGCTATTATAATCAACGAACACTGTACATTATCGGCGATTCACATTATCTTTAGTATAGTGCTTTAGTCGTTCTTGTATGCAAGCGCTTAGGTGCCCTTTGAGTAAACGTTTACACCAGTTTCAGTAGCCTCTTTGTCAGTGCTATTTCGCTGCCACAACAGACAAGCTAAGTCCAGGGAACACGCAAAAATAATAATAACAAATATCTGGTATGATCATTATTTACTGAATGACGATTTAAACAATATGGCTTGCATATTTATAATAATGTAACACAATTTTTAACGTCCCTCAAATATATGTTTTATATATTCATTCACAATGTTTCGGACCATTTCGCCATTTCGATATGGTTTTACATGGTTTGGAAAATAAGAATTATTACGTTCATATAATCCAACACTTTCCGAATATTATTTTAACACGCAGCTCGTGATATTTGAGAAAATCAAAACATCTAAGTTACAACTGTTTTATATTTTTCAATAAGGTTGTTCGAAAGTGAACACACAAAGCCAGTAAACACGTCTTGAAAGTATTTGTTCCGCCGTAGTGCTTTGCCTTAAAACAAATTAAAAATAAGTATATATTTATTTACCGCACATTAACCCTTAAAGGGTTTAAGAACCTTTTATTTATTTAAAAATCCTAACAACCGAAAGTTCGGATCAAAATATAGGTATTTGAATTTTCAACTCTTTAACCTTTTTGTTTAGTAACACTTTGTTTGCTAACACTGAATAAAACCGGCAAAGATTTGGACTCACGCACTGCGAGTTCCGTACCAACACAGAATGTACCATTAAATCGTATTATTTTTTTACATTTACGACTCATACTTGGCAGGTTTTTTCTAATTGCTGATAGTCTAGCCTTTGACCACTATCTCACGTGATGGTAAGTGATAATATGGTCGAAGATGTTATTCAGGATCACCTAGAATGACTGGCTCTCAAGGACAGCTACTGGAACAAACTTAGTGCTTGGCGACAGATTTTCTACTTGAGTGTGTTATCTAACCAAGTGTGCATTCGCGAAATGCCCTACCACAATGCAGTACTATTTATTTTGTTGTTCTACGTTAGATATAACATTTAAGTTGTATGTTTAATAGTTTAAAGATTGATTTAATTTCCGTTTATACGAACGAGTCCTAAAACATACGTTTCTTGTGTTTATAATATAAACAAGTTGATGGGACTTTTCCTATGTCATAATATATGAAACTTTTATTTTTATTTGTTAGGCAATCCGTCACACCTACACATATTCGTATGGTGGTAGGGCATTATACGAATGCCCGCCCAGCTTATTAAAAAACACTTAAGAAATGTTATAAATTCAATAAGTATTTAAAATATATTATGAATGTCCTCCGATTCTTTTATAGCGTAATACGCAAGAATCTGAGAACGTTTATAGTACATTTTTATGTACAAAACGAAAAAAAAACCTGAAAAATAAAAAGGGGTTGGACACTCCATAGACGACAGCGTTCATTTTAAAAATACGTTTTTGGAAGCTTAATTTTAACGGCGTTATCATTTAAAGTCCTCCCCTTAAGTGTACTGTAACAGCCGGATCGTCCACTGCTGAACACAGCCTCCCCTATTTAGGGGTTATTTGCCATAATCCCCACACTTGGCATGCGTATTGGGGATCGCAGTGTAAGTTGGCAGTTCTTTAGAAGGCGCCGCTGCCCACCTTCCAGCATTTTTCCCTTAGTCGCCTCCTACGACACCCACGGGATGATATGGGGAGGTGCAATTCTAACCAGGCAACCCACGGGGCTTATGTGTAGACTGTAGAATCTACATATGCATTATGATCATCTACACTACAAGCACTTCCAATGTAAAGTTTTAATTACCTTAACAAAACAATGTAAGAAATGACAAACTGTAAAAATGTTTTTATTACTTACCGCACAATGAAGTTTTACACATGCGTAAAACTTCATTGTTACCGCACGCCTGACTCCACTTTTAGTTCCTTTTTTTTCTGATAGGTAAACCTTTGACCACAATCTCACGTGATGCTAAGTGATGATGTGGTCGAAGGTGTTAACAGGCTTAACCTAGAATTACTGGCTCTTAAAGACAGCTGCCGGAACACACCGTCAGGTGCTTGGCGACATATTTTTCAACATGTGGGTGGTAGCCAGGCGGGCATTCGCTAACATGCCCTTCCACCATGCTACTCACACACTCTAGTGAACGCAATGACTAACGCCGGTCACGATCGATCCCCATGAAACTCTGCGTCTGCGTCACTCCGTAACATCAGGACCCCTATATGTTTTAACTACGAGTATCTACTTATTGTATGTAGTTCAAAGTGTTAAGATATATAAAAAAATGGTCCCGAGTATCTTGCCCGTTCTTCTCGAAGTGGCTCTATTTCATTTTTGCTGAACGCGGCAGTAGCATATTTTAATAGTAAATTATGTAATAAGCGTTCATAAGATCGTATATTATCGTTATCCAAAATTGAATAAATGATTTTGATTTTCTACCATATTACCGCTTATTTAAAGCAAATATGTCACATAATCATTCAACGAGAAGATAAAATAATGCTTATTTCTGAAACTACGAATATATTTGTAAAGAAGTGTAACCCTCATACAGTTATCACTTTGATTTTTGGACTCATCAAGTTCACAATTAACAAAACAGGCACAATCTTGCAAATTAAAATGGATAGGTATGATTTACCGCTTAGAAATTATCGCTTCCGATTGGTCACATCGAAGTTTTTTTTTTTTTTTTTTTTTTTTACTCCAAACTGGGTAGCACTTGACCACTATCTCACCTGATGTTAAGTGATGATGCGATCGATGATGGAGCGCGCTTACCCAGGAGATACCTATTCACTCGCTTCTTGAAGACCCCCATATTGTACTTAACCGGAAACACAGCCTCAGGCAGAGTATTCCATACCCTGGCGGTTCGCATGATAAAAGAAGATGCAAATCGCTTCGTTCGGGTAAATGGAATATCCACCATATAGCGGTGGCGCTTCTGAGTATCCCTGGATGTCCGGTTATAGAATGGGGATGGCGGAATCAGATCATGTAGTTCTGTGGCACACTCCCCAAAATGTATCCGATAAAAAACCGATAAGCAAGCGACTTTGCGGCGATGCTCGAGACTTTGGAGTCTCTTGCTTACAAGTTGGTCGTCGTTTATGAGTCTCTTGGCTCTCCTCTCAATAGCTTCCAGTGTCTCCAGCTGGTATTTGGCAGAACCATCCCAAAGGTGAGAACAGTACTCCATACACGACCGGACTTGCGCTTGATAAAGATTGAGCAGCTGTCCCGGTGTGAAGTATTGTCTCACCTTCGCCAAAACACCAAGCTTTTTTGAGGCTAGCTGGGCTTTAGACTCAATATAGGAGCCGAAATTGAGAGTCGGTGTTAATGAGATGCCAAGAAGCTCGAGATGGTTACTTATCGGCACGGACACATCTCTGAAAGTAGGAGCCAGCTGAAAAGGGCTCCTTTTGGCGGAGAAAAGACACGCCTGGGTTTTAGCAGCATTGAACTTAACCAGATTGGCATCGCCCCAATCGGAGACTGCCTTCAGAGAAAAGTTCAAGCGCTGAACCATCGCTTCCCTATGAGACTGGACTTGTAAAGCACTGGTTCGTGCGTTAGATGTATAACTCTCCACAACGGTGCTGTCGTCTGCGTACCCAAAAATACCGGGCTTAAGCAGATCATTAATATGCAGCAGAAAAAGCGTTGCGGAGAGTACTGATCCTTGAGGGACTCCGGCGTTAATAGCCAATTGGTCAGAAGAACAGCCATCGATGACTACTCGAATCGACCGATCCCTCAAGAAATCTGAAATCCAAACACATAAACCAGTGGGAAGGCCGTATGAAGGAAGCTTGCTAATAAGGCTATCGTGCCAAACCCTGTCAAAAGCCTTCGAGATATCGAGAGAAACAGCAAGCGCCTCTCCGTGGTTCTCGATGGCTTCGCTCCAGATGTGAGTGGCATACACAAGAAGATCCCCAGTAGACCGGTTTCGGCGAAACCCGTATTGTCGGTCACTGAGGAGATCATTAACTTCTAGGTATGCCAGGAGCCTGTGGTTCAGTACACGTTCCATCGTTTTACACAGTATGGAAGTGACTGAAATAGGCCTGTAATTGGCAGGGTCTGCGCGACTACCCTTTTTGGGCACGGGCTGCACGTTTGCAAGCTTCCAGGACTTAGGCACTTGACCAGTCGTCATAGACAAGCGAAAGAGGCGAGTCAATGTTGGAGTCAACTCAGGCGCACACATCCTCAAGACTACAGCTGATATACCGTCTGGACCACTAGCTTTGTTCACGTCCAGATTGCGCAACGCTTTGCGTACTTCAGATTGTCGAATGCGGATTTCTGACATTAACGTCCCGCAGTTTGGCAGACTTGAAGGTACAGCATTGCCAGCATCTAAACGTGAAGATTCTGCAAACAGAGAGGCAAATAAATTTGCTTTCTCTTCAGCAGTGTGCGCTAGGGAGCCGTTGGGTTTCAGCAGTGGAGGCAGTGAGGGACGGCAGAAGTTCTCTTCGATCGATTTCGCCAGGGACCAAAACGCTTTGCTACCCGAGGGGTAAGAAGCAAGTTTGTTCCCTGTTCGGCGTATATGATCGAAGCGAGCCTTCTTAAGGGCTTTTTTGCAGGACTTGGCAGCCAGGTTAAATGCTTTCTTCTTTTCACGTACATCTCTAGATTTGCGGGTTCGAGCATCAGCCCAGGCTAAGTAGGCCTCATGCTTTAACGCTTCTGCATCTTCACATTTAGCATTGAACCATGGGCGAGCTTTGCTGGACAGCGGGACGTCAGAAAATGGTATGAAATATTCCATACCTTGACGTAATACTTCTGTCACAGCATCCGCGCAAATTGAGGGATCGCTAGAAGAAAAACAAACCCGGCTCCAAGGGTAAGACGCGAAAAAACAACGCATCTCATCCCAATCTGCTGACCTGTATCGCCACACTCGCCGCGTGCCTTTTGGGCTGGGATCGGGCGGGGAGTAGACTGATACAGACTTCACCAGACAGTGGTCGGAACTACCTAAAGGTGATGAAACCGACACTGAGTAGCGGTCTGGATCTGTTGTCAGCAGAAGGTCCAAGCAATTGGCTGTGTGGCCATCAACGTCCGGTATCCTTGTAGCTCCTTGGACCAGCTGTGTGAGGTCTAGCGTCAAGGCAAGCTTGCGCATCTCTCGACCAGCGTGGTCTGTGCTCTGGTATGGGTATAGCCAGTCTTGATGGTGGGCGTTGAAATCCCCCAGAAGCACTAATTGAGCAGAAGGATATCTCTGTTGGGCCACATCCGCCGCCTCACTGAGGTAATTTGTGAGCCTGGTCATCTCCTCATCTCCGCTGTGTGATCGGTAGACACTAGCATAAAGAATTTTCTCCATGCCAATGTCCACCAGAACCCACATGACTGAAAATTTGGGGTCTTCAAGGTTGCGGAGACGCCGATAGCAAATGTCATCGCGGGCATACATACAAACTTCCGCCCTGGCTTTGAAGCTATGTTCTAGCATATAACCAGGGTAGGCAAGGTATGCCGCGTCAGCTGGACATTTGATCTGCGTCTCCGTGAGGAACAGAATATTCGGTTTAGCGGTCTCGAGATGGTGGTGGACCGAGTTGATATTTGAGTGCAAGCCTCGAATGTTTGAGAGGTGCACTAGGAGGGAGAGGACGTGCTTCCGCTGTTGAACCTCAATTCTGTTTTTTCCTTTCATTTTTTCGGGGAGTGAAAATAGGTAAAGGGAAACGGAAGTGGAAACGAGGCGCATACTACCAACCCGTGACACAAATTAAGCCTTTTCACCCTATGGGAACCAATCCTGGAGACCGCGGGGACGCCCGAGCCCCCCCAGAGGTGTCCATCGGGTCCTCTCATCTGGTCGCCAACCAGCACGATGGCGCACCTCCGGGATTTTTCGCGAGATGGCGGGGCAGCCTTTCATGAGTGGCTGGCTCACTACTTGGGCCCCCAACTATCTGCGGTCGGCCAGCGGAAAACCGTGCCTCGGATCCCGCTGCTCTCCAAGATTGGCTGCCAGGTAAATTGACCTTCGATGTATCACGACTAGCTATAGCAATAAGCGCAACTGTTTCCGACCCGTTCCCCATAATGGCTTCACCAAACATCATGCCGAAACGCGACGGCACACGCGACGCCGCTTGACGGCATGGCTTTGTCTGGTGGGTGGTAACACGCCGCGGCATAAGCCTACCACCTGAAAAGTATTGCTCTTTTGGCGCCACCCAGGGGACACGTGTAGGACATCGAGGGCTAAATCCTACGGACGCGAGCAGTATAGTCCCCCATGTAGTAATGTTATTGCGCAGCAAAGTACACTTTTTAAACCGCGCCCGCCTCGATAAGTTTTGGGTTCTGCTGTTTAAGAGCTTGACTTATGTTTCTTTACATATCTATTCGTAGTTCTAAAGGCACGAATTGTATGCTTCAGCATTGTTCTATGTTTTCCTGAACATTGTTTCATACCTACATATTTTATTTTTATATGGATAGAGGTCAATTACACATACCTAATTAAAACTCCTGCTCTTAACTCAACAGTATAAGGATTAAATTCGTACCAATAGATAAAATCAAAGTCGTAGCCTTCACCATGACTCCGATAGTGATGCGGAACTTGTAGGTCACGTACAGGATTTCGACACTTAGTGTAACCACAGATTAAGTGACAGTTATTATGTCAGTAAGTATTACTCATGGAGTATTACTCAGTGGAGGAAGTTTGACCCGACGCGGCAAGTTAGCCACAGCACAAGCTATAAGGCTGCTAGGTCAAAACGGAACCTTGGGGTAACAAACTATAATATTTTTTATTTAATATAGTTCAATTAGGACTGTTTCTTTGGAACCGTAAACTAACACCTTAGTACCTATCCTGTAGATATTTTACAAAAAATGTTTTAGTAATTAGTATGCGAATGGCTTAGCAATTAATAATAATAAAAACGACAAAAAGTAAAAAATAAAGGAAGGGGAATTCCCCACTCAGATAACGCGTTTTAGTTTTTGCTGATATAAAAACTATAATACATACATAAAAGCGTCAAACTTAGTATGATCTCAGTCATAACAATACTAAAATGTCATGTTCGGGTTGTACTCCCGCTAAGATGTCGAACTGTAACGATTTTTTTGCCTGTTATTTTACTGGCTCTCAAGGACTGCTGCCGGAACACACTGTTAGGTACTTGGCGACAGATTCTCTACTTGAGGGTGGTAGCTAGCCAGGCGAGCATTCGCAAAATGCCCTTCCACCATGCGGTGAAGCTCAAGCCGGCGTTGAAGATCGAACCAAGGACCAGCGGCACGGCAGTCGATAGCTATTACCGCTCGGCCATCATTGCTTCAAAATTTTTTGGGTATATTTTATATTCCTACCCTTATTTCGCCTTATGCCAGCATGGCTTTGCAATGAAAGATCGGGTCACTTATGCATATCCACTATGTAAAACCCGAAGATACTGTAAACTTTTAGGGCAAATACTAGAGGATTTCATCGTTATTCATTGATAATAACTTAATATTGTTTTTGATTTCGCGTAATAATTCGACTGCCGAATAATTTGACCATTCGGAAAATTATTATCAAAGGATTATATAATAAAAGGATTGCCGGGTATTCTTGGCGATTCGAATTAATTCGAAATATTTTAAAGAGTTAGCCGACCTCGTAAAACGACGAGTGATTTAAACATTATTTTCGCAGATAGATAAATCTTGACACATGAGTCACTTGTAATGAGGTAGCACTAGCTATAAATACTAAGCGTTTTCCTTGACAGTATTGCCAGTATCATCCGCGGGTATATTTTCAAGGTTATTTTTCATGAAATTATTTTCTTCGCTTAATTTGTGCCAAAAAATTAAGCAAAAAAAAAAACAAAATGTCTCGAAAATGTAGCAACTGACCAAGAGTAGGCAAGGTCCCTGAACTCCTCCCTGTCTCGACGGCTTTCTATAGATATACCAGTAGGCAAGCTCAAGAGCAGTCAACCACTTACGGACTACAAGACGTACGGAACATATACATTCCTCCTGTCCGCACAAAGCGATTTGCGTCCACTATCAGAATGCGAACAGCGAAGGAATGGAACGGGTGTTCCATTCCTTCGCGGGTTTAGTTTAGGGAGGGTTCCCCGCGTCTTTTTTCCCTGAGAACTGCAATCTGGAAGACTTCAAGTCTATTAGAGTGAATAAGTATCTTCTAGGCAAGCATGCTCCACCGTCGACCGCGTCGTCACTTACCATCAGGTGAGACTGCGGTCCAATGCTTGTCTATTCGAAATAAAAAAAAAAAAAGAAACCAAAACAACTTCCGAAATTAAGTTATGGCAGACCCAGGTGTCCGAGAAGACTTAAATGCAGTTGAAGTCCAGCAACAGCTTCTTCAGACCCGAAGGGACTACATTAGTGAGAGTACAGTGAGAAGAAGACTGGCTGAAGCAAACCTGAAACCCCGAAGCCCAGCAAGTGGCTCCAAACCCGAGAGAGAGCATCGAGTAGCGAGAGTGCGATACGCTCGTGTACACATACAGTGGGATCAAGAGGAATGGTCAAGAATTTTGTTGACAGATGAGTCTCGATTCTCACTTTACACTTCTGATAGAAGGCGAAATGTCTACAGGATACCTTTAAGCCTGCTTCTCAGGAAGAGTCTAGTAAGGTGGAGGCAGTGTACAAGTATGGGCTGGCATATCTTCACAAGGTCGCGCAGCGAAAATGGCACTCTGACTGGGGAAAGATATGCCCAGGAGATTCTCTATGAGTATGAGTATGATGGATCGATTCTGATGCATGATAATGCCCGGCCACACACGGGTTGGGTCGTGCAAGAGCATATTCAGGAGTTTGGTATCAGCGTGATAGCTTGGCCATCTAGAATTGGCAATACCAGTTATTAAAAAATAATTAACATGTAAAACATATTTGTAAATGTTAATTTAGTTTTATGACACTAAGCTAAACAAGGCCTTTTTTGAATAATTTTAAAATTCAAAAGCACACGTTACTGCATTACCGCAGTTTATTTGCTCCACTAAATTCGACCCTATACAAAACAAACAATGGTGTATATATAATATAATAAACATGCTAGAATCATACCAACCAACATAGCCTAATCTCAAGTTCCGTGAAGAAAATCCTCAAAACCAGTTAGTTCTCAATCCCCAACTAGAAACCGCAAATGGCCTGTTACATCACTCTATAAAAAATGTTAATTAACATTTAGTGTTCTTAAAAAAAACTACTTCTTTAGTATCTTAGCATTCAATTTGAACCTTAACTATGCTATAGATAGAGTACAGACAGTTTGCATTTTAATTTAGGGTCGGAATCTCTCGATATTTTTTGTAAATATCTCGTTATAAATAGCTAAAAACTAATAAAGATATACTGAACCAGTTTTTACAGCATAACTTTATTTTATACACTAGCGTTTGACCGCTATTTCACCTAAATAAAGATGCGATCAATGATAATACACACGAACCCAGAAAATAGATAGACAGCTCGTAACTAATTCATTCGTGACTTGCCCATACATTTCATGTGGATCATTAGCCCTTTACGGCTGGTGGGGGCATCGAGCATCGGCTCATGACCCCTGCTGAGCCTCAAGAGGCCACTGCCTCATGGTCACTTTTTGTTCAGGTTATTTTCTTTATCAGTTACTCTGAACTATATATGCATTGCACCTTCTCTGCTTTTCTTGTTGCTTCTTCTGCTGTTTTTTTGTATACGTACTACAACTAACTGGGTGTGAGTATTTTTGCCAGTGATATTTGGTCACAGATTTACGTTTCAATACTTCGGGTGCAATTTGGTCAAAGGCATTATTTAATCGAATTGTATATTACTTTTTTGTGCATATTAGTCACAATTAATTTAAATAGATATGATACTGAATTTTTTGTGCTACATATTTGGTGACACCGCATGTTTAACAATCACAACAAAATTGTCAATCCGTTATGTGACACTCCGTGTTTAACAATCAAAAATCAACAATCGACAACAAAATTGTCTGACAATAGCCATGGAAAGCCCAGTAGCAACGAATTTGGACTGCCATTCAGGAGGCCTATGGTTCAACTTTCATAGGGAGATTGAAAAGTGACAATTAGTGATGAGGAATCAAGAGAGTCGTTCGTTCATCGGCGGTTTAAATCAATTTATGCCGCCGGAGATGCGACAAGTTAAAAAAGAAATCCAATTTCACTAGCGAATGCGTGAAATGAAACGCAACTAGCATTATTCTACATATTATGCCTTTGACTTTTCTTCTGTCAAAAGTGCAAGGTTAACCTTTCTCGGTTTGGGTCTTCAGCTCACCACGTAAGACCACGTTGTCGCTGACTTTCAGGTGAGGAAGTGGTCAAAATATGGGATACGTTTTTAAAAAGCTAACATTTATATTCACTGATGATGACCGAACCGATGGCTGCATAAAAAATAATAGCTATAACCAAAGTGCTCCCAATCATTTTAAATAAATAATATAAGCCAATTATTGGCTTTGTTATGTTTATTTATTAAAATTAAAATATGGCTGTCATCATTTTACATTTTTTCATTTATATAAATACATAGTAGGTATTATTATATATTTAAACATATCTCATATTTTTATTTTATTGCTGACATTATGCCTTTCACCACTATCTCACCTGATTCCAAGTGATGATGTGGTCGAAGATGTTGTTCAGGCTAGCCTAGAATTACTGGCTCTCAGGGACAGCTGCCGGAACACACCGTTCGATGCTTGGCGAGAGATTTTCTACTTGAGGGTGGTAGCTAGCCAGGCGCGCATTCGCAAAATGCCATACCACCATGCTATAACGACTGGCATCCTAAGATAGCACCAGGACCAACGGCTTAACGTGCCATCCGAAGCACGGGAAGGCTCAATAGTAAAGCCACTAGCGGTCACCCATCTAACTCATGAACGCGGCGGACGTTGCTTAACTTAGCTGATCGATTAAGAATGGCTAAGCAAACTACGCTACGAGTGCTGCAAAATACTATTACAAAATTATCCTTTAAATGTATTATGAAACAGAAAAGCTATATAAACGGTGTAAAAGTTTCGCAGCAGGCAACACTACTGCTGCTATCTTTATAGGTAAATCCTTGCAGAAATTCATTCCACCTCAAGTCGTTACTACTCTCTGTGAATACTAAATCTAGTTTGATAATCTCTTTGTACTTTGCGCTGTCGTCGTCCGATTATAAATTGTCATTCGGAATACTTAATATGAATATCAATGTGTGAATGTTCATCTACTATTTTTAGTTTCTTGTTTAATGTGGTTATATCGAAAACAATGACAATAATATTTTGAAGATGTTTATGTTTTGGATCGACGTAAACGACGAGATAAGAAGTTCAGATGGCGACATGCTTTCATACTGTCACTTGCACGCTCCACGGGTTTGCCATACAGTTGAAAGGGACAGTATGATAGGAGCTTGGTTGCTTTTGGCTGCACTTGTATCGTGTGCCGTGGTCTATCTGAGCTGGGGGAAAATGCTTTTGATGCACGACATGCCACTACTGACCTCAATAAGTGGGATGTAACAGCAAATTGGGCGTAGAACAGGGTTCCTTGCTATCTTAACGTTTTGATAACAGAAAGAAAAATACGAGTGAAATCCCACAAGAGCACTCCAAAGGAAGGTTGAGTTCGGTCAGCAAGCCTGACACTTTTGAAGTTTTACATTTATGTTCTTGTATTGTCATGTACGCTGTGGTCGGATAAGACATATTGTGAGATAAGGAAGAAAGATGATATTGTTTGAGGATGCAAGCAGGCCGACTGGGACGTTTTTTGGGGTCACCAGTCGCAGACAGTCGTCCCGCTTCGATTGGTCTTCCTTGCTATCGTCTATGTTCCCTACAATATAAATGAGACGTGAAGCTGTCTGTCTGTACCTTAGGACTCGTAAAACAACCTGTTGAGATACTAAATAGGTTGAAATTAGGTACTATAATAAAATAGTATTATTTTTTTCTAACTCCAAAAAAGGAAGAGGTTCTCAATTCGACCGTAGGTATGTTTATTTTCGATATGTTTGTTACGCGATTACTCTGCAAATTATTAATTGATTTTGATTATTCTTTTTTGTTCGGTAGAGCTAGAGGATATCTCCAAGTTGGTTCCGTTTAAATCTTATCAACATCGGTCTAGAGTTGTTTTTAAGTAACAATGAAATGTATGAAATAACTTGTTGAAGTCGGTGTCATGCTGATTATGACCTTGACCTCACATTGAAGAAGAAGTCGGAATATATTGGTCAATGGTACCGACTTCAAATCTTTTTATTGTTGGAACTCGGTTCCGTTTTATCCTATATTTTATCTCGTTATAACACGTAGCTTTCGTGGCATAGCAATGTAACTACATCCCAAACAAATATTTTATAAAAACTGGCCGTACTCATTGTCTACTTCCTGGATTTAAGAACTTACAGTAAGATATTTTGCACAAAATTTTATGTTCCCGTTCGGGACATAAAATTTTGTGCTCCAATAATTTGTAAAATATGAATTTCACTTAGCACGCGATAGTGCTTGTATATCTATATATATTTAGAAATTACAATAAGGTGTCAGTTTTTTTTTTAAATATTTTAGCAGAAAAATATCTACCAACCGTCGCGTCTGTTGACATGTTAAAATCAGATTAGTGATGCGTGATGATAAAATGTTAGCAATTTAATTTTATCACACTGCCTACCATATGAAACCGGTTGCGAAACACATTTATGTAATATATGACAATGACCGGTCAATGTCAATTATTCCAAAAATGTACTGAGTTATGTTGCAGTTTATTACAGTTATAGCATGGTGGTAGGGCATTTTGCGAGTGCTCGCCTGGCTACCTACTACCCTCAAGTAGAAAATCTGTCGCCAAGCACCTAACGGTGTGTTGGCAGCTGTCCTTGAAAGCCAGTAATTCTAGGTTAGCCTGAACAACATCTTCGACCACATCATCACGTACCATTAGGTGAGATAGTGGTCAAAGGCTAGGTTAGCCTTTGACCACTATCTCACGAATTAAATAAAAATTAAATTATCAAGAATTAAAAAAAAACAAAAAGGAAATGTCCAATTTTGACAAAGAAGAGTTTGTAATTTGAATAGATGTTGTTGAATAGATAGTAAATTCAATAATTTTAAAATACGGTAATTAATATAATAATGTATCTTCTTAAATAATAATGTATATAATAATGTATCTTCTTAAACGCCGATATGCTAAGGTTGTATCTAATGGACCGTTGCTTTTGCTCTATTAACCACACCAGTCAAACATACGAGCAAAGTAAAAAAAAAATTTGTAAAAGTTTAGAAACGAACACAAATATAATATAAGTAAAATCTGCAATTACATAATGATAAATTACGTAATTTTACAGATTAAAAAAATACACAAATATTGACTGCGACTTGATTTATGTGAGATTTGAATGTTAGTATGTATGGCTTTCTGTACTGTACCGCCGTTTTTATTTCTATTTTACTAGAGATGTACTAGGCTGCTAAGCGGTGAGCAACGTCAAAGCTAAGCTACGAAACTACGTATGTGACCATTCCTACAAGAGCTAAGTAGTGTAGCGTAGTGGGGAAGATGTGCTATCATATTCTGTGATAGAGGTGCTATATAGATGCGCTCCTCAGGAAAATGCTCGTCACAAGCTAAGCGAGGCATCGCTAGCAGTAGGATATATAAATATATCTTCCCTCCATATATAAATCGTAGCTTCGTGGTGGGTGTGACACATATCCATATCTAAACAATAGCAACATAGAAATTCTCAAAAGGCAACCTAAATCGTATAAAAAATTGAGTTATCAAATTCTGATTTCAGAGCTAAGTTTCAGCGGAACGGCTTACTAGTGTTTTTTGCTGGTAGGCTACCCTTTG
The DNA here is from genome assembly GCA_963854805.1 of Plagodis dolabraria. Lineage (NCBI taxonomy): Eukaryota > Metazoa > Arthropoda > Insecta > Lepidoptera > Geometridae > Plagodis > Plagodis dolabraria. The sequence goes on from OY978461.1 coordinate 18,317,875, forward strand.
AGCATTATCTCTCCTAAGTTGGATGCGGTTCTTCCAGAATCTAATACAGTCGCACAAATCCTTACAACGGCTTCATCTTCCATTTCTCGGGAAATTGATTCTTCTACATCTCCTTTTAATGAATCTTTTACATAGTAACATACCTTTTTGTATTTAATCATAATTATAAAAATATTTAAAATTTATGTTTCTCGACTTATCTTAATAGTCCGATAGCGATAGGCTATTTTGGGGCATAGGATAAAAAAATTCTGAAGTTGCTAATTTGCATGTGGATACAGTGGTACCTATAAAGCTTATTATTGCGTTTTGTGCCACATCTGTCACTTGCATTTTCAGCAATTCAATGATTTGTGGCTAATTTGTTTGATTCAAATCAAAACTACCAAAATTATTTTAAAGTTTAAAAACATAATGGCATCGTACCTAAGATAGCCTGCGTAGTGTGCAAACCCAGTTTGTGTCATTTTCATCCAGTGCAAACAGACAAACGGATAGTATGTTAGAACAATGTCAAAAAATAATTACAATTGAAATGGTAAGTATTAACTTCATCGGATCACCTAAATATGGCCAATAAATAATTTTGTGCCGTTTTAGACTGTGGAATTTTTAGATTTTTAAAAATTTTTGTTTTTTATGCTACCAACGCTTCAAAAAAATATTATAATCTTTAGGGTTCACATATTTAATATTGTGCATGCATGGAAAATAGACACTGTAAATTTGTATCATTTCCATGCATGGCAATTAAACACAAACAACAAAAATAAACACGCTGCAAAAATAAGCACATACGTTCGTTCTGTAGGTACTACATAGGTTCGTAGTATTTTCCATGGATATAAACGACACAAATTCAGAATAGTGTTTCTTTAATCTATGATAATATTTCTTTTGTGGCTTTTATGGGGTGTTCTAGAATAAATATATATATATTTTCTAATGCCATGGATGAATTCGACACAAAAAGTTATGTACAACGCGAACGGATACCAGTGACCTGAAACTAGTAACACCCATTTGACCTATTATAATATTCTTTTAAAACCGTTTAGGCACCATAGTAGGTACTGGTTAAATATCAGTATTCCCATGGAGAGAAATGTCACAAAATACTTAGGTACCTACATTTAATACTAGTTTATTATTATCATGAAAGACAAATTTTCAACTTCAATTTTATTTTAGTCGGATAATGTTCGCAAAGACAAATACCTAAATATCTACCTAAGCAAGCACCTAATATGACACAAACTATATATATAAGGTTTGGCAAATGGTCAGGAAACTATATCCAAAACATAAACAACTTTGATATTTTTGAAACCTAAAAACCTAGCGCTACCGGTCTATAAGCCATTGGTATAATACCAAACTTTGAATCGACACCGGTTCCAAAAAGGCGCACAAAAATGTATAATTGGCGACCAGTGATGTAACCTTATTGTATGGACAAAAGTAGAAATCTTGCTGATATATATATATAACGATGGGTCCACAAGCATAGTTTGTATGACTTCTTTGTTTTATTTATTTTGTCAATGTTATTATGTAACTGTTTTATTATTCTGAGATCAAACCAACTTACATAATTGAAGTCCAATCTGAATTATCTTTACTTCTTTAATAAACTAATTATAACTATAAAGTAATGTCCGTGCAACCTACACTACTACGTTAGTTTATAAAAATCATGAATAAGAAGTCAAGATAATACATGTTTATATTTTATTTATTCTCTAAAAATGTCCATCGCCTTAGTATTTACTTTCCGGGCGCCAAATTTAGAAGAAGGAATCGTAGTAGCTGTAGTACAGGGAATCCTAGCACAGCTACTAACTACCCTCCTAGTGTGAGAATTTGTACTTATTCAATAGTTTGGTATTATTTTCGGTAACATTTGCGCCAGTGGTCACTCATATGTATACTTAAAATACTATATTTGTATGCGTTTTGTCAACATGCTTGCGTCCACTCTTTCTACTTATATCCAAGCCAATTATACATCAACCGACTATAATAACTAGGAAAATAAGTCTTTTGAAGCTTAAGTTTTGCCTACACGGTATCATAGAACATAATAATAATACTACGTATAGAATGGATACTCCTCACCCCCCACCCAATCCAGCCTTCTTCACCCCGCCACCGAGTCTGAGCTGTCTCTGCGCTTACGTGAGCTCGGGACGCGCCTGGCGCCACACGCGCATCACGACGTGTATATTTTTTTCCAACCGCTAATCAATTAATAATTATTATTGTTTTAAAAGATTTTAGTTTGCACAAATTTTCGCAACTGTTTCACTCGCACGCTTGTCAGTGGATATCAGACTTCGTTCGCAGCGAAACAAGTAAATGGAATTATGGAAATAGTTTTTCTTTGCTATTGAAACCATAGCGAGTACTTTGCAAGTTTTAGCCGACTTCAAAAAGAAAGAGGTTCTACTAATGTATGATCGTCTATTTGTTTTTTTTTTTTTTTTTTTTTTTTTATGCCTTATAGGTTAGCCTTTGACCACTATCTCACCTGATGGTAAGTGATGATGTGGTCGAAGATGTTGTACAGGCTAACCTAGAATTTGTATGTTCTTATGTACCTATGTTCACCGGTAGGTATAGGTTAGGCAGCATAGGTTCACGTTTCTTTTCTCGAATGCCGCTCATGCAGTCATGTCGCTTGTTGGTGGATTTGTTGGTAGACCTTCGCCTTGGTCAACACGCGACAGATTTCGTAATTGTTTATTAAACGAAAAGAACATCAATTATTATTGTGACTGTATGTCATTATTATCATTATTTGAATAAATTTTAAACTTGGAATGATACGTTTTGTATAGTGGAGTGTAGGTATCTATTATTGTATAGTAATGGAGTGAAATGTGAAGTAAGTAATGTTACCTACTCGTTTGGGTGTTGGATATTCCTGCGTCCTACGTGGAGTTCGATAGATGTGCTTGTAAATGTTTCTGCAGCTAGGTAAGTAGATACGAATAATTTACGAAATCTAATACGACTAATAATAGTATCAAAAAATTGTTAGGTAGATAAGTACAATAATAATTCATACGGTGACAACCTTAGACTTCACGCACACAATTACGCGTGTACAAAAACGACATTTGTGTAGTGTCTGTGTAACAGATAGGTAGTTGGAACGCGGCTTTTGTATAGAGAATGACTCTAGTGTCCGGAGTGTGACGGTATGTATTGATTTAAGGAAAGCCTTAATGTGTGTGTATTTTTATAGGAACGTGATGATGTTGTCGAAGATGTTGTTCAGGCTAACATATAATTACTGGTTCTCAATTAAAGCTGCCTGTTAGGTGCTTGGCGACAGATTTTCTACTTGAGGGTGGTAGCAAGGCGGGCATTCGCAAAATGCCCTACCACCATGCTATAACGACTGCCATCCTGAGACAACAACCGGGACCGACAGCTTAACATGCCCTCCGAAGCACGGAAGCGCTAAGTAGTAATGTCCCTTACGGTCACCCATCTTAAGTCATGACCGCGGCGGCCGTTGCTTAGCTTCTCTTTTGTTAATTGCGTCATCGGTTAAGAACGGCTAAGCAAACTACGCTCAGAGCGCTTCAACTAGAACTAGAGAACTAACTGGAATGCTAAGGAAATTGACACAATTTTGACATTTTCTTTTGGAAACGATGGCGATTATGTAGTTCAAATGAAGATTACTTTTATTACCATTCAAATTAGACAACTAGGCCCCAATTTCCCAATAACTACTTTTTCACGATGACGCTTTCCTAAAAAGTACACTTTACCAATACGTCAATTTTAACGCGAAAAGTCTATTGAAACGTCTAATTTACTTCTATATCACAAGTGAATATGTACCGTGCGCGTTTCACATTTCATTATGATAACCTATATGTCATGTGAATGATTGTAAAGTAGTACTTCGACTAAACACAATTCTCTGGGTTTTAAATTCGATTTAATATTTGCCATGTTTTATTCAATGTCTTTATAAAGCAGTTTTATCTCTTCCTCACTTCATTATCTGCATAATATTGGTGTTTAAATTACAATTTTATATGCTGATGTCAAATAAGTAATATATAAATTTAATGTCCGCATTCTTTACGGTCTTCTTTCGCATTTTGCTGTACCTCGTCATAACGGAAATACGGTACCGTTGTTCTCAACGTTCATCTGACGGAATTTGGAAGTTTATATTTTTTTGTAATAAATTTTGTCGTACCATTTGAATCAAAGGAGTGTTATGTTTTTAGGGTTCATGAATGTACGCGAGTTTTTTTTTACCACCATTTATCAATTATTTACTTTTAAAAGCCTGAACAGGGTACTACAGGGCCCCACTACTCTAATTCATCGAAGTTTCGAACTTCGGGTCCGAAAGAAAGGTATCCGCAAAACACGTATTGGTTCACTTTTGTTTAACTTCGTTCGTAGCATAGACTAGCATGCATTTGCCTGTGTAGATTCTGAATAATATAGTTTTTAAACGGAATCGTATGGTTTGTACATTTTCAAAATATGAAATTATAATTTATTATATAGTCATAGTCAAAGTCAAGTTCAAAATATGCAGAAAGAACACAAATACTAATGAGAATATACATACCTATGAAGCACAAAGCAATTTACGTAAATCCTAAACACGAGTATCTAACTTCTAGAACAGTAGCGACACCTCTTGCTGATCCATAACTACATAGGACTCTCACTCTTACCATGTGAAAATGTTCTTCAATGTCGCTCAATTAAAATTTAAAATTGATTGAGGCATAATAACGTTCTCAGAGTAGTATGAGACATTCCATAGAGGGCACGATTTGAGATGAACGATGCGATCCGACCATAGATTATATGAAACAACGAGTTTCGTACCACAAATTCGATTTTCGTTCTCTAAAGTGGCACCCGATACATGAATAACTAAACTTCGTTGAATTGTAGTAGCAGCCCTGATTAGAACGTATTTCCGACATTAGTCCGAGTAAAACTTGCTATAAACTTATTGCCAGACCCGTTTTTCATAAATTGTCTTGTCTTCAGAAATAGCTTGAGGTATGAAGTTGAAAAAATAATACCATAACACCTGTATGTCCCGGAATGGATAGAAGTGTCTAAACAACTATATTTCCTTACATATATTTTAATTCTTTGTAATAGGGGGTGAGTCTATGGACATTATTACCAACTATAAAGCCGTAATTAATACAATGTTTACAATTGTATAATTAGACTTATGGCGTTCAAACTTCTGTTTGAAATACCACCCAATAATAATATGAAATATGGTACCCACCAGAGTCCATCTGACTCTTGCTAAAGAGGCCTATCACCTGGTAAATAATGGCAAAAGTCATACCTATCGCATAGGTTTATACATACTAGGAATCCTGCCGCGGGTTGAGCTTCAACGCATAGTGCTAACGCATTGCCGCCAAGCACCTTACAGTGTGAACCGGCAACTTTTTGAGAGCCAGATCCCACTCTAAGTTATATTAATTTGCTCGAAATTTTGGGTCTATATAAAACCTTAGCCGTCTTATTACAAAACACAGACTAAATCAGTGTTTAAACCTAGACCAACAAGTCAGAGTTTGTTGCGATACTAAGCAGTTAGTACTTGACTTTATTACAAAACGCAGACCTATCGAAGACCAGTTAGTCAATGGTTTTATATATTGATCATAGATTAAATACGAAAAAAGTTCATTCTCTTTGACTGCCTTCGTTCACGATGTTCTGTGTATTACGCAATATAGTTTTAAAATTCCTGTTACCGTTTAAAGTTTAAGTATATTGACCTTCGAAAGCATATTGTTTACTTCATTTTTAATCAATAAATAATCTTATTCATGAAAATCAATTTTTGTAATAATATTTTTAAGGTTGTACATCAAGGGTAGTGGGCATTTTGATGAATTGGGGTGATATCATTGCAAGTGCTCCCGCCACTCTATTACAAATATTGCTTATAGCTGGTTGCAAATCTGCAGTGTCGTCTTGAATCTATTTAGAGAAAACAATGAAATATATTATTACTATAATAGCATAAAATTATAAACAATTCGCTTGTCAGGTTTTTCATGCTCTTAGTACTTACTTCATGGCGAGCCCGGCATCTTAATGCACAAGCCACTTGATTTTTTTTTGCTGTTATTTTTTTTTGCCGTATTTATGTTTATGGTATTAGGAGGAGTGAGATAGTGATGAGTGCATATTATAGATAAGGAACACAAGACAAATGAAGTCAGTAAAATTTTAAAAATGTGATTTAAAAAAGACTGAAAAAATTTTTCAGTCCTCACACTTTTGGGTGTTGAAGTCGGTTCCATTTTTTGTTAAAAATTTTTTTTCAGTCTTTTTAGTGTAACTCAAAAACGGCTTGACCGATTTTGATGAAATTTAAAATGGGACCAAACGACAAGCATCAGCTTTCAAATAAAAAAAGAATTTTCAAAATCGGTTCAACCAGTCAAGAGATCTGAGGTAACAAACATAAAAATAAAATAAAAAAAAATATAATTGTAAAATATTTATTGTAAAATCTAAATCCTCCAATATTGGCGTTGATTGTTGAATCATCATCATCATCATCGACCGCTAAAATTTCTACCATTAATGAAAGCCCTCGCCCAATCGGTGGGGGGTTCGCCATAATCCCCACGCTTGGCATGCGTCATGAAGCGGCAGCGCATTTTATAAAGCTCATCTTGCTAGCTTAAAGTAGGAAAGATGTCGCCAAACCCCTAACGATGCGTACATCTTCGACCACTTCATCATCTACCAACACGTGAGTGAGTAATCAAACGTCAAAGTAATTAGATATATATATTTTTGACCATGAATATGTCTCTAAATACGAATGATATAATTAGGAAAAGACATTTTTATTGGTTTTAAGAAAGATAGTGGAATCCAAAACTACAGTTTTTAACTCTGTCTCCATCTGTCACTCTCTCTGTGTATCTGTCAAAATGTTTGTTTGTTCAATATTAGTCAATCCAAAGCAAAGATAAATATATTTTTTTACATGAAAGGCAAAATCAAGACAATCGAGCTTGTATTTAATATTTAACCGACGCTGTCACGGCTTGAGGTAGACGACCGCGGTGGAGCGGGAAGGTACAAGTTCGATACCAGTGAAGTGTTTTTTTGCATTTTTTGTTCTGGGTATTTTTAGTGAGGGTTTTGACGTAAGTATTGTATAATAACATAATATATACGTTTTATCAAGTTCCAAAAATATATATAAAGGTTTTTATTTTTAGATCACCTTTTCAACGGAATAAATTAGACGTGAACGAGAAATATTTGTTATGCTTAAATTAGCGTCAACCACTGTGTAAGTGGGCGAGGGGGGGGGGGGGGGGGGGGTGATAAGCGTAATTATAAGGGTGGGGATAAGTGTATCAGTAAGGGTAATGTTGGTTATAAAAAAAGAAGTTAAGCTATTAACTTACGCAAAAAGATATTACATTATGGTGATCACTGAGTCTCACACTAGGATGACCTGTGTCGGGAGATTCAATCCCTTCCTTTTTTGAATCTCTATCAAAGTTAAAAATATTCTTAGATATATAAAAAAAAATAGTTGCTAAATAATAATGAAATAAATAAACATTAATCTACTTGTTTTTAAAATAATGGACAGTGAAAAAAAAACATTGATATCTCAGGTAGGAATAATACCAGGGTAAGTGTAAAATTATATATGAATCAAATATTAAAACTGAGTCAAACATTAAATCACCAGTGTTAGCGGCAAAGTACATTGTAGTTGCTGCGGCCTTATCTCAACTTAAGTGTTAGCTAGCCAGGCGAGCACGCCAAATGTCCTGCCACCTGCGAAGTTTTGTATTATTATTCAAACCTACTACGGTGCCTACGGCAGCCGAATCACGCGACATTTACTACCACGACGCTATCTCCGCTCTACGAATAATATATTTATAGCAAATAGTCACGCAGCTTTAGTAAAATATATTATTGCATAATTTCAAGGTTCACAGAAAAATTAAATGTAGTTGGAATATAAAATTATCCGGATACAAAAAAGACAAGACAGGAATAGAAAGGCAATATAAATGCAAACAGTAATAAGGTAGAGAATTGTGAGCAAGTATTAAAATCCTTGGACGGTGCGAAAGTAACTACTTAAAGGCCACTGTTAAATTTAACAATAAGTAGTGCAAGTATGATGAAGTTTTAAACCAACTTCCAAACAAGTATAAATAAATTAAAAACGTAAAAAAACCCGAATGTAAATTATGTGTGCTTGTGTTTATTGCCAATAGGCCAGCCTTTATAGTTTCATTGAAATTATTTTATTTTATTTTATTTATTAAACAAAATCCACAGCCATTAATTAAATGTACATTTTTTCTTACAAATATAACTTACGCCCAATTAAAAATTTACATTATTTAGGTTTTCTATTAAAAACAAACAGTCACTTGTGTGAATTCTTCAGGCATAATTATGTAAGTGAGCGTCCCTCTCTTTGTGTGAGGGTGTGTGTGTGAGTGTGAGGGTGTGTGAGTGTGTGTGAGAGAGTGTATGAAGGTGTGTGAGGTTTTGTGTGCATGGGTATATCTGTGTTTATGTATATATATTTAACTATAATAATATATATAAGTGAAGTTTTATAAATGTATTAGATGAAGAGTAGATATTTTGAATTTTAATATATTATGTTAATTGTTGTATAATTGCTGAGTAAAATGTTGAAAATAAATTGTTTATAAGTAAGATATTATAACTACAATTTATGTATAACTAGCTTTCCGGGCGCGGCTCCGCCCGCGCGTATGTCGGTTATGACTTATTATCGAAAACATTAACCTCTTTTTGCGCAGTTGGATAAAAACTATCCTATGTTTTTTCCCGGGTCTCAAACTATTTCCATACCAAATTTCCTTCAAATCGGTCCAGTAGTTTTGGCGTGAAAGCGTAACAGACAGACAGACAGAGTTACTTTCGCATTTATAATATTAGTACTGAAGTACTGATTATGGAATCGTTTTTTTTAAACCATTCATTGAGATTTTACTTGCTTTGATTGCCCTCGATGGATCTGGAAGATTTTTTTCGAAGAAATATGGTGTCTAAAATATGCCAGTTTGTTTATTTTTTTTTTATGTTCTTGTGCTATCAAGACGAATCTAACGATATCGCATACATCAAAATCAGTTACGCGGTTTAGAAATTGTGGTGCAATAAAGGATCTCACAAACATACGTACATGAACCCTGAAAACATAACACACACCCTTTGTTTGGGAAGTCGTGTAAAAAGCACGTGATTTTCAGGGTTCCGTACCCAAAGGGTAAAAACGGGACACTATTACTGAGAGTTCGCTGTCCGTCCGTCCGTCAGTCTGTCACCAGGATGTATCTCAAGAACGGTGATAGTTAGACAGTTGAAATTTTCACAGACGATGTATTTCTTTTGCCGCTATAACAACTAATACAAAAAGTTGGCAAAGTGCTAGTCGGCCTCGCGAACATTAAAACAAAAAAGATTAAAATATGAAGTCTAATGTGGTATAGCTAATGGTACGGAACACATCGTGCGCGAGTCCGACTCGCACTTGGCTTATTTTTGTTGTATTTTATGACATCTCATAACTGTTTTCTGTATCATCCGATCTTGATTATTATTGTTAGATATTTTATTGCACAGAGATTACGTACCTACCGTTGCGCGTTGGTCCAATTTATATTCTATTAACTATGGTAGTAGTTTTTCGTATAAGTTCAATTATCTGAAAAATATATTTGCCAATATGGCTATAGCTATAGATGAACTAATATTTGAAACTATTGTTGATGTCGGTTATGCATCCAGTGGTTAAGAGTAGAACAAATGTATGACTAGCTTCTGCCCAACTTTGATTATTTCGTGCTCTTTCATAGGAAGTACTTGGAAAATCTTGATATAAGTACCAAGTTACCTAGTGATTTTGTAAAGCTAGAGTATTCACAGCAATTCTTTATATTGTCTCGCCTATATCGTAATTTGACATTTCATATCAAACTTGATCCTCAAAATGTTGAACTTTGATATCTCAAAAGGTCGTTATTTTGTATATGCAAAAAATTTCACCTTTTTGTTTAGAGACTTATTAAAGTTATTAAATATTGATTAAAAAACAACCACGTTATTCTGATTAGAAATAAATTTACTGAAACATTTGTTAGAAATAAAATTATCGTGAATATTTTTACGCAACATTAATATCATATGTTGAATGACGTCACGGCTTTTTCCATAAGGTTATGCATGGACCGAGTATTTGTACTAGTTAAAAACTGTACATTAATTAGGAAGCAAGTCCTGACTGGTCAATAATCAGCCCAAACCCTAAACTGGACTTGGAATGAAAACAATTAGCAATTTGTATAACTTTTTAACCCGTGGGGTTAGAATGTCACCCTCCCATTTTAACCCGTGGGTGTCGTGTATTGTACTGCTATCCCCAAGACGCCTGCCAAGCGTGGGGATTGTGGCAAGTACCCCGAATGGGGAGAGCTTATTCAACGGTAGACGTTCCGATTGAGGTGATGAATAAGTTTCAAAATATTGCTTGATCAAGAACAATAGTATGACGACCAAGCAACAAAACGGAGAATATGATAACATTTTGAATTTCTCGTGAAAAGTGTCAGTATTCAATGTCCCCCCCCAAAAACAAACCCAAAATTTAGATCTTTGAAATCTTTAAAGGTCGCTCGTTATGTTGTATGTATATTCATAAGTAATTTGAGGGGGGGAGCAGCAGTGGACTCTCCGGCTGATACAGTATCCCTTACAAATTTGGAAAACGTCTCGGCTAAAATTACATGTTTTATCGTTGTACAATCTACTATTTATGTACATACTTTATTTACATGAAACGGTTAAGGGGTTATCTTTTAAGACGCGAAACTTGACATCTATTTGATAGATGATATTCTATAGATGTCAGGTATCAAATCATATTTATGCGAAAATAAATATATGTGACATAAATAACCGTATCATTCATTTGATTCCAATTCCTTAAAAAATAAATATTGATTTCAACCTGATACATAAAGACAAACAGCTCTAGGCACCATATATGCCACGCAGCCACTTTGCGGTCGACACAATACTTCCTGATTACCGACATCGCTAATAACTTGAGATAATATGTATTACAAAGAATATTACTGCAATAACGCCTCGCCTATTTAACCGAAAGAAAAATCCCCTCAAACCGGGTAATAATTTGGTTAATTACAATAACATTGTTAAAGTGGTCAAGTCGATGGAAAATTTTCTAATGCGTCGGTAGAAACCGGCTAACCCACTGACCACACCAACCACAACATTTGCCTTTTTAATACCTTTTTTTTTCGAAATTCTCTGTTTTTTACTTGCATTTGCATCTGCTATTTAAATTCAATCGTCTGACGTCAGTAAATTTTTAATTTACACTGATACCGTATTAAGAAGTAGATTAAATTCATACGCCAAGAAGTGGAATTTAACGAAACGCTCTGTAAATCTTAAATACTGTAACAAGTCTTGAAATTAAATTTAACATTATAACAATAATCACTAAATAATAATTTGGCTATCATCTAGGAAAAAAATTACCATTATAGTAGAATTTTGGCGTAAATTTCTAATAAAATATAACCCATAGTAGTTTTAAATTCCTATACTTGTGTTTTCCAACATAAATATATAAGTCCACTCTACATTAACTTTTTAGAGACTATTTATTATTGCAATATTAGAAATAGATACAAGAATGAGATAAATTAGTTGAGCATCTAGTTGGTTTATAAAGCTCTCAGGTCTTGTAATAGGAAATATACAATTAAAATATTTAAATATACAATTATAATATATTTTTACAGGAGTGCCCAGCTCACCTACACCACTGCTCTCGTAATATGGTCAACCAACCAAAAAAATATGGAATGGCGCGTCTTCCTTAGAGGATAGGTCTGATATCTCCGCGAAGTGTGATTTGAATAAATCTTTCTTCGTTTTTGAACGCCAAGCCATATTTTTGATTATGTTCACAACTACTACTGCCTACCCACGCGATCATCTACACTAATATTATAAAGAGGAAAGATTTGCATTTTTGTATGTAACGAATAAGCATAAAAACTACTGGACCCTATTTGAAAGATTATTTCACCTCTAGAATCAAACATTCTGCCTGATAAACATAGACTATAAAATATTTTCAAAAAGTTTTTTAAAATTTTTGTTAATTTCCCGTGCGGTGCCGAGACGAGCGGCTACTATTTTACATTTTATTGTTTTACTGTGAGTACCATTAGCATATACACCGACTACACTAAGTCGTCGTACACAAACGAGGCTTACCCGTACATGATACAGACTCACTTTCGTGAGTGAACAGGTCTGTAACGATTGCGTCGCCATAGGTTCGCATATATACGAGTGTTAGCCACGTGCAACCACGGTAGCATGAAACGAAAACAGTAATTGCTACGCGCAACTGTGGTTTCACGGATATCGTCAGCGTATTTTTATCGATTTTCGTAAATTGGGTCCTTTTTTGCGAGATGGAACGTAGCCATAATAGACAATAGAATATAGCTACTCTTCTTTTTGTTAACCATTTGCAGTAAAATGTATCTATGAAATAAAAAAGTTCAGTTGTTTGTTTACGTTTTGCGAAACCAGCGGGCTACCGGTATTATTAAACATGTTTTTTTATGATTTTTTCATGAATATTTAAATTATATTTTGTGATATGCTTGACATGTGTCTTTTCTATATAATCCAATAATAAAACAGTAGTATTTTTCTTAAAATCAATAGAATTTAGTAGTTTCGTAGTACACCTCCGAATGATTAGGTATCATTATGAATACATCATAAATGTTAATTTTTCGTATTAATCGTTTATTTAGCTATCTTGTACAAAAATATTTATCCTTCCAAGGTAAATGCTTGAGTCACAAGAGACAATTGTTAACATTACGCTGCGCTTAACGTACGGCCGGCAAATGCTAATACACAAAAAAGTTCGTCCGGTAAAAAGTAGTGAGTGCAGCGTGCAACCACAGTTGCAAGTGGCTTCGCAGCGGGTAACATGCTAAGAAAAAACATCACCTCGTAGTTTTTAGAATAGTAAAACGTCGTTTTTTAGAACTTCGCTAAACACTGTTATTTGTAGTCACATGAATATGCCAAATTAATATTCTATATTGACGAATAAACTATTTTTATTAAAGATTTCTATGATTGCGGTATAGAACATTCAAAAATACATAATTTTTTACATCAAGGTATATTTATTTTACAAAATTATAACGAAAAAAAGTACAAAGTATGAGCAGAAATCGAACCATTTTTATATTCAAATTTATTTTTTTTATTTTTTTGTCGCTCAACGACTATGCCACATTCTAAACACGAATAAGGGGCTAATGTAACATTCGTTTCTTATCCGTGTTCAAAACGGTCCGGATATACTTGTTATATGCATAAATTAGTAGATCATTTTAACATAAAATAATCGATAATGAATTGAATAAACATATCATTATGCAAAACTGCAAACGTGAGAATACAACGCGTGCTTCCAACATTATGTAATTCTGAATTATACCTTCTGCAATAATTAATATGCTGTCAGTCGTCATATACGTCATTCACGTACTCGCTACACTGACTCCTGGTTATTATGGGATGACACTACACCTTGACTACACGTGACTTTAATTATATTCGACGTACAAAGGTCCATCGAGACCAACGCCTACATCTCATTAGTGTCAATTTTAAAATAGGATAGTGTTGAGATAACTCAGATAACATACTAGCGGCCTGCCTGCGCCATTTTCGCATGGGTATTTGACAAAAATATCAAACATTTTTTTAAATTATTCTTTAGTCTATGTTCATCAGGGATAATATAGGATTCTAATGGTGAAATTATTTTTCAAATCAGCCCAGTAGTTTTTAAGTTTATTCTTTACATACAAAAATACATATCATTCATCATTATAATATTATTAATTGAAGTAAATTAGTGTGGATATAGATGAATATATTCTATAGCCTATGTTCATCAGGGATATTGTAGGATTCTAATGGTGAGAGAATTTTTCAAATGGGTCCAGTAGTTCTTAAGTTTAATCGTTATATACAAAAATACAAATCTTTCCTCTTTATAATATTAGTTTAGATGTGGATACAATTTCTTTGGATACACTACACATAAAAATAATAATTACCTAAAAAAAATATTGACTTCAACAACTGAAAAGTAAGGAGGTTTAAATTACTTGGGTGACTTGGATTTGATAAAAAAATATATGAGGCCACCTCTGAAGACCTGCCAAACAAAATCAATTCATTGCAATTGACGGTGCAAAAAACATAGAATAAAACTGATTTTGAACGTTTTAATGTTTTAATTCGGGTAAATTTTTTAATTCAGTAATATTTTCTTATCAAATTCGCGTCTGTAATTCCGAAGGGGGAAGCTTCGCCAGACAGCATTTTGTGCCATGAAAGATACCCATAGAAGGGAAGCCGATTGCCATTTTTCGGGCGCAGTTCCAGATTTGGGACTGCGAATTTCTTTATCAGCAATATCTCTCCGACCCAGGGATCGGATCTAGGACTTCAAAAGGACAGTCGTAATAAAATAATAAAACAGAGCGTAGGACGGATAGACCTCGTTTCGCATGCGCAAGAGCAAAACAGAACTCCGCAATATTTTAATAGGGCGAGCGAATTTTACTAAATAAGATTGAGACTATCTTCAACTTATGAATTTAATAGTAGTTCACTGTTTATTGATGGCGGTAAGTAAGGAATTACGATCCAGGCTCTAGTAGAAGCCCGAAGTCGAAGACTGAGGCTTTCTGAGTCGAGGTTCGTAATTCCTCTACCCGTAAAATACAATACAATGTTTTTCATCACATTTGCAGGTAAATAAATAAAATTATAGGGCAGAAAAACTATTAAAATCGATTATTAAGAACATTAGTTGAGTATTGTAGCGAGATTGCAATGAAATTCCTGTTTAGATAACATTTTAAGACAATTTTTCAATTGCGTGTAAATTCCTTGCTTGAACTTGCATGAATGGCTGTACTATAAATTAAAAAAAAATTACTTACCGTCTTTGGGTTTCAAAAAGAAAGCTCGAGGGTTTTATATTGGGCATTACGGCCAAGTTATCTTGTATGTTTAGATACAGTTAACGTTGTATGAAAGATATTTTATCGATCAGACAATGTTATGTTAAGAAGTGATGGTCGGAGCAGTCGCATTACCTGATGCGTGACGCGTGTCCATTACAGTTACTGTGACATAGCGCTTATTACTTCGTGACGTTAGTTCGCTGTTATGTATCGTTTGCCCAGTAATTTCACTTGCTACAGTGCCCTTGACTCGTAAGCACAGTAGTGTTTCCACACTACTGCTTCGAGGCAAAATATCTGATAGATAAAAGTGCGGTGGTATCTACCCACCAAGATGAACTATTGCTGAAGAGTCCTACCACCTGGAATAAAGTCGAATTTCCGTTTTGCTATTTAGCATACTAACACACGATACGGTTTCATTTCAGAACAAATTAATACCCTGAAACAATGCAGCAGGAAGATACATTTCTAGCAAAAGCTCTTGGCAAAAAGAAAGTCCCGATTATTGTCCTAATAGTCCCCAAATAGTCACAGAGTAAATATATCACTCAGCCCACTCTCAACGGTACAACCAACAGTGTTGCAAAACAGGGCAAGTATGGGCAATGTTTCCAAATAATCTCGGCAACGACTCAAACCGAGGTCCGTACCACAGTGGAGCCCTTGAACCCGTTGTCAACTCCTCTTTTAATAGCGGTGCGTTTTCGGCGCCCGCAAGACCGAGATACAAGATGCTTTACAGTTTCTGCGCTACTTTCGGGTTAAAGAGGGTCATCCCTCGCCCAAAACCCGGTGGAGTTGTCGCAGCGGCAAACTACATCCAAGTCATCCATAAAAAAAGCTATTTTACTGCGAACTCGGACTAGTCCGAGTACTCCGCACATCATATACAAAGCGGTCACTGTATTTTTTTTTACCAAAAAATTGGAACCGACTTCGACACCCAAAAGTGTGAAATAATTTGTTGAAGTCGGTACCATGATAGTTCAAAAGTATCTATTATCACAATGTATATGCACATGGCACCGACTTCGACAAGTTATTTCACACTTTTGGTTGTTGAAGTCCGTTCCATTTTTTGATTAAACATTTTTTTCACTCTTTTTACCCTTGCTACTTACAGGTTTGATTGTCATTCATTGTCAACGGCTACATCATCAAGATAGGTAAATATTTTTCAGTCATTGGAGTGTAACTCAATAACGGCTTGACCGATTTTGATGAAATTTAAATGGGACCAAACGACAAGCATCAGCTTTCAAACAAATAAGAATTTTCAAAATCGGTTCACCCAGTCAAAAGTTCTGAGGTATCAAACATAAAAAAAAAGAAAATACAGACGAATGAGAACCTCCGCCTTTTTGGAAGCCGGTCAAAAACAAATGATATTGACAAGGTTACATATATTGCGTCTATATCTACACTAATTTACATATAGGTGTAAAGACATCGAAGTGGGGTGCATTTTAAGACTGAAAGATCTTAACCCTTGCCGGTGTTAACATATTAATTAACCTACTATAATATTTTTATAAAACATTTCTTTAGTAGAGATTAAATTAGTCGAGACGCTTTTCGGTTCATCGTGTCTCGATACTGCCCTTTAGATGGCGAGATTAGAGTTCTAAGATTGCATATTATTTACGTTACAATGGTAAAACCAGAAGTGTGCTACACGAATGGCTATCTGAGAATTATATTGAACTAATTAGAAACATGACCGAAAACTTTTTTCATAGTAAAATGACGACATGTTGGTAAAATAGATGGGATCATCATAACTTCACACCTTGTAGCTGGTCAGCTTATGTTCCGTTTGCGGTCTTAATGTTTGCATGAGAAATCTCTAGAATTTGGGAGCGATATCTGACTAACTAAATCTACTGAATAAGATTATTAACGTATTTACTCTTCTATACTTGCACCATATGTTTGGTGCATAATAGTGATTCAATCGTAGTAGGTATCTGTATTTATATACTTAGGTAAGTGCATTATGGTGCAATATAGTATAAGTCCGGCATCTTTTCTTTTTCTATGATTGTGACGGAACAAGCTCGAGGCCCACCTGATGTTAAGCGGATTAACCTCTGCCTATATATGTATACCTTTACTTCTCTGCGAGTCCAATATAACGATGTCTTCAGGATGCTGTTAGCACTGCCTCACGCGTTATTGCAGCGCGTCCATGATGTTTGCGGAAGCGCGCACTGATGTTTTTCACGCAATAATTCGCAAAAAATCGCCAGCTTATCCCGGCGCACGCGAGGCTCGGGTAACGGTATCCTGCAGATGTTTGAATCACGACCAGACTGCCCTATCCAATATAGATGGGTAAAAATTGTTACTATGGGCAAGTCAATTTATCTTAAATCATAGTTTTTATTTCACATTATCCATACCTACTTCTATTTGACATTATATTTTTTTTAATACTTTGACTTATTTGTACTGTTATTATTTTATTTGAATTCTACTTATAATTATATTTGATTATACTAACCTTTGATTACGATTTCACTAATATTTTAATGACCGTTATAATGTGATTATTTGATTTTAAGGTATTTTGATATGTTATTAATGATATGTTTGAATGTACATTTTATGGTTTAATAACTGAAATAAATTATTATTATAATAGATGCATTTCGTCATGTGACGAATTGTACCGCGCCCATCACACTGAGACATACAGTTGTTAAGTCTCATGTGCCTGTAATATTTCTGGTTTCAAGGACTGCAGCCGGAACACACTGTTATGTGCTTGGCGGCAGATTTTCTACTTGAAGGTGGTAGCTCGCCAGGCGGGCATTCGCAAACTGCTTTCCACCATGCGGTGAAGCTCAAGCCGGCAGTGGGGATAGAACCAGGGACCTGTGACACAGCAGTCCATAGCAATTACCCCTCGGCCATCATTGCTTCATGCTACTCGTATAATAGTGATTAGTTGCTGATAATAAGATTCAATTCTAGTATCTATATTTTTGTAACATTCACGAGAATGGGCCTACTATAAGTAAATTGTAAACAAAAGCGTTTTTACGTTATATTCTTAGTTTAGCAGTTAAGTCAATGCCAGAACTTAATGTGAACCAGGAAAAGAGGAAGACCTCTTTTGAAACATAGCCGTCATCTTCCTACCCATATCTAATTATGTAGGGTCAGTACAATTAGTATATCTTCTCTTATAACAAAAGGTAACGAACAGACATACAGGAAAAAAAAAGATTTTATAAGTAGTTGCTGTTTTCAAGTTATAATACAACAATGAAAAATTTAAATAGATACCTTATAAAGTGGCAGCGTGTGCCATGATATAAAGACCAATAATAACTACTCGTATGTAAAAAAATTTTACATACGATACATATTTTTACTAAAAATATATTGGGACATAAATAGCACATAGAAAGTAATTGTAACCGTAAGCACGGAAGCATTATTGTAAAATAAGGGCCTCAGGGTAACATACTTTACAATGTTCAACATAGTTTTAAATTTTTTTTCAATAACGCCGCGTCGCGTAACCTGCAACCGGTTAACTTTGAACTGGTTGGTCACTTCCTCATACAAACGTCTCGGGGAACCACTCCCTTAATAGACGTTTTAGGTCCAGAAATAAGCTGATATCGATTTGTCAATTCATTACCTAAGCTTGCATCGTTACCAATATTTAGAGAAATAATTAAGTTTTATGTTGCGACCCACGAAAAAAAAGAAAGAACACAGGTTTTTTTTCCGTTTCAATGAGTGTATTATACTTATGTCTCACACCTGATAGGTTAGCATTCGAGGGTGTAAATAGGCTTAACCTAAAATAGGAACTGACTACCGGAACACACAGTTACAGCTTAGTTCTAGACATAAAACGTCTAATTAGTGAGTAATTCTCTTCTACCTTTGTATGGAGAAGTGAATGGCCAGCTCATCCCATTGGCATCCGCGTGGACGGTATCGTCCATTTGTGAATGAATTTCTATTGTGGTTGTTATCACGGACGGCAGAGGATTTCATGATGACAGTGCTAGAAGTAGAGGCGCAAGTAAGTGCAACAACAGCTCACCTAGGCGCATACCTCTACGCGATCGGCTACGAGAGCTTTTATCTATGTATTTCGTAGCAGTAGATTTCTTTGCGAACGAGTTCGTCCGGGAAAGTACCTACTGACACAGTACCTATTTCTATCGTTACGGTTTGAAGGATATGGGTTCTGGTGAAATTTCAGCCACATGAAAGTTTGCAACTTTAGTGCATTTTTTTAAAACTTTTTTTTTATGCCTGATATGTTATCCTTTGACCACTATCTCACCTGATGGTAAGTGATGATGTAGTCGAAGTAGTTGTTCAGGCTAACCTAGAATCGCTCGAGAGAGAACAAGCTCAAGGCCTACCTGATGTTAAGCGGACTAACCTCTGACTATAACAGATGCATTTCGTCACAAGTCGTCAAGTTGCACTGCGCCCATCACCTTAAGACATAGTTGTACTCAGGGTTACAGGCGCAGTGCAGGCCATCACTTCTGAAGAACTACATTTATAGACAGAGTTTACCCTTTATAAAAGGTAGGCCTCGTGCTTGATCCGTCACAATTACATAATAAAACTGTACGAGAACAGCAATTTTAATAAATGATAGGTAATACATTAAAGATATGCCTATACTATTATACTGTCTAATATGACAATTTACGGCAAAGTTCAAAGGCTACGGCACCGCAGCTGCCAATATTAATAACAAGCTACGACGTACATGTACTTACTGTACAATACAAATACAAGAATTTTATTATTATATGCGTAGGAATTATCAACAAGCCATACACACAAAAACTAACGCTTATTAGGGTTCCGCAGGAAACTGAACTCTTCAGTTTCTCCAAATGTTTGTCTGTCCAACAGTACTAACATTTAGTACACTATATAATTATAAATGGTATCCGGAAAATTATTGACATTTTATTAATATCACAAAAATACAACGAGAGGAAAAATGACAGTCATGTATATCATTAAAATATTCATCATCATCAGCCGGAAGACGTCCACTGTTGAACAAAGGCCTCCCCCATGAGCGTCAATTTTTTTCCAAACCTAAAAAATTCATCTTTCAGTAACTCCACGAGTCCTAATTAATACCCCTGTTTTTCTTAACGGTGCACTGTTAAGGAATAGAATTTTTTACTTAAAATGTAGAATTTTATAATTTCAAGTTTGTTATATAATTGGCCTTTGTGATAAAACTTAAAATGATTTTGATTATGGATTAACAATGCGATAGAATTTTTTTCAAAATTATAGTAGATCATTTCATTATTTACAATTCGGCAACACAGTGAAAATCCGTTACTTTGCCGAACTATTATTAGAAAAATGTACTCTGTCTCTAAAAAGTGACTAACAAATGCTAACTGCACAATCGTCGTTGAACATAATATGAGTGATCTCGAGTCTCGTAAACACGTGATCATAAAATAATCAAACGTGCCAATAATTAAATAATAATGTGGTTCTTAATTCGTTCATAATTACTTTTCGGAAATGAATTCTCTAGAAATTCGACAAATAAAAAGAAATAGAAAAAAAACATAATTAAAATCATTTTATAGTTATGTCAGAACAAACAATATTGTTAGAAACAGAAGCCCCTCTACGTGCCTTATTTACACTCACATAAATTGCTCTCAGCAATCGCCAAATGTCCGGTGGAGCTATGGAAGCTAGAAGAGGCCAACCAGCATCCAGTCTTACCTATAAAATGAAACAAATGTAAAAATATGTTTTATTTTATGTAATGAAGTGGCAAACAAGCAGACGGCACCTGATGGTAAGCGGTTACCGTCGCCTATAAACAAGCAACGCGTTGCCGTCATCTCGGACCTGTAATACTGGCCACTCTGGCGGAATGGGTGGTTTGTCCGAGGCTGGTCATATACCCTGCTTGTCGCCGACTCGGCATGCAGCGTCTAGTGATTGGATCAAATGACTCAAAGATGAAAAACTATGACATCAACTTAGTCCTATTTATGGGTTATTTTGTAGTCATTTGGAGTCCAAATGTGACATTACAAATGAAAAATATCACTTTAACAGCACTGATGTAACATACAAATCCTATGCAGGGGTAATGATCGCATAGTGGTAGGGCATTTTGGGAATGCCCGCCTGGTTAGCGACCACCATCAAGTAGAAAATCTATCGCCAAGTACCTAACGGTGTGTTCCGGTAGCTGTCCTTGAGAGCCAGTAATTCTTCGTTAATTCCTGTTGCCACCTTCAACCACATCATCACTTACCCTCAGGCGAGATTGTGGTCAAAGACTTACCCTATCATCAATAAAAAAAACTTTGTTTAGAGTTAGGGTTAATCTAAGTTGACGGTAGCCCGATAGTAAACTCAAAAATTTAAAATGCGACATAAACGTTCATTTCGACCACTTCCACAAATAATATCCTTGTCCGGGTATTTTTAAGCCAACTGTGGCGAAACTATGAAATTAAACTTTAAATACAACCCCATCGCCTATTTTCTATGCAACAATCATTATTCACGTATTGGACATTTTGCGTATCGAACTATTTGCGTATTCAACGGCTTGAGTTTGTACGTTACACAAATGTACAGTTATGAAAAAATAATACGTTTACAACATTTTTCGAAAAGAATAATTTGCGTTTTGGTTATTATCACGTTGTGAAATATTCAATGTTTTACGCATTGATGAACAATATGCTTCACGAGGCGTAAAATCAACCATCATACCATATATATTACAATACACAGACATTTCAGTAATATGTACCATCCTTTTTATAATAATTTTTGCACAGGGTTTCATTATAATGACGTATATGAACACTATGGAAGGATATTCGAAAATTCATACCATAAGGAGATAATGTTAATAGTAAATCAAAGTTTGTATGGAAGGTCGTTTCTTTAAAACTTACAAATATGTATAATTGGTGTTTAGGATAATGTACTAAATACATTTTAGTTATGTGGGCATATTTGTAAATTTAATGTATAGGGTAGGTTCATGTAATCAGATGTCGATGTCTCGTGGTCGAAGTAAATATTGATTAATATTTTAATTAAGTGTCACATGTAGAAATAAAAATCGAAATAATCTTATATAACTAGTCATACACAAAAAGCAAGTAGGTACCTAACTACATACATTTACTACTTAATATAATTACTTACATGCTTGTCAGAATACTAGTGTAATGGTACTGATTTTTTTACGCCCTAAAAGAATAAAGTCTTGTATATGTATATCATGAATAGTGAATAAAGCCCCCACAGTCACAGGAGCTTGATTTTCAAATAAATATGATTGAGTGCGAAGATACCCGATATTATTTTACTAAGACAATTAGTATAAATCACACCAATTATAACGATGTCTATGTCTACTAAACTGCGTCAAACAATTATTAATTATTGCACCGATGATGTGGTCATGCATTAAGTGGTTAACAAATTATGGCTACGTTTAACAGGAAAATAATATATATTGTCTATTGATTATATATTATAATCCAGTATACTTACACAAATTCTTGCAACATTATAACATGGTAGAAGGAAATCATTAAACTTAACTTTTAAACATGCGTAGGGCGTTCATGATAATATGAGAATGAGGTACAAACTCTTTGGAACAGAAAAGTTAACACGCCGCGCTAGCCTGTGTTAACTTTTTCTAAAGTTATATAAAGCTGGAATATAAATTAGAATTAAAAAATACATGTATGCTTTAAATATTTCACTACGGAACGATTTAGTCACGACTAACGGTTCCATTTCGAGCAATATAAATCTTCTTAGTGCTATATATACAACTGGATCCAGGTTCTTATCAGAAAAGTATGCCGAGCGAGAGGCTCTAAATGACCGCATTGTCTCTGTTCTGACAAAGGTGACAATAAAATGCTTTTTCAAGGTATAGGTACATTCTAGTTGACAGCCCATAAATGAAAACATTGAATTTGTAAACATATAATTGTAGCTATTTTTAGGTAGAACTGCTTTTTCCTTGAAATTCGGAAGGAACAGCGAGGCAAACTAGCATAACTTGTTTTGTTAAGATAATGCCCAGGCCAACAATTTTTATAAATATTTATGTGTATACGCTATAAAGCGACTATATTGAAAATAAAATGACAGTTATTAAAAGTAACCGACAACATACTCAATATTTTTTTTAACGCTCCTCATACAAATTTGTAATGTACTAGCACCTGGTTTTTAATTTTTTTCCTGCAGCCTGTCATGGGACTGATACCTGTAACATCTAATTACCTATTATTTTCTTCAGTGATCGAATCGTAAACTTTCATGTACTGATTTTGTATTTTTCATAATAACAATCCAAATTGACATGTTATCTATAAAGTTAAAATAGATTGTTGGAAACGTCATGTCTAAGAATTACATACACGAAATAGAATATTATAGTTAAGTGGAAATTATAACTTCAATTAAAATGCGTGCAAACAGTTTTTGGGTCAAACAGTCTCTATCTTTACCTCCCTATCATTTTCGTTAAGACGAACCGTATCATCGACGACGTTTCATATGTAAAACCCATCCATCCATTTTAAGGTTTAGAACGTTCTCAAGAAATAGACATGCAAAAACTCGAATATTGGTCCGGTAGTCCCCGGTCTTCTACGACCGCCAGGTAAATACAAAAAATAAAGACATAATGGAACCAGTATATTTAATTTATTTTTCAATCAGCAAAGCATTATTCTGAATCCCACACTGAGGGTTCCGTACCAAGACAGAATGTACCAAAAAGTCGATATTTTTTTTTCATACAGATCCAGATCCTTAGCGTGAGTCCGACCTGCACTCGGCCGATTTTTTGTATTTTTTGTTGTATGGTACATAATGGACTATAATCATACCAAGTTCTACTCTTGTACGTATTACTATTTTTACGATATATCAAAAAGAAAATAGTGTTAAAAACACATCTCTTGTGTGTTAGTATGGCGGATTGAGAAACAAGTAATAATAATGATATAAAATTAAAAATAAAAGGGGGTATAACCCCTTGGAACGGACCCCCACGGAATGCAAAAAATACTTATTACTTCAAGACTGCACTGCTTTTTTCGCAGAAGTCAGGATGCATTGGGATGCGAGAAGGAAGATGCGCCTGGCCTCGAGGACGCGTTGTAGGCGGGTCATCCGTTCTTCATTCCATGATGCACACGCGTGGAAACAGAAAGGACTACGACAGATGGGCAGCTAATGGAAACCCAGGTATCTACTTCTCTCATCAATTTTATCAGTATTATGCAAATATATTTTTGGTTACAAGTTCGAGCTGAGCTTGACCTTCTATTATTCGAGGCAATGATTAATATTTTAATAACGTTAGATGAAAACAAAACTATAAGACGTATTCACATACAAACTAAAGGGTCAAAGTATTCCCATTGTGTCGTTATGCATATGACTCAGACTTGAATACGAAATGTAAAATTATTGTTAATCAGGGACTGTCTTGCAGGTTGGGAATACAAATCAATACTTCGATACTTCAAAAGATCAGAAAACATTCAGATACCAGAATTGGCGAATAATAGAAAGTATCACTCTACAAAGGGCGAAATGACGCTTCAGTATCCAAATTGGCGAACGCCTTTATCAGAAGCTTTCCTACAAGCTGGCATCGAGACTGGAGGAAAAGTTGTTGACTATAATGGAGAAAATCAAACTGGCTATTCAATCATTCAATTCACAATGAAGAATGGAACAAGAATGAGTGCAAGCAGAGCATTCCTCCATCCCATAAAATTTAGAAAAAATTTTAACATCGCCAAAAGGGCAATGGTAACTCAGATTCTTATCGATCCATGGAAAAAACGAGCGTACGGTGTTGAGTTTACCAAGCAAGGTAAAAAATACACTGTCCTTGCCAAGAAAGAAGTAATAGTATCAGCTGGGGCCATAAACTCTCCGCATTTGCTCATGATTAGTGGAGTGGGACCTAGAGACCACTTGACGCACAAAAATATATCGACAATTGTAGATTTGCCGGTAGGCTACAATTTACAAGATCATTGGGCTTTAGGCGGTCTGACGTTTGTAATAAACACAACTGATTCAATCAGATCCGAACGGGTCGCATCATTCGATAATGTCATAGAATATTTCAGTCATCACACAGGGCCACTATCAGCACCCAGCGGCACTGAAGCTTTAGCGTTTATTGATACAAAGAACCCCAACATTGAAAATGGGTATCCAGACCTGGAGTTGCTATTTGTGGGTGGTTCTTTAGTGTCACAACCAGCATACAAACAAGCATTTTCAATAGATGACAAGGTATACGATCAAGTTTACGGACCTATAAGCGACAAAGATACGTGGATGGTGTTTCCCATGCTGTTGCTTCCAAAATCAAGAGGGCGTATATTGCTGAAAGACAAAAATCCATACCGCAAGCCTCTGATCCTGGCTAACTATTTCACCGACGATGGTCACGATCAAAATGTTATTCTACATGGTATAAGAAAAGTGATAGAATTGTCGAAGACGAAATCATTCCAGAAGTATGGAAGTAAACTTCATGACATACCTTTACCGCAATGTGATCATCATAAATTCAACACTAATGAGTACTGGTTTTGTGCTATGAGAACTATCACGAATACTATATATCATCATTGCTGTACAAATAAAATGGGCCCAAGAGATGACCCTGAGGCAGTAGTAAATTCGAGGTTGAAGGTGCATGGTCTATACGGGCTGAGAGTTGTAGATGCCAGTGTGATGCCTCACGTTCCAGCTGCTCATACCAATGCGCCCACAATGATGATAGCAGAAAAAGCAGCTGACATGATCAAGGAAGATTGGGGCGTCTTATTGCGATGACAAAATTTGTATCAATATATGCAAATCCCAGTCTATGTGTCACAAAGAAATATACGAGACGTAAAGAGTACCATGGTACGAGTATTTGTGTTATTGTATTGATCAATGTAATGTGTTATATAAATAAGCCAAAGTGATGATGACTAAGTCAGGAAACTAGTTGAGGCATATATAATGCACTGTAAATATATTAATTTGCTTTGCAACATTCTGAGCGCTGATTAAATAGAAATAAAATTATCTCAAATATATATACTATCCGATTGGGTAAAGTTTGCACAACATTTTTATGTTACTAAAAGCCTTGAACTACGGATGTAAATTCCCATTTGAAAACGGGTATTCCCTCAATCCTCGTTACTATTGCTACCCCTTATCAGAATATATAAAGCTTTGATCTTTGCATGTTTACACTATATCTGCTACAGATCGGTAATTAATTAAAACACTTTAATCTTTTGTTATTCTGTACGAATTTCACAGCACTTTGACGGATATTAACTATCTCTGCTTCTTGGTAATGGTTAATGACCAACCAAGAGAGAATCGAGGAGGTGAAATGAGGTATCTGCGCAGTTTGTATCTCTTTGTTTGTAACGCGATAGAGATTTTACTTATCCTATAAAAATATTTAGCAAGTAGCGTTTTTACTGTATAAAATAATAGAAGATACTTATTCTTTGTTTCTTAAAAAAATACTGCAGTAATTACCATTTTGGTACTAAATTTTGGATTTTGGGTATACTGGTCAACAAGGCCGGAAATACACTACTTACAATTAAAACAAAATATCGGTCTGTTAGCAGTCCGTGTTTCGTTAATTTTGAGGATGGTCAGGGACTTAAAAACGGATAAAAAAAACGATGGATTCGATTCGCGCTTTTAATATAATACTTGATTTTCAATTGTCGCGTTTAGTAATCTTTTAAATTACCTAAACAAATACTGTCATAGACCAGTCAACGAGGTATAAAACAAGCATATTAAATACTGCTACGGTAATCTAACTAAAAATAGAATCCAGGCTATAAAAGACTATAATAATTAGTGTTGTAGACTTTTGATCTCTATATGATAGTATATTAGTACTATATGATAAGATAATCGAACTCCGGCTATGATCCATCTGGAATTATAGTTAAGTTGGTATTACTGGTATTAAATGATAAAAAAATATTAATTTTATGAAGTTTTTTTATAAACCAAAACTATTATAATATATTATGTTATTGAAGAAAACAATTTTTGAGGGACCAAGTCTGCTCGCGTCCGTGGGATTTAGCCCTAGTTGTTCCACACGTGTCCCTCGGGTGGTGCTAAAGGAGCAGCATAATAAGTGGTGGTAGGCCTTGGCCGCCGGCTTAAGTACCACCCCCCGGACAAAGTCATGGTGCCAAGCTTTTTTTCGTGTTCCATCATGTTGTCCGGGCTAGCCGTTCAGGAGGATGGGTCGGGTATGGAAGCGCTGCTGAAGTTGACTGGTTAGTGGCACAGTATAGCGCTGCATTGGGTTATCAAACTCGAAGAGCAGCTGGATCCGAGGCACGGTTCTCCGCTGGCCGACCGCAGATAGTAACGGGGCCCAAGTAGTGAGCTAGCCACTCACAAAAGGCTGCCCCGTCATCTAGCGAAAAATCCCAGGAGTGCGCCATCGTGCCGGTTGGCGACCGGATGCGAGGACCCGATGGACGCTCTTGGGGGGGCTCGGGCGTCCCAGCGGTCTTCGAGTTTGGTCCCCCCGGTATGTAGAGTTGTACTGTATGTCACTGTGTCAGTAAGTAGCGCTTCATCCTACTTCCATCTTCCTACCTCCCTTCACTCTCTAACCAATGACAAAAAATAGTAACAGTAAGGCGTTGTCACAGCGGAAGCACGTCCTCGCTCTTCATGTGCACCTCGCTAATATCCGAGGCCTGCACTCAAACCTCGATTCGGTCCATCACCACCTGGAGACCGCTAAACCCCATCTACTGTTCCTCACGGAGACGCAGATCAAATGTCCAACTGACACGTCGTATCTTGCCTACGCGGGCTACACCCTTGAGCATAAGTTCAAACCACGCTCGGGTGTCTGCATGTACGCTCGTGATGACATTTGTTATCGGCGTCTCCGTAATCTTGAAGACCCAAATTTTTCTTGTATCTGGGTATTGGTGGATACAGGCTTAGAGAAAATTCTCTATGCCGGTGTCTACCGCTCGCACACTGGAGACATGGAGACAACCAGGCTCATGACACACCTCAGTGAGGCGGCTGATGTGGCACAACAGAGGTATCCTACTGCCGAATTAGTGTTTCTGGGAGATTTTAACGCTCACCACCAGGAGTGGCTGTTCCCATTCCAGAACACAGACCATGCTGGGAGAGAAACGCGCAAATTAGCATTGACACTCAATCTTACCCAACTGGTCAAAGAGGCAACAAGGATACCAGATGTTGAAAGTCACACAGCCAACTGCTTGGACCTTCTGCTGACAACAGATCCAGACCGTTACACTGTGTCGGTATCATCACCACTAGGTAGTTCCGACCATTGTCTGGTGAAGTCTGTATCAGTCCATTCCCCACTAGACCCCAGCCCCAAAGGCACCCGGCGGATATGGCGATACAAGTCAGTAGTTTGGGATGAGATGCGTTCTTTCTATGCATCTTATCCTTGGCGGCGAGTTTGCTTTTCTTCCAGCGATTCCTCTGCTTGCGCGGATGCTGTGGTAGATGTGCTACGTCAAGGTATGGAATATTATATTCCATTCTCTGACGTGCCTCTGTCTAGCAAAGCTCGCCCTTGGTTCGGGGCTGAATGTGTTAGCGCAGAAACGTTAAAACATGAGGCCTACACTGCTTGGGCTGAAGCACGAAACCGCAAGGATAAGGATATTCACGTAAAGAAGAAAGCCTTTAACAAAGCCGCCAAGTCCTGCAAAAAGGTTCTGAAGAAGGCTCGCTTCGACCATATAAGCCGAATAGGGGCCAAACTTGCTTCTTATCCCGCAGGGAGTAAAGCATTCTGGTCCCTGGCTAAGTCAGTTGAAGCGAACTTCTGCCGTTCCTCACTGCCTCCAATGCTAAAACCATAGGGTCATTAGCTCACACCGCCAAGGAGAAAGCTAACTTATTTGCTGCAATCTTTGCGGAATATTCACGTCTAGATGCTGGTAGTGCTGTACCTCCGGCTTTACCTGTCTGCGAGTCGACCATGTCGGAAATCCGCATTCGACAGATTGATGTACGTAAAACGCTGCGCAACTTAGACGTGAACAAGGCTAGTGGCCCTGACGGCATACCAGCCATAGTACTGAGGACATGTGCGCCTGAATTGACTCCGATCCTGACACGCCTCTTCCGCCTTTCTATGGAGACTGGGCAAGTACCGAAAGCTTGGAAGTCTGCCAACGTGCAGCCCGTGCCCAAAAAAGGAAGTCGTGCCGACCCTGCCAACTACAGGCCTATCTCAGTCACGTCCATTCTTTGTAAGACAATGGAACGTGTGCTGAACAAAAAGCTCCTTGGCTATCTTGAAGAGAATGACCTCTTGAGTGACCGGCAATATGGGTTTCGCCAGAACCGGTCAACTGGAGACCTTCTTGTATATGCCACCCACATATGGAGCGAGGCCTTGGAAAAATATGGTGAAGCACTTGCAGTCTCACTGGATATTTCTAAGGCCTTTGACAGGGTTTGGCACGACAGCCTTATTGGTAAACTTTCAGCTTATGGTTTACCTCCCAGACTATGTGCGTGGATAACAGACTTCTTGAGGGAACGTTCGTTACGAGTAGTCGTTGATGGCTGCTCATCTGAACTAATGGCAATAAATGCCGGGGTACCTCAAGGGTCAGTTCTTTCGGCAACACTCTTTTTGCTCCACATTAACGACCTGCTCAAACCCGGTATCTTTGGGTACGCAGACGATAGCACTGTTGTCGAAAGATATATATCCGATGCACGAGCTGGTGAAGCTCAAGTCCAGTTTGAAAGAGAGGCGATGATTGGACGATTAAACTCTAGCTTGTTGGCCGTGTCCGATTGGGGCGATGCCAATTTAGTGAGGTTTAATGCGTCCAAAACACAGGCGTGTCTTTTCTCCGCTAAACGGAAAGCATTTCAACTATCTCCGACTTTCCGAAATGTAACAATACCGGTGGCGAATCGGTTAGAACTTCTTGGCGTGTCCTTAACTTCAAATATAAACTTCGGATCTTACATCGAAGCCAGAGCACAAATGGCCGCTAAGAAGCTGGGTATCCTCGCGAAGGTGAGGCAGTACTTCACACCGGGGCAGCTTCTTAATTTATATCAAGCTCAAGTCCGATCGTGTATGGAGTACTGCTGCCACCTTTGGGATGGATCCGCAAAATACCAACTGGAGGCTCTCGACTCCATTGACCGACGAGCCAAAAGACTTATAGGCGATGATAAGCTGGTTGAGTCCAAATTGCAGAGTCTCGGTCATTGTCGCAGGGTCGCTAGCCTATCGGTTTTCTATCGTTTACATTTCGGAGAGTGTGCGCAAGAATTACACGCGTTGATTCCACCATGCCCCTTTTACCAGCGGACTACAAGGCGCTCTGATGGCCGTCATCCTTTCTTAGTTGACATTCCTCCAGTTCGTTCGAAGCGTTTTGCTTCAACATTTATCTTCCGTACGGCAAAGGAGTGGAACTCATTGCCCGCGTCTTTGTTTCCTGAACAGTATGATTTGAGAGCCTTCAAGTCTAGAGTGAATAGGTATCTTCTAGGCAAGCATGCTACATCTTCGGCCGCATCGTCACTTTCCATCAGGTGAGATAGCGGCCAAATGCTTTCCTATAGCGCATAAAAAAAAAAAAAAAAAAAAAAAAAAACTATTACTCACCTATGGTTATGATTACACTGAGCTTTGTTGTATAGAAAATATTATATTGTTGATTTTTTAACATAAGTATGTTAGCTATTTTGCACTTAGTATTTAAAAGCTATCAAGAATCTATCAGTGATACATTTTAAAGTATTTGAAATATGGTGTCGTAATTGGTTTTGAATAATCCAATGGCTGTTGTTCCATACAAGAAATGTTATCAACAAATATATCTGTGGCCATAATAATAATATCAAAGCGATATTCGCATAATCCTTATCATAATTTTTAAAGTAATATTTCTACAAAAAATATAGAGGGGTATAAAAAGAAATTCAAAATGTTGATGCACGAACCGGTACCAGGCTAAAATATCGTGTCAATTTGCTGCAATGCTTGTTGAAGTAGGTAATGATCAAACTATTACTGACCATAATGACCGATCCACCATAATCACGTCTAATAAATATGTGAAGTAAAATTATTCATTAACTTTGTACAGACGTCGCAGAATAGATAAAGATTTTTCTTAATATAAAGTTCACGTTACAAGAGACCAGAAACCCTGATATCTAGCATGGTGGGCATACGTAAAAAAACAAAAATGTAAGTGCAAGTATCTACATAATGGTTTTTAGAATCTTAGTTTCTTAAAAATAAATTTTGAGTATTTAGTTCTGATTACAGATTCGTCACGGGACGCAGAGACGCGTACACCCAAGTGCAAGTTTCTATACGAGACATCTGCCAAACGTGTGTATAGCCTACACGGAACCGATATCGTCCATTTATGAATGAATTTAATGGTTATTATTATCTATGATGCGCATAGATTAATGACCTGATACTCACGGCAACAACGGTATAGTATAGCCTCCCGAAGCATTGCAACTTAAATATCGTAAGTAGCTCTACTGAAGACTTGTAATTAGCTGTAATACCAACAAATAGTTAATAGCGTCTGCTGCTCAGAATTTTTTGCTCAATCATTTTATTCGCACAAGACTACAAAGCATAGGCTAAATTGACGCAGATATTCACAGTTTTTGCCGTCCCCCACAGAACGTGACTTGCGCGATTAAGAATCATAAAAACTGACTTATGCGAAGGAAGTCAAGAATAATTGTTGTTATTACTTTCAGAATAATGCTTGCTAATTATATGTCAATCAAGGTTTTTTTTCGATGGCGGTTCCTAATGTACAAATCACATATACCGCGGAATGCCGATGAATTTTGAAGCGCTCGTAGCGATGTTTGCTTAGCCATTCTGCATCGATCAGCAAAGTTAAGCAACGTCCGCCGCGGTCAGGAGTTGGATGGGTGACCGCTGGTGACATTACTACTACTGAGCGCTTCCGTGCTTCGGAGGGCACGTTAAGCCGTCGGTCCCGGCTGTTATCTTAGGATGGCAGTCGTTACAGCATGGTGGTAGGACACTTTGCGAATGCCCGCCTGGCTAGCTACCACCCTCAAGTTGAAAATTTGTCGCCAAGCACCTAAAGTGTGTTCCGGCAGCTGTCCTTGAGAGCCAGTAATTCTAGGTTAGCCTGTACAACATCTTCGACCACATCATCACTTAACATCAGGTGAAATGGTGGTCAAAGGCTAATCTATCATGCATAAAAAAAAATTAAAAAAATGCTCAATCCGCTCATTACGGCTGGCAGAATCACAAACTGCGAACGTTGACGTAACCTTCATTTTTGGATGCACGGCATGATATTGAGCATCTCCATCTATGACATTAACCCTCTCGATAAAAACGCCATTGCCATTCTTCTCTGTCCCTTGTTTTTCCACTGCTAACATTCACTTAAGATATGTCAACATTCTACAAAACTGTAGGAAGCAATCGTAGCGTAGTTTGCTTAGCCGATCTTAATCGATCAGCCAAGTTAAGCAACGTCCAACGCGGTCATAAATTGGATGGGTAACCGCTATTGACATTAGTACTGAGCGCTTCCGTGCTTCGAAAGGCACGTTAAACCGTCGGTCCCGGTTGTTGTCTTCGGATGGCAGTCGTTACAGCATGGTGTTAGGGCATTTTGTAAATGTCCACCTGGTTAGCTACCATCCTTAAGTAGAAAATCTGTCATCAAACACCTAACGGTGTGTTTCGCTGCTGTCCTTGAGAGCCAGTAATTCTAGCCACATCACTTACCATTAGGTGAGAAAGAGGTCAAAGGCAAAATCAGAAATAAATTAATCGATGCCTTCTATCCTACGTTGCAATTGCTGACCTGCGGTCTCTACGCAAGAATAATTCAACTTCAATAGTTGTAAAATCTACGGGCCCACAAATTCTTTAGGCTGTCTTTAGACTTTGGTTCTCTGTCGGATCACGTCATTCCGGATATGATCTTGAAATGAATCGTTGTGATATTCCTGCTAACTAATAATTTATGGTTTACCTGATATTATTAAAATAACTACGTGCATAATAACTAATACTGCACATTTGTGGAGTTCTACTTGTTCTGCAACTAAGTCTGCCTAAGATAAGAAGCTGAAAACAAACCTTCTTTAAAAAAAATCTATACCCTTAGGATATGGGAAAACGCCACACGTAATATCAGTTGGCTTCTTATGATGGATAGCCTTTGGTTATGCTCTACCAGGAACGCAAGAGGATTAAGGTGCGAACTCCGGCCGATTATGGTTCGTATGATGAACATAAATATCTGTTCTCGTAATGAGTCTTGTGTCTCTTTTCGCAATGGTCTAAGTGCTCTATTCTGTGACTGCATCCCGTAGTTTGCGGCCACGTAAGCCTAGGAGTGACTGAAATCAACACGGTTACCACCACACTCCTTCAGAATTTATGATCGCGCTAAGCAAAGGGGCATGAGGCAATTGGACACAAAAACGATAGACTAACAAAACAATTACATACTAAGTTTTGGCATAGACTTTATGGCCATCATAGGCTTGCGTGACTCCAACCACCACCACCCGTTGGAAGCATACCCGCTACCTTTCAGGTAATAAGGGCGTGATGGCAAGGAACCCGTCGTGCAGCAACACAATTCACATAGACCTTAGAAGCAGCATTCTGTTCATTAGGCGTACGTTTTCCCTAAGACATGTCTTACTTCTCCCACAGGAAGTAAATATTGTCCAGGAGAGTTGGCTTTTGGTAATGTCCGGCCTCATACCTGACGGCCAATAAAATAAGATAATAAGTTTAAAAACTTTCAAAATTAATAAGCGCTATCAGACCTCAACCTTACTTTGTGAGACGAAATTTTATCTCTTACGCGTCAAATTGAGTTATAATATAGGTAAATCTCATGTCAGTTAAATCATATACATTTTTTTTTATTATTTATATGTTAACAATATGAGAATTACTCGCATGCGGTGTGTAATAATACATTATCATAATCAAGTACGGTATTATGTAAAAGATTAAAATGCAGCTAACAAGACGCTGGTAGAATAATAGGTTTATTTCTTGGCTACATGCTTTGTTTCTCTTAAATTACAAATACGCGTGAGTTTTATTTGGTGTTGCTCTTGTACATAATATTTTTTTTTGTTTTCTTCACTTTTTCAATCGTGTATATAATATAGTTACACCATTGCTACTTTGTGCATCTTACTTTACATTAATTTTAATGATATTAAATAATGCTGCCCAACGTTTGGAAGCAATAGGGACCTGTTACTAGAAAAAAAACTAATGAACACAATTATTGAACTATGAAGTAAGCACACTAATCCTGATGGCCAATTAAATCAAATTGGAATCTGTGAATATAAAAAGACATTTTATGGTATGTCCCATTTATCGATTTCACGTAGGATTTAAGACAGGTTTCGTCCAAAATATAACAACAGCAAACATTTAAAATATGGCCTTTCGCTTAATGGTATATACAAGTATATACATATATCATCTAAATTTAGAAGGTCATGTTTGTCATAAATTATATTAAGCTTGCAAATCCAAAATCAGTTCTGAATATTATCCCAGTTGGGAATATTACATAACATAATTGACATTTTGGTATTATGATAAATTCAACAATGTACTCTGTAAGATAAATAAACCTAAGAAGTTTTTGGTAAGTTGATGGAACATTACTATTATGTCATACGAAGATATGGTGAGAAAATGAAAATAATGTTCTTGCTTCTTTACTGTTTTTTGTAAACGTTCACGTACATTTAATGGATAAACGCTTCACGAATCAACTGTTCCACCCCGCCGATATTACACCTCTTTGAAATTTTTCGTGACGCACTATTATATTTTTGTGCTGTTGTTTTTCTTTTCTGCTGTCGTCGTGCTGACCAGTGGAATTGTTTTCTTAAAACCTATGTCTATATTGCGTAGTACCTACATTGTGATTGAGATTTATACATCTACACTTTTCTATAGACGGAAAAAAAATTACTCACTATTAGTAATGTTATGGTACCCTTCGGCCGTTCGTAATATGATGTACTTTTATCCCGGCTTTCTTATGAGTTCCAGAAAGAACTACATGCAGTGAAATGCAGAGCCTATAGACTAATACCTACACACCTTATCTGCGTCTTTATTGACTAGACCTTTATTGTCACAGTGGTCTAGCGACCTGTTTTGGCAGTCAAGATGTGTATTTTTATACTGTTGCATTCGATGCAGCCCTCGGTATAGCTTAAATAATAGTCAATAACCTAGGGCAGAATATGAATCTACCAAAAAAAACTGAAAAATTTGAAGGCACCGCTTCAGTTTACGTGCACAATAGTAGCAAGTGCATTGCACTGCAAAGTGCAAACCCCTGTGGGAATGTCCCCCTCCCCTGTTATCTTCGATAAAATATACCCTTGAAGGGCGTCATATAAGTTTTGGAAGATATGCTATTACGATGTATCGCTTCAAATATATATTACCTTAGTCACGCCTGTTTTCAAGGGTTTTGCAATGAATCCTACTTGCTACTATAATAAAATATCTGTTGCTAAATTATAATATGCTTATTCTCATGTCATTTTGTTTTGACATGTCAAGGACATGTGATATGTGTCACACAATCGAATACTGGGGACGCACTTCTCACTCACTGGAGACATACAACACGTAAAACGTGAATTTATTACAAACACCGACAACCGGCTCACTTACCGAGTGTTCTATGATAAGTTGGGGCCACAGATAGCGAATACAGTTTATACTTATTGTTATTGGTAAAATGCTAACAATCTGTTTGTTAGGATTAGTAGAAGTCAATCCTAAAAGGTTGTTAGCATTTTACCAATAACCCTGTATAATACGCAACGTAGCTGGCATCGGTTGGAGGATGGGACGTCCAAGCAACGTTATTTCTTTATTTGCCACTAGCCACAACCTGCCGCTACGCTCACGTGGAAAAAGGGTATATCACACTCTTTACGGAACTACTTCCATAAACATTATAAGTAGAACTCTGTTATTTCTGGATCTAAAGGTTCTATATATACCATATCCCAACCCATTCAACCATTGGGGATGATAGATATAATCAAGCTTTATTTAATACATTTTTTTTTCACGTGTGTGATAAAGAAAACGTCGAGCTCCTATTCTAAACAGGAACTTTATTGTCTTATTCAAATGATAATGAGATGATTTCATATTAAATTTTGGACTGGAATTCGTTTTCAAAGGAAAATTTTAAAAATAGGTGAAAATTAATTAATCTCCATTAATATTCTAGGAATGCAATAAGGACCCAGGTCGCTTATAAACGATTAAAACAAATGAGGAAGCCCACTGTAAAATTAATTCTACTTAGATGGCGCTAAATGTTTGTTACGTAAAAATAGCACTAAATATTAAATAGTTCATTATTCTGATTTAATTTAATTTTAATTCATTAATTTCATAAAATATTGGTCACTATGAAGCATTTGGACGTAGAGAAATAAAGGGGGAAATATATATAAAAAAAAGGTATTTAAATGAGTTATAATCGCGAAAACCTTAGACACTACTAAGAATTAAGAGTTCATAAATTCCCGAATAAGGAAAAAGCGTTCAAAATATTTGTTTTACTTGAAAGGAATATCTAATTATTTACAACTGTTGAAATTAAACTATTTTCATTGGATTTGATACTATTGTAGATTCTATTGTACAAAAAATCTGTCGTAGTTACTAATCTGTTAAGTTTACTTTATTTTTAGATTTTATAAATAACACAAAATCGAGAAAATTAAATATTTAACTAATTTGCATTATAAATTTAATATATGTAATTATTTAATTTAATATATGGCCCATTGTTTCACTTAGTTATGTTGTATCTTTAGTTGTAAGTTTTTTATTTATTTTTAAATTAAGCTTAGTGTTGCAATAAAGAGTTTATCTATCTATTTAAATGGATACAATGAATAAAATAACTTAAAATTTCGACTAGATCAGCTATTGCCTGGCTAGCTACCACCCTCAAGTCTTCGATAAGATATACCCTCAAGTCTTCGATACTATATTTTATCGATGCCCTCAAGTAAAACTCTGTCGCCAAGCCATTACCGCAACACAGCGCTTGACGTATGCCCAACTATGAGGGCGCGTCTATGGAAACGGGATTCAGGTACATTACATCATCACAGAACTTGAAATACTTGTTTTAAACAAAACAGCCAGCATACAGCATAAAAAACAAAACCACTTTATTTTTAAATATGATTACAAGCACTATCGCGTGCTAAGCGAAAATCATATCAAACAAATTATTTGAGTACAAAATCTTATGCCCAAGGCGAGAATCGAACCCGCGTCTTCCGATATCGCGCCAGATGCCTAATACCATCTCGGTTGATACAGCAGAAAAGAAGCAGAAAGCAGAAAATCTATCACCAACCACCGAACGGTGTGTTCCGACAGCTGTCCTTGAGAGCCAGTAATTCTAGGTTAGCCTGAACAATATCTTCGACCACATCGTCACTTACCATCAGGTGAGATAGTGGTCATAGGTTAGCCTATCAGCTACAAATAAATAAACATAATTCTTATTAAAATATAGTACGATGGCAAGAATTTTGTCTAATTCAAAAATCAGTAAAATAAAAAACTTGGGGCCAAGCACTAAAACTTGGAGGCGGTCCTAGCACTTAAGCCCCCTTCAAGGTTTTGGTTATCTGTCTTTTATCATCCTTTCTATCAGAGAAAATACTCTGTAAACATTTATATGATTCGCTTTTTGGTAGGGCATTTTACGAAACCTAGCCTGGCAATCTAGCAGCGTCAAGTATGAAATCCGTCACCAAGCTCCTATTGATGTGTTCCAGCAGCTATCCTTCCGAGTAAGTTTTACAGGTTTAAATTTTTTACTTTTCAACCACATCAGTCTCTTCAATAACCAACAGGTGAAATGGTACTCAAAGTTAACCTATCAGCTGTAAAAATATATATAAGTATGTAGGTATATAATTTATCAGCTTCTACATTTTACATATTACAGAAAATGTTAAACTGGAACCGAACCCGTGTGTCCCAATTTCACGCAAAATCCTTTATATAACCACTAGCTTTATAAAACCACTTTATATAACACCACTCAATTGTTTTTTTTTAAAGAATATTCAAGATAGGGATAATGTAGGACTCTAATAGTGAAAGATTTTTTTTTAATCGGTCCAGCTGTTTTTAAGTTAATTCATTACATATAAAGAAATAAAAATCTTTCCTCTTTATAATACACTCGAGAGCAATGAATCCGGGTCACTTAAAGAATCCTAAAAATCTCGGAAACTAAAAATGCTAGGTTAATGCAATAAATTGTATTTAATAGACAATGTAATACTCCTTAAATGAAGGTATTAAAACTTCTTAGTTATTGTAAAGTTATATCATAAAAAAATCAAATTTGAAAAAGGGCCACTTTCGAAGATGGAACTACGAAATTACAGCATTTGGTTTTGCTTTTGTTTGTAATCTGTCATTTATGTGGGTACATAAACCATGTTGATAGTGCTCTATATTCATTATTCAAGCTGAAATTATGTCGCTTACGCCTGAAGAATGCACCAGAATACTTACAATGCTGGAAACCGGCCGGAGTCAGCGCGATACAGCCAGGACTGTCGGTGTGTCGCTGTCAACAGTACAAAGAGTTCTCCGACGTTACGAAGAAACTGGTTCTAACCTACGCAGACCAGGAACGGGCAGAACCAGGTGTACCACAGCACGAGAAGACCGATACTTGGTGAACACCATGCTTCGAAATCGCTTTCTCACAGGAACTGAACTCACCAATCAGTTTCGACGCCTCGGAGGAAGTAACCCAAGTGCATGGACAGTAAGACGTCGGCTTGCTGAATCTAACTTAAAACCCCTTAGACCTGCAAACGGCCCTAAACTGGAGCGTGGGCATCGTATTTCGAGACTAAGATATGCCCAGAGCCACGTAAATTGGAGTATTGAAGATTGGTCAAAAGTTATGTTCTCCGACGAATCAAAATTTATGCTCTACAAGCACGATGGAAGACACAGAGTGTATCGAAGACCAGGGGAAAGATTCAAGCAAGCATGCATCGAAGAAAAAGTAGCCTACGGTGGTGGGTCTGTACTTGTGTGGGCCGGAATTTCTTCTGAAAGTCGCACAGAGCTGGTGATCATAGAAAACGGCTCTTTAACTAGCGTAAGATATGTGGAAGAAATC
This sequence comes from Plagodis dolabraria, assembly GCA_963854805.1. NCBI lineage: Eukaryota > Metazoa > Arthropoda > Insecta > Lepidoptera > Geometridae > Plagodis > Plagodis dolabraria. The sequence continues at coordinate 18,357,419 of OY978461.1, forward strand.
CTCAATGATCACGTTGGTCCATTTATGGTCAATTTAGGTGAGGATGCTATATTTATGCATGACAATGCCCGACCTCATACAGGTAGGATTGTGAATGACTACCTTCAAGAGATGAACATTACTCGTATGGAGTGGCCAGCGCGCAGCCCGGATATCAACCCGATCGAGCATGCTTGGGACGAGCTAGGCAGATGCGTAAAACAACGAAACCCTCCCCCAATCACGCTTCGTGAGCTCAAAATTGCTCTCACAGAGGAATGGGAGAATATTCCCCAAAATCGTATAAGGAACTTGGTGTACAGCATGCCAAACCGCGTAAACGCAGTAATGGAAGCACGAGGAGGCAATACGAAGTATTAAAATTCAAGAAAATCGTAATAAAGTTCAAAAATTTCATGTTTCCTATTTTTGTTTTAAGGAGAGATCAGCAGTTTTTTTCTTTATGTAATTTTGTGTTAATAAAATGTATGGTGACTCATATTTTTTTTACTTTCATTTAAGGAGTATTACATTGTCTATTAAATACAATTTATTGCATTAACCTATCATTTTTAGTTTCCGAGATTTTTAACATTCTTTAAGTGACCCGGATTCATTGCTCTCGAGTGTATTATTGTAGAATAGATGAAACAAACGCGATATAAAGTAACATAATAAACATATAAATTCGCAAGATTCTGTAATGATATCTTTATTTAGGCACAACAATAATAATAACATAATATTATGGTAATAAGGTTATGTGGCACTAAAAATAGATTATGGAACATGTTAGGTATTACTAAAACGACCAAAAGTTAAATGGGACTGCCTCCACGGAAAGACACATTAGGCATTTTAAATTTACATATGTATACCTATTTATATCGTATAAATATGTGACGCATCATTGTTGACGCACACTTATCCACCCGATATCTTTTCGGTAATTTCGACATTACCGCTGGAGCCGTTGCTCGTCGAATTGTAACATTTTTCGGGCTTTGATTATGTTCAAGAGTATGGATGGACATATAATAGTATCACACTTATATTCTATTTTTTTCGTACAAGGAAGTGTGAGTGTGTGTATTTATTACTACTCACCGAAACGACTAAAAAAATTTGATGCATTTTATTACTGAGAGCCCATGCTACCCCATGCCCTAATCCGTAGTTTTCATCCCGATTTATTAAGTTCTCCCGAGATAGAGATGAAAATCTGTCGCCAAACTTCTAGCGGTGCTTTCCGGCAGATTACTATGCAGGACCTACCGCGGTTGTGTGTAGTCTGTGGTGACATATTTAAATAGAAACATTCTTCATGTTTGCATTTAAATATGTCACCACAGACTACGATTTCACCGCACTTAATATTATCTACCTATACACAGATAAGTTTAAGTGCAATACGGAAATAAAATTAATTAGAAGATAATTAATGATAAGGTCTAGAATTTCAAGTTGTAGTTGATATTTCTTTGTGTGTTCCAATTAATTAGTTGTCCCCCTGTTGCACAAAATCTATCGTCCAGTAGGCGGCTACTTTCGGCGGTTTTTAATACGTAAGGTAAGTAATTTATAAAAGAAGAAGACAGTAGACGCAAGACAGAAGACGCTACAGAAACAAATAGATCTAAACTTAAAATTAGATATCAATCCAATGCTGAACTGTCAAAAAAAGGGTCTATCTCAGCGTATCCTGGTCGAGAACAAGGCTTGATCTTCCCATGGATCCTGGACCTGTGGTGTGACGTTACAGACACGTAAAAATTTATTTTTTATCACATCACTATTCTAAAAGAGCTAGTTTGTTTTTCGCAAACAGGGACTAAAATAGCTTTTTAATCCCTGAGGCACTAAAAGTAATTTGAATTTAGAATCTGGATATTTTCAGTAAAAGTTCAAATCACCAAAGAGATCAATCACAAACATTGTATGAACAAGTTACAGGCTTGTTTTATATTTATGATTTTAAATTATATATTTTTATATATTTTTTTCAACCTAAAAAATAATATAGTTTCTCAAAAACTTCTTCCTGAGACAACGTTTTCTGAGACTATTTCTAAATATCAAACTAAATAAATCGACAACTGTAGCGGATGGTAGTATGCACTTCTATAATTGTTCAAATATGAACATTACCCTCTATTTCTGTCTTCTTTTTCCTATTTATATCTAAATAAATAAACGTACTATTTTCATTCGTAAGTTGCATTTACTTATTTTCTCCTTATCACCCTCAGGTGATAAAAAGTATTGTGTTCACCTCGAGAGCCAACAACTATTTTAAGCTCGAGTAACTCTGAATCCCTCTATGCACCAGGATTATTTTTTAGAATCTCTCTATCTCGTGTATCTACTCTAGAATCCTTCATTCCGCTCTGGATTCAAAGAAACACTATCGCCTTTAATCAGAACTGTTTAATTATTACGTAGTAGCACAGAGCAGGTACAAATCTGTACGAAGTATATCAAACAATTACTAATATTTTAAATGCGAAAATAAATTTCTGTTTTATATATATTTAGTTATATCTTCCCACCGACCAGTGTTTTGAATGAATTTGGCACAGAGATAGTCTCGTAACTGGAGACAAACCTAGGAAACTGAGTTTCGTACGAGACTATGGGCTACAAAGTAGCCCATAGTGGCTACAAAGTTTACGCCGCGCGCCACGCCTGCCCAAATTTCACACACTCGAGACGACTCAAGTGTCACTTACTTTTACATACCTTTCTATTCAAAAAGGTTTACCCCTCCTCAATTATTTTAAGTAAGTTAGTAGTTGCAACGAATATTGCCTAACTAAGCGTATACTGCCTAATTTTACATTTTATTGTTTAACTTTATGTTAAATTTTTACCTATTAAACCTATATTAAATTATTACCATTAGCATTTACACCCACGCTAAGAATTCATGTACAAAGAGGCCTAGTCGTGCAAATGCGCATAAATATATATTGTAGATGGGCGCGCCTTCGTGACTGAACAGGCCTATACTATTGTAACTTTACATCTTGAGCGGGAATCAAATCCGCTTAATAATTTGTAAATACCTTGAGACTTTTTTTTATGATATCGTGATGGAACAAGCACCTGGTGTTAAGCGGTAAATTCTTCCTATAACACATGAAGTTCGTCACAAGTGGCGAACTGTACTGCGCCCATCACTCTGAGACACAAAACTAACAAGCGGCTGGAAATGGCGTGTCAAGGTGGCCAAGGAGGGTTTAGCCTAGATATCGGAGGACGCGGGTTGGATTCCCGCTCGGGGCATAAAATTTTGTGCTCCAATAATTTGTAAAAATACAAAACTAACAAACCTCATGGGCATGTAACTTAATTAGTACCCATACTTCAAACATTACTGCATAGCGGTAGAAACAGGTATGGTGGCAATAATTACTCCCCCGGATAAACTCGCACTACTCTACTGCTACAAAAACTGCTCACTAACTAGGAAACATTCTAATCCAGGACCTAAGGAGACGAATATCACCAAATATCAAAAAAAGACAATAAATTTATAAATTATTGGATTATAAAATGTATCGCCCCGGGCGGGAATTGAACCCGCGTCCTTCCGATTTCGCGACGGATGCCTAAGCCGCTCGGCTACCGGAGGGTCGGCTATGTCACCGAAATTTCGTGCTCCAATTGTATTTCTTAAACCGTCATAGGGGACGGTGCGCGCGATAAATTTATGATTTTCGCTGAGTACACGGAAGTGCTTGTAATCATAATATTTAGAAATTATCATAAAAAGACGTTTAGCAATTTCGGAGGTAAGTAGCAAACATAAACTCTTCTATCAAAAGTGGATAATTGGCTTGAGGAACACAATTTACAAATTAACTACACAAAAACTAAAATATTTCAACTCAGACCTCATCAGAAACAACACTTGCATATTGATTTCTCCTGCACAACATAAAATTGGAATGCGTGGAGTCATTTAAATTATTAGGACTAGATCTTGACAAAAATATTAATAGGAAAACTCATATATCTAAAGTCTAAATTAAGTAGACTCACCTAATCGCTCTTTGAGCTGGAAAAAAAAACAATTTTTTCCACTGCACTTTCGGCATACTACGCATACTGCAACGCCAGGTACGGCAACATACTGTGGGGAAACTCCACTGACGTAGATGATGGTGATGCACAGGAAGTGCGTCAGAATCCTTGCACATTTTGATAGAAACTATACTTTATCGATCACCAAATTACACCTACACTCTACCTACATCCTAGAAAAGTGTAAGCTTGTAAAAAAAAACCCGACTTTTTCAAACATTCGGAGACGTTAATCATCGCAAAATATCATAAACAAGTATAAATTAATTAAAAAGTAAGAAACCCGACTGCAAATTGTTTTCGTTAAGCGTTTTACCGTTCCAGTGGAATTAAACTTCAAGTAATATATATTTATATAAAAATCTATCTTTTTTTAAAGCCCTTCATTTTAATAACAACTCGATGGGTTTGGAAGAAAATTTTTTTTTAAATATATTTCTGTAGTCACTGGGGTTATTAAGAAGAATGTATATCTCATACATTAAAATTGGTTCAACCGTTTAGAAGTTATGGTGGAATAAAGAAACTCATAACAATACATACATGAACCCTGAAAACATAACTCTCCTTTTTTGCGCAGTCGTGTAAAAATAGCTTGGCGCTTCCGAAGTCTAAGGTCATATGCACAGTAAGAGGACCAATATACAGTGTGTATAAAAATTTATAATCACTTACTTCAAGATCTCAATGATATTGCCAAAGAATCCACATTTTTTAAGAAATTAATTAAAGTTATATCTCAATAATAAATGCAATTCACTGCAAGATTTTTTACACGATGGACATAAAAAATAAATCTCACTCGGTCTCTCTAGCTTTAATATTAATTACCATATTATTTGTTTAATTATTAGTCATTCTGTAGCGCCCACCAGGGTCCACATTGTTTTTCCACAGTATTTTATATTATTAAGATCAGCATTTTGTACATTGTGGAAGCAGAATTAAATAAATATGAATTAACTTTCGCTTACATAAATACTATTCTAGTGTAATTATATAATCTTTCAAGGACTCTTTGCAAAAAACTTTATGAACCATTATATTACGATGGCAGGATGAGTAATTTATTAATATATTAAGCCTTTAAAACAAATTATTTTTGTACTACCGGCCATGAAGAGTCTAACCGTCAACGAAGCCTATTAAATACATTAGGAATAAGGAAGGTACAATAGGTACCTTCCGTGTTACTACTGTTATATATATATTTAGTGCTAGCAATCAAAGTAGCATATTTAGAGATATTCCATAATTGTCCCGTAAAAAAGCCAGCCAGCCAATATGGGATGAGTAAAATACGTCATGAAATTATGAGATGAAGCTGTACAGTTACCCGGTTACGAACTGTGTCCATTCATTTCTTGCAGTTGGATCACGTAATGGGCGACTCACAAAAATAATCACCTAATAACCAGTATGCAATCACTCAGGGCACAAGGCTATTATATCGTCTCAAAGTTGTGATTATGTTGCCGAAAGGTGTATAAAGGTAAATTCTAGGAGGGTTTAATTCTACGTTTAGCCCAATGACATATCGAAATGTAATGTCATTGTTTTGTTTCTTGGGGCATTTCACATCACGCATGATTCGCACCGCGCGGTATAAATCACCTAACAAATATCACTTACTATCAAACAGGATATTTTTCTTCCCATTTTAGAAAATTAATAAGGAAGTTCGAGATAGTGAAATTTCACAGATTAAAACCACAAGATGCCCCGTGTTTGTAAACACAAGATGCCCCACATGTTTAAAAACACAAGATGCCCCGTGATTCTTTCACGACATGTTTATCCCTGATTGACTTATGCAATAATAGGTAAGTAAATGATGTGCAAAAATATTTAATTGGGAGAGTTTTCAGTTGCACGTTCTCCACGTAAGAAGAAGGATGTACACAGGATTAAGGTACTTACTGTTTTCAGCTTTTTTATTTTCAACTCGGTCGAAAATCAAACCCGGCAAAATAGAGTCCATGTCAGTCTGGTTGATGACGGCATCAATCAGCAACATTCCAGTCTCAGTAGAAAGGGATTAAACGCCCGGCAACTCGTAGGGAAATTATGTACCTCGATATTGGTTGATAGTAATCAATTAAAATGTAAAAAACTATTTTGGTTCACTGACCTCTATAAATTCTCGTACGCTGGACTTGCAGCTGTAAAATTATACATTGTTTAGGAATATTTAAAATAAATAAGATTAAGGAAATATCCATACATCCGGTAGTTTGCAAGTTAAGGTGAGGTAATTTTTTAATGTTAAATTTTCTTACTGGATCGTTAGTCAACAATTATAAATGAATTAAAAAAGGTAAAAAACCCGAATGCAAATTATTTATTTTCGTTAAATGTTGTATTGTTTTATTGAAATAAAAGTCAACTCTTCATTCTGACACCTAATTTGATGGGTTTGAAAGTAACAAATTTTTTTTATCTCACTATACGGCGGCGTCTAATATCCGCCAGTTTATTTTTATATATTTTTATGTACCTGGTGTTACTTGCGCTATCAAGACAAATCTGACGATATCTTATACATTAAAATATGTTAAACCGTTTTGAAGTTATGGTGGAATAAATAAACTCACAAATATACATACATGAACCCTGAAAACATAACACTCGTTTATTGGTCAGTCGTGTAAAAAGTGTTGCCACCATTTTCGGGCCACAATCCTGTCCAGTGCAGGAGTATGGAGATCATTTCCATTGCAGTTGGATACAGTTGCTGACTGGCGTTGCCAGAACAACGTTTCCAATCAAAAATGTTAAATTTTTATTTTTTTTATTCCGAATAGGCAAGCATTTGACCGCAATCTCACCTGATAGTAAGCGATGACGCGGTCAACGGCCTGCTTGCCTGGAAGATACCTGTTCACTCTATATATTCTTGAAGACTTCCAAATTGTAGCTCTAAACCATATCTACCGCCAAGAAAGTTTATTTCTCAGGGTGATCGGCGCAGAGCAATTCGCCTCTTGTAACGAACTGAATCTGTTATAGGACAGAGTTAGCCGCATCACATCAGGCGGGCCTTGTGTTTGCTCCATCAAGATAGCATTATAAAATAAAATACAGGTTCGATTCCCGCTCAAGATGAAAATGTTGTTCTTACTAGACAATGCTAGTAATCATAACATTACGTACTAACTTTTTTCTTTTGAGTACAGAATACAGCTCAGTAGGATTTACTGTGATTGTGAGAGCTAGTTGACTTCGAAGTTTCAATTAAATGTTTTGCTGATAAATTTAGAATTTCTACTTTATATGATATTTTTAATTCACTATTGGGATACGTGAAATGTGACACGTGAAATACCGGGGTAGGATTGCTGCTCTCATATCCTATAATTATAAGGATTATGGCAAACCTTCCCCCTTCCCCCCCTCAGGATTTAGGAGGCATTTGTGATGATTGATAATAAGTATATGGGCACTAATATTGAATTTTATCTGACATACTTAAGCATCTCTCATTGTTTTTTGTTTACTCTTTAACTGCGACGATCGCGATGACGGCGTTGTACATCACCTGCAAACCGCTTCTATAGAATATAAACCAGCAGACATCCAGTTTTTCTATTGTAAATTACCTGTAATGAAAAAAACATATTTTAAATCGTTGTTGCTTTTCAATGTTTGCAGACGGTAACATTGTTGCTATTGTGACCTGCCTAGCTCAAATGGTCCAAATGATAAAGAGCCACTGCATAATTATATAGATTGCATACGATATTCCGGACAGAAATCCATCGTAGTAGGGCATTTTGAGAATGCCCCTCTGGCTTCGTCAAGTAGAAAAATTGTCGCCAAGCACCTAACGCTGCGTTCCTAACCTCCAAGGTTAATCCTGTTTACCATCATCGACCACATCATCACTTAATAACAGGTGAGATGGGTTCAAAGACAATCATATCAGCTCTTACACTACGTCACGCATACGTGTGGGTTTTCAAACCAAGGAGTAAATACGTAACCACAGAATAAGACTACACATTGGTTATTTACATTATTCACATTAAGGGTCCACAATAAAAAAACATCGCGGATTATATGCGGAAAGTTATAAAAAAAAATTTAAACAAAATATGGAACCGCCTTCAACACCCAAAAGTGTGAAATAACTTGTTGAAGTCGCTACCATGATAGTTCAAAAGTACTTATAATATCAATATTGTGCATGTGGTACCGACTTCGACAAGTTATTTCACACTTTCACAATATCACATCATTGTCAACGACTATAACATCAAGATAGGTGAATATTTTGCAGTTATTGGAGTGTAACTCAAAAACGGCTTGACCGATTTGATAAAATTTAAATGGGACCAATCGACAAGCATCAGCTCAAACAAAAAAATAATATTCAAAATCGGTTCACCCAGTCCAAAGTTCTGAAGTAACAAACATTAAAAAAAACAGCCGAACTGAGAACCTCCTCCTTTTTTGCAAGTCGGTTAAAAATGAATAAGAGCACGTAAGCGTCTACCCCAAACCAAATCATCAGAATCTAAATAAAAACAACAATTTCCTGACCCAAAAAAAATACAAAGCCTAGTCAAAACTAGTATAATCTTTTTATCTAGGGCCTAAAACACAAACGTCACAGAAAATATAATAAGACTTAATATAAATATTTGGAGCAAAAAATAGTAGCAGCAATCTGTTTGTCTGTGGGCGGCATTAGACGCACGCGCACCGGCCGGCACGCACTTGATCGTGAAGAAAGGTCAGGGTGCGCTGCAAACGGTGATTTCCTCGACTGAATATAACACGCGACGCGATCCCTCGCGCGCCAGTTGTGTCGCAAGGACCTCCCTACACGCTCATGCTAAATCACCCGATCTGATCGGCTTATCACAAGTAGTGTCGTTGGCTGATTCCAATGGTGAAGTGACGTGCAGTGAGATTCAGTAATTCGCATTTATCTTTGGAATTTCTAAAATGTGAGTTAAAATAACGTGTCCATATTTTTAATTAATCTGCTAAATAAAAATATGTGTTTTTATTTGTCTAAACGTAATATAGTAGAGATATTTTATAATATCCGATGGTTAATTAGTGTTTATATGTTAAAAAAGTCTTCGTCTGTCTGCAATATGTTTCTTTCCGAAGGCACCGTTTCTCCAAAGAAGCTTCTCAGCTATGGTTGACGAAAAGCAGATTTTATATATGTTGGTTCTATCAAAACCTGCTTGCCTAAAAAAATGCAAATTGGTTTCAACGGTTTCGGAGCTACGATGCCACCGGAAAGGAACGTATCGAAGACAGAGCTGGTCGAATCTGGTCAGCTGTTTCCAAGACATTCAGGTCATTTTACATGTGCTGAATTGAAATTGTTTCAGACCAAGGCATTGAAGGGTTGATATTTTCATGTCAGAAGTTTTTTTTATTTAAATATTGATAATGGCAAATATTTAATAATGGCAGAGAGATACAGAGGATATTTAACTGTTGTTTTTACTGTCTTATATTTAAATAAATAAACTTCAATAACTCCTTTAACACTTCAAGCATAAACAGTATCTATAGATACAAATTATAAAAAAAACAAAACAAATTGATGCCGACATTCCAAAGTTGTTTAGACTATTTTTCGTAGACACGTCGGCTTTTGTTGCTATAAAACTAAGCAACCTAAAACATCTGGGTGCAATACGGTACTTTTTTATTAGTGTATCATATAAAATAATTGGCACAACTGACAAAACTGGTTTAATACAATCCTCGAATTATTGTTATAAATAAAGTTTGTGTGTTACAAACATACAATCCTACTGTGATTTACAACACAGGGAATCATTGTGTGGAAGCTTGTGCTCATAGTTGTACCTACTTTAATATTACGATTAATTAATTTTATATATTTTCATTAGTAATTATAAGTAGATTGTGGCCAAAAGTTCAGGCAAATAAACGATAAAACGATTTATCCATTAGCCTACGCGTGTGAAACTGCGTACAATACCTACCTGATACTATTATAAATACATGAAAATTCAACAGCATTAACAATACTTATCAATCTTATGGTAAAAGTAAAAGACTGAAGAAGAATCTAAGTCAAATATCCTACTTCAAATATGATTTCAAGCGCTGTAGCATGCTATGCAAATATCACATTCGCTAATTTAAATTCCAGGAAAAGTATGAAAAATTAAACAGATCGCGCAAAAAAGACGTTTAAAATTAGCTATACCTAATTGTACCAACCTAACGTTATACATTTTTAAACTGACTACGACCTACATATTATAACAAAATAATCAGATAGAATGGGTACCTTTAAACTGAATATTATTAGATGAATGGATAGTTCCATAGATGCGAGACGCTTAATACTGCCTTTTTTTGTAGAGGGAAATGCCTTCGCAGTGTCCCTCCACCAGAGGGTGCCGGAAAGGGATGTGTGGAACTTGAACACACTAAAACCCCCCCCATGAGCAAGCCGGCGAGGTGGGGCAAGATGAAGTCACGTTAGCATTCACCATCTTGCCCCGAACTGCTGAACGGGGAAATATGGTACAAAACAACCCCACAGGCACAATAACGAGTTGTCAAGTGCAAATCCAGCGTACGACTACTAAATAGAGGTCAATGAACCGAAACAATTTTTTGACATTTAATTGACTACAATCAAGCAATGTCAAGGATACATAATCGCCTTGCAGGTCGAGCATTGGTGTTAACTAAACGGTCGATCATGTAGGCAGCGTACCAGTAAATAACTCAAAGGAGTGTTTATTTTTTACGTAAGAGCAACAATAATAAAATCACAACATGAGGAAAAATATAGTCATGTGCAGGATTCGAACCCGCGCCATCCACTCCTATAGATACAGATTCAGATTCTTTACTCTCCTTATTATAACAATGATCCGTTATATTAGGTATGTCAGTTTACAAATTTATAAATAATTACCATCGTATCACTAATATAAGTAACATATTCCGTACTATAACAATAATTATAAGGTCTAGATACAAACTATATTTATAAAAATGTCAGTCTTAATAGTAGAATTACAAATAATTAATGTCACAATATACAATTCAAAAATTATTCCAAAATTTATATATAAATTATCATATAGAAACAATGCCAAATAAAAAGAAATAAAAACTGTAGGTGCAATAATAAATAGAAATTAATTATAATTCTGTATAACATATTACATAATTTTAACGTCACTATTGAAAATAGGACTCGTTTATATTCATAGACATAAATTCATTTATATCATAGAATGGATTGTTTTCCAAGAAGGTTTTTAATTTTGTTTTAAAATTAGACATAGGTAAATTTGTCACAGAAGTAGAAATTTTGTTATATATTTTAATTTTATTATATGGTCCATGCTTTTTCACCTTGACAAGTCTTACTCTAGGTTCATGAAGTTTCTCCTTATTCCTTAAATTATAATTATGTGTATCCATTCTCCTAATATAATTTTGTTTATCATTGTGTATCTCCAATAGACATTTATATATATAAAGAGATATCAAAGTCATAATTTTATTTGTTATAAAGTATTTTCTAACCGATATTCTCTTTCTAAGTCCATTTATAATTCTATTAGATCTCTTTTGACACTTTAACAATCTAGCTACTTCCGCACCATATGGGTAAAGCATAACTCAACACAGAGTGAACATAGGCATAGTAAACAGATATAAGTGTTCTTTTGTCGATTAAGGGCTTTAGTTTAAATAGGGCGTAGTTCGCACTAGATAGTTTTTTACAGACTTTATCAATGTGAGACGAATGGTTCAATGTGTAATCTATTGTGAATCCACGAAAAACGTTTTCAGAAGTCGTAACTTCATATTTTTGCATTTTTCTGGTACGATACCTCATTATAACACTTTTATTAGAATTTAATAGTATTCCATTACACTCAAACCAGTGTTGTAAAGTTTTCATGGCTATAGTTATCTTGTTGTCTAATATATTTTCATTTTTATCCTTGATAACTACATGGGTATCGTCAGCGAATAGATTAATGACTGCCCATTCAGGAAGACAATTTGGGACATCATTCACATATATTAAAAATAAAAGAGGCCCAAGTACTGAACCTTGTGGGACGCCGATTTCTACTTTACCAACCGAAGATTTGTGCTTGTTTAGACTCACAGTCTGTGATCTATTTGAAAGATATGAAATAATCATATTTAGCTCCACTCCATGAAAGCCGTAGTGTTGTAATTTTAAAATTAGTATGTCTAGTATGACTTTGATATTTTCAACCACATCATCACTTACCATCAGGTGAGACAGTGGTCAAAGGCTAACCTACAAGCAATAAAAATACAAAAAAATATCAAGCAGCACTCACCAACCATCTGCTTATTTTTATTTTAAATAACTTTATTATATATTTATTATAAGGAAATATGTGTATATCAACAGAGTAGATTGAAACTAGCGGTGACATATTTTTGCCCATCAGGAAAATTGGAAACATAAATTTCGTGGAAATTCGACAGACACTAAGAAGTATGCTTAGGAGATTATTATCAGCCTGTAGTAGACACTGCTGGGCAAATGTCACCCTCTCACCAGACATAGCGTCTTCGGCAATAAAAAATACATATAAAATATCTGTGACAGCTTATTTAAGTGTAATTATTTGTATGAATTGTATGACGAATTGCCTTGTTTCGGGAAGGGTAGCACGGGGTAGGGGATACCCTTTGTGTCAATCGTAACTTTTTTACCGTACCGGCTTCAACAAGATCACAACTTTAAGGTAAACAATTTTTTTTAATTCATATTTTGGCATTTCTTCTTTGTGATCCAGAGACTTGTGGACATTCCAGAAGTGTAGTTGCTAAAAGCGTTAATGTTTAGAAAAATATAAGTAGGTAACTAAAGAAAATATTTAAATTTATATTTTTCTTTAATGATAAACTTTTTTAATATATGTTCTAAAAGGCAACAACTTCTAGAACTTATTTTTAAAGTGTATATCTATCCAACACACAGTTTCACGTAGACTTATAATAGGATCTTATGTTGCTGTTTTTTAAACACGAGAATAGCATTTTATTATTCATAAGTATTCAAATTATTTTAAACACATACAAAAAGAATATAAATTGAGCATTCGTAGAGCGGAATAATATCGATGATAGCGTATTTACCGAATATATTATATGTTTTACGATAGTATAAGGTAATAGATAAGCATCAAGCAGTGCGTTGATGAAAAAATTGTGGCGTGAAGACTATTCGAGAATAGAAATACCTACTCAGAATTATCAGTCTACCTTTATAGACCCAGATATATAACAAAAACAAAACACGCTTTGTAATAATTTTATAACAGTTATTTTGAAATACATGTGATAAGATAACATTAATATCATAACCAATTAGATATTCATTTTGACACATCGCTTTGTTTGTATAGGAAACATTGTAAGTTTAAAAATACTAGTTTAACTGGTTTTACGATATACAACTTTGATTGAACATAAAAATTATTACACATTGTTATAAAAAGTATTACGATGATATAAAAAATACAATTTAAGATTAGCATGTACGAACGTTTTAATTGTCTTAACTTTTGTTTTAATCATCGTAATTTTTTTTAACCGGTTAAATAAACAAAATACTATGAACTATATACATCACTACAGCTACTACAATAAAAGTATTTAGACGACCTATAAGTCTTTGCAGACTCACAGGCAGTTCAAATGCTCCAGCCCACTACCTAAATATTGTTATGTGATTTAAAAATATCTTCACGTATGTTGAAATATAATTATTTCACAAATCTTTACTATTGTATTGTTTTCTGTACTATTGTAGAGCATATTATATTTTAGTTAATTTAGGTAAATCTATGTACTTACGTATATCATATCGATATATTAAAAAAAAAACTAATAAAACTAAAATAATATAGAAATACGAAATCTGCGGGAGACGAACGAAACCAAAGTTAGCCAAAAATAAAAATAATTATATTTTAAGTATCACTTATACTAATAAATTATATTAATCAAGTCCTTATAATGACAACCCTCAAAATAAAGTCTTTTCAGTACCTTACAACAACGGGTTGTACCCAAATTTCCAAATTTTTACCACCACCACTTTCACGGTTTCTATTTTAGTCTCGAGACCTCCACGAAGTCTAGTATAAAAGACGAAGAGACACAAGGACATTTTAAAATGAAAAACACGTGCGGAAAATGTTGAATATATGATAAATAATATAAAATTTTAACAAAACCCAACTTCAAACATAAAATTTGCTTTATTGCTATTTAGTCCGGTCAATTTACACATAGAAATAGTGGTCAAATAACAATAATTCCCGGAGAGCCAAATATTGGTGGAGAGCTGGGTTTTACCATTACAAATAATGTATTAAAAATCCCCATCTCTTAGAATCGCGATACTCAGGAATAGTAACTCTTAGAAACAAAATTATTAAGACCATTTTTGTAGATAATTTAATAATCTACAACTTTGGTTCGAGGTTTTGTTTGATAAAATCTACTGTTTTCGAGAAAAATCCAAGAAACTTCGAATTTTGACCTTTGACCCCGAATAACTTTTGTTGCACACATAGGATCGATGGGGATTTTTAAGACATTATTTGTAATAGTACATGCCAGCTCTTCACCATATATTTGGCTCTCCGGGAATTTCTGTTATTTTAAATGTCAATATTGACCGGACTAATTAGGGACGATTCTTGCTATTAACAAATACTACTCGTCAGCTCTCACTCCAATCAAGCACCAGCTTTCGAATATAAAAAAAACACCAAAATCTGTACACTCTGTAAAGATTTATTAGGTAACACACACAAAAAAAATACAGTCCAATTGAGAACCTCCTCCTTTTTTAAGTCGGTTAGAGAATCGCGGAGATGATTTAAAAGCATTTTTTTTATGCCTGATAGGTTAGCCTTTGACCACTATCTCACCTGATGGTAAGTGATGATGTTGTCGAAGTTGTTGTTCAGGTTCAGGCTAACCTAGAATTACTGGCTCTCAAGGACAGCTGCCGGAACACACTGTTAGGTGCTTGGCGAAATATTTTCAACTTGAGGGTGGTAACTAGCCAGGCGGGCATTCGCAGAATGTCCTACCACCATGCTACAACAACCGCGACCGACGGCTTTACGTGCCCTCCGATTATATGCTGTATCAGCCAGATAGCCTACTGCTGAACACGGCCTCCCCAATTAAGAGGGTGTTGGCCATAACGCGATCTCAAAGACGACTGCCAAGAGTGGGGCACCGGCAAAATACCAGTTCCTCAGAAGGCGCTGCTGCCCACTATCCGGTAATTTTCGGTATTTTTTATGATACGGGAAGAGATTGGGATGACATTCTGGCCCAGCGCCACACAGGGAAGTGTATTATACACTCATAAGATATTACCCTCTATATTATCTTCCATTTTTTTTCTTTTGTATAAGAATGTCAATAATGCTTCAATGCAAATAAACAGCAATAAAAATCTTTATATACGGATAAAAGATATTTTATGCTCAATGCATTTTCGAGTATGTTTTGGCACAGTTGGGACTCAAGCGGGTAACTAACCTCCGCCGTCGCGCGTCATTCAATTTAATGGTGGAGACTCACGTCTATGGCTGGAAGTTATTTTGCATGGTGGTAGGGCATTTTGCGAATGCCCGCCTGGCTAGCTACCACCCTCAAGTAGAAAATCTGTCGCCAAGCACCTAAAGGTGTGTTCCGGCAGCTGTCCTTGAGAGCCAGTAATTCTAGGTTAGCCTGAACAACATCTACGACCACATCATCACTTACCATCAGGTGAGATAGTGGTCATAGGCTAACCTATAAAGCATAAAAAAAATATATATTAACCACTAACTTTCCGGTCGCGACTCCGCCCGCGCGTATTTTGGTTATCGGCCAAAAACATTAACCTCTTTTGCGCAGTTGGATAAAAACTATCCTATGTACTTCCCCAGGTCTCAAACTATTCCCATACCAAATTTGATACAAATCGGTCCAGTAGTTTTGGCGTGAAAGCGAGACAGACAGAATTACTTATGCATTTATCATATTAGTATGGGTTCTCTACATGATCGTGGTACTCGCTTCGCATGGTACGAGTATCTACAATTCTACACTAATATTATTAAGAAAGGTTTTTTTTTGTATGTAACGAATAAACTTTAAAACTACTGGACCTTTTTGAAAAATTCTTTCACCATTAGAATCCTACATTATCCCTGATAAACATACGCTATAGAATATTCTCAAACAAATTAAATTTATTTTTGAAATTTTTGGTTAATACCCGTGCGAAACCGTGACGGGCCGTAGTTTAAAATAATATAGATAGTATTACCTTAAAAAAATTTTTACTCCAATGCACGTGATTCCGTTTCGATGCTCAATTCAATAAATTTTTTACCGACTTCAAAAAAGAAGGAGGTTTTCAATTCGTCTATTTTTGGTTTGTGTTACCTCATAACTCATTACAGGCTGTACCGATTTTGATGATATTTTTACATTCGATGGCTGGTGCTTGTCATGTGGTCCCATTTCAATAATTAGAGTTGTTGAACTACAAATTTATGAGAGGAAAAAATATAGTCATGTGCGGGATTCGAACCTGCGTCATCCACCCCTTGCTATGCTCTGCAAAATTAGTCTTGTTTGTAGTACAACGTAAGTTGAACTATAGGTGTCGCTTCATCCCAATACGATGGTTAAATAATGATAGGAAAAATTAAGGTTATGAGTCATTTCATTCAAGTTTTTTGACACCGACAGCGCCTCTTGACATATTAAAAATTATTTCAGATTTGAAAAATACCGGTAGTGTGGGCTATGACGAAATATCAACCAGTATTATAAAAGATGTTGGAATCTTCATAAACCCTGTAATAAGTTACATAATAAATATGTGTATTGAATTAGGTGTATTCCCTAATAAATTAAAGTTAGCAATAGTAAAGCCTCTTTTTAGGTAGAACGGTGATAGGGATGACTAATGTAACTATAGACCAGTTGCTCTTTTACCAATCTTCTCAGGCAACCGTAGGCAGAAAAATCAATTTGATTAACATCGGGGTAGAGTGTAAAACTAAGTGAGATTAGTAAACTAAAATATAACTAAGTGAGATTAGCATACTTAAATATATATAAAAGTACCTATTATAAATATTTAATATCTGTATAATATATATATATATATATATATATGTTTATATACACAAATAAACATACATATTAAATACACATATTATCATACTTATTTACAAATTCGTTTTTATTTTATTATTGACATGAAATTTTAAGTGTATAATAATAGTTCAGACATTTTAAATAAGAATCAATTTAAATGATATTGCTGTTAAGTTACGACAGTTAATTGTAATGTCCATCTCACTATATTACTATTTTTTTTTCAATTTTATTTTATGTATAAATTCTTGTATGCTAATTAAGCGGATCTAGCGAAATTTGTTAATATATTTGACACCACATTTGATGTACTACCTAGAACCACAAGAAAATAAATCATTTATCATTTATCATTGTCATGTTAGCTCAGTCGGACAGAGCATACCCCGGCTAAATGGGTAAATGACGCAGGTTCGAATCCAGTACAAGACTATATTTTTTCCTCTCGTAAATTTGTAATTTTGTAATGTAATGTAATCCTCAGGCTCTGCAGCCTGAAATTTATGCAAAAATAAAGATATTAAGAGTAGTATTTTAATTATCTCTAAAATGCATATTTTTGTGTAGTCGGTTTAGTTTGTTGATTTTTTAATAATAACAATATTAAATATTGTAATAAACCTTCTCCAAACAAGTCAAATACAATAGTTAAGACAACCTAGCAACAAAACCAAATAAATGTAAAAACAAAATTATCCTATAATTGACTTTAGTGTTCGCTTCCACAGAAATGAAGAGAAAATAGAAAAGTCACACCTTATATCTCCCAAGGAATAGTGGAAAGATGTTTAAACATCCAAATGTTGCCAGACACGTTTTGATCCCATATGCCTTTTGACTTAGGCACATACATTTAATGAGAATAATAATATTAGGTGACCTGTCTCTTTGCCTTCTCTGTCTGTTTCTTTATGTTTTTTATTGCTGATAGGCTGGGTAGACCTTTGACCACTGTCACCTTATGGTAAGTGATAATGCGGTTTATTACACCTTATGTATTGCTGATCTAGACCCGAATGGGATAAAAAATAAAATATAAAAAAAACACAAACCTATTTACGCGTTATCAGGAGTATATTTCTCTATATAAACGATGGCTTCCAAAATTAAGTGCTCAGAATTATTGTGATAACTCCAGGAGTCACCAGACTCAGTACTAGTATACCCTTCAGGTGGAACCTCTGCCCAAATTAATGTGTGGGTGTGAGGGTGTGTGTGTGTGTGTATGCATCTATTAGGCAGAGGTTAGTCTGTTTAACATCAGGTGGGCCTCGAGCTTGTTCCATTAAAATGTTACTTATCACAGGATAACAATCGATTTCTTTTGTTTAGAATTTGTTACCGATAAATAGAGTACATAGCAAGCACAGAATAATCCTTGATGTGTAAATTATTGAACAACACGAAAGGGGCTTGCACGCCACCATACCGAGATAATAGAATGCTGGCACCTATTTGGCTCAACGAACAAGCATTTCAATCCAACGTGGCAATGCTGCCAGCATGCTTGGCACGCTACCAACTGGTAGTGGGCTGCAGCATTTGTTCTGCCTGTACGCCTGCAATGGTCTTTAGGTTGCCTAAATGCTTTCCATGTAGTAACTGTAGTGTTGTATTTAGTTTGTAGTGTGTTTTTAATAAAAACATATAAAAAAATTAAGAAAAAAATAATATTATGTACTTTTAGCAATTATACATATAGCACTGTAGTAGCCTTGGTGCTTATTTTATTGTTTCACCTTTAATCTGTAACATTACGTTGCCACAGTGGTGTTGGACAATTATTTGGAATTTTGAAATCTCGCTTAAATATTAAGTCCTTACGTACTTACATATGAAATTAGCGTTTTGTTAAACTGGCCACTTTGAACTAAAATATCTGGCGTTTGGTTAGGATACCCAAATTCAATTTTTTAAAATTTAGGCGCATGTATTTCTGATTTCAATTTAGCGATTCATATGTTTTCACTCCATTTGACTTTTCTTTGACATCGTTCTGTTCACAATTAAAGTAAAATACCGGGTTATTTACAGTTTCACCATGGCACCAACGCCTCAGAAACAGCTCGATGGAATAATTAAGTGTATGGGGAAGCTACCTAAAAGAAAGCACGGTACGTTTTTGGTTCCGACGATTTAGTTTTTGACCTACTCCCCGGACCCTGCTCCAACAGATTAGCACTTTTCCCGGAATTTTGACAACTTTTTGCAAGGAAAAAAACAATTCCGATGAGGCTGTCAAAACTACTTTCAAAGATTTTAATGTATCTCGCCCCCAAAAATTTTGCAGCAAAATAATCAATGACCTACCGATAAAATGGCGAATGTTCATAGACAATAATGGTACATACTTTAATTAATTAAAATAATTCATTAAAAAACGAGTTTTTCATACAAAACGCTAATTTCATATTTAAGGACCTAATATGCATAAACCTTTTCGTACGACTTACGTCCAACCGTAAAAATGTCTAAAACAATAAAAATATTCAATCATAAAATAATAAAATATTCGTTCACATAAACTCCCATTCATAAAAATATCCGTTCATTGAAATCTTGATTCATAAAAATGACGATTCTTAATAAAGGATCAATATTAAGAGTAACGAGTAGGTATATTATGATAATTCCTATCATGTCATAAAGTTTTGAGTTATTTATTATATATAACCGAAATTTAAAATGATTTATAAAATTTAAGAAGCAACGAGTACGTCTACCTTTAATGGATCGTTCATTTCTTACCAGCAATTTTTTGTTCGTAAGTACTAAAAAACATAAAGTAAAGGTACCCTCTGTCAATACAAACCAAACTAAAAATCCTGTTGGTATTGTTTTAAAGGAAGGAAAAAAGCGTCCATCCATACTTTCGCATTTATAATATTAGAACGAAAATCAATTATTTCTTATACTGCGGGGAATCAAGCAATCGTATACGTTAATCTTAATGAACATTATTCTATCTAATTATTTTGTTACAATATGTACATAGGTCGTAGTGAGTTTAAATATGTATAACGTTAGGTTGGTACAATTAGGTATAGGTAATTTTTAATGATTTTTTTTTTTGGCGCGATCTGTTTAATTTTTCAAACTTTTCCTGGAATTTTCCGATGCATAAGAATATTATCTAACATCGAATTTACCTCAAATTTAATAATTGTACCAGAGGCCCTTGGGACCGTTACATTGTAATGAGATACCTCGCTCTGATTTTATTATTTAAAAAATTACGTTAGCGGGTTCGAATCCAGACGAGTGTGCTCTAATAATTTGCGAATTTGATATTCGCTTAGCATGCTACAGCGCTTGAAATCATATTTGGAAATATTACACTGGGACTGGCTAGGAGTAAAAAAAAAGATGACCTCTGATATTTCGTTTCTTGTGTGTTTCTTCGAATGTTAGCTTGTGATAATAGTGCTATAAGTAGAAGTAGTTTTATACATGTTTTTCTGAACGCGGCAGTAGAATATACATACATACATACATACATAAAATCACGCCTCTTTCCCCACTCATCAATCCTTTCATACATAAGCGTCGATTTAGGGTACTCCTGACCTGGCCTTTTTTCAGAACATCTTCAATCTGATTTCGGAACGTTCGCCTAGGTCTTCCCCTTCCAACACTTCCGTTCACTTGTCCCACGTATACCTGTTTAGTCAATCTCATTTCATTCATTCTCTCTACATGTCCAAACCATCTTAACATACCTTTCTCGATTTTGGTCACTACATCCTCATTCACACCACATCGTTCCCTTATCACACTATTCCTTATCCTGTCACTCCGTTTGACTCCAATCATGCTTCTCAATGCTCTCATCTCCACTGCATTTAATCGTAAAATACATAATTGCCGTTAATTAGAGTGTCGTAGACGCCAAAATTAAATACTTCGAGGATTTTGACTTTTATTAATGTAATAAAACATTTCAGCGACCCATCAAAGCGACATCTAGACGATTGGGACTTGATATAATATTTAAATTTGGAAATGGCAATTGTACGCGTACTTACAATTTAAAGCTAAAAAAGGTACCGTGACGTCCGTGACCGTGACAATGATAAATAAAATATAAATGATGTTGTTTGGCTACGAAACCAGTTTTAACCGGTGGAAGATGCGAGTATGGTGTTATTATTTTTTGTTTTTATGACAATGCACAAATTTAACCGCCTACCTGACCTGATGCAATGACATAAATGGGTTCACAAACACTGCAATTATTCGCTTATATTTGATCGGTATCTATTACAAACTACAACAATAAAACAGTAAGGGATTATAAGCTTATTTTTATTTTTATTTTCCTACACTGTCTATGCCAATACGAAGAACATAGAACATGGTATAAAATCTTTTGGCTACGGTTTATAGAGGACCTATGCCTTTCTGTTCAAAAAACATAGTGAGCCCATTATATTCGGCATTTTCGCTTTGTAGCGGATATAAAACTGATATTCACTGACTATCATCAACGGTAATTGCGATCGTTGATTATTATGGAACGATTAATGTCGGTACAGCGAGTAAACATTGTTAAAACACAATACATATGGGGTAAAATTGGACACCAACGTAAAGTGCGTAGAAAGTTTGGTCGGCAACGTGCACCAAATCGTAGAAAATTCAATTAACAGACTTAAGTACGTAGACGTACGCGTTTGTCGCACCTTATATAGTTAAGTGTTTTTTTTTAGAAAAACTAAACTTGTTGGATATAAAACTATGTTAAAATTTTCATCAGTGATGAAGCAGTATAACTCGGGTGAAATAAAAAAAATATGAAACTGTACTACTTAGTGAAGATTTCGTGTGGAATTGAAAACTTGCCTCCATTGTTCAATTATCAACATTTTGAGGTTAAAATTCAAATAATTTACTGACCAGCGGTTTATCATAAAATTATAATTACCTGAGTTATTCTCCGGTAAAACCCTACGACTATAAAGAGTCAAATTTGGTTTCCATGACACAAAACAAGCATTAAAAAAAAGTTTGTCAATATTGTGATTAGTGAAAAGACTGAATACTGGACGCTCATTGGTTACCTTTTACGTCATAGAATACAATTGACTAATCAGCGTGCAGAGTTTTGAATGTCAACTAATTAAGGCCTTGACAAATGTTTCAGAAATATTATACTCATCTACTATGGGAGAAGCCATTGGCTCTGAAACACAGTTTACACTAGCTCGAAGCCAAGGCGGTTCAAATATGAATGTACAACGCGGTCACATTAACTAGACGCTTGACCTTGTGACGTCATTTTGGTGCTCAAAAACGGTGTGCAAGTACGGCGGGCGAGAAAAGGAAATGCGGGGGGAAGCGGGCGGGGAACCCGCATTCCAGCGATGCGTCGAGTTAAAGTGACCGCGTTGTACTGTACACATATTTTTATGACAAATAAATTTATTTATTATTAGAAACTGGGAGATAGCCTCTTAGACTGGACATACGCATTCCGAATGCATATTTACGAAAATACAAGAAAAAAAAAGTTTGTAAATTATATATAATTCATAAGCAAATTTATAATAAATAATGCAACACATACCTACAATAATTAGGTAACCAATTGCAGATAATCTATGACGATTCTTCGATTTCCTACAATTTTACATGTAACTGTTGATAACAAAACCTTTGCAATCAGATAGGTCTTGTTTGCGCAATTAACATTTTATAATGCGTAACCTGGAGTTTCTTTACTGTTAGTGCGTTCGGAAATATGCGCTCATTTCCGATAGACTGCGCCCCGTGTAAGTACATACCTTCAATTGGTCATAATTTTACGGAAATTTTGATTTAATCGACTACGAAATAGGAAAAGTTCTGACGCTTTGTTTTTTGTGTGTGAGTTATGCGATTACTTCGCCGATTAGAAATTTATATTGAATTTTTTTTTGCTTGGTAAGGTGTTATGCTCCAAGTGGTCCCATTAAATATTCATCAACATTGATCGAGTACTTTAAAGTTACAATTAATCAACATTGAAAAAAATATTTGCATAAGTACCTAGGTAGATGATGTATTGGAAATTTCTACTTTTGTCGATAGTGAGAAAAGTATTTTAGGCGAGTGACAACGATCTTGTAAGCTATACGCATTACTAAAAGGAGTGAAAAAAAATTAAAAACAAGTACAAATTAATTAAAAAAGTAAAATAACGCGACTCCAAATTATTTATTTTCGTTAAGCGATTTATCATTCTATTGAAATTAAAACTGCAAGTTATATATATTTGTGGCATCCTTTTTAAAGCTCTTCATTTTGATACCCCACTCGATGGTTTTGGAAGAAAAATATTTTTTCTTAGCCTACAATATGGGGTCTTAATCCGCCAGTTTGTTTTAAATTTTTTTTTGTATGTACCTAGTATCACTTGGGTTATTAAGACGCATCTAACAATATCTCTTACATTAAAATCAGTTCAGCCGTTTAGATGTTATGGTGGAATAAAGAAACTCACAAACATACATACATACATACTTTCCTTTTTTTGGACAGTCGTGTAAAAATTGAACCAACTTCAACCCTGAAAAGCATGAAATAACTTGTGGAAGTCGGTACATGATAATGTGAGTTCAGTGTTTTGAATCCATCGAGAAACTAACCTCAGTTTCTCGATGTTTGAATCAGACTAGTATCGACTTTATACTTTATTTATTTTTACTTTTCAGTGTTGGGAGTCTGTTCCGTTTTTTCTTTAAATATTTCATACACCTAAAACAATTTTAATATTCGCCTCTAGTTTTTATTACAATGATAAAAAATAATATAAGTACAGTAGAATCCGTTTATTATGATTCCGCCTATATGGACGTGATGACGTACCTAATTACACAGCGAAGTTTGGTTTTCATATAAAACTCTTTATAACTAAGTCGGATATAATGACTTCGCTTATAGAGACAAGTCGCTTATTATGACCCATTTTTAACCGACTTCCAAAAAAGGAGGAAGTTCTCAATTCGTCTGTATTTTTTTTTTTTTTATATTTGTTACCTCAGATCTCTTGACTGGGTGAACCGATTTTGAAAATTCTTTTTTTGTTTGAAAGCTGATGCTTGTCGTTTGGTCCCATTTTAAATTTCATCAAAATCGGTCTAGCCATTTTTGAGTTACACTAAAAAGATTGAAAAATTTTTTTTTTACAAAAAATGGAACCGACTTCACCACCCAAAAGTGTGAAATAACTTGTCGAAGTCGGTACAATGCTCACAATATTGTGATAATGGGTACTTTTGAACCATCATGGTACCGACTTCAACAAGTTATTTCACACTTTTGGGTGTTGAAGTCGGTTCCATTTTTTGTAAAAAAAAATTTAATAAATTGTCCTGTTACAGTGACTGGCATGATTCCTACCTTCGATAGTGTTCGGGAGAGTATCGTAATACCCGACCAGAGTTCGGCGCGTGCATGATTTTTTTTGTTTTGCATAGATCATTTGTGAAAAAAAGGACATCTCTACCACGTCGTAAAGCATTGAAGAGAAAGTGCAATTATATGCAGATTAGAAAATGGAGAATCCAACTTTTCTCTCGCATGGGAATTTGGGGTTGGTCATTCGACAATCTCAATGATTTTTTATTTTCTATAAAATGCATTATATGACGTGTGCTTAACGTGCTTGTTATTTCCCTGCGATGTCATTATAAAGGATTCTACTGTAGTTCACTTTATATTTTAAACTTACTCAGAGACTTAATGCATTCATTCGTATTTGCACTGCGACTTCCCTAGTAACGAAATCCGGAAAACAATAACAAGTTTTCTGCATATTTTTATAAATCAGGTAAAGTCGCATCAACCTCAGTTTCTATTTGATTGGCAAGTCTTTCAATGATATTTTAATGTCCTGCCAGCTGTCAGTTCTGTAGTATTTTTTTTTTTGATCCAGGTTAAGAAAACATAAGACAATATTCAAATATGAAAGCAACAACAGGAAAGTTAATGATAAATTGTATCAACAGGAAAATAATACGTCCACGAAACAGCCTTATACCATTTAATCAGAAGGTTCCACGCCATTCATTAGAATGGACAACACGCTACACGCCGCCAGTTGCATGGCAGCCTCTTTGTTCTCGACCTGATCATTACCGACAGCATTGCATACATATTGATCAATTACGCGAACCAACTTGTTATTGACGTATCAAGTTGCAAGATTCTAACAGTCTTCCTGATATAGTCTAGTTTTTATGCATTTTAATTAACGTCATCAGTCTTTCTTTATGAAACAAATGACTCAACTATACAACACCCATTGTCACTGTGGTTTAATGATATCGTCGATGAACGCTCTTACGCAGACAGTATTCACAGTTTACTTATATACCACAGGTTTTAGTTATACATACACATTGAAAAACGTTGGCTGCAGCAGATAGCGTACAATATAGATAATGTATTCGATAAAATCATAACTTTATTTTAGTCGTTACCGTTTCACTTTGTATTGCCATAAAAATCATGTGATTGTTTTTCAATATTGTTATCAACGCTGTACATAATTATCAACAACTTAAGTTTTTCTTTTTCAATTTCAGATGCAGCGTCAGCATTGCACGCCAACGCTGGCGGCGGCAATATGCATCCTCCTCGGTTTCCTGCCTCCGACAGACACGCAGATATCTAACCCCATCTCATCCTTTATGACGTTCCTGAACGAAGGCACTAATCAATACGATAATGAGCCTTCCGACCAGAATAATTTACTTTCCGAATATGACTTTATTGTGGTAGGCGCAGGAACAGCCGGATGTGTCATCGCCAATCGCCTTACAGAAATCCCTGACTGGAAGGTCCTACTCATAGAAGCAGGAAACAACGAAAATTACGTCATGGACATACCTATTGTCGCAAACTATCTACAATTCACAGCGGCTAATTGGGGATACAAAACGAAACCTTCGAGCAAATATTGCGCTGGCTTTGAAAATCAACAATGTCACTGGCCGAGGGGAAAGGTCATGGGAGGGTCTAGTGTTTTAAATTACATGATTTATACTCGAGGAGCACCACCTGACTACGATGCTTGGAAATCTATGGGTAACGAAGGCTGGGGATGGGACGAGATTTTACCATACTTCAAAAAGATTGAGAACTTTAACATACCGGCGAAGAACGATCCTAAGTTTCACGGCAACGATGGTTATCTCAATGTCGAATATGCTCCATTCCGCACCCCAAAAGGAAAAGCATGGGTTAAAGCAGCACAGGAGCTAGGTTTCAAAAATGTAGATTACAATGGGCCAGATCCATCAGGAGTATCCTTCTTGCAACTTTCAATGAAGAACGGTACTCGTCACAGTTCGAGCAGAGCGTACTTACATCCCATTAATGGAAGAGCTAATCTTCATGTTACTAAGAATAGTATGGTAACAAAATTACTATTTGAG
Organism: Plagodis dolabraria; assembly: GCA_963854805.1. Taxonomy (NCBI): domain Eukaryota; kingdom Metazoa; phylum Arthropoda; class Insecta; order Lepidoptera; family Geometridae; genus Plagodis; species Plagodis dolabraria. The sequence goes on from OY978461.1 coordinate 18,384,103, forward strand.
CAGACGAACACTAATGTAATTGGAGTGGAATTAGAAAAAATGAACCGGAAGTACAAAATATTAGCAAAAAAAGAAGTTATCGTATCAGCCGGAGCGATAAATTCACCACAACTGTTGATGTTATCTGGAATTGGGCCAAGAAGTCACTTGGAGTCAATGAAGATACCAGTAATAAAAGATTTACCCGTGGGTTACAATTTGATGGACCATATTGCTGCAGGTGGACTGCAGTTTATGGTAAAAAAGCAAAACGTTACTTTAAGCACAGAGTATATACTTAACCATTTGGATTTGGTGTTCAAATGGTTCAAAAATCACAAAGGTCCACTATCCATCCCGGGAGGATGCGAGGCTCTTATTTTCATGGATCTCAAAGACAAGTTCAACTCTACTGGATGGCCTGATATGGAACTACTTTTTATCACTGGAGGTCTTAACTCTGACCCTCTTCTATCACGAAACTTTGGCTTTGATGAGCAAATATTCGCCGACACTTACGGGCCTCTCGGTAAAAACGAATTGTTTATGGTATTCCCAATGTTGATGCGACCGAAGTCAAAAGGAAGAGTCATGTTGCAGAGTCGTAACCCTAAAGTGCATCCTACTTTAATACCGAACTATTTCGAGCACAAAGAAGACTTGCAGAAAATTGTCGAAGGTATTAAAGTATCTATAGAAATTGCGAGGCAGCCAGCTCTGAGGAAATTGGGAACAAAGATTTACGATGTACCAATTGAGGACTGTTTGAAATATGGACCTTTTGGAAGCGATGAGTACTTCGCTTGTCAAGCCCAAATGTTTACATTTACAATTTACCATCAAAGTGGTACTTGTAAGATGGGTGTTCAGAATGATCCGTCAGCTGTGGTAGACTCTAGACTGAGAGTTCATGGTATTGGAAAATTGAGAGTTATTGACGCCAGCATTATGCCGGAAATAATTTCAGGCCATACAAACGCGCCTGTTTACATGATAGCTGAGAAAGGATCAGACATGATCAAGCAGGATTGGGGAAGGTAATCAAAGAAGGTGCAACGGCACATTGTAGATTGGTCTCTTTCTATAATTTAGGTGCAGTATTTATTGTTTTTGTTCACGGTATTGGAAAATTGAGCGACATTGACCAGTATAATAGAAGAGATAGTTTGGGCATACAAACGCCTCCATGTAGGTGGTAGATGATAGCTAAGTAAAGGATCAGACATGATTATGCAAGATTGGGGAAGGAAATCCAAGAATTTGCGATTACAACTCGTGTATTGATCTATTCATTTAATCAAGTTGCAGTATTTATTGTCGCTGTGGTAAAGATAACATACCCAAAGGTGATTACGTGTAATATTTAAAGCAATCTGTGATGTAAATATTAATTGTATTAGATATTAGTATTAAGGAAATGGGTGTATTTTTTAAGTTATAAGACATTAAGGCCTCTTTTAGAGTTCTGTTTTAGAATTTTCATTTAAATTTATTTAAAAATATATTAGATTGAAAATGTCTTGATGATGTGTATTTATTATAATTCAGTATTTAATTTTATCCATCAAATGTAAGTTCTTTGAGAATAGATAGTAATCAGTTAATAACTACTATAAAACAGGCCTTGATTGAAATTTAATTGAACTGTGCCGTATTTTATGTCATTGTTTTATATATATATACTATATATATAATTATTTCCAATTTCAATATATGTAAGGAAATATATAGCTCATTAAGATTTGAAATGCTAATCTGAATACACGTATCTGTCTCTTTTTAGAGCTATAGAAATGTAATCATATTTCTGAAATAGAATGTAAAGTTAGGCACAGATATACTAAGTCCGAAGAAAGCCCCGATTAAACCGGGCAGTACCCGAGATATCGCAATATAAAATTGAGTTATCAATTATGAAATTAAATCTATTGTTTTATTATACTTGCAACAACTGCGTCTACCTTTTCAAGGAAATACAGTCGTGTTAATATGGATTACTTAGGATATATAATAATATATTAAACAACGTAGTCATTAATTTTTTTAAAGAATTAACTGTAAATGCGTAACAATAACAATAGAAATCTAGCCAAGTGCTAGTTTGACTCCGTAACAAAACAACACAGAATATGCCACAAAATCATATTTTTATTATTTAAATAACATTTTGAAATCCTTAGTTTCGTGTGAAATATGACATGTGTGAAACCAAGTGTTTCTCTGGGCTGGCCGGTGGCATCTCCGGTTGCATTATATCTTTGGACGCGATTCGGTGCCACACTTTGTTTTTGTTTATTTTCGAATAAATTTATATATTTGCACTTGCATGTATTTTAGTTATACCTGTGGGGTGCCGGGCGAGAATGTCACTTCCCCATCTCTACCCGTGGGTGTCGTAAGAGGCGACTAAGGGTAACACCAGAAGGTGGGCAGCTGCGTTTTCCAATGAATTGATATCTCACATTGCGATACCCAAGACGCCTGCCAAGTGTGAGGTTTATGGCAAATCTCCCCACAATGGGGGAGGCTGTGTTCTGTAGTGGACCATCCAGCTGATATACTCGTAGTAATGATTTAGAAATCGATATTTTGATGCCTTGCTATATATAGGACCATTCTGTACAGTACAGTACAGAATGGTCCTATATACAGCAAAGCACTGTTTTCAGAACTACTATTTACTGAGGGCATCTATTATTGAATATTTGTACGATGGAGTATTACGGAATATTCAGGGTTACCCATAATTGAACATCCGTTCATACGACAATGAGGTGAATTCCATAATTGTATAATTAATTGATAATTGGATAATATGACGTTAATACGGTAAGAAATTGTAGTCAGTCGGGGTCACCCATCATTAAACGTCATGACGATAAGTCTCAATCCCCACTGACGTAGCAGTGTACGGCAGTGAAGAGGTCGGCAGTTTAACTGTCAAACCATTGCCTCTATTACTACTATGCATAGATTTCTTACAAAGTCTCCCTAAACAATGCCCCCCATAAACGATTTATAAATTTGGAGCACTTCAGGATACGTGGTGCTCTACTCAGCTGGATAGGGAACTACCTAGAATAGTAAATTTTACAAAAAATATTTTCTTTTTCATCTGAAGAAATAAATTAATGGGGGGCCGACCAAGCTGTCAAGAATATAATGATTCTTAACAAATATTTTAAGAAAAAATTTTACCATACTTCAAAAAAATTTTGAAAAACACTTAAAATTATATCTAGTGACAAATCCGCCTAATTTTCTTGTTAGTTGTAAGACGACGTGACGTCATAAACGCCACGTAGCCAGATCGGGAGAATTTTCGACGCGTTTCAGTCCTACACGAAGCATCCTTTGTTTTTTCAACTTTTCGAGCGCACAATCGTGAATTTCTCTATAGCTAAACTATTTCGGAACCTCAAATTTTCGTATATTATGTAATGTACCATTTACTCTATTTAACCGATCCATATAGCGTCACTTTTATTGTAGGTACTGCGCGCGACGCGATGTGATGGTGACAAACCGCATCGGGCCTCTCATGGGGCCGGTTGGGGCCCGATGTGGATCTTAAGGGCCGCTTTATTGCATCGAAACTATAAGTTTAATATTATATTGCATCTTATAATCTCATTATGTATACGATCGTTCGTTAACGAGCGAGATGCGTGCTTACCGCGAATTACAAGGCTGTATCAGTTTTGTGCTATTGGCAAAAAATTTGTAAAAAAATAAGTTTTTTTAAATCTTATTAACGACATGTACACATGAGATAGGGGATTTTGTTTTTTTTATGGTAAAAAGCTTTTGTCTTTAATTTATTTCGTCATTTAGTCCATGCAGTTGTTTGTTTTGAAAATTTGAAACGCTCGTAGCGGAATTTGCTAAGCCGTTCTGAACCGATCAGCAAAGTTAAGCAACGTCCGCCTCGGTCATGAGTTGGATGGGTGACCGCTGCTGGTGACAAAAATACTGAGCGCTTCCGTGCTTCGGAGAGCACGTTAAGCCGTCGGTCCCGGTTGTTGTCTTAGGATGACAGTCGTTATAGCATGGTGGTAGGGCATTTTTGCGAATGCCCGCCTGGCTAGATACCACCTTCAAGTAGAAAATCTGTCGTTAAGCACCTAACGGTGTGTTCGGGCAGCTGTTCTTGAGAGCCAGTAATTCTAGGTTAGCCTGAACAACATCTTCGACCACATTATCACTTACCATCAGGTGAGGTAGTGGTCAAAGGCTTACCTATAAAGCATAAAAAAACATTAAAATAAAAAAAAATTGCGACTGTATACACGCCTCCTGGATTCCTACTCCCAAAAACTAACTTCGAAGTTTCGTTTCGGAACGAAGTAACGTCCAACATCAAACTTGTATCCTGCCACCAAATAACTTCTAAAGCAGATTTTACGGACGGTCTTCGTTTCGGATTCATAGACAAATAATATAGTGAAGGGATATGGAAAGCTTTGGGTAGGTTCTTTATGATAAATATTATGTAATAACCGGTTAATAAACTAAAATATAATTGCCATAAAAGTGTTTCGATATTCAATTAAATATTTAATCATACATGTGGTATCATGCAATGTCTTCTAAAGTTATTTTCTTCCAAAACATATGCATTTTAGAGTGATAATTGTGTTGAAAAAACTAAAAATCTAATTGAACAATACCAAACTATAAACTGTACTTTGAATATGTCAACGTGAATACAACCATGGACTTTCATTACTAGATATGTTTAATACACTGTCCGTGCAGGATGCTTTAATTTTCTGGAGAAGCAAAATGAAAATGCGGGCTTCTTCTTTTTTGAAGTACCTACCTAATTGACGCACTGTTTTCTATAAACAACCAAGCAACGCGTACCTAACTTTAGTAAAACCTTTGATAACACAAGTACAAGGACTCCTATACACCCCCCCCCCCTCTATATTCCCGTGGGTTTCGTAAAAGGTAACTGAGGGTAAAATACCTGGTAGCAGCGCCTTCAACAATAATGATGTTTCGGATGATATCAACAAATGCTTTTATAATCCGGATATAATAATATATAGGACATTTTAAAATATAAATACTGTCCTGATGACGTAAGTCCCTCTCTTGGTAATTGAAGGCAGGGTATTTTCCTGAACTATTCCGTCTGAATGCGACTCTTGCAAGATGCTGGATGGCACGCGTTACTCGACCCACCCGAAGGCCCATAGCTCATGTGCTTGGTAATTATTGGTGTGATTTTCGCGCATTTGAGACGAAAATTTAACGTTATTGCTTCGTCGACAGGGCGCACCTTGAAATTATCTTATAACTAGCTGGAGGAAGCAGCTGCAGATTAAGTAGCTGTTTTTAAATCAAGTTTTATCTTTTTTCGTTAGTTTTATCATTAGTCTGGGTAGCATTGCAACAATTTTATGAGCAGGCGTATCGTTTAAAGCCGCTCAACGTGTCTTGTTTGTGTCGTCTGGTATATCGGAGGTATAAAAGATTTTTGTTTAGTGGAATAAGACAATTTATTTACTGACTATTACTTTGGATTCCAAATGTTAGTTTGCTTTGAAATCAGGGGTCCAATAACAGTCACAACATAGCGGAGTGTGTTCAAAATCTGTATTTCTTTCAGCTACAGCAAGAGTCAAGACAGGTTGATAATATTGCACATTGTCAAACCGAGATATTTTATTATGGTTCAGGAATTTTCACTTGCATTTTATCACTATTGCGAAGAAATAACAAAGTATTGCATGCAACAATGCTTTTAACATGCGTAGAGCACAGTTTTGTTTTTAAAAAATTACATGGATTCTTTATGACCATCATAAAAAAAGTTTTGAGTCTAACAAATTTTCCATGTCATAGTTGATAGGCAAGCTTTTGACCACTATCTCACCTCATGGTAAGTGATGATGTGGTCGAAGATGTTGTTCAGGCTAACCTAGAATTACTGGCTCTAAGAACAGTTACTGGAACACACCAGGGGCTTTGCGACGGATTTTCTACAAGCAAGTAGGGACTAGCCAGGCGGACATTCGCAAAAATGTCCTACCACCTTAATTTAACGACTGCCATCCTAAGACAACAACCGGGACCGACGACTTAACGTGCCCTCCAGAAGAACGTAAGCGCTTAGTAATTATACCACTAGCGGTCACCAATCCAAGTGATGACTGCAGCGGACGTTGCTTAAATTAGTTGATCCTTAAGAGAGGTTAAGTAAACGAAGCTACGAGCGCTTCAAAAACTAATTTTCGAAACACTTCTTCCAGTCCTCAGACACCTCTTCTTACGATTATTTCAAACGCTTCTGGAGCATCTACCGTCTATGGAAACTGCACCCTTACAATTGACTTTGTAGTCATGAGAGTAAAAAAGTTACACGGTCCAAAATGAGGGGTAAAAGAAAGAGGAGACCAAAAAGTTTGACCAGTGTGCTGCCCAGATCTTTTTCCCTTGTCACATTAAAACAGCAATTCGGACTCCCGTGTTCTGTCGCTTGTTACTCACAGCAGTGAACACTTTTGGCAGGCGTTTGATAGTATATCTATATGCTTACTGTCTAAACAGAACAAAATAATCTAATAAAAATTATACCTTAAGCTTGAGAACGTAGTGAAATCAAAGAAGTAACTTTCTGCATATGTGTCAGCAAATCTAGAAGTGTAGATACTCTGAGAAAAATACTAGGCGTTTCGACAAATATACTGGCAGATAAGTATTATATAATTTAAAAAACTTGGCCAACGTATGTACTTGCAAGATAGGTTAGTAACGGTATATCTTTCACACATTGACTTTGTAAAAACTTCATGGTTAATTGGCTAGATGTCGTTGTCCACAACAACAATACTGTAACAGGGATCATATCATATTCTTATTATAGTCATTACAGTCCCCGCTTCAGAATGAGGATTAATGATGTTTCTACATATAACTCGGATGTTTTTTTAATATTTAAACAACCTTCGGGTGATCATCATCACAAGTTTTTATTTTTTAAATATTTTTACTTTTGCAATACTGCATGCTCCGCGGTTTACAGATTTTTACGCGGTTTTTATGTAATTTCTTTTTAATTTCGGTTTTTTAATGGTTTGTTCCCAACCGGCGCCGGCCAACTTGAGCTTCACCACATGGTGGAAGGGCATTTTGCGAATACCCGCCTGGCTAACTACCACCCTCAAGTAGAAAAAATGTACCCAAACACTTAACAGTGTGTCCCGGCAGCAGTCCTTCAGAGCCAGAAAAAAATACAGGCACATGAGACTTAACAACTGTATGTCTCAATGTGACGGGCGCAGTGCAATTCGTCATAAGACGAAATGCATTTTTTATAGGCAGAGGTTAATCCGCTTAACATCAGGTGGGCCTCGTGCCTGTTCCGTCACAATCACATTAAAAAAAATGTCTGTATTTTTTTCTCTCGTAATGTAATCCGCGGAGCATGCGTTAAACAAAACTAAAAATTATTATTAAATATTATTCAGCTAAGTTAATCATCCGTCCGCAGCGGTTATGACTTGGATGGGTGACCGCTAGTGACATTACTACTGAGCGCTGCCATGCTTCGGAGGGCACGTTAAGCTGTCGGTCCCGGTTGTTGTCTTAGGATGGCAGTCGCTACAGCATGGTGGTAGGGCATTTTACGAACGTCCGCTTGGCTGGCTACCACCCTCAAGTAGAAAATCTGTTGCCAAGCAGCTGGTGGTGTGTTCCGGTAACTGACCTTGAGAGCCAGTAATTCTAGGTTAGTCTTAACAACTCTTCGACCACATCATCACATACCATCAGGTAAGATAGTGGTCAAAGGCTTACCACTATCAAGCATTAAAAAAATATAGGGTTGCGTCACCGTTAACAAGTTTAAAGTTAATTGTAAAATATTGTCTAATTTGTAGTACAACCAGTTAAACTATAGGTGTCGCTCCATCCCCATACGATGATTAAGAACGAGAGGCTAAATTAGAGTTATGAGTCATATGTCATGTTTGCTTAGCGTTCAGAGCATACCCCGGCTATAGGGGTGCATGGTGCCGACTATAATTTTTCCTCTCGTAATTTTGTAACAATTTTTCATGTTCGACTATCTGACCCGTTGGTAAGTATAATTATAGAATATAATAGAATAATTATTTATTGCCACAGAAAAAAAAATACATTACAACTTTATACAAACAATATAATGTAAAAATAATATAATAATAATACATTTTATGTGGGCAAAGAAGGGGAATTGGCTCTTTAGGATAACTATCGGAACACACCATTGGAATAATGGCGACAGATTTACTTGCGGGTGGTAGCTAACCAGACGAGCAAGCACAAAATTCCCTAATAAGTACTATTCTCTATTTTTATCGCGTCTGTCCAAAACAATGTAACGTTTTTAGAGTCCGTATGTACGTAAAATATACCACCTATACAAGCTTAAATGCCTGAACATATTTGGGGTATGGTTAGAATCCTTACATGCATCGTCTCCAGTGACACTGGCATTAATTTTATGTAGCCAGGCAGTCGTTATTTTTCTTTTTATAAATTGGTCGTTGCAAACATAAGCGTTGTATACGAAAATGGTTTCGATTACACCAATACAAAAATTCTCTTCACTATGGTAGATCTAATGCTGTTCACACTAAAATCTACATACAAGGCGCTGATAAGTTCTAAATACTCGTAGCTTGACTTGAACAGATTTTTAACAAAACATTAAACATTAGAGAAATCTTATAGAACAGGACCGTTGTATAATTATTAATTACATAGGTACCTAGTTGGTCGTTATACACTTATTTTTTTCAATACTTATTTACTTTTAAGGGTAATATATTACACATGTCAATCCACAACGCCAAAAATGTTGCAACTCATAAAAACATACATGAGCAATAAATATTTATATAACATTATCAGCTTTTGGCCGTTACATCTAAAGTTCCGCTAGAAGAAGTTCAATGGATCTGCTAAAATTTGGCAAAATATTAAAATAAAACCTGAAAATCAGGTTCTAAAACTCAATAAATTATCCAAGTTCTGCTGCCGCTAAATCTAAGGAGGTGTTTACATCAAAGTGATTCTATCATTATTTATTCCTTAAGACAACAAGTGCCTAAGTATTTCTATAATGCATCGATTTAAATAAATAAAAACCGGTCAAGTGCGAGTTGGACCCAGGCACCGAGGGTTCCGTACTAACCTGTAGGTATATAAGTAAAAGTTATGGTATTTCTATTGCTAAATAAAATCCTTAACATTTAATAATTATTAAAAATATGTTTATTATATGATGAAACTATAAATAAATGCTTTTTGCAAATTTTTACTTTATCTTGCCTTCCTTCGTACCAAATTTCAAAATTCTGACTTTACGGGAAATACATACAGTTTCCCTTGAGAGTGTCAAAAATTTTCGGCACAAACGGCTGTATCTTTTGATTGCGTTGGCTTAGTTTGATTTTTTCACAGCACCAAGGGACAGTAGGAGTATTTGATATGAATTTCAACTTGATACCTCCACGCGATCCTGAGAAAAAGGGTCTTGATAGACAAACGGGCTTCAAACTGATCCTATAAGGGTTCCGTTTTTTCCTTTTGAGGTACGGCACCCTAAAAAGGAAGATATGGTACGCTCTAATATCGCGACAATACACTGTGGAGAAAATTGAACTTAAGCATACAATGCACACAGCTACACTATGTAATATATGATACGTTTTAATGAATGACAAAGACAGGAAGACAATCATGCAGTAGATGCACATACGCACACTACTAGGACTCAATCAGGAGACGTCGCCTGGTTTGACATTGCCATGTTGGAGATGCGGTTGCCCTTTCTCCCGTTTTTTATAAGTTCAATGGTATATTTAAGCTTCGGCATAGAGTAAATGTGCTACGGCTCAGAACATGGGCGTACCCAGCTTCTGATTCAAGGGCGGGCATAGTAGGAATTTCTCCTAATATAGAATATCTCCATAGTAGGAGAAATTCCTACTATGCCCGCCCTTGAATCAGAAGCTGGGTACGCCCACACAGGTTTTATATTATAAGAGTTATAAAAAAAATCGGCCAATTGCGGGTCGGGCTTCACCTTTCTCTACTACACATCAGTCTCTCGAAATTAACCAGAGTCAAAAAAATGTTTACTAAAAAAAACTGCATTTTTTGTCATGTTTTTAGTTAACGATATAAGACGTTAAAATAGTTAAGATTGAGATAGACTACGTATCAAAAATAGTTTAAAATTCACAACCTCCATTTGGTAAGTTTTTAGGTTATAAAAATAATTAATTATATTATGTTCAATTGTTCACTGCTCATTGCGTTCTAGATGACCACAATCGCAGGGATGCGCACAAAATTTAGTTTCGGCTACCGTCTCATGAATTGGAGTCTCCCTGGTCGGCATGTCTATTCGGATTAGGGCATGGATACCGGTATTCGGTATTACCGAAAAACCGGTAATACCGGCCTATTTAGAGTACTTTCAAATACCGGTATTGGAATCAAAAATACCGGTGTTTCGGTATTATGATAAAAAAGAAGTTTATATGCATGAAAACTAATCAAAGGCTTAACCAATACGGCGGCTCTATATATATATATATATATGGATAATATGAATAACATCAACAACTTATTAAATTTTATGGTTGTAAATTAATGCGCAGTTAACGTTTTTCATGCTTTTACAAATTAATAGATAAACCGACTTCAAAAAACATATGTTCATAATTGTTAAGAACATTTAATGATCTGTAGAGAAAACAATTTAATATTGTCTATGCTATTTCATAGATGTAATATCTTCACTCTTTTTTCTCTGTCTTGTCAAGATCCTACAATAAAAGTGTCCACACGTAATTTTGAATTTAATTTATAAAAACCGCAACAACCCAAGTTTTACATTTTTACATGGTCCATACGAGCCTTAAAACTAAAAGCCAGCGACTACGCGTAAAATTTGGTGGTGTTACACAGCAAGATCGCCAATCTGCAAGAAATACTGCGAGCCAACTCGTGGTCGGCGACTGCGGACAGACACAATTTTGTGGTTTGTTTGCCCGACACGACGCATCGCATCAGATCGGCGGTTACCAGGTGACAATTTCAGTGGTACACAACAATTATACTGCATTAAGATCATCAAGATCATCATCATCATTGTCGACGATTATCGAACGCCATTTTGTTCGACCGACACAATTCCATTCCACACAGCACGTCAAAGGATTCAAGCCAATCAAAGCAAGTCAAGCAAGTTCATTCAACTCCACTACGACCCGTAAGTTCGTTCTAAATAGCACACTTCATTTGCAACTTGCAACAAAAAACGGCGGATTTAAACTTCGCGCGATTGATCAAGGGCGAAACAACGGACCAATAGCGGACATCAGCGAAGTCCTTAAAATCGTATCGGCCAATGGGTGCGCAAGATTCACGAGCGCCCAATAAAGGATAGCGTCAAAGATTGAACAACAAAGTAGGTCACGGACAGCGAACACTCCGATAAGGTCTTGCTTGACTCTTGTCATCCATCTTTTTCATGTTGCAATTTGCTTAAGTTCAAGATAACATAAAAGTTTCTATAATAATTGTAAGCCAAAAGTTGCGTGTGTGTAGCGAGTACAATGAGCGAAGAAGAAATAAAGCGTCTCGTCACAAGACGAGGTGCTCTCAAGGGAAACCTAACTCGCACGCACGGGAGAATTAAAAGCGGTTATCTTGACGAGGCGTCATTAGAAATGACAACCCTGCTTGAAGAAAAAACTTTAGCAAGCTATGGTGAGTACGACACCATTAATATGGATTTAGCAGAATTAGCCGAAGACCCGACTCATACTGAAACCTGCTATTTAGAATGTATTGCTGCTTTGCGCGCGCGCCTAGCGGAACTGGCAAAAAAAGGATGCGCCAACCCATCTGCTTCAAGTTCAGCTACGAAATTAAAACTTCCTCAAGTAGACATGCCGACTTTCGACGGGAAATACACAGAATTCAACCCATTCAGTGAAATGTTTAGTGCGTTTATCGATAAGAACAACAGCCTGAGTGATATACAAAAGTTTTTTTACCTGCGTAGTTTCCTTAGGGGCGAGGCATATGATCTAGTTAAAAATCTACCTGTAATAGCGTCTAGTTATAAGGAAGCCATAAAACTATTGTCAGATAGGTATGATAAAAAACATAGAATAGTTCATGAGCATATATCAACATTGTTAGACTTGCCTTCCCTCAACAAAGCCAGCACTGCCTCTCTAAGGGCTTTCATATCATCTGTCAAACAGTGCTTAGCAGCACTCAAAAACCTTGGGGAGCCAATAAACAAATGGGACAGTATACTTGTATGCATATTAACTAGAAAATTAGATGCTGCTACTCGCAATGCATATCATCTTGCACTAGCCCAACCGCAGCCGATACTAACCACTAATACCGCTCTCATACAATTTTTAGAAGCTAGAGCAATGGCTCTAGAGTGTGATGAGTCTTCACGGTCAATCTACACATCGGGTAAGGTTTCTGCGGTGGTCAGCAACAGCATGAAGGACTGCATCTTCTGTGGTAAGTCACACAAATTATATACTTGCCCTAGTTTTGTGCTAGCCTCTGTAAAAGAAAGGTTGAAATTTATTAATAACAGAAAACTCTGTAAAATTTGCTTAAACTCCCATGCAAGTAAATGCAAATTTCACTTTAAATGTCAAACCTGCAAGTCTACTGCACACAACAGTCTCCTGCATAGCAGTGAGCAAACAAAACATGCCACGGAACCTGGCATTAGCTCAAATGTAACAAGTACAAGTGAGAGCACAAAAACTCAAGTTCTTTTGCCTACTGCGAAGGTCAAAATTATCTCACAAACAGGCAAGGAAATTATAGTCAAAGCATTACTTGACTCAGCTAGCCAATCATCGTTCATAACCTCTAGTGTAGCTAGAAAAATTGGTAAGCAGCTATCACCAAACTACACTCAAGTGGTAGGTATAGCCAATACTGGGAAGACGATTCGACATGCTATGCAGTTAGACATCTTTTCATGTGCTTATCCATACAAAGTGAGAGCCAATCTCCTGCTTGTTGATCAAATAACAACAAAATTACCTCAATGCTCGATTGACATAACAAAAATAAACCTGCCTAACAACATAACACTAGCCGATGACTCCTATCATATCAGCAGCAATATGGACATCTTACTCGGTGCTGATGTATTTTTCCAGGCGCTGCTGCCGCAGGATGAGAAGTTCCAGCTAACAAAGTATCTGGTGGAAGGTGATGCTGCACAACCAACTTTAATACATACACAGTTTGGCTACATTGTGGCAGGTACAGTCCCTAACTCAACCACCTCAGGCTCAGCTGTTGCTCTCTTCTGCCAGGATTGTGAATCAAACATTAGTAGCACAATATCTCAATTTTGGCAAACTGAAAAAGTACCTGAAGCATTTCATGAACATACTTCTGAACATCAATATGTTGAGGAACATTTCAACAACACTGTCAAATTAGAACACAACCAATTTGAAGTTTCAATGCCATTAAAATTGCCTCTTGCTGATATGAACAACACTCTAGGAGACTCACTTGGACTAGCATTAAAAAGATTTTTAAATCTTGAGAATAGATTACAAAAAGATCAACAATTAAATAAAGAGTACCATGCTTTTATTCATGAATATCTTGAATTAGGTCATGCCTCTGTAGTAGACATTACTCTTTATGATCTAACAAAGGACCCAGTCTATTTTTTTGCTCATCATGCAGTAATAAAACAAAATGCTGTAACAACAAAATTAAGAACAGTATTTGATGGGTCTATGAAAACAAACAACAAAGTTTCATTGAATGATTTGATGTTAAATGGACCAATAGTTCAGCAAGAACTGTTTGACATCCTACTGCTATTTAGATTGCACAAATACTTCTTCATATGTGATGTCAGACGTATGTTCAGAAACATAGTTATTCAAAAGGAGCAAAGATCTCTGCTAAACATCCTCTGGAGAGACAGCCCAGATGAGCCAATTAAATGCATTCAGCTAACAACAGTTCCCTATGGCCTGAAATGTTCATCTTGGCTGGCTACGCGGTGTTTACTAGAGCTAGTTGTGAGATATGGTGATCAGTACCCGTTGGCAGCTGCAGTTTTGCTCAATTCAACCTATGTTGACGATGTGCTCCATACAGACAGTAATTTGCCCAACATAATCGCTACAAAAGAACAATTGATCGAATTGCTAAGTAAGGGTAGTTTCCAACTGCATAAGTGGTCAGCTAATCATAAGGCGATTTTGGCAGAAGTACCAGAGCATCAGCAGAACTTTGGGGAATTAGAGCTCAACAGGGATATAAAAACCCTGGGGTTGAAGTTTGATATTAAACAAGATTCATTTAAAATATCTTGCCCACTAGCTCACGAAATACCTAAAACAAAAAGGCAAATGCTTAGTTACATTAGCCAATTCTATGATCCATTAGGCATTACTGGGCCAGTCTTTGTACAAGCCAAATTAATAATGCAAAAACTCTGGGACGCAAACATAGAATGGGACATGACACCTGCACCAAGCCTACAAAATGAATGGTTGCAATTTTACAATAGCCTGCAACAGATGGAACATATCACTATACCACGCAATATATGCTCAGAGAACAATTCAATACAAGTGATCGGGTTTTCAGATGCCTCCATCGCATCAATGGGTTGTGCTGTGTATCTGAGGGTTATTGACAGCCAAGGTATGGTGACGGTGTCCTTACTCTGCTCAAAATCTAGAGTGGCTTCTAAAACAAACAAATTAACAGTGCCTCGTCTAGAATTAAATGCCGCATTATTACTTGCAAAATTAAGTACCAGAGTGCATAACACTCTGAAAAAGAAAATCAAAATCGATTCTGTGCACCTATATAGTGATTCACAAGTTGTATTGGCTTGGAGGAAGACTGATCCAGCATTGCTGAATGCCGGATCAGACATAGCTAATAGAATCAAAATCATCAATGAGCTCACAAACTCATATAAATGGGCATATATACCTAGTAATTTAAACCCAGCCGATTATTTGACGAAACCCATAACGCCTGCAGAGCTGCAATGTAGCCAGCTGTGGTGGTTTGGTCCACCCTTTCTGAAAGACGTAAGTTACAATGTCGCCGAGTTTAGTAATAATATGTCTCAAAACTTACCTGAGCTGAAAGAAAAATTGGTGTGTGCAGCATCACAAATGAAGCCAAAAACTTTCTTTGACTTTTTTATAGAGAAATACTCTAATATTAATAAATTAGTAAATGTGTTAGCATACCTACTCAGGTTCTGTAAAAACAGCAAGCCAGGGTCAATTAAAACTAAAAAAAATTTCATAAGGTATGTAGAAGCAAGCGAAGCACTGCATTTATTAATCAAAAATGAACAGGAAAAATATTTTTTTCAAGAAATGGCTTTGTTGAGGGCAGGTAACCCGGCTTCTTCCTATCTAAAGTCATTAAATTCATTTATAGATTCAAAAGGCCTCCTACGAGTAGGTGGCCGTTTGCAACATTCATCACTACCATATAGTCAAAAACATCAAATTATTTTGCCGAAACAGTCATTTGTAACTCAACTCCTCATTGAAAATGAGCATATCAAGTTGTTACATGCTAGTCAAAGACTAGTTTTAAGTAGCTTATTACAACGATACTGGATAGTTAATGGCTTGAGATGTGTGAAGAAATTTATTCACAAATGTATGACATGTTTCAGACACAAAGGTGTAACTGCCAAACAATTGATGGGATCATTGCCTGCTGATCGTGTAAACGTTCACAGATGCTTCAAAAAGGTAGGGTTGGATTTTGCAGGCCCTGTGTTGATCAAACAATCTAGGATGAGAGGCGTCATAACGACAAAAGCGTACATAGCTATCTATGTATGTTTCGTCACAAAAGCCTGTGATATACAACTTTTATCTAGCCTAGAAACCCAAACTTTTTTAGCATCTCTGAAACGATTTATAGCTAGGCGCAATATCCCATCTGACATTTATTGTGATAATGCAGGCACCTTCAAATCAGCCAATACTCAATTGTCAGAAATTTATAAGCTAAATAATTCCAAGGCCCACCAAACACAGGTTCAAAATGCAGCTTCTAAGTTAGGCATAAATTTTAATTTTGTCCCTTGCTATTCTCCTGTGTTCGCTGGACTAGCGGAAGCCGCTGTTAAAAGCACAAAAACTTTGTTAAAGAGAGTACTTGGATCTCATATTCTTACTTACGAAGAACTTAACACTGTATTAATTCAAATAGAAGGAATTCTGAACAGTAGACCAATTGCCCCAATGGAAATTTCTTCAGATCCAAACGATTTTTCTTATCTGAGCCCAGCACATTTTTTAACTGGTGAACCTTTCACATGTATTCCAGAACAAGATCTCACAAATCTACCTATAAATAGGCTTAAATTCTGGCAGAAATGTACTGCTATTCAACAACAATTTTGGAAATATTGGTCTAAACATTATCTAAATGTATTACAAAACCGTCCTAAATGGAAGGAATCATATCCTAATGTAAAAGTTGGTGCTCTGGTAATTTTAAGAGAAATAGATACTCCACCGATGACATGGCCCATGGCGAGGGTGACCAGAGTGTTCCAAGGAGCTGATGGTTTAGTTAGAGCTTTAGAAGTTAAAAAGGCCAATGGTAGAGTTCATACAACATCTATTACCAAGATATGTATTCTTCCTATAGAACAAAATTAATTACTTCATACATAAGATGTTACTTCGTTAAGTTCCTAATGCTTAAGCATAATTTTAGCATTTAATTATAATATATAAAGCACATGTATATACATTGCTTTTCTCAAATATGTACTCATACCTATACATACATCTACTATAGTATATTTTAGAAATTAAGCAATAGAAAATGTATCTATGCCGCATCATGCCATAGTTGCCTATTTTGTCTTACAATATTGAGTAAACTATTGTCATGAATGTAGTTCAGTCTAAGTACTTGGAAGAACCATGGCATGCTGAGACATTATGTAGACGCTCAGCAATGTTTTATGTATACTTCTAACCATAAAGTTTATATAGCATTATATAGGAAAATAACTAAATTATAAATACAGTCCACTCTCTAGCTATCCCTATTTAAAATGTGTATAAACTAAAAAAGGTAAATTTACTCATATTATAGGTATTTATAAAAACATGCATTGTAAATTCACATTGTTTATTAATATAAAAAGTAGTTAACAGTTATGTTTTATTGTATAATTTCTTGCGGTAGAGTATGTTAAGAACATTTAATGATCTGTAGAGAAAACAATTTAATATTGTCTATGCTATTTCATAGATGTAATATCTTCACTCTTTTTCTCTGTCTTGTCAAGATCCTACAATAAAAGTGTCCACACGTAATTTTGAATTTAATTTATAAAAACCGCAACAACCCAAGTTTTACACTTTTACAATAATCTAGTTAGGTAACGTTGATTTCTACTTAATTAAAAATGGCATTTTAAGATTGGAAGTCAATGTGTCCGTGCAATTGTGAGTACATATATGGTATTACTTATACGGTGGTAGTATTGTTTATATAGTTTAACAAAACTGACATATCGTCCGCCGACCACGGCACGCCTCTTTTTATCTCACGAATATTCTCAATTGCATTGTGCGCTCTCGCTTGGTTCGCTGGTTTTCTATTCACAATTACTACGCACATGCACGTGGTATAAACGGTAATCAGTGTTTCCGAGTATTTTATAGTGATATGAACTGTGTATGAACTGGTATCTCACACTGCGATCCCCAAGACGCATGCCAAGCGTGAGGATTATGGCAAACTCCGCCTTAATGAAGGAGGCTGTGTTCAGAAGTAGACAATCCAGCTAATACAGTAAGAACTGTGTGGGTAGTTTTCGTTTTCGAGACAATATTACGAAAAAGCTATCATTTAGTAGATAATCGGTAAGTAAGAAACTCTAAAATCTTTCAAACTTAATAAGCTTCAAAAAGCGTATCTATCCTACTCAGATCATTCGGTAATATCAGCAGATAGTGCCAAAACTGGTTGTGGCGATAACGTCGAGGTGCCGGTTCCGCTTCAATTTAATAAGAAAGAAATAAAACGATCGAGAAATCTCTAAAAGAGAAAAGTACATAAAATGATTTTTTACACTAATCACGAGGGATAGACAACAAATCTAATGACTCTGATCCGAAAGATGATGAAATCTGATGCGATACATTATTCAGTTATACGACACAGCACGAAAATGGCGGAAATAGAGGACTTTATTTGGATGAACTGTAGAAGACCTTACCTTCAACTAGTGTTTAATCCGAAAGAGAGCTTTCAGGGGCGAATTATGTTATATGGACTATTTTATTATATTATATGGCAAACTAATATTATATGGAAGAAAGATTTGATTGTTTGTTTGCATTGAAACTACTGGACTGATTTGAAAAATAATTTAACCTTTAGAATTCTACATTATCCCTGATATGAACATAGACGACAGAATATTTTCTAAATACCCGCGCGAAGCCGGGGCGAGCTTCATTTAATGACAAGACTTTATATTCCATTTGTTTTCTGCACCTTGTCCAGCAAAAATGTGTATATAATAAAATAATACACAGGCACTACTTTTATCCAAAGACTGTTTACAGTTGTGCTTAATTAATCACGATATTAAGAAATGTCTATTGAAAGAAACTTTTGAGCTTGACTTTTTATTGTCAGTTTAATTGTTAATTATATCTGATTATTTATTGTTACAATAAATAATAAATATTTGATTATTTATTGTTACAATAAATAATAATTTATTGATTATTTATTGTCATACTTAATAAAAAAAACATAAGAAAATACCAAAAATTATGAATAAAAATTAATGTTTTTAGATGATCTTTTTATAATAAATTAGGTACATTTATTCAGCCTAAAACAATATTACATGGAAAATATATTTTTCTGCGTTTTTAACATTTATAGTGAAATACCGAAAAAATACCGAAATACCGGTATTCCGGTTTTTGAAAATATTGATACCGGTATAATACCGGTATTGCCAACAAGTCCAATACCGCCATGCCCTAATTCGGATCATCCAAACTATGTTTTCACACGATATCCTCGGGAGTCCGAACCTACATTTGCTGCGGCAATATTTCCTCTATCTCCAATTCATACAGCCACTGATCCCGGAAATAGCATTTTCTTGTAAAGCTGACAGACTAGCCTTTGGCTACTACATCACCTCATGGTAAGTGATGATGTGGTCGAAGGAACATGTTGTTCAGGCAAATCTAGAATTAGTGGATGTTATGGACAGGTGCCGGAACAAACCCTTAGGTTCTTGGCGACAGATTGTCTACATGAGTGTGGTAGCTAGCTAGGCGGCCATTCGCAAAAAGCCCTACCACCATGCTATAACGACTGCCGTCCTAAGAAACAGTGACCTACGGCTTAGCGTACCCTCCGAAGCACAGAAGCGCTCAGTAGTCAAAACAAAAAAACACTTATTACATTAAATTATGTTATCTTAGATTTTCGCGATTGTTATACATAGTAATTAAACAACTTTAAACGGTTGAAATCGCGTATATTTATCATTATTTTTGTCACGACGTTTCAAACACTTCGCAGAGATTGAAACCGTTTAAATTTGTTTAATTACTACTTTAAGTTATTCAATATATCAAGCAAACGGACATAACATCATTCCATTCAACGGACATAACATTAGTCATTCATTTTTATCTTAATGGTGAATAATGCTATGCCCTGCGTTCATTGTGTAGAAGCCTTAAGAATTCCTTGGTAACGTGTTAGTCGACAAGCCAATATTTATTCTTTAAAATATTATAACAAAATTATAACCTTGGCTTAAATTAAATTAATTCTCCGTTAGCATAGTAAGATTTATTACAACCTATTATAATTCTCTTTCTGACCCACACTCGACTTCGCTCAAATAGACTACAAAAAATATATTGAATAGATTCAGGCATTACTACTTAACGGAATTAATATTTTTAAAATATATTACAAGAAAATTCAATTAATATTTAGAAAAACACTTCAAAAATATATCTAGTGACAATTCCGCCTAAATTTCACGTTAAGTCGACGTGACACCATAAACGCCACGTAGCCAAACTGGAAGAATGTTTATGACGCGTTTCGATTCTACACGAATCATCCTCAAGAGGCCTCGACTCTTCGAGTGCACTATCGAGAGCGCGAAACACTCATTTAATGTTTTCTTAAAATATTTATAATTATTACAAAAAAAATATTTTAAGATTCCAAATATATATTATATATTTATAATTATTACAAAAAAAATATTTTCAGATTCCAAATATATATTATATATTGTTAGCTGACCTGTCCGCAACTTCAGCCGCATAGGATTTGATTTTGTCACAATTGTTCGAAAATGTATTTATAATAGTGTAGATATAATTATAGCGACACTCATATTATAAATGAGTAATTAGTGTGTGTGTGTGTGTGTTTGTTGTCATTCACTTCCAAAACAACTGCACGAATTTTATTTTTTAAATCAGAATAATCATGTCTTTTTAGTTATTTTAAAGGGCTCTTAATGATATGTTATATTTAGTTACATCATATTTTTCAATATTGTTCTTGGTAAAACGGGAAACAGTTTAAAGATCACTACTAATACACTACCCAAAACTTAACTTATGGGCAAGCCAAGGTTTGCATTGTGGTAGGGCATTTTGCGAATGTCCGTCTGGGTAGCTTTCATTTCATGTAGGAAAGTCTGAACAACATGATCGATCGCATCATCACGCAGCATCGGATGAGATAGTGCTCAAAGGATATACAAAAAGACTCGGCCATTGGGAGGTTAAATGCTTTTGGGACTGTATACCCTCTGCTTTTGGTAACTCTAGTAAATTGGAATCTGGCTACATATTTTGATGTTTTAATTAACCGGCTGTACTAACAGGACTTATACTCACAGGACTTTCGAACTAAAGCGGCTAGACATTCAGTGTCGCAATCCAAAACAATGAATATAATGTTACAACTTTCATCAAAATACATTTAGGTGAGTGGTAACAAATACACACATAGACAGACATTGCATTCGATTTTATTATATAAGTTTGATTAACAAATTATTACTATTAAAATTCAATATGTAGTATATATTACGACAGAGATTTACGCTGAACGTTAATCCACTTCCCGATGGAACTTATACTTTCTCAGGGTCACGGTATCCTATGTGTATATAGTTACATACTCTCTCTTCACAAAAAAACACATTGTAACAAAATACATTGTATGTTAGCCAGTTAGTGTTTTGGATTTTATAGATAGATTTAGTTTTAAATGAAGTTATCAATGTATTGCCAAAAGATCACCATATCGAACAAATTAAGGAACACCGTAAAACAACATTCACTTTTAAAATATCGGTAAGTTTAATCCAGTTCCCGGTGGAACTTATACTTTTCGGGGTCAAAGTATCCTATGTAGCTATAGTTAGGTACCTACTCTCTCCTCGCAAAAATACATTGTATGTATATTAAGACACACCCAGTAACGGTTCTGAATTTGCGTAGATTTAGTTTTAAAGTAGTATAAATTTATTGCCTAAAGAACACTGTCGAACAAATTAAGAAACACCGGAATCGGTTCAGAACTTAGGGAGATATGAGATATAAAAAAACAGCGTCGAATTAAGAACCTTGTCAATTAGCTTTGACCTCATTTTTAAACTTTCGCGACCTACATTCAGGCCTACTTCTGCTTGTGATCACGGTCAATGCAACTTAGTTTTTTCGTGTACCACGGCAAAGGAATGTTGGCCAAATGTAGATTTAAATCAAAATAATTATTACATTTACGATTTAATCGAATCGAACCCGCGTCCCAATTTCGCGCCAGGTACATAAGCCACCGGAACATGCTCGTCTAAGCCGAATCTTGTGCTCTAAATTTATTATCCTCATAGGATACGGCGCGGACATCAACCAGACAACTAGACTTCGTTTGATCGAAAGGAGTTTTTTTCAAACGCATGATGTAGCTACCCATATCTTTAAGGCGTCCCTCGATTAGATGATAAAATGATGATGCTCTAATAACTTATATATGTGATTTTCGTGTGGCACGTGATAGTGCTTGTAAGAATATTAAGAAATAATAGTTAATTATAAATATGTGCGAATTGTGCGCAATTAGACTTGAGAGAATGATGGGTAGGACGTAGACCTGTTTTATTATAAGTGAGTGTGGTGCCCCAGCAAAATATGTCACAATGCCCCCAGTGCCCGAGCACCTGCACACAAGATGAGCTCACATATGCATCTTACAGGGCCGTGGAGGTGGCCTCCCATTGGGCAAACATTATCTAGGGTCCGATTAGCCATTGATATGAAATTAATGAATTATAAGTACACTTGATCTTTGCTGTGATGGATGATGTAGTAGCAAAGGTTTTTTATCCAACATTTATAGTTAGACATGTCGGATAAAAAAACTAATTTGATTCTAAAATGTGTTTGGCAAGAAACAATGTGAATATACTTACAAAAGCTATTCCATTTGAACGTAATGAATGTATTAACAATTGCGTAAATCTTGTTTGATTTCAATGCTAGCGAATATCCAACTACTTATAGATTTTTATGCAATGCCTTCTTTGCACTTGCTAAGTAGGTACTCTTGAATTTTAAAGTGTTGTACATTGTTAATTACTCTTATACGTATAGTATATATTATATAATATTATATTGTACCTTAAAAACAAATTGATAAAATATAAAACTGCAGTCTAATCGTATTACACGCGTCAACCTACACATATGCACAATAATTTCAATTAAAACAAAAGAATCAACACTGGTTTTGGTAACCTGTCAATTTATATTAGATTAAATATTACCTACGAGTATGAAATGTCCGTTTATTTATCAGTTAATAAATTTGTAATATTTACTGCAGCTATTGATCCTACCAAAATGTTTATAAGAAAACATTAGGCTTATTCGTCAACTGACGAAAACCAGATACACAACTGAAATTATGTAATAATAAAAATATTTTTCACAATTTTGTGACACGTCGGCATGTTACTCGTGTGCAATTTTATTGTTACAGTAAATTCAGCGCAACATCACTCCCGAGTGCTTATAATTCTTTAATGTGTAAGATTGTAACATATATTCATTTATAATTAATGTTGCAAACATACTTTAAGCCGTACTTTTGAGTTACTTAAGAGAAGAAGTTTCATTACTACAAAATCTAAGCCGTCAGCGCGTATTAAACTTTGTTTTTTTTTTTTTTTTAGGTATAGCTGATAGTCCAGCCTCAGCTACCATCTACATACCATCCACCAGCTGACCACTATCTCACTAATGAGATGAGAGATGGTGTAGTCAAAGAAGTTATTCAGGCTAACAACCTAGAATTACTGGCTATCAAGGACAGCTGCCGGTACGATGCTTGGGGACTGATTTTATACTTGAGAGTGGTAGCTAGCCAGGCGGGCATTGGCCATATTCCCTACCACCATTCTATATCGAATGCCATTCTAAGACAACAACCAACGGCTTAACGTGCCCTCTGAAGCACGGAAGCGCTCAGTAGCTGTCGTAGTCACTAGCGGTCACCCAAACCTATTCATGATCGCGGCGGACGTGGCTTAACTTAGCTGATCGGTTAAGAACGGCTAAGCAAACTTCGCTACGAGCGCTTCCAAAAGTACTTATATACGATAACCAGTAGAATTTTTATGGGTGTTATTATGGCGGATATCTGATATAATAATATAAAACTGGCTTAGTACGCCTCAGGCCTCACTCTATTAGGATTCCAATTGCAACAGCCCATAAAAGAAAAAAGCATTTTATTGGTCATAACTTCAAAACTTGCATTACAAAGCGTTGTTTTTAGTGTTTGTTGGTCAAACGGAGGATACTGTAGTACATAATATACCCAATTTATAGTTTTATAGTTTCCAGTATGTAAGGTTAGAATGGTAGTAGCGGTTTCCAAACAAATATATTGGGTGTATCAAACAGTGGATCAGCCATCTCATCGGACGGCAACGAGGCACGGTAATGTTATCTATACAGTATTTCAACTTCATATAAACGGACGAATCGCAAGCTATACCTACGCGCCTCGATCTCGGCCTGCGCTCGGTACGCAGACAGTCGCGACTGTGCCTCAGTGACGAATGGACGGTGTGTTATTTTTTTAACAATAACCGCACGATATTTTCACTAAAAATAAGTTCATGTACATATTTAATATGACGAATAGGATATATTGTGCTGTTTTTGGTTGCATGAATTCGTCAATAACGCATCCATTGATAAGTTTTTTATATTACCTGGAAACTCTGAAAGGTAAGACGATAAAATAATTTAACTAACTAAATAACAAAAAATCAAACTACTTACTGGTATGTAGGTACATAATGTGTGTCTGTTTAATGGATAAGTATTTCCTATTATTAGTATCTCCCGAAATAAGAGATATCTGGATAAATAAAAAAGTGAATAGAGTAAAGGAAAGTAATTTGACACGAGTGAAATAGGTTATTATAGGCGGTTCATGAATCGTGATACGGTAGGTACGCTTGTGTTAAAACCTTGGGTCATGTGTGATTTGTTGTTAGTTTGTATACTACAAAGTAATGGCGTGGTATTTAATTATTAATAATACCTAGGTGTTTGTTGTACTGTATGTATAAATAATACTAGAAAAATAAATTTGACTGTCTGTCAGTGAATATAGTAATATTTAGTAGATACTTAGCAAGCTAAGGAAGCTTGTTGATCAACGCTAAGACCTGATTGATACAAGTTTTAATGGATTTTTTCTTTCATCCTAGTAGTTTCATCATATTTTAAGCGCCAAGTGTTCAAACTCGGTGGAATTTAGCATGCATATACTTGAGCATAATACTTATGCTTGCGGTTTGCCAGTTTTTCGCAAAATTAAGTATTTTCAAAATATTCTGAAAAATCATATTGTATGTGTTTGGAATTTCCATCGATGGTGTTGGTATTCCTTGATTCCTTGATTAAAACTTCTATAGCTAAT
Organism: Plagodis dolabraria; assembly: GCA_963854805.1. Classification (NCBI taxonomy): domain Eukaryota; kingdom Metazoa; phylum Arthropoda; class Insecta; order Lepidoptera; family Geometridae; genus Plagodis; species Plagodis dolabraria. The sequence continues at coordinate 18,409,183 of OY978461.1, forward strand.
GTTCTGTTTATATTGCCGGTCCTGTTGGATTTCGAATGTTCTGTTTAATTTGAATGAAGAATGTGGCGGAATTATTAAAGTTGAGCCTGAGTTGAAGTTTTTTTTTTTTTCATTCCTGATATGTAATCCTTTGACCACAATCTCACGTGATGGTAAGTGATGGTGTGGTCGAAGGTGTTAAACAGGCTTAACCTAGAATTACTCTGGCTTTCAAGGACAGCTGCCGGAACACACCGTTAGGTGCTTGGCGACAGATTTTCTACTTGAGGGTGGTCGCTAGCCAGGCGGGCATTCACAAAATGCCCTTCCACCATGCGGTGAAGCACAAGCCCGCGGCGGGATTCGAACCATGGACCTACTGCGCGGCAGTCCATAGCCAAAGCCACTGAGCTATCACTGCTTCAATTGCTCTTCCTGTGTCCTGTATTTCACGCAGTTTTCCTTTACTCTAGTAGTAAGTGATTTTTTGTTACGAGGATCAAAATTTACGTGAAATACGTGGTATGGGAATGCTAGAAGATGCGTTGTGTAGATGCCCTCGTGGTGCTTGAAATGGCCTTCTTGAATAGGAATATATTTGCAAATCACTGGTCTTCTTCATTGAGATATTATTACTAACGTATACCATATCTCAATGGTCTTCTTCAATGCGATGCGGCTTAAGTAGCCACATGTTTTGTATTTCTATTGATGGTGCTGGTATTTCTTTATTAAAACTTCGATAGCTATTTTTCTTTGTTTATTTGGATGAAAAAGTACAGCGATCATAGGAATGCACACAGAACTAATGCTATTTAAATAAATAAAAATGTGTAAAATCTATAATGGTAGTCTAGGGATGTGGTGTTAGTGACTAATGGTGTAACTTAAGATCATTGACAGTACGTAATTCTTATTTTCACGCACAACAATGCAAATTTAAATGAAATGAAATTTATTTACTCATGGTCCTAGGTTACAGTGTTGGGTGTAATAATATATGAAATAGTACCGCTAGGGTCCACTTTACGCATACAAGTATTTATTACCTATGCATATAGGTATAGGTATATTGTCAAAATAGTCACAAACATTAGGAAATTAACATATTTTTATCATCTAAGAATTCATTGATTGTATAGTAGGTCTTGAAAAGCAGAAAGTCATTTAACTTTTTTTTGAAAATTATTATATTATTAACATCACTTATAGCGTTGGGAATTTTATAGACAATTGGAGCCATACAGAACACACTTTAGTAACGTATTTGAGGCAAGGTGTCGTAGATCCGTTCCTCGTCTACCTTGGAAGTCATATTTGGTAAAAAGGTGTAAGTTTTGTTGTACATACAAAGCCGTTTCGTATAAAGCACAGATATTAGTCTCAGGGATATGCATGACTAATTTCACGGAGTTAAAACACTATAAAATATATAATTTTTTTGACAAATAATGGAACCGACTTCTATACCCAAAAGTGTGAAATAACTTGTTGAAGTCGGTACCATGATGGTTCAAAAGTTCCTATTATCACAATATTGTGCGCATGGTACCGACTTCGACAAGTTATTTCACACTTTTGGGTGTTGAAGTCGGTTTCATTTTTAGTTAAAAAAAAAATTCAATCTTTTTAGTGACCCTTGCTGCTTACGGGATCGATTGTCATTCATTCTCAACGACTATATCATCAAGATAGGTACATATTTTTTAGTTATTGGACCGTAACTCAAAAACGGCTTGACCGATTTCGATTAAATTTAAAATGGGACCAAACGACAAGCATCAGCTTTCAAACAAAAAAAGAATACTCAGAATCGGTTCACCCAGTCAAGAGATCTGAGGTAACAAACATAAAAAAAACAAACGAAGCAAGGACCTCCTCTTTTTTTGGAAGTGGGTTAAAAATATGACGAAACTACGTTTGTATGGAAAACGTACGTGCACACTAGCCTTAACAATAATGATCTAAAATTGCATCTCTGGGAGCAGCAAATACCATTTATAAAATGTATAAAAATAACATTAGTACTCTTCTCAATGAGCTTTAGAGGATGACACCCCACATATAAAAACCAGACGTGGACCAATATATTACGAGCGTGAAACAAGAAACTTGTTATTTTATCTAAGTTTTTTGTTTTTTCTCTATCGTCCTCGATAATATACATACAAACATCTAAGTTGGTGAGATAATGGTATAAAATGGCGAAATAGGAATGGCGAAATCGGAAGGACGCGGGTTCAATTCCCGCCCGGGGCAAAGCATTTTGTACTCCAATAATTTGTAAATAAATGGTATAAACTTTAAAATATTACAAATAATAAACAACGACCTAGTGCTAGTCGTGCTTGCTTTAAGAATTCCAAAATAATAAAAAAATAAGGGAAGGCTTTCCATGTAAACGTAGTTATCTCATCTTTTAAATGGCAAGGCAATTATTTTAACTCGCAGAAAATTTGCACGCAAATCTGTGAACTTAAAATCTATGCTTCCAGTTTGCCAGTATTCGGTAAAATTATGTATTTTCTGAATTATTCACGGAAAAGGTTTTGTATTGGATCCTGGTTTTCACATTGATAATAAAACGATAAACTGTGAAATCAGAAGCATAGATTTTAGGCCAAACATGAGTAAAGTAGGTATTTTCTCTGCTGAGGAAGGAAGGCAGAAAGGCTGAGGGCAGGAATGAGTTTCAAATTTGGAATATGAATCATGTTCCTTAGTGCTCTGCAACCTAAGACATCGCAAACGATATTTGTATGCAACAACTGGCAGATAAGAAAGACGCGACAGCGGCGGCGAATCGATAAAAAATTAAGAAACGCGCGAAATACATTCCGACTTCATAATTACTACTCAGAATAGGTTTTATGCTGATACTTTTATAAAAAATAAGTGCGTCTTACTCAAGTAGTGATAATGAAAGTGTCTTATTAACTCCAGATAATATTGTATCGGACGCGATAAAATATAATTCCTACAAAATTCTGTGAACAATATTTGAAAGCATATGGCAACTTCGGAATTTGTGAACCTTAAGGTTACAAGTTCACAAGACAAGGAATAGATAATCGTATTTGTTTAATAAGTCAGCAATATTTGTTTATGCAGTGCCTAATTTAAATGAATTTAATTGCGAGTTATTCTAATATAGACTAGAAAGAACGGGGATTTAAAGATCTTAAAAAAATAGTGTGAAACACACAACTTTTTTTCCTAATCAGCGAGAAAAATATTAGGTTTTAGATAAGAAACACAACGAAGGCAATATTAAACAATACATTTGTGGTCTGAATTACTTTCTAAACCGGTCACGTTGTGTTTGAATAAACATCCACTTTTTAAATTTGAATATATATTACAAAATTACAAATTTACGAGAGGAAAAATTTAAGTCATGCGCAACAAGACTAATTTGTTTGTAGTACAACGTAAGTTGAACTATAGATGTCGCTCCATCCCAAATCCCAATACGATAGTTAGAGAACGATTGGAAAAATTTGAATTATGACTCATGGTCATGTTAGCTCAATTGGTTTAGAGCATACCCCGGCTAAAGGGGTGGATGGACGCGGGTTCAAATCCCACACATGACTTAATCTTTTTGTAATTTTGTAATCCGCAGAGCATGCGTTATTGCAAACTTAAAAATATTAAAATTGAATAAATATTCCTCGCGCTCACAACAAAAATAATTTTGCCGTCGCCTGTAAGCCTGTAACACAGTTTAAGTACTGGCTCAGACGACACGAGTTCTTATATACAATCCTTGTATCCAATAATCAAACCTTCGCATGCCATATAAAATTCTTACGACAAAGTATTATAATAGCTTCGATAAATCCTGGCACTAAATAATAATTATTATTTTCACCTCTACCAATTATAGAATATCAGGTAAGAAACACGCTGAGCGCATAAACATTAAATTTATTCGAATTTATAAACATTGCATATTTAAAAATAAACAATAGATCCTAATTAATACTCAAAGTAAAGATGCCGCAATTCTGCAGGTAACAGTTTTGTTATGGAGTCAAGTGACTCCATACCTTCCTCCGGCTTGGGGCAAAAAACAATTTTTTTTTTCTAGTTTTTGAACTCTGAAACCACTCCATTCGTGATGCAAAGGTGAATAATAGTTTTCCCATCCCGTTCTAGGATAAAATTCTCCCTTTCATTGTTATTTTAGCCGACTTCCAAAAAAGGAGGAGGTTCTCAATTCGTCTGCATTTTTATTTGTTTGTTACCACAGGACTTTTGACTGGGTAAACCGATTTTGATAATTCTTTTTATTTGAAAAAGAATTATCAAAATCGGTTGTTGTGATCGTCTTGTCGTTTGGTCCCATTTAAATTTCATCAAAATCTTTCAAGCCGTTTCCGCCACTCCAATAACTGAAAAATGTTTACCTATCTTGATGTTATAGTTATAGCACTAAAAAAAGTGAAAAAAATGTTTAACCAAAAATGGAACCGATATCATATCAACACTCAAAAGTGTGAAATAACTTGTCGAAATCGGTACCATGCGCACAATATTGTGATAATAGGTAATTCTGAACTATCATGGTATCGACATCAACAAGTACTTTCACACTTTTGGATGTAGAAGTCTGTTCCATTTTTGGTTCAATTTTTTTGTAAGATTGCTGTCCTACTTTTACCATATTGTGATTCAGAAGCTTCTGGTCTTGTTTTACTCAGATTTGCTGTTTCTGTTACACTACGAACAAGTTTATACCGTGGCGTGGGTCTCCGCGAAGTGGGGTTCTAAATATGATTATATTGTTTAATTCAACATAGGCAGTTCAAGTGCTCAAACGTGTGTTCGTAATTTCCGTAATTTTTAGGACTTATTAAATAGTTTTTTTTTTTGGTGCCCGTTGTGATATTGCGAAAAACATAATCAGATGTTGATATTATTAGTTTATACGGCAGGCCTTCTGTACAAATTCGATTATTTGTAAATTTTGCAAGTAAGTATTTTTATATTTTTAACACATTGCGATACATTTTATATAATAAAAGTTTTGTGTGTTTGTTTTTTAATTTTATTTTTTATTTGCTCTCTGTTATTATTGTTGAGAAATTAATGACAGGGTCAGATGTTACTTAAAAAAACGTTTAAGTTTTTTTATGTATTTGAGTTAATCGTGTTTATTTGAGCAATCATCGAACTACAATTGCGACAACTGGTTAAGCCTGTTTAACACCTTCGACCACATCATCACTTACCATCAGGTGAGATTGTGGTCAAGGCTTAAACATCAGCAATAAAAAAAACTGGGTGTGTTTCATTAAAACAATATAATATTTATTTTTAATAGCTTATAACTTTCAATTTTGTTTCTTAATTAGTCTTTGACCACAATGTCACCTGATGGTTAGTGATGACATGGTCGAAGATGTTGTTCAGGCTAACCTAGAATTACTGGCCCTCAAGAACATCTGCCGGAAAACACCTTTAGGTGCTTGGCGACAGATTTTCTACTTGAGGTTGGTAGGTACCAACCTCAAGTAGAAAATCTAGGGCGGCGGGTATTCACAAAATACTCTACCACCATCCTATAACGACTGCCATCCTTAGACAACAAACGGGACCGACGGATTAACGTGCCCTCCGAACACGACAAATATAACACTTAATTAGACATAATCTTAGTACTTACTTACATATTATTGTATTTGTCGGACTTGTGTCAGGATATTGCGTTTGTTACGCCAGTGAAATGGCACAATAGAATTTCATAAAGTATTGCATATTTATTGCAATATTTCAGACATAATTTGAATGACCTCTGGAAGAGAATTTCGTGTAGTCACCAATAACGCTTTTTTATGCCTTATAGGTTAGCTTTTGACCAATATGTCACCTGATGGTAAGTGTGGATGTGATCGAAGAAGTTGTTCAGGCTAACCTAGAATTACTGGCTCTCAAGGGCAGCTGCCGGAACACACCGTTAGGTGCTTGGCGACAGATTTTCTACTTGAGGGTGGTAGCTAGCCAGGCGGGCATTCACAAAATGCCCTACCACCATGTACCAAGCTTATTTAAAATTTGACTTGACCAAAAACGCAAAAAAGTGTCTGGTCAATACTAAACTCTAGTTTATTTTCTTTATACGAGTATATTTGAAACTAGCTTTCCGGGCGCGGCTCCGCCCGCGCGATTTTCGGTTATCGCGCAAAAACATTAACCCCTTTTTGCGCAGTTGGATAAAAACTATCCTAAGTTTTTTCGCGGGTCTCAAACTATTTCCATACCAAATTTCATTCAAATCCGTCCAGTAGTTTTGGCGTGAAAGCGTAACAGACAGAAAGACAGACAGAGTTACTTTCGCATTTATAATATTAGTACTGATTGATAGAGTAACAGCTTTTAATCACTTTAAGCATGTCTTCCAAGTAATATGTACCTTAATTGTTAGGTGGGAACCGGTTGGCACTCACGTGTTACTTAATTGGAGTACTCCAAGTGCTACCTTGGTCATGTACGGTGTTGCAAATGTTTTAATTTCAAGATCAAGCAGGTGACTGGAATTATGAACTTGAACTACAAATGTACCAAAGTTCGTAATTGCATTCTGTTGTTTTTTTTTTCGTGCTCTAAGGCAATGGTGGTCGTTAAATGCAAATTTAAGTACTTAGATTAAACAAGTTTTAATATAAATAAATAGGTGATATTTAAAATACGTATATTTGTAATGAGATTCTTGACGTACCAAGTGGTATGAGCTAGCTTTTGACCTATTCACCTGGTGGTAAGTAATAATGCGGTCGGTGATGTTCAGGCTAGTCTAGAATTACTGGCTCTCAAAGATAGGTACCGATACTTGGCGACAGATTTTCTACTTGAGGATGATTTATTGAAAACGCCCTACCACCATGTAAAAAAATATTATAAATAAAATATTGATTAAGTATTTGTACATTTACAAATTGTTAGAGCACAAAATTTTTGTCCCTAAACTACTCAGCCAACCAAACAAAAACACTGGGACAAAAAAAAAGTCCCATAACAAATTTGAAAATATTTTCTATTTTCAAATTTGTTAATCACATACACGTTTATAACCTAACTGTATTAAAGCAACGAGGTTGCTTTTTAAGCCATTTTTATAATTTATTTTAAATTCGGACCACTATCTCAACTGATGGTAAGTGATGATGTGTACTAAGATGATCTTCAGGCTAACCTAAAATTACTGGCTCTGAAGGAAAGCTGCGGAAATCACCAATTTTCTGCTTGAGGGTAGTAGATAGCGAGGCACTCACTAAATGCCCTGCAATCATGCATTATTTTAACCAAATCTTATATATTATTTCAATACTTATTGATATGATTATATTTTTACGGATAAACGCTATATTTCACATAAACGCTATATTTAACGTTAAGGCGTAGGTAACGTATATAGTTAGAATCATATTAATATGTATTTGTGTTTAATACATTTTTAAGATAGTATAAGCATTATGAAACTCGCGTTTAAAATCTACAAGCGCTATAAAACTTATTCGGTTTTGAATTTCCCGCCACAAACGTGAGTAAACTTTCTATAGTGCATAAGAATATTCTTCATTAAACATAAGCCAAACATCGTATAAGAATAAAGTAATTATTCAGTAATAATCAAACAATTTTGAACTCATACATTTACAAATTATTGGAGTACAAAATGTTTTGCCTCGGGCGGGAATTGAACCCGCGTCCTTCCGATTTAGCGCCGGATGCTTCGCTTAGTACGCGGCAGTGCTTGTAATCATAATATTTACAGAAAAAAAACTTTGAACTCTTTAAAAAGCGTATATTTATTGTTATTATCTCGACGTTTCAAACACTGCAATCTTGTTTACTGATTACTATTTGTAATAATTGTGAAACAATTTAGTCTTTAATTGTTAAATGACAAAAAATATTTCAGTAACTAATAACGTAATAACGATAAAATAAAAATCCACCATTATCGCCATCTATAATCGAGCGACATTCACCATCTCTATACTATCACACCGAGTGCGAAGTAATTGAACGCGACCCTGAAGGTATCAATCTATTTAATAACAGCTATCGAAATATCGGCTTCACTTCAGTTTAAGATTGGCTTACATCAACCTTTTTAGGGTTCCGTACCCAAAGGGTAAAAACGGTACCCTATTACAGAGACTTCGCTATCCGTCCGTCCGGATAGCTAGACAGTTGAAATTTTCACAGACAATGTATTTCTGTTGCCGCTATAACAACAAATACAAAAAGTTGGCCATGTGCAAGTCGGACTCCCGTACGTTAAAACAAAAAAAGGTTAATATATGAAGTCTAAAGTTGTATATTAATGGTACGGAACCGTTCGTGCGCGAGTCCGACTCGCACTTGGCCAAATTTTTGTATTCGTTGTTATAGCGGCAACAGAAATACATCATCTGTGAAAATTTCAACTGTCTAGATCAATGGTTCCTAACCTTTTCAGAATTGTTACCCCTATGGTCTGTTAGAGAAACTGATTTAGGCCCTAATTCAAAATTATTTCAAGCAAACAATACAAGCAAGTAAAAATATCTTCAATCATATAAAATGCACACGTACAATACTACTTTCATTACTTATATTTAGTTTATTTTTCAAATCACAGTCCACATTTAGTTAGTGTGAAGGCTCTGACAAACTAAGAAGAATTGCTCTGAGTGTGAAGGTAGTTTTTTTTTATTCGCAAGTTTTTAATATATGGCTTAGTTACACTCAACGCGCATCTCATATTATGCTCCACGTTCAGACGGTTTCGGGCCTTTGTTTTTAATCTTTTCAGAGTTGAGATGAGAAGCTTCTGCGAACTCTTTGTGAACTTTCTCGACATATTCTTTTAATTTGCTCAGTTTCATGCTCTCTGGATTAAGTACTTTATTGCATATAAAAATCTGAGGTTTTTCTATATTGCTGTCTACATACTTGTAAAACCCCATTACAGAAATGCTTCTTTATAGGAGCGTATTTTGCTAGATGTAGAAACCTTTCATAAATCATATTCTCTTTCATTTATTAATCTATTTTAGGTACCACCTCAGTTACCCCCCTAGAATAGCTGTTTTACCCCCGTGGGGGTAATTACCCCCAGGTTCGGAACCACTGGTCTAGATATCACCGTTCTTGAGATACAGCCTGGTGACAGACGGACGGACGGACAGCGATATTTTTTAAGTTTATTGCTTATTAAGGTATTTGACCTCTATTGCTAATGCTTAACCTAGAAAAGTACTCAACTCGCTTTCGAAGACAGGTGCCTGAACAGACCGTGACAGAAGTGAACAGATGCGCTTGGTTATATAATTATTTACTTCTGATGGTTGTATCAATTGTAAAATCAATTTCTAGTGCCCTAATTACGAATGCCGGCAAAACGAAACGCATTATCGTTTAGGTACCACACTGGGTCACGGTTGCTTCGTAATAACAATCGGTCCACCTTGATTCTCATAGCTTCTATAATACTAAATTACACAGGTAATAGATCTCCCTGATCTAATAAACATAATATTAGCGACTTAAATAACCTATGTAACATAAAACAAACCTGCGACCAATCGAAATCTTGTCGAATTTAAATGCAATATCATAGTGGGAGGTTATTGCTTGTCCTTGTTTAATAAATTAATACTTTGTTTTATAATTCAATATATTTTTATAAGCATGCAAAAGTACAGTGCGATTTTTAAATGTCAACGATGAATTCGAATTCACTAAAAGATCGACGACCGCTGACTTTGATCGCTGACAATTAAATTGACGCATTTTTTTAATGTCATACTCTGTCTACCAACGTCAAAAACTTCACTGCTGCTATTGACTAACCTATGATTGCGTTCCATTTTACGCAGCATATATTCTTTTATCGGTAATAACCGTTTTTTATTAATATTTTCCGCATTCAGAGATACCGAGAAAACTAATTAGCGATAAAAACTATCAAAAGCAATACAAAAAACTATTTAAAAGTATGAAAAAAAAAGTGCAGCAGTTGTAAATTTTTTTTTACTATACCTACTGAATTTATTAATCGTTTTCCTTGAAAGTCTTTGTTGAAAGTTTTTGTAATCAGACAATGGCGTCCATATGCAAAAATAATTATTTTCTCGCGGTTACCACATCTGCAGCTTCATTACTCACACTTTTCAATATTTTAACTTAAAAAATGCGATATCCTCATACTAATATGACAAATGTTATATAGGCATATGACAAAATATGTTGTTTCATAGTTCTATATATTGTATTTTGAAAAATATTTAATAAGAAAGAAATACCAAAGAATGTGTTCAACGATTACTTTTATGATATAGCAATTCAAGGCCGAAATAATATTTAGCGAGTCTGTGCATTGAATGAAAATTTTGATATAGGTATGTGCAGCAGTTTTTTAAATTATGACTTATAATTGGTAACTTGTTACCTCTTGAGATCTCAAGGTAATCCAAAAATAATTAATTTAATAAAGTTTTATAATTTACCTGCACGTAGATGTTATCAATGTATGCCTTAGCTAGCAATTTAAGATAAAAAAGGCAAAAAAGTACTAAAATTCATGATATTATGTTAATGTAAAATATGCCATTGCAGGTGTTCTGAACATTTGTGAATATATTATTATTATTTATCTCGTTATCTACATAATATATATTTAATCATCATATCCGCCAGAGTCACCAGCACTAATACTATTGACAACGCTATTTTAATGGCCTACTTCTTCTGGCTATTTTATTGCAAAATATGAGCTTTAGTCTGCAGTGAGAATCATTTTAAACAATATTTTATTATACTCCATCTGACTCTAAGACTTTAATTTCCTTAAAATAACAATAAAATTGTCAATTGACGATTTGATACGGGATTTAATCAAAATCGGTTCAGAAATTTAGGCATGAAGAAGTAAAACAGACATACTTAGTTTCATATTTATTATATTAAATACACACATTTATGAACATCATAATATTTTTGCCTGAGCAAAGCGAGTTTTTTCTTCAATAGTAAAAAATACATATCTTACTTTGTTAATGCATAAGTAATACATATAAGTATATAATTATATATATTAAATTAAGTTCAGTCATCGCCCACGATTTGTTGCGATTAGAACGCCTCACAAGGCGCTGACTATAGTAGAATATTATTGAGTTGATTGTTTGAGCTCTTGCTGTCTCAGTGCAGTGCAGCCTGAGGACTATGACAGGACCATGCTTAGTTACTAAAGCTTGGCATTAGTATGTATGTAAAATCCCGAAGGCAAAATTATATAACAACAAAAAATAAAAATTTACGTGGAAAAAATATAGTCTTGTGCGGGATTCCAACCCGCGTCTTCCAACCATTTAGCCGGCTCACCGACTGAGCTAACATGACAATGACTCATATCTCTAATTATTCCTTTCGTAGTTTAAACATATTATAGGGATGGAGCGACACTTCTAGTTCAACTTACGTATTATTATCCGTTCTATGGTTGTACTACAAATAAGACTAATATTACAAATAGCTTTAAACTTGAAATTATGACGCAAGCCTATAATTTTTTTTTGCTATAATGCATGCTCTGCGGTTTACATTACGAAATTAATCCGCAATGTAATCCGCAGTGCATGCATTATTGCAAAATAAAAAATAATAAAAATTATATCATGGCGCATATTTGTAAACAATGACATTAATGAATATTAAAACTCAGACGTAGAACGAATTTGATTGAATTTAGTAAACTTTTTAGGTTTAGGAATAACATAGCCATAGCTAAGGGAGCTAAGTACTTTGTTAATTCGCATATAGCGTAGCGAATTAATTACATAAGTACTTAGCTCCCGAGAAAAGCGATACAAACAAAATGTACGCGGGAGAAGTCACAGGCAAAATGTGATATTTCTGATACGTGCTTGTTAAATATTTATCAATAATAAATCTTATGAATTAATTAATTAATAATTCGTAACTGGTTAGTATCTTATGAATTTTGTGTAGGTCAAATTTGTAGCAATCTTAAATAAATATTATTTTCAGCTTATGTACAGAAAATCACAAGCAAAAGATGCTCGCAACGTGGCTCTTAATTCTGATGGTTATGGAAACCGCCATCGGAGAACAATACTACCTTCCAGTGGAAACATACAGTGAACAGTTACAAAGAAATATGCACTTTCCTCCCTGGCCGCATGAAGAAGGGTCTTCTTGGGAAACGAATGAGCAGCCTGCAAACACAAGGTACTACCCCCAAAACCCTTATAAGGAGCCAGGGGAAATGAGGCAAGGGAGATCATTTCCCCAAAGTCCGATGGTGGATATTCTGATGCAGTCCATTGCCCCCAATTACGCACCGAGAAACCCAGGGGACCTCTTCGATATTTTAAGAGATTCATACCCTCTACCGAACGGTAAGTACGGCACTTTATAACGTTTTTTTTTATAAAATGTTATGCCATAACGATAATATTTCATGTTTGCCGTTCCACCACCACCCTGTGGAACAAAATCGGTCAGGAGCGCTTAAGGATATATTCCAGCTTGGCAGCCGAATATAAATTTCGTTATTTATTTCTAGGTCTAGCATGCTAGCATATTCACAGTAACATATATTAATTTAACAATATCACATCGAAATAAATCACCTTATCCACGCCGAACGACGCGCTCCGAAGCCGAAGGTTATATGATAGCTATCAGATAAACATGTTTTCAGTAATATATAATACATTTTGGCAAATACTACCTAATACTTATTACAAACTACGAATACTTTATATTATATTAAGGGCCCGTTTCAGAATGTTTCGGGTTGCTATGCAACACATAAAATAACTGAATGATAAAAATTACGGTTGACATGCAGCGCGTTTCAAGCTTTAACCGATGGATAGGCTAAATCGATAACTGTGAAACGCTAAGATTGTGTTTAATTCATTAAATATGTTCTGGGTAGTAAAACCGGAACTTACTCGAACATTCTGAAAGAGGCCCTAATACTAATAACTTATAACAAACTACCTACTACGAGCATGTACCATCGACTTTGGCTTTACTACAGAATAAAAAGAACCAGAAGGATCACTTAGCAAAGACGTTTAAATAAATAAGCAACTTTGCTACGACGACGCAATAAAGAGCAATTCGGGTCGCACACCGCTGAGTACCTAACATTTACATTCAGTAATCTTGTCAAATATCAGCTCTCCCGTCTCCTACTCATCTTTTGAAGTGATAATAAACGAATGCATAGCTGTTGTCCCCGGGAAGTTTTCTTGACGAGCCGGCCACTTCTTCCTTCATTCACTCATTTTCTGATTTTTCTTCAGTATATATTCTATCAGTTTATCCATTTCTTCCTTACTCTCCTATAACAATTTACAGTGCTCCTCGAGCTGTTTTTTCATATCACCAGAGGTGACCTACAAGGTTCCTCTCTTTCTATCGCGTAGCTCATAGATAGAAAACTCTTTATTGTTACACCACTTATGAAATATAAAAGTTTACAAATTAAATAATAATAACATAGTGTTACAATGGGCGGCCTTATCACTAAAAGTGATCTCTACCAGGCAACCTTAGGATGGAGTTAAACGAACAAAACAATTGGGGCGGGTGTAGTCCAAAAATGAATATTGAAAAAAAAAGGGCATACTCAAATTTCATAAAATATTTTAAAACAAAAACGAATTTTAGTGTTATTTCTAAACAATAGTACAAAAATAAATTACTTATAGGTTTTTACAATAATTAAATAAATACAATAATTATAAATACATATCTGTATATATACATAATAACATACATAAATAGATACATACATAAATTATATAAAAATATATACAAATTATAATATTATTTCATATAATATAGACATTGACAAAAATGTAGTGCAAAATTAATTAGACAAAATCTTTTAACTTGATCCTTGAACATTTTGAGAGATTGTGAAAGATTTGCTATAAAACGAACTCGTATGGAAATCGAAGCGTTCCTTGAGATAGCGCGGGGATGTAGGATTGAACAATATATTGTAAAGGAGACTGAGAATATGAGCATTCCGGCGAAAACGTATTGTCAGCCAATTGAGCTTAGAACGAAACTGAGAGACGTGATCATATTTGCGTAAACCAAATATGAATCTTATACAGAAATTTTGAAGACGCTCAAGTTTATCTAGCTGTTCCTCCGTGAGATCTAGATAGCAGGCATCAGCGTAGTCAAGAATTGGAAGTAAAAGAGATTGAGCTAATACAATTTTAGTGGCTGTTGGAAGAAAGTTGCGCAACCTTTTTAAGGATCCTGCTGAGGCAAATAGCTTGCGACTGGTAATCTGTAACTGTTGATCCCACCTCATATAGCGATCCATTGTTATTCCAAGATTCTTTACAGTAGCTCATGTCTCATCTGAAATCACAACCCTAACCCACGTACCGCATTACGTGGTTAGGGTTGTGATTTTGTGCTGACATGCTATGTACGTACATATTGTACCTATAACTATTAAAGCAATTAAAGATATTTTAAATATAAGGTACCTGGGTATTAACAGAAAACTATTTTACTATGTACCTATGTTCTCGTATATCTAAAAGGCATTTGTAATATTGGTTTGATCTACTTATCGCCAGGCCTGGCTGTACTTGCAATTTTCTTGTGGAGCAGAGTGGAACAAATGTATAAGCTTTTATTTTTTAATTTAATAATAATTATAGCTCGTAATGTTTACTACCTCATGGAGCGGATCTCCAATCATGGTGATATAGGCCAAAACGACGAAGTACGAGTATTAAACGTTGTCTAAAATTTTAAATCAGAAGGAAGTGAGAAGTTATAGCATTGTATGTACTTATGCCTGTGTGCATGTTTTGGATGAAGTTGTTGCAATATCATGTGTGTACGTATTGGGGTCATCATAATTACTCATCGGGTATATCATCCATTAGTATAGCATGTCGCTATATGGAGCATTATTGCTATATACATTATTGCTTGATGTGGTCGTGAAGTCATTATTAACTAATATTGCCTAGAATAGAGCAATTTATTCCTCTATATTAATATAAATAATAATAAAAAAATTACTCTCTATTACTCACCACTATGAAGTGAAGAAAATATTATTTAAGAAACTAAATAACCTTAACCATAATGAAACGGAAAGCCTATTATATCATGACATTTAAATATCGGTGCGAATATAATTTTTAATTGGACAATGCAGCTATACACAACTTCATAAAACATTAATTAATTTTTCAACCTCTAGCACACCCTTACCTACACATACAATAACTCTCTCAAATTTAATCATGATTACATACGCTTTTGTTCTGTTAAGTATCAAATTACAGGCAATTATTTTGTTCCCCGACGAAAGAGACCAGGAACCTATCTTACGGGTCTAGAGCCTAGTTTAGGTACAAGGTACTCCACCACTTATGTTTTATACATTGTATCTGCCTTTTACAACAAAATAAAGAATGTATTATTATTATTATTATTCATTTCAGTTGCCCATGTATGTGCACCTTAAGCCTGCACCGAGGCAGCGATACGTAATTGTGGTTCGTTTGATCCCTTGCTGTATCTTTATTTCTTCATTTTGAGTTATGTAATTAATATATATCATATTTAAGGATTCATTCTATAAATCATACACTTTGGAAACACGATTACTTTCAATATTCTCGGTTGGAAAAAAATCCAAAGTTACATCTAAAAAACGAAATAAACCCTTAGTACGGCGTAAATACATAATGGAGAGTCATCCGTATTTGAATAATAAAAAAACAACATGTTTTCTATAACGTATACAGATTACATTTTTCAAATAGGTATTTGTTTTATTATACGATGGAAATCCTCAAATTCACTCATGTTCCGCCCATTTTAGTCAGAGCCGCGATGCTTTGTCCCTATCCGCTTTAGTAATTCTTTAGCCGTCGGACGGGGACGGATGCTGTTAGCGTGCCTTACTTACGCACACATACGCGACGCGCCTAATAAGCTCGGTGCGCCCTTAAGAAAGAAGAAATAAACACACCAGCAACCTCGAATATGACAAGTGCATTTTAATGAATGTGTAGACTACTTACTAACGGTCAAGGCAGTCTACTTTGTTTGAAGGTTAATTTAAAATGACAAAATTAAATTAATTTATTAGGAGCTAGTACAATGAAAGCCTTAAGTATTATATATTAATTTGTGTGTACTGTGTACAGAAGACAAAAGCTGGTAACACTTTAAAAAGCTGGTCATGCCACTTTTGCGTAACCCTCACAAGGAGGAAAGCTTATATCCAGGTCTTGTCTCTCTCTTATCTCTTGTGTATCTCAACATTCAAAGCCGACCCTAACATATTTTTTACCAAGTTGTCTTAGCTTAAAAGAGGCTCACTGTGTTTCCACAGCTGTCATCTCAAATTGTATGTATTTAGGTACAAAAGGCAAAAGGCAAAATCTATTAATAGTATAAGCCACATGGGCGTCAATTTTGAATAATCTGCTCGCGAGGCATTTCTAAACTTTAGAATTTTTCTTCATCAAATGGTGGTAACGATTCGTCAAGAATCGGTGAACCCAAAATACGAAGCGAGATTTTTTATAAAAAATATATGTTAAGCGCTATTTTTACTATTATTTTTTCAAGAATCGAAACTTTATTCGGATAAGTTTTGCAAACAAAGATTCAGCCAAAACCTATCTAACGAGATGTATGGATTTTTAACATCCACCTTCAAAAGCTTTTCATCAAGCATGTGCATTTGTAGGCAACTTTATTGAAATTTAGTATGTACATCTCATTAGTAATTTTATTTACGGGATAAAATCTGTAATTGTGATTTTCTATGAGCTCCCGATATTTCTCATAGAAAACCAGAATCACGGGCTTTATCCCTTAAGTAAAATAACTAATAATGGGAATCACCGTGAAAGTTTAAAAACTTTGTCTTATTATTGTAACTCAAATTAAAAACATTGCTTTCAATTCAAGCATAAACTAGGTCGTTTGAAAAAACCTGCAAAACTCTTTAACAGTGAACCTACTTTCAAGATTTCATTTGTTAAAAGGATCCTGCTATAGAGATATATGTTTGAACACATTTTTTTTATAGCTGATACGGTAACCTTTGTGATGTGATTGAGGATGGTTAACAGGCCTATCGTAGAATGGAAACTGGCTCTCAAGGACAGCTCTCGGAAAACACCGTTAAATGTTTGGCGACAGATTTTCTTCTTCAAGTTTGGTTTAAACGCACTGATAATAATACTAATTTTATACTACCTAAAGAAATTGTTTTATAAAATAAATATTTCAATAGGATTCCTACGAGGATCCCCGGTTTTGGGAAGTCTACTAAGTTTTCTTCCTAATGTAAGTTCAAATTCACGTAACTTGAATTTATACAGGACAAAAATAAAATTTAATTGTTTTAAATTATTCAGAGCTATAATAATTGTATGTAATTTACGTTATAGGTATTATTTTAAATTTATATTTACACATGTTTGAGTAATTCAGATTTCGCAATATATTAATTGTAATAATAATATATTATCTCACAAACTTTGGCTTTAACACACTATGATGGCTCAGTGGCATTGGCTATGGATTGCCGCGCAGCAGGTCCATGGTTCGAATCCCGCCGCGGGCTTGAGCTTCACCGCATGGTGCAAGGGCATTTCGCGAACGCCCGCCTAGATTGCGACCACCCTCAAGTAGAAAGTCTGTCGCCAAGCACCTTACGGTGTGTTCTGGCAGTCCTTGAGAGCTAGTGAAATTACAGGCACATGAGACTTAACAGTTATGTCTCAAGGTGACGGGCGCAGTATAGTACGTGACTTGAGATGAAATGCATCTGTTACAGGCAGAGGTTAGTCCGCTTAACATCAGGTGGGCTTCGAGCTTGTTCCGTCACAATAACATAAAAAACACTATATTAAAGCCAAAGTTTGTGAGTATATTTGTATGTTTGTTACTTATTCACGCATAAACAGGTGGACCAGTTTTGATGAAATTGGGTATGGGGGTAGCTGAGGCGCTGAATTAACACATAGGATACTTTTCATCATCATTGTCCATCACCACGCAAGTTTAACTGCGGCCGCTAGTATTAATATAAATTGAATAGAGGTACTTTCTAATTGAAATTATTTATTTAATGGTGCGTACTGTGTTCTGACAGGTTGTGGTGTTCAATGTATATTTTTTGGTGTATATGTTTAAATGGCATTTAGAACTCACCGCATTAGTTGTTCTGTTTTCTCAGATTTAGATTCAGATTACTTTATTGTTAAACTGTATTACATTAGGTTCTTATATTATAATTAATAGTGTCAACGGCTTTGTTAATAGCGAACATACAATATTTTATGCAGGGAGTAAATGATAATTATAATATAAATTTTAAATTAATGTCGGTTATATAATAGATTATTTTCAGCTTTATGATGTAAAGTTTACATAGAAAATATTAATTGCTTAGATAATGTCAATAACCATACAACAAAGCATCAGTCAAGTTTGAAATTTTATCATTCAAATATTCATTTAATTTATTTATTTAGATTCTTTATTGCACTCAAACAGTACAGACAGGAAATAATTATAGTTGTAAAATGTGTACAAAGGCGAGCTTAACCCTAAAAGAGTTTTCTTCCAGCAAACCTTAGCGTAGAGAGATATGTTCATTGTAGGTTTCCACTGTATACATAAAATTAATAATCAATAGGCATATATATTTTCATTTAAATATTATGAATTGTAATTTTTATTTAATAAATTTTAACATGTATATTATTGTATATAATACATATAATAAATACAAAATAAACTTACACAAAATACATACTTTATAACAAAATAAATACCAAGTAATATAAATACACATATAAAATATATTTATATTATACAAATTAAATACAAAGATAGTAAGTACTCTTTCAATTTAGTTTTGAAAACATCTAAAGAGGGGCTAGCACGAATTCTATGGGACAGTGAATTCCAAAATTTACTGATTTAACAGTGAAAGAGCCGGCATAGCTACTGGATTCGCAAGGTGGCACTTTTAGCAGAAGTGACTTCATCGTTCTGGTTTGTACTCCACGGGGCACCAGGTAGTCAAAATGTTCTCGAAGATAAGATGGGGCAAGAGGATTATTGAGAATAGTATACAGATAAGAGAGAATGTAAGTGTAGCGACGCTTACGGATGGGAGGCCATTTAAGCTGAGACCGATAGGTGGTTTTAATGTATAGTAAGTCTTCAATAACACAAAATTAAACAATTTATTCTTAAATATAATTACACTTTCCGATTCCAGTATTATTCTTGGTAAATGATTGTATATTTTTCTTAATAATTAACTTTACATGATAAAATTTCGTAACCAATCGCTAAGTTTTAACCTGCAGTCCTATCTCGTCCTATTTTCAGCCTTTATTATAAAAGTGATACACAAACAATAAGTATAAAACGTCAAAGCTTTTATTAAGGATCACTTCAATTTAAAATTAAACAACAACATTGTTTATCTCAAACCGACCGTAATCCTATAAATAGATTTATTTGACGACACACGTTTTATTAACCGACTTCAAAAAAGGAGGAGGTTCTCAATTCGTCTGTTTTTTTTATATTTCTTACTTCAGAACTCTTGACTGGGTGAACCGATTTGAATAATTCTGTTTTTATTTGAAAGCTAATGCTTGTAGTTAAGTCTTATTTAAATTTCATCAAAATTCGGTCAAGCCGTTTTTGAGTTACACTCTAATAACTTAAAAATATTTTCCTATCTTCAACCAAAAAACGGAACCGACTTCAACACTCAAAAGTGTGAAATAACTTGTCGAAGTCGGTACCATGCGCACAATATTGTGATAATAGACTTTTGAACTATCATGGTACCGCCTTCAACAAGTTATTTCAGTTTTGAGCGTTGAAGTCGGTTCCATTTTTTGGTTATTTTTTTTTAATTTATATAAACTTGGCACGTTTTCGCCCATGTACCCAGAGAAATCAATAATATCGCGCTATTTCGGGAACTTTTTTTTTTTATTTATTTTTAATGGGCTTTGTCGCTAAGCGACCACATCGCCCAGTGATGCCAGAATACACACTTACCAACTAATTATTATAAGGCTAAATCTGCTAATTTATACATTTGAATTGCCTGGTTTGACATGGGACTCGGTGTACAATTTCGGTAACTTACAAGTTATTTAGGTTAAAAGTTTAATAAGAAGTGTAATTGAATCAAGTCAATTCTCAAAATCACCTGTCTCTGTCATTTACATCACAATAATAAGAGAGGACAACTGATCTAATCAACTAAATAAATAAAATCTTAACACCATTTAGTTTACCAAAAGTTTACAAGTCGTTTAATATATCATAAGTACAATTGTCATCAAGTAACATTGACCTACCGTATTAATATCAATAGACAGGGTAATTGGTAAAATGCAAACCACCTCTTAGGATTGACTTCTGCTAGTCCTCACAAACATTTTGAGTTTTATATTTGTTTTGAAAAAAAAAATGTTTTTATTTCTGTGTTTTTGACGGAATAAGCACGAGTAACACCTGATGTTAAAAGTATCTTGTGCCTGTAATGTACTATTTCATATTTTTCATTACTTTGCCCGAAGTATATATTCAAAGTGAGCACGGCGCGGTACAGTGTTGCCGCGGCGGGCGCTCTTAACTCGGAGTAGGATTTAAAATAAAAAAAAAAAAAACAAAAACATCTTAAAATTTTTGTTAGGACTAGCAGAAGTCAACCCTAAGAGGTTGTTAGCATTTTATCAATAACCATTTATAATAATTTGAAACTATACCCATTTATAATAATTTGAAACAATGTCGTTTATTTTTAGGCTAAGCTGATTTACCTGCACTGTAATTATTTTATCCAAATAGAGATCGTATTTCTTTTGTACTTTAATTTGCTAAACACGAAGCTAAGGACATTTTAATTAATTTGACATTAAATGAACAAAAAAAAGTTTAAGGTGATCCTATGTTAAAAATATAAATTGCAAAAACAACTATTTTGCATACAGTAATCTACATCAATATATAATAAAATGACTAGTTAGAGGCTTCTTAGTACAAAAACGATGGTTTGATTGAGGCATCTACGTATTAACATAATACTGCATATGCTATTTTTCGCTTGGTGGAAGAGCATTTTGGCATTGTGAAGTGAATGCCCGCCAGGCTAGCGACCACCCTAGAAGAACTGCCCTAACGGCAAGCACCTAACGGTGTGTTCCGGTTGCTGTCCTTGAGACCCAGTAATTCTAGGTGAACCCTGTTAACACCTTCGACTACATCACAATATGTTTATGCACAAATTTTTGTTAACCTTTGGAACAGATTTTAAATAAAGAACTGGGTGTAGAAATATCATTGTTATCATTTTGACATCTTACAAAATTCAGCGTAATAAAAGAAAATTATTCTCGTATCATTTCTTATAATTGCAGTGAGAAAACGTCTACGAGTAATACGTACCTACGAGTTTGAACAAGATAAAAAATCCTAAATATCATTATGTATAATGGCAACAAATATAAATTTGATGATTACGCAATTTGTGTTGTGGCATATAGCTCGTTCAAGATTGTTTCTTCTTTTAATCTTCTAGTATGTCAATTAATTATATTTTTATCTTCTACTCCAGGTGTAAAGTCGCCAAGTAAAGAATACGACTATGTGATCGTGGGCGCCGGTTCGGCCGGCTGCGTGGTGGCCTCCAGATTGACCGAGAACCCCAACATAAACGTACTTTTGATAGAGGCTGGCAGACCAGAGATGCTGCTTACTGATGTCCCTTCGATAGCTCCCTTCTTCCAGCTAACGGATTACGCCTGGCAATATTATATGGAGCCACAACCTGGAGTTTGCTTAGGTAATAATCATTTCTGAAGTTCTTACCCTATTACTTGGATGGGTGACCGCTATTGGCATTTACTACTGACCGCATCAGGGCAGCCAGGAGTCCTTCACCGGGCTTCGGAGGGCATGTTAAGTCGTCGGTCCAGGTTGTTGTCTTAGGTTAGAAATCGTTATAGCTTGGTGGTAGGGTATTTAGCGAATACCCGCCTAACAACTGCAAGCACCTAACGGCATGTTCCGGCAGTTGTCTTTGAGAGTCAGTTAACAAGCTTAACCTAGAGTAAGGTTAAGCCTGACCGCATCAGTCATCATCAGTTACTATCAGGTGATATTGGTATATGAAGGCTCACCTGATAGTCCTACCAGAACATAAAGAAGTAAATAATACTACTTGAGGTGATCATGGAGGCGGCTCAGCCTGCATCCCGCCCATCTGTTACTGGGATTGCGTCAGATATGGACGAGATCTATCGCTGTTTTATTTTTATTATAATTATTATGCCAATTGACGCATGTCCATGCATACTCTGTCCGTCTGTCCATCCGTCGGTCCGTGTGCCAAAGATATCTTCCTCGGTAACGATATGAGTTGCATACTGCGAATTTTAGCGTTTTGTGTAGACTTTTGACCCAAAGATTAATATTGGATTAAACTTTCATATCAGTTATTTTTTGAGGAGAACTAATGCATGTAAAGGTAGCTGTAAAAAACTACTATTGCGCACACTTGTATGTGGATTGTCTAGATTTATTTAGTAAGGTATTTTATATTATTTTTAACTTATTAAAAACTAATTGGACCGATCAAAGTAAATTGTACACCGTTTTAGTAACTGAGTATTTAACAAAATTAAACTAGTTAGGAACATAATTGTGTATATATTGTATAATAATATAATGTACTCGTACCATTTCACCGAAAAATATGTCGGTGAAATATTAAAATACAGAATACTGATATTTATAGAAAAGACAAAACCAGATTACCTCCTTTGCGAGGTAAATAGTGGGGTTACCTACGTGAAATCTTCTATACTTTTTATTGCGAACATTGTCGATCTATAGCTCAATAGTACGACGATTTACTGCTTCTAAGCATTATATGACCGTCCGAAGTGCGAATGCTGTTATATCGGTATTCGGTAGTATTTACAACGATAAAACATTGAATCGACGACTTATTTGGCCGCTGTTATGTTAGTGCGAATTCATATATCGGTAGTTATAATCTCGGTTGATAAAATAGTAAAACAGATCCCTTGGGAAGCTCTAGGCGTCAGCTGCAGCTATCCATGACATCGCGAATAAACTGTTGAGCTAGTGAAATAGCAATAGAAAATACTTAACTTTATTTTTATAATCCTATGATTATTGATATTGATATCAATAGTATTATTATCTTCATTAGCACTTTATAAAAACCGCGGGGCATAGTTGGTAATGCCTAGTACCAAAATAATGTTTTATGGGAGTAAAAAGGTTGCTATTGTCTTTTTATAAGGCGTATTTTTATACAAAGTACAAACTCATAGATATAGTAGTCTGCTGTTTACATTTATGACTTACAGTAATATTAATTACTATCGTATTATGTTATAATTTCCACTAAAACTATTACTATACTATTGTACCATCACATAGCTGTAACAATAGAATAAATCATAGCGAAATGAATTTACTTAAGGGAGTTATGGGAAGTCAAATATTATTTGTCAAACATACTTATATTTCATTTGACAACGTCAGTATGATAGTACAGTTCAACCAAATTATCTGTGAAGTGGCAGAAAAAGGAACTACGAAATTGCTTACGAAAATTGGAAAAATAATTATATTCTTTTAAAAAAATTTGGTGTTTCTCAACCGACAGCGCCCTCTTAGAGTTCACACATAAGTTGGTCGAACTGTAGTTCTGATAGTTACTGAGAGCGGATCTAGAATAATTAGCAGTTATAAAACATCTTATGATTTATCTCTTCATTACCACGGATAATTGTATTATAGTAAATAAAAATAAAAAAGAGGAAATTATATAATACAGATTGACGGGTATGAATTCACTTAGAATAGATGTGCAATAACAAATATTACTGATGTTGTGTGCTCAAGAAACAAAAAGAGTGCCGAAGTACTTTGACGACTGTGTGCAGTGGAAATAGTGGACATTCTCTTATAAAATATATGAGAGGACATTCACATGTCCCCAGTGCTCCAGGTCAGGACTCAATATATTTAGAAATAAGTTAAATCGAGATGCAGCAACTTCCAGCTCAGAAGGTCCTGTAAAGCTTATTAGAAAAAAATTGAATCAGTACCTAGCAAAAGCGCATTAAGCAACACACGCTTTTGCTAGGTACTGATTCCATTTTTTGACGATCAAACAAAAGTGCATCTAGCAAATTGTTTATCGAGCAAGGAAGAAATCATATCCGAAAGAACCGGTGAATTAATACACCATGAAGTTATACAGTAGATGAAGAAATATTTATGGCTCCAGATACTAAATACAGAGGAAATTAACGTTTATTGTATACTAAACAAATTGTGCTTCGGAGGGCACGTTAAGCCGTCGGTCCCGGTTTTTGTCTTAGGATGGCAGTCGTTATAGCATGGTGGTAGGGCATTTTACGAATGCCTACCTAGCTACCACCCTCAAGTAGAAAATCTGTCGCCAAGCACCTAACGGTTTGTTCCGGCAGTTGTCCTTGAGAGCCAGTAATTCTAGGTTAGCCTGAACAACATCTTCGACCACATCATCACTTACCATAGTGGTCAAAAGATAAGCTATCACGAATAAAAAAAAAATAGTATGTGGACTATATACTAATTTTATAATTAGACTATTGAGCACAGTGGTGAATTTAAAAGCATGAGAGGAAATCACTTGCTCTCGTGTCATAGTCTTGTATATGCCTGTAATTTGAACATACTGTTTATTACCTCATACATTCATCCTTTTGTCTATTTTATCAAGCGGGTGATAACAATCGATATGCATTCGCACTACCATTACAAAGGCCAAATAAGTCGTCGATTTAATGTTTTCTCGATGTAAATACTACCGATATAACAGCATTCGGACTAACGTTACATCGGTCATATAAGTCTTATCCATACTAATAGTATAAATGCGAAAGTAACTCTGTCTGTCTGTCTGTCTATCTGTCTCGCTGTCACGCCACAACTACTGGACCGATTGGTATGAAATTTGGTATGTAAATAATTTGAGACGCGGAGAAGGACATCGGATAGTTTTTATTCAACTGCGCAAAAAGAGATTATTTTTTTGCGCGATAACCGAAATACGCGCGGGCAGAGCCGCGGCTGGAAAGCTAGTAAGCAATTAATCAAAAATTATAGAATAAACATCATAATTATCTTGATATCACATAGGTAACCCAAATAGTGTGGTTCTATTCTACAATACAAAACTAGATCAACATCCGGCGATCTAGTACTTGAATTACATTATGCTAGTCTGTGATATATTTTAGGTTATACATTTTATTAAAGATAAATAAGAGACATGCATTTTGCAGTCAAATGCAATTTTTTATTAATTTGTTGGTATGATAGTAGCTCCGAAAGAGATGAATTTAAATATTATTACTTTCATTCTAGATAATTTACCATAGGTATATGATTAATTAATCTAACTAAGAAATAATATTTCGTTTTGCATATTAAAAGTTCAAAAAGGTAGCGACAACATATGTATATATACAACAAAAATTATTGCCTTAATGAGCGCTAGACGATGGTACTCCACATACTATGATGCGAAAAAAAATATTGTTTCGGCTACCTTATTATGTATAGGAGCCCCCCTTGAAAATAATTTAATTGGATTTCTTTATGATATTGCTATATGATATTCCTTTATAAGGCGATAGTGCTTGATATTATGAAATTCAAACTTATTAAATACAATCCTTGATATGAAGATGCCTGAATGTAATTTTCTAATCAGTAGATATAATATGTGGTGTCAGACGTGCTAGTTCGTTTCGTCACTGTAGACACCTATTGTAGATTTTTTTATATATATAGGCAAGCCTGATCTTAAGCGGTAACCTTTGCCTATAATAGATGCTCTTTGTCACAAGAAACGAACTGCACTGATACATACAGTTCTTCAGTATCATGTGCCTGTAATTTCATAATATACTGGCTCTCAAGGCCTGCTGCCGGCTACATGACGGTGATAACTAATCAGGTTAGCGTTCGCAAAATGCCCTGAAGCTCAAGCTGGCGGTCGGAATGGAACCATGGAGCTGCAGCAAGCACGGCAGTCCTATACCTGATACTCATTTATCATGGTTCAATTTTTTATTTTATTTTTAAAGGTATGAACAACGGCAGGTGCTTTTGGCCTAGAGGTCGAGCAGTGGGCGGCACTAGCGTCATTAACTACATGATCTACACGAGGGGGCGACCTAAAGAGTGGGACCGGATCGCAGCAGCTGGGAACTATGGCTGGTACATATTTACAGTTGTTCAACTGAGTTCTTTCTCAAACGGCTAAGTAGGACTACTGCAGACTTAAAGATGTTGTCAAAAGTTCTTCTCCAAAATTACATGATTTTGAAGTAATTTGGCATATTTGGAACGCCCTAGGTCCTGGGTTGCCATACGAGTAGATGATACTTGTTCGTTTTATTACAATTTACTGAATAGTTCCTGGGGGAGCGATTTATCTAAATTCAACACAGCATAAGCCATGTGCGAAAGCTCGTGTACAATAAAGCCCTTTCAAATGCTATTCCAATGGACCTATATTTTTTAGTTTGATAATTTAAAACCAATCTACACGCCTTTGTGGAGCTCCATAAGATTACAACCCGTGGTCCGCCATACCTAGTTCGTTCTATATTATGTTTGTCCGGTGGAAACATACATGATTTTTGGTGTAGGTTTGTTGAGAAAACCTTTGGGAGTGTCGGGAAATCGGGAACATCATATATCAGCTAATAGGTTAGCCTTTGATTACCATCTTACCTGTTGATAGGCGATGAGGAGGTCGAGGGTGGTAAACAAGTTTACTTAAGAAGGTACGGGCTCTCAAAGACAGCTACCGGTACACACCGTTGGCGAATATCTTGAAGATAGTTGAAGATACTCATCACTACCACGATGCTGTGAAGCCCAAGCCTCGGGGCAGAATTCCTACCATAGACCCATTATACTTCGATGACTATTTCCACTAGACGATTAACTGCTTCTAAACTCTTCAATGGATAAATTTACAGTGTACTTTAATTTGCTTCCAGGTCATACAAAAACGTCCTCGAGTATTACATGAAATCGGAGCGCGCTAACTTAAATGGGCTTGAATTTGCTCCATACAGAGGACGGAGTGGCGAAATGAATATTGAACATATAAACTATAGGTAAGATTAAAATTTATTACGACGAAAGTCAAAATATACACCCATTTTGAAGCGCTCATAGCGAAGTTTGCTTAGCCGTTCCTAACCGATCAGCTACGTTAAGCAGCGTCCGCCGCGGTCATGACTTGGATGGGTAACGGCTAGTCACATTACTACTGAGTGCTTCCGTGCTTCGGAGGGCACGATAATGCGTCGGTCCCGGTTGCCTTAGGATGGCAGTCGTTACAGCATGGTGGTAGTGCATTTTGCGAATGCCCACCTAGCTAGCTACCACCCTCAAGTAGAAAATCTGTCGCCAAGCACCTAACGGTGTGTTCCAGCTGCTGTCCTTGAGAGCTAGTAATTCTAGGTTAGCCTGAACAATATCATCGATCACATCATCACTTAACATAGTGGTCAAAGGATAAGCTATCACGAATAAAATAATAATAGTATGTGGACTATATGCAAATTTTATAATATAGACTACTGAGCACAGTGATGAATTTAAAAGCAATGAATTAAGTCAATGTTATGTATGCTTTATGTTTATAATAATTTCTAAATTGTCATAGTAATAAGTGCAATTGGTAACTGCCGTGCTTATTATAATAAATAAATAAATGAGATTTCCAATTGCTCTCGTGTCGTGTGAAAACATAAATTTACTCACCTCTAACAGCGTAAATAAAATGGGTTTTAGGAAAGAAACAAGGCAATATGAAACAACATTTTGTAAACATTCTAAAATTAATGAAGTA
Source organism: Plagodis dolabraria (assembly GCA_963854805.1). Taxonomy (NCBI): domain Eukaryota; kingdom Metazoa; phylum Arthropoda; class Insecta; order Lepidoptera; family Geometridae; genus Plagodis; species Plagodis dolabraria. The sequence continues at coordinate 18,437,201 of OY978461.1, forward strand.
TAAGGTACTTACTAATTAAAAATTAGAAGTAAATTTGCTGCAATTCTAGTAACAATTTCGTTCCTGAATCACTTTTCCTCATGCTAAAAAACTATTTTTGACACCATAGTCACACTTTTCGTGCTAGTGAAGTAAAATAGTTTTTTGTTATGGAAGGCTGCAAAGTTTTTATGTGGCGCGAGTAATGAAAAAGTGAAATATGTGGAAACCTGACCGAAACTAGGGTTTTATGGGTACGAGACGAAAAATAATTTTGCAGTCGAGCGAAATACAATTTTACACCTCACTTCAAGCAAAACGCTAGGGGCAATAAAACAGCATATTAGTGTAGATATTATATATTGTATTCCTATTAGTGTAGATATATAAAAATGGAGCCAAGAACATTTTTTACTAAACCTGGCAATAGGAAGTGGCAAGTTCCAAAAACTAGTCAGGAATGTGTAATTTCTTTATACTATGTAGTTATTATATGAACAACAAATAAAAAAATCAAGCAAAGATAGTGGCTTCCTAGAACCCCTCAAAGACAGCTTGGCACACAATACTTTAGGAATTTGACGATAGACTAAGTTTTTTGTGATGGACACGCAATGGGTCCTATCATTATATGTACTATGAAACTCAAACCCACCGCGGCAGGATTCTTGACCGTATTATAGTTAATTACATATATTATATTTAAATTAAAAATATAATAAAAGCACTTCCTTTTACAGGACTCCACTGATCGAAGCATTTCTTGAAGGAGGGAGAATATTGGGATCACCGACCGTAGACTATAACAATCCCGAAACTCTAGGGTTTGGATATGTTCAAACAAACACAAGAGCTGGCAGGAGATTGAGTGCTGCAAAGGCTTTTCTATACGACAACCGCAGGAGGCCAAACTTACACATACTTCCTATGGCTAGAGCTACTAAAATTTTTATCAACCGAAAAACCAACGCGGCAACTGGCGTTGAGTATGTTCGCAATCGTCTCAAGTACAAAGTCAAAGCAAAGAGAGAAGTGATTTTATCAGCGGGACCAATTGCATCTCCTCAACTTCTGATGCTTTCCGGTATAGGACCACAAGAACAACTAAGCAGACACGGTATCCCTGTGATTAAAGACCTACCTGTAGGCCGCACGCTTTACGATCATATCACATTCCCAGCTCTTATATTTACACTTAGCGTCACCAATGTCAGTTTCAATGAAAATAGGGATGGCACTTGGGAAAATATGATCAGATACTCCCGATATGGTGATAATGTTATATCGTCACCGGGTGCGGTAGAAGGCATTGGTTACATAAAAACTCCACTTTCCGATGAAGGTGAAGGAATACCAGACGTAGAATTCATAAGCATAGGCGGATCTTTGGTATCAGACGGAGGCCCGAACGCGAGCAAGGCTGTGCGTAGGGGCATGATGATCAGTAACAGCATTTTCGATAGTATATTCGGCCAAATCGACAACACAGACACGTGGAGCGCTTTCCCAATGCTACTGCATCCGAGATCGGTCGGTTCGCTCGAACTGAAGAACAACAATCCGTTCAGTTATCCAAAAATGTATGGAAATTATTTAACTGACCCTAAAGACGTCGCGACGTTTATCGCTGCTATTCGCTACTTGCAGGCGTTGGCGGCGACGGAACCCTTCCAGAGACTCGGTGCAAGGATACACAGAGCGCCGTATCCGACATGTAAAGGTATCCCGTTCAATTCGGATGCTTTTTGGGAGTGTGCGGTGCGTACTTTCACAGCTACGTTGCATCACCAGATAGCGACATGCAGGATGGGGCCTGAAGGTGATCCTCTAGCTGTTGTGGACCCAGAGTTAAGAGTCCACGGAATTCGAAACCTGAGAGTCGTGGATTCCAGCATCATACCTCGGACTGTATCAGCGCACACTCACGCCCCTGCAGTCATGATAGGCGAAAAAGCTTCAGACATGATCAAATCTACGTGGAGATAATTTATAAAACTTAATAAGTAGCCCCTATTTTGATGTAAATAAAGAAAAGCCTTACTCCAGTATTAAAGTTCATAAAAATTACCTGTTGTTTTCTTAATATTTATTAATACCACATATTTAAGTTGAAAACTCACGACTGTGGCAGTAAATTCATGATTTAAACAGTTTTATCACGCTTTTTACTTAGGTTTGGCAACCATTCTAAATGATCTACTACTTTTCTCTTCAGCCATTGGGCTGTTGGAGGCTTCGAGCCGTGGCTCATGGCCTCTGCTGGACCTCGTGGGGCTACAACCCCACGGTGTATCTTACTATAATGATCATGGTATTGGTAAGTTTAAAATAATATTGCTCGTATTATATCGAAAAGATATTGTAGGGGTTACATATGGAATGATGTGGTGTGGTGAGGCACAAGGTTCCAAATGTTACCCCCTAAAACACTCAACAACTTTTAAACCAAAAAATAAATTAGGTATCTAAAAAATCTTGGAATCACGCAATCAATCGCGTATTGCGGGATTATGAACAATATTTAAAAGGCAACAAAAAACAATTAAATAATGAATCACTCGCTATGGACGTGAAGCGTTCTTCTGAAGTTTTTATTAACGCCTGACAAAAAACTGATACTTACATATTATACGTTTAAGTTGTTTTTATTTTTGCAAACATCAGGATTCTTAATGACTACAGGTAAAACGAGTTTAGGTACATGAGTCTGGGCATGCCTTTTTTAAATCCGTTATGCGCCAATCTAAGTTTATTCACCTCAGATTTTATCAATATTGCGAAGGTTTTTGACCTTCTGACTTTTACTTACTTCATTCAAATGTATTACAGCTACTTTGTTATCAAATTTTTATGCAAATTTTTCAAAAGATACAAGCTAAGGAGATTAGCCTAGTCCGTAAGCAACAGACAGCTGATTATAATATAGGTTGTATGTTTATCTTAGTTCATTTTGTGTCATTACCTTTATCATATCATGTTACTCTAGTTGCTCTACGAAGCACTGTAACGATCGCAATTTTTCTCAATCAACACTTTATCTGTTTTCATTTAATGCATGCATGGTGGAAGGGCATGCATGGTGGAAGGGCATTGCATGGTGGAAAGGCATTTTTGCGAATGCCCGCCTGGCTAGCGACCACCCTCAAGTTGAAAATCTGTCGCCAAGCACCTAACGGTGTATTCCGGCAGCTGTCGTTGAGAGCCAGTCATTCTAGGTTAAGCCTGTTAGCACCTTCGACCACATCATCACTTACCATCACGTGAGATTGTGGTCAAAGGCTTACCTATCCTGAATAAAAAAATAAAAAAAAATTATGGCCTTTGGTTTTATAGAAAAATATTGTATGGGTTGTGTAGGGATGCTCTACAATGGTCACTCCGCGGCACAGTGTAAAGCAAGATTATGGGTCTAGGACCTATATGATCGAAAGGCGAGAAATGAAATTGAAAGTCTAGGAAAACATATCAAAGATGATGTATTACTATTTTAGTTGTAAATCTATTCGTATTTTCTGTAATCAAAGTAAGGAATCATGACTCATTGCCGCATTTCGAGACCCTAATAGAGTAAGGACCGACTTGCACTTGGCTGGTCAAATTTTTCTCAGCGACATTTTAATTTCTTTTTAAATTCAGTGTTGTGGTATTCTTATAAAGTGGAATGTGAATGTTATTGAACGAATGCATAATAATAATTATTTAATTTTCCAAAGACACTGTTTTACAATAATAAATATTTATCAATAGGCTTCTCACTAGGATTCCCTGATTTGAGAAGTCTATTTACTACCTTATATACAAATTGAAATGATTGAGATTGCAGTTATACATGATTAAAATTAAAATAAAATCATTCAAAACTATTAATTACATTCAATTTACATTATATCATTATATTTTGAAGCAGTGATAGCTCAGTGGCTTTGGGTATGGACTGCCGCGCAGCAGGTCCATGGTTCGAATCCCGCCGCGGGCTTGAGCTTCACCGCATGGTGGAAGAGCATTTTTGCGAATGCCCGCCTGGCTAGCGACCACCCTCAAGTAGAAAATCAGTCGCCAAGCACCTAACGGTGTGTTCCGGCAGCTGTCCTTGAGAGCCAGTCATTCTAGGTTAAGCCTGTTAACACCTTCGACCACATCATCACTTACCATCAGGTGGCATCAAAGGCTTACCTATCAGCAATAAAAAAATTAAAAAAAAACATAGGAACTGTATAATAACTATTAAATATTTTAGTAACTTCCATTTCACAATAATAATATTTAAAATTGAATAGAATATAAATATTATTATTAATCTTAATATTGTCGCATTATTTGCGTGTCACGTGTCGGGAGGGGGTGTTCAGGGTATGTTTGTGGGCGTTTGTGTTTTTATAGCATTTATATAATACGTCGCATATATTTTTCTGTTACAGAATAGTTAAAGTTTCGTAACCAATTGCTCAGTTTTGATCTACATTCAAATCTACTTAAATTGAGTATTTCAAGCTTTTTATTTGTTGTCATGTGTTTTCTGCACTACCAAATAATATTTGAGTTCGAAAATTTATTTACGCTATACATTTATAACTACAGTCACCTAAAGCAATACATGAACAAAGTTTCAACATTTTCCGTTCAGTAGATACGTAGGAAATGGACTGTTACAGATGGATAGACAGACAGACACGCGACTAATCCTCCTACGGTTCCGGTTTTTCATCGTACTTACGAAATTCCACCAAGGATGTTTTGAATACCTGCTAAGTTATGCTTATAATACTGTAACGCATAATTAAAAGAACAACGCCTCGACCTTCCTTTCTGCTGATCCGACAGGTCAGTTCAGACATTCATATAGGTGCCTATATACTCAACCTGCATTATATTGTCGATACACTGACGGTGCTTTGCTCTGGCACAGTAACACGAGCCTCCGCAGAGATTGCTAGTCTTCTAGTGACAAATTAGTAACAAAAAATGTTACAAATCAGAATAGTCTTACTACTGTTCGCAAGCAGCCTTTCGGTCAGCTTATCGACTGATAATGAAGATGTAGCAGTGGAATTCGTTTACGATGGTGAAACCGGACCCCACCATCAGGCCTACCCGGTGCGGTATCCGAAAGACCTCAAGAGCAGAAGTGCTAGGTTCTTTTCTAGGATACAAAATCCAGTGATTGATTTCATGATGAAAACAGCTGCGGTGAATTATGTTCCACGAAAATCTGGTGATTTTTTCGATTTTCTTAGGGATTCGTACCCTCTGCCTGGTGGTAAGTAGTTTTATTTGTATTTCTTATAACTTTTATATAAATATAATAATTTTATTGTAAGTGTGGGTATATTCCATCTCACTAACAATATAAAAAAAATCTCTTAGTAAAAATGATATCTGATATTAAATTATTTTGTTTTCAAATGCTAGTCGGATAGCTAGTTAACCTAGACCTAGTCAAGAGAGCAGATTTTACGTTTTATATATGTATATATACATGTATATTTAGACATATACACCTATTGAAACCAAGTAAACACTTTAAAAAATTATCGAAATCTTAAGGGCCGTTTCCAAAAATATGAAAAATAAATATACCCTTTTACATGAAATTAAAATTAGTAGGTAACTTGACGCATTATAGACGAATAGACTAATCATTCAGTCAACTTTTTATTGTTGAACCACACAAAAAGAGTCGCATATTTACTCACATAAAGAAAAAAGTGAAATACTGTTACAGTTACAAAGGGCAACCTTATAAAAAAAATGGCATCTCTTCCAGGCAAGCTTTGGGTAGAGCCATGAAACTACCAGTGGTGGGAGCTTAGTAGTTATATCATGAAAAACAACTGAGACTAGTTAATCTTAGACTTTATATTTCATAAATGTACATTGTATACTTAAGACGCTTCAACATTTAACGGGTAAATAAATATGTACCTACATACGCAAATTAACTAAATAGGCGTATACGCACATACGCGGGTGTGTGTGAAATATATATTATTAATAAATATACGCCGTTATTTGATTCTAATGGAAGCGCGTCTATTCAAAAACAATTCCTCGCTTACAATTTACTTCTTTGCTTATTACACATTCGGCCAAAATAATTCAAATGTATTAATGAAATGTGTTGGTTAATTATTTATCGGCTTAATTTTTGAGCGTACTAATAATCAAGAGTTATTTTTAGATTAATCAATATTAATAACCGTCCACGGTAACGTTGCCCGCGGTCAATGCTGGTGTCCGTTATCGGGGCACATTTTTTTTTTATTGCTGATAGGTAAACCTTTGCCCACAGTCTCACCTGATGGCAAGTGATGATGTGCTCGAAGGTGTTAACAGGCTTAACCTAGAATGATTGGCTCTCAAGGACAGCTGCCGGAACACACCGTTAGGTGCTTGGCGACAGATTTTCTACTTGAGTGTGGTCGCTAGCCAGGCGGGCATTCACAAAAATGCCCTTCCACCTTGCGGTGAAGCTCAAGCCCGCGGCGGGATTCGAACCATGGACCTGCTGCGCGGCAGTCCATATATTATAGCCAAAGCCACTGAGCTATCACTGCTTCAATTTTTTCTACATTTTCTTTTTTACATTTCGTAGGTGGCTAGTCATCATCTGCCAAAAATCTATGTTGTTTTCTAAATCCATAATCCACATTGTCTAAATTTATAGCTGATAGTCTAGTCTTTGACCAATATGACACGATCTCATCTGATGGTAAGTGATGATGTGGTCGAAGATGTTGTTCAGAACCTAGAATTACTGGCTCTCAAGGACAGCGCCCGGATCACACCGTTAGGTGCTTGGTGACAGATTTTCTGCCTGAAATCATGATGATTTACCACCATGTTGTGACGACTGCCATCCTAAGACAACAACCGTGACCGACGGCTTAACGTGCCCTCCGAAGCTAGAAAGCGCTCAGTATTAATGTAACTACGCGGTCACCCATCCAACTCATGACCGCGGCGGACGTTGCTTTACTTAGCTGATCGGTTAAGAAAAAGCAAACATCGCTACGAGCGCCTCAAAAAAATCTGTCTATTAATTGTTCCCTTTTAATAATGTGTATAACATTGTATTTTAACCAGCCTCTGAGACGTCGGCTTTTGCCCCACTAATGGCTTTGAAAACTGACCAAGCGGAGTCCAGGTTCCGACCGTTATTTTGAATTAACCGCCAAACATGTCAGTGTGGGCCACCAACGATGGCGATTAAATAACGTTGGTCTGGGTGGCTTTAGAAGATGTACAGTAGAGTTTGCATTAAGGGCGTAGCAGCAGTAAGGGCTTGAGTAGCAGTTACACCGTGCAAGTAGTAACGAGAATATATTCGTCCTTGCGTCTCCGTCCCCGGAAGCCCAACTAAAGCAAGCCTATTATAAGTATAAAATACATCCTTAATACAATGTTTCGTAATTTTAAATACTAAGTGTCCAAACTAAGTGAAATTTAGCAATGTTTGGCTACCTTGAGACTAATTTCTAGGCTTCTGGTTTATCAGTTTATCGTCTAATGAACATTCACAAAAATACTTCACCGAGACGCCACGACGACCTTAGCTTCGGGAGATAAAAAATAAAATCTAGACACACTACATTTTTATCGAGTAATGTCCCACAATTAGATAGTAAAAGTAAGGTCCTTACCTAGTCAACCTTACTACCCTTACGCAATTGAAATTTCAGCTAGTTTGTACGAATAAATTGTCTAGCTGACTTGAACTGAACCTGGTGACCTCTGGAATGAATAATTACTTGAAAATATAACTAGTTCCACAGTTGAAAAGTATGAAATATAATTTGGCTTCATTAACTCGGATGACTTCGGCGCATTTCCACTTGTTTTGAATTAAATACCAAACAACTGAACAAATTTTTATAATATTTATATGTATGGTACTTCAGTAGTATAATATACCAAACAACATTAAAACTATTACATAATAATTATAGGAGTTCAAAAATAATTAAAAAAACACGTATCAAAAATAAAAAACCGACTATTGCGAAAATCCTCTTTTTTAAAGTCGGTTGAAAACATTAAGTTTAAGGATAATAAAAATAATAGTATTAATCAATTGTTGAGGCAATAATGCCACGCCCATTGTCAAATCAAATTTAATACTGTTTTAAATTATTAACCGAGTTAAAAAGAGGAAGTCCTCAATTCGACAGTAAGTTTTTATATTTAATTAAATTTGATGCTGAGTAAAAAAAATGAATTATATTGTAATAGTTGTAGAACACAATTACGATGTATAGTTTCCGGCTTAAGAATACCTGAAAGGGCTGATTAAGACGAACTTAGGATAAAACAGCGAGCACGAGTACCTTACGATAAACGAGTATTCCCAAGGAGGGTTTCCATCAGAACAGCTGTTCTTATGTTGTGCTACATATTGCTAGAAAAAACATTTTGTACCACCACCATAAGTGGGAAGATGATAATAGTAATTCAATCAAAAATTTAATTAATTACGCGATAGCAAACCTGTTTCAAAGAATAAGAATACAAAAACAACTATAAGGAGAACAGTAAAATCCATGCAGAAAAACAGGTTCTATATAGAATTTTGTAAATACTCCTAACCTAAGCTTTATACTTTATCTACCTGAGGTGAGCGAGAAAGATGAGTGGAACTTTTAAATTTATTGCAGTACCGATATCTGACTCCTTATCAAAATAGTCTTAGCTATTGTGATAATTCAGTTAATAACTATATCATTGAGTATTATTTAATAATTAATTCTAGACTTTGTTAATGTTATTCATTATTTGTCAGTATGTTTCCAAGCCTAAAACTAATTTAAAGTGAAGTTTGCTTAGCTGTTCTGAACCGATCAGCTAACTTAACGTCCGTCGCGGTCGTGAATTGGATGGGTGACGTTAAGCCGTCGGTCCCGGTTGTTGTTGTTTTGTTGGATGGCAGTCGTTTAGCAAGGTGGTGAGGCATTTTGCGAATGCTGCCTGGCTACCTCAATAGAAAATCTGTCGGCATGCACCTAACGGTGTGTTCCGGCAGCTGTCCTTGAGGCAAGTAATTCTGAAAAAGCCTGAACAACATCTTCGACCACATCGTTACTTACCATCAGGTGAGATAGTGGTAAAAGGCTAACCTATCAGTCATAAAAAGTAAAAAAATTACAATAATTTATTTGACTTCCACGGCGCATCACTGATGTTTACGTGGTGTAAGTCAATGGACTCGAGTATATTTCCGATTTATATATTTCCGCATATTTTTCAATCTTATTCTCCGCTCGTAATAACGGCTCTATATCCTGCAAGATGTAGTAAAAAGCAACTAAGGGCAAGAATCCGCAATAACGTGAGGTTCACGCCAACACAAGTTAAACAAAGGACAGCAACTCAAAACCCACGGTGTTTGCTATCCTTTGTTCGGTTTGGGACATGTACATTGGGTGCACAACAGAGCTTCAAACCATCTTTACGTCCTAACTGCCTGATAGGTAACGGGTATACTACCGCAACGATAACATTTACAAGGTGCATTGAAGTCAACCAGATAAAACCAGCTAAATCTTTTTACAATGATGTCCTTGTTTTACCATGCGATATTGTCTGTGACATATTCATAATGTTCTTGTGTTGTCCTCTAAGTTGTCAGAGAACATATATATTGTACCGACACCCACATGATGGGGATACTGGTAGGAAAATGATGATGAATACAATCTTTTTCATTTTTATTTTGCTACCACTATTCGTCTTATCACATTAAATAGCTCAAAGTAATGACCACTTGCATAAAGCTAACAGCAATTTTCCAGGACCAACGTTAATAAACATACAATATTTTCCAGGGCTAACGGCTCCTTATTCAGAATACGACTTCATCATCGTCGGAGCTGGCTCAGCCGGGTGCGTCCTGGCTTCGCGTCTGACCGAGGACAAGGGCACGACGGTGCTGCTGCTTGAAGCTGGCAGACCAGAGATGATACTGACGGACATACCGGCGATGGCACCCTACTTCCAGTCGACCGAGTACTCCTGGCCTTATTATATGGAACCGCAGGAGGGAGTTTGTACCGGTAATTTATTTTCTATAATAATATCTTACGAGACGACATGAGGAGTGAATGAGGATGGACGTTAGTAGTGAAAGGTTTCCTTAGACGATTCGAAAAATATAATGGTTTACGGAAAGTGATTGAAAAAGAAGTAGGTTAACAACCAAGACGTGATTATTGAATGGAATTATTGGAAGGGGAAGACTTCATCACAGGTATTTTCAGCAAATTGAAAATCAGTTCACTTAAAAGAGAAGCGTGTATGAAAGAAGTTCTTAGAGTGAATGAATCAAGAAAGTTATTTCAAGATACCAATCATCAAGTGTAACCTATGGTCCCTACGTACACCCCAAAAAACAGCATTACGTTTAGTATTTACGTGGAGAAGCCAAGATGTTTTGAAGCGCTCGTAGCGAATATTGCTTAGCCATTCTGAACCGATCAGCAAAGCTAAGCAACGTCCGCCGCGTCATGAGTTGGATGGGTGACCGCTGGTGACATTACTACTGCGCGCTTCCGTGCTTCGGAGGGCACGTTAAGCCGTCGGTCCCGGTTGTTGTCTTAGGCTGGCAGTCGTTATAGCATGGTGGTAGGGCATTTTGCGAGTACCCGTCTGGCTAGCTACCACCCTCAAGTAGAAAAACTGTAGCCAAGCACTTAACGGTGTGTTCCGGCAGCTGTCCTTGAGAGCCAGTAATTCTAGGTTAGCCTGAACAACATCTTCGACCACATCATCACATACCATCAGGTGAGATAGTGGTCAAAGGCTACTCTATAAGGCATAAAAAAAAAAACAAAAAAAAAAAATTTCAAAAACAATATCGCCCTGCTAAAAACAGACACACTTTACTCAGAA